>OZ007554.1:190982256-191582256 GCA_963931855.1 Philhelius festivus
TCCTACCAAACTTCGAAAATAAGTCCAGAGATAGAGAGCATGATAAACATGCATTATATCTGAATATTAAGCAGTATCCCATATAAAGAAGTCAAATTTGGCTAGAACTTTGTACGCCACCGTTAATCCCATCTGGGGAATTCTACAGCTTCCGTTTGACAAAAAAAAAGAAAAGGGAATAAGTGGACGCACCATTCTCCCTCCCAATCTACCAAGGTGTTGAAACTCACTGCACTAGAGGTCTTAGGCTCCCGATTGTATTATAGTGCAAAAGTGAGAGATGGAGATGATACACAAAAAGAGATTGGTTTTAAATAAAAGAAAGCTTGTGAACGCTGGTAACCCCTTCTTAGTACACATATCTCCGTTTAAGCAGGCAACCTCCAGAACATTTTTGTGCCCAAAAATAACTTTGAACATTATTCTACCTCTAAACCCATGAGTAGGTATTTACAATTTCTGAAACTTTTAGCTTCGTATTGCTAGATTTCAAAGCCTCTAAAACGTTAAACTTATTTTTTGAAATGCTGACATTTTTGTTTTAACTCTCAAAAGCCAAATATATTTTCATCCCTTAAAGAATTTGCTTAAGACAACTTCGTTAAACGACAAAAACAAGTCAAATCTTAACTGTGATTTAAAAGTTATGCCTATCTTACCGGGCACCTTTGCCCTCACCCTTTCTCCCACCAATTTTCACTGTGTAGGTGTGTCGAAGATTTGTATAAGGTTTATCCTGTTCTCAAGAAAATTTAAGGTATTCCCTCGACTTGATAATTTCTATAGGTACCTACCACCACTCCTCACATGCATGTTCCTTCTTCAAACCAAACCCCCAGAAAAGTCACCCACATCAAGTATGTAAAACAATTTCCTCCTGGTACTTCGTTAAATCTAATACACTTAATTCTGCAAAATATTATGTATTCATATTATTAATACCTCCTTTTCTCGTTCTTCTTGTTCTCTTTGCAGGTGCGTTTAAAAATTTCATCAAGTTCCTATTCTCATTTAAAATTCCTCACGGCAATCACTGGGTGGAGGGGTAGCTTTATGTCCCGCGAGGTTCAACCAAGACCAAAATATGCACGACACATACTCGACGACATCAGCTTCAGCAGGCTAAAACATTGTCACAAACCTCGTTGTTGTTGTTCTTGTTGTTGGTGTGTTAGCAAGATCTCGTCGCGTGTGTAAGGAATTATCCACGGAATTGATAAAATCTCATAGGACACGTGACAAGCAATTCTTAGCACATCCTTGTGTGTGAACAGAAAGATAGTATGTGGGTATACCTTTGGCCTTTTAAGAACCCTATACATCCTAAACACACATTGTAAAGGCATATGCTAATCCGAAAGTCCTTTAAACCCGCCAGAGCATCTCGGAGTCGAAACAGTTTTCGCATTGCGCATACTAAATGGGAATAGAGTCACACGATATCTTCACGAGACAAAGGCCAAAATAGTATTAATTACCCGGTTTCCACCTCACATGGTTCACAAATCATTTTAGAAACTCTCATCGCATTCATCCTTGAAGCGTAGTAAATCAACCCCCGAGACCCAACCCGACCCGAGCCGATCTATATAACATATCGTCCTGGTCCTTATGCTCTCAAACAACAACGAACTCCTTCCTCGTGCTCCAGAAGCAATTTCAATCCAAAGAAAAAAAAAACCTTACTAAAGCGGAACACACGGGTATGTTGCCCCATAGCTGTAAGGCCCGCATTAGACACGCTGCATTGGTTCCCGTTCCCGTTTTAGTTCTAATTCTCGCGCCCTACAGACATCATCAGAGTCAGACACCCCGGTATAAAAAGATACACGGATACATGAAGTATAGTTGGATCCGATACACCACATTGGATCCATAGAGTGCAGTAAAAAGTTTTTCATGCATACGAAATGTTTCTCCGTCGTTTGACTCTTCATTGGATTTTATGGGTTTTCGAGATCCACGACTTCGACGACGACCGATGATGGTTTGAGGGTTTTTTTTTTCTATAATACCATTTCAAGCTGAGTTCTTTTAGATAGTTTTTTTTTTGTATCTCTCTCCTGTGAGACAGTTTTTTTTTTCCAACGATTTTTTGCGAGTTTTTGTTCCACATTGATGGTGGAATCGATTGAGAGCGAGTTGGCGCTGGAGTATTCGATAGATACACCTCCTAAGTCGGTATATCAATTCATAGCCTCAGTTATCACGTAGCTCATGCAAAAAATAACACAAGACAAGAATAAAAGCTGCACAATAAAAAAATAGCCGGCTGATGTCTGGATGAGATAGATTATGCAGCACCCTATTAATTTTAGACAAATAAATATTGATACATGGAGATATTTTTGCTAAGCAAAAAAGTGTTTTTTGGAAATTAATTTCGTGACAAAGGGGGTAAATATTTTCTAAGAGGTACGAATTTCCCATAGCATAGTAGATGAACACCTTCTGCACCTAAGAACATAAGTCGTTCAAAGTTAGCACAGTATCCAAACAATCACCTGACTCCCTCACAGCGAAATTAACAGAAGTATTTGGGCTGATGGATTCTGGAACCCTTGATCAATCGTTGAACGTTCAAAATGGCGGAAATAAATCCCGAAAAATACATGTGAAAGATGTGAGTACTGCACCCTAATTAATTATTATTATAACGAACTGACATAATGACAGTTTATATGGTGGTTTCGCATTAAAACAGTAGTGCTTCTTGGCATAATGGTTAGTGCCTTGAACTGTCATGCTGAATGTCTTGGGTTCGATTCTTAGTTGCGAGGGATTGACAAATCTTCTAAAAGTAAATTTAGATTAGATTTAACAACGCTTTAAATATTTTTCGTCCTTTCTTAAAATTGATCTTCAGTGATGGCTCAGGTGTGTAGATACTTGTCACTAGGCTCTAGTTCATGCTGGAGGAGTTGTTGCACTTCTGAGTTGGGATGATCTTCCAGGTTCCTGATAATTTCTCCGGAGAGCCGCAGAAAATACTTGTCCAGTGGTATTAACTTCGCTTCTTCGTACAACTTCTTAATTGGAATATATTTCTTCGTCAATAAGTTACGGTATAGTCCTGTGCAAATGCGGAGCATCTTTCTTTCAAAATGCTTCAACTTCTTCATTACTGTAAGTGAAATAGTATACCGGATGGGAAAGGCGTAGGTCAGAACGGGTCGGATAAGTTTGTACAAAAACAGCTTGGTCTTCTTACTTAGTCCATTTCGCCGACTGAGTAGCGGAGTAGTTGATTCCGAAGTACTTCGTTGATGATTTGACTGTTACTTAATTATTGTCTGGAAACTTTAGTTTGATTGTATCACAGAGCAAATGAGTACGGTCTTTTCGAAATTGACATAGTATTCCCATAGGTTTTTAATGTGCTCTTGCACACTACTGCCAGCAATTTCTGGTGGAAAAGCAGTGGAGTATGGAACAGAGTCGTGTGCATAAAGCTTCGTCTTTGTAGCTGGTATGTTGGCTGGTTGATCAGCAGTATAAATGTTGTACAGCAGCGGTCCAAGTTTTGATTCTTAAGGAACCCCAGCGTTGATTCTCTTGGTTGATGATACATGTCTTTTTTTTTTTTTTTTTTTGCCATCGTCTTGTAGAGGTTAAGGAAATGTTTGATTATTCTTACCAAGTAATTAAGAAGTCCAAGTTCCGAGAGTTTAAATAGTATACTTTTTATCCA
The DNA here is from genome assembly GCA_963931855.1 of Philhelius festivus. Lineage (NCBI taxonomy): Eukaryota > Metazoa > Arthropoda > Insecta > Diptera > Syrphidae > Philhelius > Philhelius festivus. Next base: position 190,985,948 of record OZ007554.1, read on the forward strand.
AATGCTTTCGAAAGCTTTTTCTATGTCCAACAAGCACGCTACAGTGGTTTCTTTTTTGTTGAGTCCAAGTGTAACATCAGTATGGAGTCCCGGTGGTGGATGTAGGGTAGAGTGTTTATTTCGAAAACCATACTGGAACTCCGGTATGACATCTCTCTCTATGCAGAAAACGTTGAGTTTTTTTCAATATCAATGCCTCCAGTATCTTTATTATATAGCAGAGCAACGAAATTGGTCGATATCCTTCAACATTTACACGGTTGTTCTTCTTCGGGACGCGGACAACGTTTGCCGTTTTCCAGGCTGCTTGGAAATAGCTGCTGTTGAGACAGTTGTTAAAGACTTAAGTTAGCTTCCTGCTGACTTTTTGGAGTTTCTAGTGCAGATACGTTGTCAGCCACTTCTTCAGGAGAAGTGATAACATCTGTTAGTGTCGGCTTTGATAATGAGTTTTCTTCGTTGAACAAGGTCGCAGTTTCGGTGGTTGCTATTATCATTAAACATCACAAGTATTAACATTTATTTATTTACATTTATTATTCGCTCCTTATACTTCCATAAAATTTTGCAGTATTCATACATTTTTGGAACATCCATGTCATTAAGCTCCATAAGCACTTGCTTCTCCCATAAGAAATCAAATCCAAAAATACATCTCCTAGTTTCCCCGAGAGTTGGGCACTTTCCTATGAAATGAATGACGTCTTCCCGTTCCGCTAAGTCTCATATACTGCATTCCAATGGTGGATCAAGTTTGTGGGGAATAAAGTTCAAGTTGAGCAATTCACTTGGAAGCCTTACCATTGTGGCAATCATGTGTACACTATTTGTATGTCGAAAATAATAATATCACATCCTCGGGCTAATTTCATATCCATACTAACTGTTTTTGTCTTGGATTTGATCCATAAGCTTTTCCATCTTTCATTCCACCAATGTAACCAACAAGCAACAAAGACTTGAAAAAGGATCTTTTCTCATTATGTAAACATTTGTCATAACATTCATATTTTTGAATTCGAGTTTTTCAGTACAAGATAATTTTAAACGGGTTTCCAATAGGGATTTCCGAACTGTGACAGGTGATTGTGGTCACATTGTTGGAATTTAGTTTTTCTAAAAGTGACTTAACTCTCCATTAAAATCTCAGATATTTTTGACAGATGTCTTGTCAAAAGTTGAATAGCGTGCAATATTTCAATTTCCATCGATTTTTCTCAGCTAAAAATTACAGCCAATTCTCCAACGAAAAACTTATTTATAACTTAACTCGAGCCTTATTTATTTAGCGGATTAAACGACTCTCGTATGACTCAGTTTTGTACGATCCCGAAACCCGATCACGGTTTTTCTAATCATCCAAACCACCTTAAAATTGGTTATAAAATACAGCAGAAAAGAATATCAAAAATTCAACTGATTCACAGCAGATTTTCATCCTCTGCGATCCCGAGCACGGTATGTCATCTAAACCAAAATTAGGAAGTAAAAATAAACTTTTGGTAATCCGTTAAGAATAATAAAAGTTCATTTCCATGCTCATCTTCAATGATATTCCTGTCGTTAGTTCTATGGACAAGGCAAATGTACTTGAAGAACAATTTCCATCAAACTCTAAGCTGCTAGATAGCAACAGAAACCTATCTGTCCTTGAGAACGTACATTTTTCCGAAGTACTAATACATTTTCCAGCTCGTAGAGTCGCTAGAGTACTCGAAAAATTCAACATCCACACATCCGCTGTGCCCGACGAAATACATATCACCTATTGACCTTAAGATGTGTTCTGCTACGTTGGCAAAACTATTGGGCAAGTTTTGTTTATCTATCCAGTTCTTCGGGCCAATTTTCATCTGAGTGGAAAAAAGCATTTGTTCAACGAATTCCAAAAAGAAGTGAATCATCTTCAACCTCCAATTACCGACCAATTGCTCTGAAATTCCTTCTTTCCAAGGTCATGGAAACCTTTACCAATCATCAGCTTATGAAATACGAGTATCTTGAGGAGCAAAAGCTTTCTAATGACCAACAGTACCGTTTTGAGTATTTGACAACCACTTGTGATTTGATGGCTTTTTCCTCGAAAAGTTTTCGAGAGAGCAAACTTATTACGCTCGATATTTCTTGAGCATTTGTTAGAGTTTGGCATCAAACTCTCTTATTTAAAATGCTAGCGATTGGTATCAATGCAACACTCCTTCGTTGGGTTCGTAATTACCATTCCGACCATTCAATCCAAGTTGCTTTGGATGGTTATGAGTCTTAATTTTAAAAATAAACTCTGGTGTGCCACAAGGCTCCGTATTGTCTTCTACACTATTTCTTATTTTCATAAATTATCTTCAGCTTGAAACTATTAATTCATTTAATTGTTTCGCTGAGGGCAGCACCTTCAGGTTTGTATGTTCCTTTCCATATTCACCTTCATGTTCTTTGAATGTAAAGCTGCAACGATAGAATATGTGGAGCTCTTTGGGCTTGAGCACATGGAATGAATTCTGCAGACAAACACAATTTTTAAGATACAGAAGCAAAGTGTGTTTAATTAAACGGAATAAAATCGTCTAACATTGTTGGAGTGGCAGAATAAAGCGAAGGCTCATTAAATTCAGATATAAACAACATATTGGGTATCAAGAACTGTGTAGACTCAAAGTTCTTTAAGGTCATAGAGGGGAACATTATACATAAATGAAGTTTGCAAAGAAGAAACTGAATATCTTTGGATTCTTGGTATGTGCGTTACTGAAAAACTTCTGTGAAACGACTATATATATATTAGATATTGCTTAAAATGCAGCAAATGGACAAGGTTTAGGAGACGTTGAATGAACTTTTTCCCTTCTGACTTGGCACCTATTTATAAGACATACATACGCCCAAAACTAGAGTATAACTCTCATATCTGGTCTGGTGCATCCAAAACATCACAACATCTTTTAGATAGAATCAAGAAGCTTAAAGATGACAGGCCAAATTCGGACAGACCATGTTGAAACACCTCAGAAACTGTATCACTATTTTATTCCTTCTTCCATTTTCAAACACTGCTCTAGTGATCTAGCCAGCAGCATTCATCCTCATTGGCAACTTCAACGTTCATCAGTATACCCTTCATAAACCGTACCACACGAATGTGAAATCTCTTAAGCAACTCTGTTTGTCCTTCCCACTTCAACATCAAGACATATGTACATCGTTATCTTGTACAAAATTCTTCACTAATTTCTCTAAACGCTCGCTCTATGTTAACGCATTTAAAGGGATAACTAAGTGTGCGTCAATGAACTATACAAAAAAATTGAGTCCTCGGTTTTACTTTTTTCATCCATTTGCCATCTTAGCGTAATCAAGTCCTATCGAAGCATCTTGTCGAAAGTGCCCAGTATCAGCTCTCCCTTTCTGCTTGTAATAGAGTAGTGGAACTGAACTTTCACTGATTCGAAGTGGCTTGTCTTCCTGTCCTATTACTCGCTTTGCATGCCTCTAAAATCTTCTCCTGGGTGGTTCGCATTTTTGTTCCTTCGAAAGTCGAGCTCTGACTTTTACCGCAAATAGAAATTGTTCCAAATCAACCACCGAAATGTTCCCTAAGTCTAACATACAGACAGACCGTGCGTCGATTAGCACAACGTTAACTTTGTTGGTGTTTTGACCGCCTGGAGAGTAACAGATCCTTAACCTTGTAAACCTAGTGCAACAAGTAATTACCACCGTGTGACGAGCTTAACATTAGGACAGCCGACGAGATAATCCGATGCCAGTAACCCACAACGTCTATGTGAGTGCCCGTGTAGAACTAAAAACACTAACTTATTTTTCTGTGCCATACAAAATGTTTCAAACCCCGAATACCCTACACCAAGAATGACCGATACGAAATAGAAAATATTCTAAGCATAAAGCAATTCAAATTCAAGACCGCATGCAAAAACCAACAGCCAACCATCCAACCAGCCAGACAGACAGATGGACGACCTGACACAATGAACGGAACAGAGACTTATACCCTTGGGATATTTGTAATCAGATTTTTTCCGGTTGCATTTTAATAAATGTAAGCCTTGTGTTTTTTGGTCTTCTTCCCGTGTTATATTTGTACCGAGTCTTGAATTTAAATACATGAGAGTGTTTCGGTTAAGCCTCCTCCGATAAGGTCTTTGGTCTAGAAATATAAAAGAAGATACTCGACTAAAATAATGCCTTACATAAATAAAGGTATAGGTCAGAACTGGCAAATCATTCAGCAAAGATGGAATTTATTGCAAAGCATTGCTTAAAGATTAGGCATACTATAGACTCTGGCATTCTACTGGGGTTTTTCTTGATGGCCATATTGTTTTTTTTTTTTACAGTTGCGCCATATCGAGAGCGTTGAATTTGCAGCTATGCGCGAATACAATTGCGTTATGCTGTCGATTTGATAAACGGTAATGGGATTAGCCACTAATATGGCAGATGTGGTATATGGAATGCTTGCTGCCATTTCTGGCACATTCGACATACCTAGGTATGGCTGGCTGGGATTGTTTTTAATACTCTGTACATCTGTAATAAGTCATTTATGTATGTGTGTGTTAGTATGTGAAGAGCTTATAGTTGGAGCACGGAAATTCCTTTAAATGATTTTTAAATATGGCTGCCAAGTACTTTCATTTCTATTTGTATCATCTTTTTTTTAGAAACGTTTTGTAAAGGTTTCAAATTGACGAATGCGACGCGACTTTTTAGAAGTCAATTTGGTTTGAGTAAAGTAAAATCTTAGTATTTTCAGAATATTTATTAATAAATCTGATCTAGTCTTTAATTTCACAAATAAAAGTGGAATGTGGCATGTGCTGTGTGACATGTGTGGCAGAGCCAGAGGTCGTTAACATGGCTCTGTAATGCCCACCGTTGACAAAAACGTTGTTCCCATCCTCATTTTCGAAGAAAAATGGTCCAATAGTGCCACCACTTTACAAATCCCAACTGTAATTTTTTGTGGATGCATTTGCTTCTGGACAATAACGTGCGGGTTTTCTGAGCCCTAATGTGGGAGTTTTGTTTCTTAACGTAGCCGCGCGCCGCCGAGGTGAAAATGAACCTCGTCAGAAAAGATGATTTTTCGCCCAAAATCATTGTCCAATTCAAGCTCTGTGGCCCAAACTTCGAAACGATAACGGAGCAGATGGTCATGAGCCTTCAATAGCTGAGTCAATTGACCTTGTAAGCGAAAAATCCGAGATCTTTGTGCGTAATTCTCTTCAGGCTAGTGCGTGAAGTATTGAGCTGTTGCGATTGATGGCGAGTTGATGTTCGTGAATTGAGTCTCACACTCTCGGCTACGGCAGCCACATTTTCGTCTGCGCGCACCGTACAACTACGAGGACCATGGGTGTTATCCACTACCATACCAGTCTCATGAACTTTTTTGCACAAACTTGCGTAGAACGTAGAACAGGCTCGGTGTGTGCTTCATTTCGGCCAAAACTTCTTTTCAAAAACGCACTGTTTGGGGCTTTGGGACCTTACTTTGGAAATGAGTTTTCAATATTTTCCAACGTTGTTCAGCTGTCAGTGTTAAAATAACCTATGATATAAAAAGAAACCACTAGATGACCCGCCCTGTATGCCATTATGTATGGAGTATAATATGTTTTGTGGGTTATCGCGCATGAGAAACGTCCAATTTTCCATAACTTGTGCGCAGTCTGAATTCGGGCTGGAAGAGTATGGTTTATACCGATATCGCTGGCAGTTGATGGCCTAGCCAACGTCATATCGTTCTCTAGGAATTATAGACCGATGAGGCCGCCAGCAAAAAAACCACACCAAGCGGTGTGAATGCATAGGAATTCGGTGTATCTCGTATTGATTGAAATCCTGAGAAATTCGACAATTTTTCTTGTCGACGAAACCGTTCAAGTAGAAATGGGCCTTGTCATTAAATATGATCGTACGGCCGAAATTAGTGTCAACTTCCAACGGCACTGGAGAGCACACACACGTCACTGTCTATGGTCGTTATCTTTGAGCTTCTAAATAAGTTGAAGTTTGTACGGGTATAGTCGCAAGTAATGACGCAAAATTCGCCCAAAATTGTCGACTGCGAAAGACCGAGTTCTTGTGCTCGGCGTACAATTACCTGCCTCGGATTCTCCTGCACAGTGTCACGGACAGCGACTATAATTTCGAAAGATCTAGCACTTCGTTGACGTATGGCTGTTGGTGGATTATTCGAATTATTCACTGGGCCGTTCGTCTCGAATTTCGAATAGTTCTCTCGAAAAGACAAAGGCCTCCATAAAATGGGGTGAAGCTTGCAAAATGTTACTTGAACAGAAGACCCAATTTCAAAAAACGATTAAATCATTTGCAGATGTTTTTGAACGCTATAACTCTCCATATTAATTTGGCAAGATAGACTGAAAGTCAATTTGACAGATGTAGATTCAACAATATGCCTATTGGAATCATTTATTTGTCTTGACTTTTGAATCAGGATGTGTTTGAACCATAGTCACAGTGTGTTATTTAGTGTTTGATGGTATGGTTCATCCTGGTTAGAACTTGCCTTAAAAGATTTGCTTATAAGATTGGATTTGGCAGATCATGGTGGTTAACATGTGCTTACATGTTGTTAGATAAAAAAATCCGTTGAGGTTGATTCGAGTTCGAAGTGAAATACACTCCTACTATACCATATAAAGGATTTACCAATTGAGACAAGTATATTTTGACGGTTTATGGCAGCCATATTGTTTTATCTGTTAATTGTTATTTTTTTCTGAACAACAACGAGTCCGAATGACTTGAAGTGGATCGCTTTTCAGATACTCTTGGAGGATTTGACACTTTCTCGCAAGACGTAATACCACTGAAATCGATTGCCAGAACTTCGGCATAAAAGTCCTACCAATAACTGATAACGCGAGCGAATACAACCTCTTGGTGGTTAAACTCAGAATTCGAAAACCGGTTATCCCACTTCTGACTGTAAAAATCAGGAGTGCCAGCACGTAACTTCATACAATCGAGTCTAGTCGATGTAATCGAGTATAGGGAGTTATTTAATTCGATTCGATCGAATCGAAAACAATCGGCTGATCATAACAAGGAACTGCCTGTTCTCGATTGTGTCGAGCGAACTCGATCGTATCAAGTTACGTGCTAGGGCCCCAGTAATAAACCGCACCTGGTAACCATACATATTGACTCTCCTTCAGCATCATCGCACATCCTATAGCACACATCTAATCGGCTCTTCAACAATCCCCAACAAAATGTTGAATGCGTTTCTCCGGTCATCACCTCTTCGACTCGAGCCAAAAAACGGAAAAGTCGATTTCACTCTAAAATGGGGATAAAATATCTCAGATAGGATGATGCGACCAGCTATTATAATAGGATGGGATGTGAATTGGCAAAGTCGTCCATCGCACCACAGCAGGAGGAGCAGTTAGCTCTATACGTTGCACCTCATCCATATGCAATATGCGGGAGAAAAGTATCTACGCGAAACCTAATAAACAACTTCAGCGACGACACCGACGAACTTTACCGCCGCACCGCGCCGCCACCGTACGTCCGTCGTCGTCATCGTTGTCGTGTTGTGGCTGGCACTTCTCATATCCCACCGACCGCTACAACAAACAGTCATACAAAATCTAGCGAATGAATCTATCACAATCACAAGGCACCTTTTAGTGAACAAGCTCTGGTGTGGTAAGGTCTGGTCTGGTTTGGTCTGGTCTGGACAAACCCAAACCCCCTCTGTATAAATAGTTTCGATTGGGATACTTCTGGAGTCATATCTATTCCGAGTGGTATGGTGTGGAGTGGAGTTTATAAGTATTTATGAAATTCGCATCACTTCCACGATAAGTGGCCGCCACAGAGAGCCCAGTTGGTCCTTCTCTCTTTGGTAAGTTCGAAGACGACGACGACGGACGGAACATAAACGTGGACTCGGGAACTGCAAAGTTGATTAATAGAATTCAATTATTTCTCGAGTTTTGTTAATTAGATTTTTTTGCTGCCTAGAAATGTTGCCCTCAAATGGAAAGCGGCCCAAGGTACTCTCCGCGAATGATGATGCGCGCTTCATAGACAAAGCCCGCTTGGGCATAATATTTGCAAGATGCAGTAGATGCGATTTTGGAATTCTTCGCTCACCTTTTAAGGAGGCAATTAAAAGATCCACCAGAGTGCCGGTACAGTGCTTGGAGCCCTGCTGGACCTGATGATGCTACTAAATACGGTTCGCTCGACGGAACCGATATCACTTTTCAATCACATTCAACAAAAATAATGGAATTCCTTCCTTTTTTGGTGCCAGATATATACGAATGGCAGTCGGGGAATCTTTGCTGCCATTTTCGATTGCTTCTGTTTTTCGAAATGCTGCAAAACGGAAGCGAGCCTTGTTTTATCAGCCATGGAGGCAGAAGCAGAAGAAGAGCAGAGCATAACCCTGTCGTCGACGCGTGGTGGTTTCAGTTGTCATAGCATCTCAGCTCCCTCCCCTCTGCTGGCAAACGGCAGATATGGCAAATTTTTTAATTGGATTACAATGTTTATCAGTTCGTTACCAGGAGGAGCTCTGACAATCCCAACGAATGACTACTGATGGAATGATGAGATGTTCCTAATTAGCATAGTAATGCGGTTCTTTATTGGAATTGCATCATTGCTGATGCAGGACAGAACAGAGCAGGGGCGAAGAAGACAGTGGCATGGGGCGGAATTCAAATGGGATCGTCTTCATCCGGAATAACTAAATATTCTCGACCGGCAAATATGACTACGACGAGTACACGAATCCAACTACGAATGAACTACGAACGTGCGTCTCGCTGGATGATACCATCTTACAATTCATAAAATTCTATCCGGTGAAGTGGAGATAAGAACGAAGAAATAAAAATAATATGAATTACGTTGAACTAATTGCTGTCAGTTCTGAATTATTATTGAGGGTGGGATATTGGCTAGTTGCTTGATGGGGAAATGACCTGAAAGTTGAATTTGCATTTTATTACACAAATACCACGTTAAAGATGTCGCAAGACTCCTCGTTTATTTTTTTACAATTTTAATTTGAAAAAAATTTAATTTTAAAGAGAACAAAACAAAATGTCCCAGATTGTTTTAAAATGTTGGAGTAGATTAGTTTAAACTTTTTACAGAAGGTAAGGATATGATACTTAATCTTTAAGTTGCAGAAAGCCGTCCGTCCAACTTTAGTGTCGCAACAGTCCCAAATTATTTTTAGACTTAGCTTTCACCTCAACGAGGTATACTTTTGTTGGTACGAGTATGAGTTAGGACTTAGGTCGCACACATTATTCTTAAATAACCCTAAAGAACTCACATCAAAGGCTCTTATAGTGCTAGCTTAGTTGATGAAAACATTATAAGCCGTTTTTTGAGACTTTATATATAGTCCAGTAAGAAATGTCCCAAAAAAATCCCATCCACAGTAGCCCGTTTTTTAATTTCATATTTGGTACTTTCAAACAGCTGTTCCAATAATTTTGAAAAAAAATGGGGTTTGTTCGTAGATTATGGTCAGAGTTAAATAAAACGAAATTTGGTGGTATAACAGTTCGAAGAGAACCAAGACTTTGTGACTTACAACTCTCAACCATTGCTGTGTGCATGTTACCAGAAGTAGTCAAAGTTAAATGTTGTAATATTTGTCTCATGTATTAGTTGGCTTCTTCTTCGGTAGTTTTTTCTGGATCAATAAAAATAAAGGGGGTGTAAACGATCTTGTACAGATGGGCTAGTGTAAAGTTATTTGTTACTAAACTAACTGAGTGAGATATCACTGAAATATTCTTGTATACCATTATGTATAGAATATAACATTATTTAAATTTCCGCCGCGACTTGTTGGGTGGCGCGCATACGAAACGTCCAATTTCCCACAACTCTCGCCTATAAGTCAGGCTGAATTTGACGAGAAGCATTGATTACCTATGCTAGATTTCAGGGCAGTGGTGGTTTGTGGTTTATTGGTATAAATCTTTGACAAAAGAAAACCCTACAAGAAAAAAACTTAACGGGGTCAAAGCGAACGATCTCAGTGGTAAATTTACACCGCCTTTGCGTTACCATATGCGGATATCGCTTGTGCAAAATGTCCACGGGCTATTGGAACTTATCGCCATCCTTTTGAAACCATATGTCGGTGTCCATATCATCCAATTCGGACCAACAAAATTGGTTTTCATTGACCAATTGAGTGCTCGCCGTTGACGGTGGTGATGACCTAGCCAACGTAGTTCCCTAAGAAGTATGGACCGATTATGTCTAAACTCCACACCAAACATAATACTTTCTCTGAATGCATTGTAATTTGGTGGATCTTGTGTGACAATCCACACAAGATCGTTCAAAATTCGACAAGCTTGCATGTAGACAAAGTCATTCATTCAAAAAAGGATTTTTGAACCGAAATTGGGGTCAATTTCCGACTGCTGGAGAACCCGGGTAGCGAACATACATATGTATGTCATTGTTTATGGTCGTTACATCTGAGCTTCTGGGGGGTCACTTGAAGTTTGTATAGGTAAAAGCCCAAGCCATGACGCAAAATTGGCAAAGTTGTGCTATGCGAAAGGCAAAGTTCTTTTGCGCGGTGTGGAATTCACTGGCTTGAAGTCGTGGACACTCTTTCGGACAGCAGCGATATTTTCACCAAATCCTGCGTTAAGTTGACGTACAGGTGCTGGAGAATTGTTCACTAAATCCGTCGACTCAAATTTATGTACAACGTTGCGAACTGTCTTCTCGGAAGGACGATTACGGCTCGAAGAGAAGACCAACTTTCATAAAACAATTTAATCACTTGAACAATTTCACGAAATCTATTACTCTCTATTTTTATTTGGCGAAACGGACTTAATAGATGACAACAAATTTGGCATATGTCAAATTTGACATAATGTCATTTGCATTTGCTATTTTTATTTCTTAACAATTACAATGAAAAATCAGCAACATACCAATACGAACAGTACGAAATGAAATTTGGTGAACTGTGAAACAAAATTAAAAATTTTACACCACCATACAAAACGCGCATAGCTACTCAATGAACACACCCATCGATATGCATACGAGTATCAGACAAAAACATATTTGAACAAAACCATACAAATTCCATTCGATACTCAAATAAAGATCGAAAACCCATTCGGTGTAGGATTTTTCTCTTTATCCTGGCGCCAATATAATGTCGCAAATCGCAATATTTCTAAAAATAAAATGCACGACTGGGTCGCACGAACTTGCTCCTGTGTAATAGACTAGGGATTTTTAAAACGGATGTTATTAAAGAAAACTGTTCATAAGGATAAAATGATTTTCTTAAATTCTTTTAGTAGTAAGAGATAAAAACAGAATTCTATGCAAATATAAATTTATGCAAAAACAAAAATTATAAGTCGTTGTAGTGGTTCCTTAAAAAAATAAGCTTTTATGAACAAAATTTTTTAAACCATTTTTAGCAAAAAAATGTTGGTACGCCAATCTTAAGTTTTTATTATTGTACGAATAAGAGTCTAATTTCCAAAAAAAATGTTAAGCCGTTCTTGAGATATCGAATTTTCCAAAAAAAAAAAAGACTTTTTTTCTAAAAATTGAAAAAAATATTTTTTTTATTTTTAAGAGCTTTATAAAAAAAATTCATTAAAATCCGTTATGCCGATTATGAGAAATTCAAAATTCGAAAAAATCGTTGTATGGTAGGTACAGTCAGTAATATCTAGATTTCAAATTTGTTTTTATTAAATTATAGATCGTTAAAATTAATCAAAAGAAAAAAAATTTTAACAAAATTCTCGGAACCGTTTTCGAGAAAAATCCGATTTTCGAAAACCATTTTTTTAAATTTGTATGGAAAGTACCGTTAGTTTTAGATAAAACAAAATTTTTTTTTCAAATCTTGCAGATTATGTTAAAAAACTTTTATTTGTCAAGTTTGAAAAAAATCGATCTTGGGATTTTCGAAATATTGGGTTTCCAAAAAAAAATTTTGAATTTTTTTTTTAAATCCAAAAAATAAAAAATTGAAAATTTGAATATGTAATAATATTCAAACTGTGGAGGAGCTTTACCATTTAAAAAATGATGAAAATCGGCTGTACCGTTTTCGAGAAAATCAAAAACAAAAAAAAATGGACCCAAAAATAACAATTTTTTGGAAAATTTTTTTTCAACCATTACCTAGTTTTAACTAAAAAAAATTTTTCAATTTGTTTTTAAAAAATTCTGTGGGACAGTTTTTGAGAAAAAAAATATTTGTAATATTTCGAGAAAAAAAAATCGTTTGGCAGTTACCGTTATTTTTGGTCTTAAAAAAAAAAGAAAAAAACGTGTGGGGGGAAAAAGTTAAAACCCATATCGACGAGCCTGATCATCTTACAGTTTTTTTTCCAAATCTATTGCTCTTAGGAATCTAAGTATTTGGGGCATCTTCAGAGAGGATAGGTTCGCTTTCTTTCACTTGGTATTGTCCCAGATGGTTTTTCCTTTAGTGCATGAGTGGACGACGTTTTCTTAGTATTTAGTTCGGTGTTTCCTCATACATGTTGCAGAATCTACATGTGGCACTACTTACCACACTAAGTAGACCTAGGTGCATTCTAAGTTTGCGATGTCCAGTGTCTTGCCTAGTACTGATGTATGCAGAGCATATCATTAAAGATTTTAACCTTGCTTCTTCCTTAACATTATTACACCGGATTTTGAATACCCCTAATGTGATCTCAATGAGTATGTATATGTAATGGGTACAGCTATTGTACTCACTGATTGCTCGTGACTCATATATTATCTTAACATCGTCGCTGATTTTCGCTCGGTTCTGAAAGTATACTTATTTATTTTATTTGAAGAAGTTCAACTACTATTGATTTGATCTCAGGTCCTTCCAGGTCAATTCTTAATGCGAAAAATACTTGTGCGTGAAAAAAAAACTAAATTCTGTCACCAATACCGTTGCGTTGGTTCAAGCGAGATGTGTACTCAGTACATATTTTACCGATCCGAATCAAGCCAATCATCGTATCTACGAATTGCATCCACATTTTGACGAATATTTGAATGTTCTTTCGGTGAAATGTGGATGCAACTCGTACACATCTCGCTTGAACCAACGCGTGTTACATATTCCGGACTCATGCGACGTTCTCTTACATTTTGTTTTACGAAACCGAAATGAACAAAATCAAAAAATGCCTTTTAGGGGCTTAGTGCCCCTTGTGAGAAAATGAAAAATCCTCCAAGAATGTTTCTTGCAATGAAAAAGTGATGCTAATTAACTGTTTGGAATCGGCAGAAAATTATAGGTACCCTCCATTTTTGCTAAATCGCCCACAGGAATTGCAATAAGTAACAAGGTTTAGACTCTCTATGAGCCGTAATGCCTTCTTTCTAAAGACATGTCGGCAGATCTAAAGACTAGCGCATTTGATTTATGTTAACTGCATACGCTTTTGAATATTTCCATTGCGGAGCGGATAAAATAAGAAAAAAATTTGAGGCACGACAGCTCCAAGAGAACCGGAACCTAGTGACTTACAAATCTCAACAATTCTTGTGGGCGTGTTGTCGGCAAGAATGGAAGGTACGAAAATAAGCCTTAGATTGGTTATCTTTTCTCCGATCGTAGGTTTCCCTGAACTCATAAGATTATGGGGTCCAATAAAATATTATGTAGTCAGTACATAGTTCATAGTTCATGTAGCGGGTTCCAATTTATGTATTGAGCGAAAATTATCTGTATTCACCACATATTTGTGCTTCCATGTGTGTACTGAACTCGTTATTTATGCATGGAGTAAATGCCTTCCTTGGTTTCATCTGATCGAATTGAAATGTTACCAATACACGTCGATTGTACCCAGTACATAGAGCTCTTCTTTAACTTTAACTCATTACTTTCGATATAAGTCTCTATACTGAATACAGAACGCATTATTATCTGTGCAGAAGAACTGGGAATTTTTACTATTAGGGTCTTTAAAGGTCATTTATATATATTTTTCGATCATCGAGACAATTATTCTGCTTTACTTTAATTTATTTAAATCAGCATTTTGAATTATATTCCTGATTACCGCTAATCTATTTTAATTAAAAAAAATCAACTCCTCCAGAGTGAAAGGACATTGAACCCCATAAATGGTTCTTTTTTTCGATATAATTTCACATGTGAACTCCATCCACTTTAGATTAAAAAAGGCAAATAAATCACATCAAAGCTATTATAAAAAATTGCTCTCACTGCCTTCCGATTTTGAGAAACATACACATATGTAAATACATATTTCTTTTCACTATATTGAATCTCTTAAAAAATCGAAAATTCCACCGTCATTCAACGCCTTTAAGCCTATTGCCGATTTGATTTCATTTAACTTTGATGGAAAATCAAAAAAAAATGTCCTCGACACACTGACATATTAACGCGTAAATCAATAAAATTTGTCTTTTTCTTTTCTGCACAAAGCTCCTTCTTCCAACACTTCCTTATTTGATTCTTCGATATATGAAAGCCCTATTCTAAAAGTCGGTCTTTTCTTCCCAATTCCTAATCCTTTAATACCATCACCAAAATAAAAGAAGCTCAAAGGAGAAAATGGCACTAAGTATACACACGTCAGACGTATTTTTATTTTTTTTTTTTTTTTTTCAAAATGCCATTTACTAGGTATAACACCCACACTCACATAAAATGTCCTTATTCACTCTATATTTTTTTTTTTTGTCCTCTTGATGTAATTTCTGATGATGATGATGCTTTTCATGATTTTCAAAGTAGCAAAGAAGCAAGAATTTTTTTCTTTGGTTGCTACAAAAGGATTCATGACATTAATGCAAACAAATTTCCCAATTCCATGGCGCTTATACTATGTACATAATAGTCATTCTTTCTTTTCTCTGAAAGCTTATCAACCCATCCTTAATCCATGCATTCATTTATATTCAAAGAAATCCTTAATCCTTGCACGCATTGTGCTACGTACACTCAGAGAAATACTGTTCTTCTTGGTGTCGAATTAGAAAGGACCTCTATAAATATTTGACAGTACGGCCGGAGTTAGGCTCAAGGGTAAACTCAGGAGCATTCCCAGCTAGACGGAATTTTTTGACGGGAGGAATGAAATTGCGTGTTTCATTTGAGCGTTGTTGATAGAAAAAGCGATAAAACAATGATAAACAGGAAACATTACGGTGCACGGTGTTCAAGAGAAACAAACGTTTCCATAATGGATGTGTCTCCTATGAATTTTAGGGCCCTGTTATGGATTCTCTCCATATTCAAAGAAGCTCAAATTTTGTAATTTATCTCTCTTTAGTTTAAGAAGGCATAGTAAAATTTTTGCCACGCCTATTTCTTCGCCGATTTTTATGTGAAAAGTCTCCTCATTTGACGTCTTTAAAAAGCTGGTTCAAATTAGATACGGGGCACTTGGCCAGATATGAGAATTATACGCAAGTTTTGGACGGATATAGGCCTTATAGATCGTAGCCAGATCAGAAGTGGAAACAAGATTCTTGCATCTTTTAAGAGAACCTACTTCGAATACCTATATGATCATTCCATAAGTGATGATCTTTAACACACATTCAGACTATGGAAAGCTTTTCAGTTTCTTTGATGCAAGCGCAATTCATGGATAATGGCATGGTTGCTGGATTAAATTACACGCGGTTCTTAAAACTCCATAGTATAATGCTGTCAAGATCGGAATCTAATGAGCTAAGTATACGCTGCCGTTTCAGTTCCACAACTGAAGATCAGGATTGTTAGTCTAGAAACGAATATAAAAAGAGCAGTATGCTGTCATCAGCGAAATAATAAAGTGGATAAGAAGTCTCAAACAAGAGATCTTTTATGAAGATAAAGAAGAGGCTCGGAGACAAAACGCAGCCTTGTGGCACACCAGCATTTATTTTTTGAATATCAGATTAAAACTGTTCAATACTAGGTGAATTGAACGGTTAGAAAGGTAATTTCTAATCAAACGAAGAAGAGACTCTTCGATACCAAATGAACGTATTTTCGATAAAAGAGCTTTGTGTCAAATTCTATGAAATGCTTTTGTTAAAAATATCAATTGCCTTTGTTTCTCCAAAATGATTTGTCTCACTTTTTATTGAGATATTTATCTAATCAGATCACCAGTGGACCTATTGCTTTTAAAGCCGTACTGCCGGTCATTAAAAAGCTTTTATTCTCGAGACATTTCTTAGGTAAATAGTCGATCAGCGTTTAAATAACCTCAGAAAGAGGGGATATTAGTGCAATTGCTCGGTAATCGGAGTGAGATGAAGATTCGCCTTTATTAGGAATTGACGTTTTCAATCGGCTCGGAAAGATACCCAAAGGGTATGGCAGATAAATAAGGAGGAGTATTGTCTTTCACTGCTGTGTTGTTCATTAGGGCTTGGTAAGTTTTTTTTCAAAATGCTCCAAGTGTCCTAGCCCTCTTTAGGGTTTTCCGAACTTTGACAGGTGATCGCCGCCATATTGTTGAAGCTAAATCTGTCAAATTGTATGTCATTTATTATGTCTGTCTTGCCAACACGGAAGGTTCAGTAAAATGTGCCTATTTTACGGTCGCCATAATGGTCCTTCCCAGAGGATTATTCGCAACGTGGTTAATTAACACGAAGTCCACCGGTAAAGTGAACAATCTGCCGACACGCAATATCTCCCGAAAATATCGCCGCTCTCCGTGAGAATCCGAGAAAGTCAATTCCACGCCGCGCACAAGAACCCGGCCTTTCTCATACCACAACTTGGCGAATTTTCCGCCATGACTTGGGCTTACCCCCGTACAAACTTCAACTAGTCCAGAAGCTCAGACTTAATGATCGTAGACAACGACGTGTGTTCGCTAGCTGGGCTCTCGAGCAGTTAGAAATTGAGCCTAATTTTGTGAGACGATCACAATCCACACTAGATCCAACAAATTGCAATGCATCTCGAGAAAGTTCTGTTTGGTGTGGATTGATTTTGAGTCGGAGGCATTATCGTTCCATGCTTATTTGAGAACGACGAAATTGGTAGTTCCAACAGGACATTGCAACATGCCACATAGCCCATGCCATGGACAATTTACACGAGCGATTTCCGAACATGGTTATCTCACACGGAGGCGCTGTGAATTGGCCACCAAGACTTCTTCTGGTTGGGTTTTCTTAGGTCATAATTCTATGCCAATAACCCGCAAACCGTGACTACCCTGAAAGCCAACATAATCAACACCATTGGTCAAATTCTGGTCTGCATATCAGATCAAGTGTTTGAAATTTTTTATAGATGGGCCAAATCTTTCTAGATATAATGCAGCTGTTCAAACTGCTCCACCTTCGGTTTTATTTGCTAAGAAGTATTGAGCGAATATTGCCCTCCGAGTGGATCGTTGACTCTTTTCGCAAGTGAGCTATGAAGGGCTGATCCTTGCCTGGCCAGCTCGTCGGCCCGTTCATTCCCATCAATGCCACAATGACCCGGAACCCAGATAAGAGTGACATTGTGGTTGGCTAGCAACTTCATCCCGGCATTGCTGGACCAATTTGGAGGATGATGTTCTAAAATGAATGGCTTTAACAGCCGCCAGACTGCATGTGATAATAGCCGTATTCCGGTTCTAGCTTGGATCTTTCCGAATTCCCTAATAGCCAGTATCTCACTCAAAGTTTTTTCTATTCAAATTTATAGATACCAAACGTTTGATGGGAAACCTTTTATGTCTCGTTAAAGTCGCCGAGTTTTTGATTCCTTTTTCGTCCCCTTTAACTGATAAAATCTGATTGAAAATGGCTCACTTTTCTGAGAAATATAATTTTCTCTGAGTGTAAAATGGCTAAGGGAAATTTATCTCAAGTAAAAATGTCCCGCACATTTCTTCCACACGAACACGAAGGTAGCCATAGTAATAATTTTCCCGCCATCTCATTTAAACCCCATCACGATTGGGGGGCTAAGATGACTCTCTTCTTCCTCCTGAACCATGTTAATAATAATCTATTTATATTCCTGCCAAAAAGGAAGATTTCAATCTGGAGTGCAAACAAACTGTTGTTCTTCATCCTTTTGTGCTTCCCAGCCATAATCGGATGCTCAAAATTATTGCAGTTTTTGTGTGATGACAATGACGACAACGAGGACGATGACTGTAGTCGCCGAATGACGGTACACACAGTAGACAAAAGTCTCATTACCCTTCAATCGTCACTCCTCAAGTCGAGTCTTACTGCACCACACATCGCCATCAGGAGCAACGTTTCGGTGCATGCGACGCTTATGAATCCATTAACTTCGGCGTGTGAATGCTAGTGGAACTAATTCCATTTCAATGGCTGCCATAAACGGAACTTGATGCGATCAATAATATTTTATGTTGTCTCCTGGCGAGAAAGTAGGTAGCCCCATTATCAGACATTCGAAATCGACAGAAGTCTCACATTTGCGTCCGTGTCGTCGTCGTCATCGTGGACATAACGAGATGCAATTTGCCAAATGCACCATGTAGACGATGCAGAAACAATGGCACGATGACGACATTAGAAGAGACTCCCCCCGAGTGCATAGATGGTCCATTTGGACTCCGTAAATCTAGTGCCCTAAAGGTGGTCGGACGGACGCATAGCACTTCATGGACGGTGTCCATGGGGGCAAGCTAGTACGCCTCCTGTGATACCCACGAGCAGTTGGGAGATGACATCGCAAGTATATGGGCCGTAAAGCCAAAACATGTGCCCCTGTCATCGTCGTCGCCATTATTATTGCAGTTTTTATTTTTTTTTTTTTATTATTTTAAAATACTCCACTCTGTGGCACATCTAAACACTTAAAAGTTTTATAATATTTTTAGATTTTACGAGGACACACTCACAGGAGTGTGCGTCTAAGTGTCAAGAGCTGGCGCTGCTGATGTGCTGCTGGGGCAGAGGAGGGAGTAAATTGACGTTTTTAAAATGCATGCAACCCAGGGTACTCGGTGGTAGCGTTTGTGATGATGATGATGGTGATGGAACAAGTGAAGTGGTTGGTACTCAAGCCACATGAGTTATGCGGTGCAAACGAGCCGAGAAGAAAATTGCCACTATATTCTCCGAGGGGGTTGTTCCGAAGTGTTTACGAGATGTCGATTTGCAAAAAAAAGCAAAACTTCCACATTTCTACATATCTGATTGCTGAATTCTGATCGGAGGAAAAAAAAAGTAATTTTGCTGGACGAGTTATGGAAATATTGAGGCACTTGGCAAATCTCGTTAGGCTTTCCCACGCATCATTAGAGCTGAGGTTTTTATTCATTTTTTTCATTTTTTTTTTTTTTGTTGCTTCAGGGTTGATGGGGGGTATAAATTATTGTAAAGTGCTTTTGGGAACAGCTTGGTTGAATAATATTCACTTAAATGAGTTTTTGTACGAGATTGAAGGTTGGTGTTATATAGTTTATTAAGTCAGGAAGGTATTACTTGACCGAAGTAGGCTCAAGGTTTTGTACATAATTTGAGAACTGAGAGTAATTTGGTTGGAGAAATTCTTAAGTGATGAGGAATTTGTGTGAAGGCTATCAGATTGAATTGGTCTTAAGTTAAAATGATGAAGGCAACCAAGGGAACAATTTTTGGGAAAATGCTCAGTTTTTAAAGTAAAACAAATCAATTTGGAGAACCAGGGCCTAATGACTTACAAAACTTAACCATGCCTATGTGCGGTTTTCGGCAAAGAGATAGCGGATCTTTAATGTCCTGTCGAGTTGGAAAGGCTAATATCAGAAGCACTTTTCATGACAAGAGGAGTTGACATTTTCTCGCAAAAGGCAGTTTCCTGAAAAAAAATCTTGTTTTTTTTACGCAGCACGAGCTAGAACCTGGGAGTAAAACAACAGTCCAAGGTGCTGCCATGCAGAGGGTCTTGGTTTCTTTAATCTTCAGGAATGGTCTGCCTTTCTTGCGAGGAAGTGACATATTCTCCAAGAGTACCTTTCTCCTGTCATGCAAAGTGCAATTCATCCTAGCAGTTCGGACACGCCAGAAAATTGAAAGTACGATCCCATCCTGGCAACATCATGCACACACGAAATGGTTGAGTGTTGCATGTCACTACGAGTAGTTGTTCGTTCTCTACAAGCTGTTGCACATTTTTTTTTTAGTTTTTAGGGGCCGGGATTCGAACGCAGAACTCACGAGTGACAGTCCAGAACAGTAAGCATTACTTCCAGGGGTACTAAACAAGTTTCATAATAGTCGATTCTATGCAGTTGAATAGTAAGAAGCTTGACACTTGTTTAGAGTCTGTCAAATGAAGTGCTACCAATTTTGAAGTTCTATTTTTCCTAATTTAAGGTTTTGTTTAAAATAAGTAATCCCTATAATAATAAAGGGGCTAACAACTATTTCCGACAAAGCATGGTGTTCAATATTTCGAGACATTCATGTTTTGACATCTTAGCCATTAAATGAGAAAATTATAGAATTGTGTCGGACTCACGGCTGTGAAGAAATGACCTACACTCATCTAACATCTCTATTTTTTTGCCACAAATTAATAGCCTTTGACTCCTCCTCTTGTTCCGTTCAAAGTGCCTAACTAGTTTTCCCTTGGCACTGAGCGCTATACTTGTGCTGTCAATTTTGTACAGAGTGGCCCAAAATGTATCATCCTATCTGAAGTTGCTATTACCTTTGCAAATGGCGGCAACTGCTATCTGTTACATTTTGATATTTATGCAGTGAAGAGATTCGTCAAAAATTCATGAAAGGAAGGCTATACTCTTCAATATTAATATTTTGAAATACTAGCGACCACTATCTTGGTACGGAATAGTTCGTCTGTGATTTTTGACAATGTTTCCAGATTTTCCTGGCGTTCTACAATATTTTGTCAAATACTAAGACCTCAAGCCACTCGTTAAAAATGGAATAACACTTGATATTAGAGGCGGTGGGTGACCTCTTTGTGCTCGTTCCGACGAGAATGTATCCGCTGTGGCTGCAGGTATCTGGAATGAGCAGTCAACATGAAACAGACCACGTGACCCGCATTTGGCTATTACCTACGTAAATCACTGGACAGCACGTTTTGGGGTGAAATTCTTGAAAGTGTTTCCTTACAAAGCGCCAAAAGTCATGAGTTACTTCCTATGAACAATCAATCGTATATTTAATACGTTCAAGGTCTCCTAAAAATCATAATGGCTCAGGTATGGAAGATTTTTTATTGTAAATTCATCCAACTGAACGCATATGTAAACGAAAATAATCTGCACTTCTGAAACACTGAGAATCCGAGTACCATTCACGAAGATCCATTACATCCTCTCAAACTCAAAGTCAGTGCATGGGCATGGTTCACCATTTTCGAAGGAGATGTCATCGGGCCTCAATTTTCTAAGAAACTTATACGCAGGGTTATTGTGACTGTTGAGCGATACAGAACCAAAAACAAAGACCTTTGACTGCCCTAGTGTGGTGAATTGGGACTGGAGAACAAGTTGTTCTATCAGAACATACATAAGCAAGATTCCAAAAATTAAGAGAAACAAAAAAAAATTATCACAATTCTAAATGCCGCTTTCGAAACAAAAAATGATTTTCGGAAACCATTACAATTATTGTTCTGCATCTTATAGAAAGCATTAAAATAAAACTAAGGAGTTTGAAGTTTAAAAAAATAAAATGCACGACTGGGTCGCACGAACTTGCTCCTATTTAATATACTAGGAATTTTAAAAACGAAAGTTATTAAAGAAAACTATGCATAAGGATAAAATGAATATTTTAAATTTTGTTAGTAGTAAGAGATAAAAACAGAATGCTATGAAAACATGAATTTATTCAAGAACAAAAATTATAAGTTGTTGTAGTGGTTCCTTACAAAAATAAGCTTTTATTAACAAATTTTTAAAACATTTTTAAGAAAAAATTTTGGTACGCCAACTTTAAGTTTTTATTATTATACGAATAAGAGTTAATTTCCAAGAAAATATTAAGCTGTTCCTGAGAATTCGAATCTTCAAAAAAAAATGATTTTTTTTTCTAAAAATTGAAAAATTATTTTTTTTTTTAAGTTTTGAAATGCAATGTTTTTTTTTTAACTTTTTAGGAGCTTCTTTATAAAAAAATTTCATTAAAATCCGTTATGCAGATAATGAGAAGTCAGTAATATATAGATTTCATTTTTTTATCAAATTATAGATCGTAAAAATTAATCAAAAGAATAAAAGAATTAGCAAAATTCTCGGAAGCGTTTTCGAAAAAAATACGATTTTCGAAAACCATTTTTTAACATTTGTATGAAAGGTACCGTTAGTTTTAGATAAAACAAATTTTTTTTCTTAAATCTCGTAGATTATGTTAGGAAACTTTTATTTGTCAAGTTTGAAAAAAATTGATCTTGGGGTTATCGAAATATTGAAAAAAATAAAAAATTGAAAATTTGAATATGTAATAATATTTAAACTTTGGAGGATCTTTAGCATAAAATAAATCGTTCAAATCGGCTGTACCGTTTTCGAGAAAATCAAAAACAAAGAAAATGGACCCAGGGGACTACCAAAAATAACAATTTTTTGGAAAAATTTTTTCAACCATTACCTAGTTTTAACTTTATGAAATTTTTCATTTTTTTTTAAATCTGTAGAACAGTTTTTAAGAAAAAAAAATATTTATAAAATTTCGAAAAAAAAATCGTATGGTAGGTACCGTTAATTTTGGTCTTAAAAAAAATAGAAAAAAACGTGTGGGGGAAAATCAAAACCCATATCTACCCAGTTTGAAGAAAATCGGCCGAGCCGTTTAGGCTGTAGTCGAACCGACAGACAGACAGACAGAATTGCGAGACCCACTTTTTTGGTCTTCGTTATCATCGTAATGTCAACTTTGATCAAAATCTCGAGTTAATTTTTTTTTCCGAATGCATAACTATCCTTATAGTACCTATAAGTCGCAAGTAAAAATCGAGGATGTGACTTTCGAAATATTGGGCTTACGAGCTTTAGCATACACAATGGGAGTTACCATTAATAACGATTTTTTACTTGTGACTTATAGGTACATACTACATATAAGGCAAGTTATGCATTCGTAAAAAAATCGAACTCGAGATTTTGATCAAAGTTGACATTACGATGATAGCGAAGACCAAAAAAGTGGGTCTCGCAATTCTGTCTGTCTGTCTGTCTGCTTGTCTGTCGGTTCGACAGTACAGCCGATTTAAATCATTTTTTTTTATGCCAAAGCTCCTCCAAAGTTTGAATATTGTTACATATTCAAATTTTCAATTTTTTATTTTTTGGATTTAAAAAAAAAAAATCAAAATTTTTTTTTGGAAACTCAATATTTCGAAAACCCCATGCTCGATTTTTTTCAAACTTGACAAATAAAAGTTTCTTAACATAATCTACAAGATTTGAGAAAAAAAAATTTGTTTTATCTAAAACTAACGGTACCTTCCATACAAATTTTAAAAAATGGTTTTCGAAAATCGAATTTTTCTCGAAAACGCTTCCGAGAATTTTGCTAAATTTTTTTTTCTTTTGATTAATCTTTACGATCTATAATTTAATAAAAAAAATTTGAAATCTAGATATTACTGACTGTACCTACAACAGAACGATTTTTTCGAATTTTGAATTTCTCATTATCGGCATAACAGATTTTAACGAAATTTTTTATAAAGAAGCTCCTAAAAAGTTTAAAAAACATTGCAGAAAAAAAACATTAAGAAAAAATATTTTTTCAATTTTTAGAAAAAAAAGTCTTCTTTTTTTTGAAAAATTCGATATCTCAAGAACGACTTAGTATTTTTTTTGGAAAATAGACTTTTATTCGTACAATAATAAAAACTTAAGGTTGGCGTACCAAATTTTTTTCTTAAAAATGTTTTAAAAATTTTGTACATAAAAGCTTATTTTTTTAAGGAACCACTACAACGACTTATAATTTTTGTTCCTGCATAAATTCATATTTGCATAGCATTCTGTTTTTATCTCTTACTACTAAAAGAATTTAAAAAAATCATTTTATCCTTATGAACAGTTTTCACTAATAACATTTGTTTTTAAAATTCCTAGTCTATTACATAGGAGCAAGTTCGTGCGACCCAGTCGTGCATTTTATTTTTTTAATCTATGGAGCAGTTTCTAAGAAAATAATTATTTTCTAAAATTTCGAAAAAGAATTGTATAGCAGGTACCTACCTTTTTTTTGGTCTTAAAAAAAAGAAGAAAAAAACGTTTTTTTTTTGGGGGGGCGGGGGGTAAATTAAAAAATGAGTTCTACCAAGTTCAAAGAAAATCAGTAAAACCGTTTAGGTTCTCGTGTAATAGAAAAGCGGAGAAACAGAATTCCGAAACTCACATTTTTCATCTTCTCCATATAAGTCTGACCAAAATCTTGAGTTCGATTTTTGAACGAATGCCTTAGTTGTCATAAATAGTACCTGCATATTGCAAGTTAAACATTTTTGAAATCCCAGTTCGAAATCCCAATAGTATATTTATGTATTTTGTAACCTCGCTTGGGAATATAATTGGTATCTTTTGTTTTCATTATTCCACAATTTCAACCATGTTCGAATTTTGAGGTTCTACCCGGCAATTGCTTGGAATCAAAATCTGGAATCTCAAATTCCTGATCACTAAAACATCCAAGATTCAAAATCTTCTTGATAAAATTCGCACGCCACATTCTAACGGAATATATGTATCTCATATTTAATTTGAGTTTATTAATAGGGGTCTTGGATAATAGCTGTTAGACATTTTTCCATTTGTATACGTATGTATGTAGTTAAAGTTCGGTGCTTAAAATCAGTGGAGGAGCTAAAAACAAAACTTCATATGTAGCATACTATATTTATGAAGAGAACCAGTGCTTCAAACATTCGGTAAAATTTTTGATAATTCGTTCTGTTATTATGGCAATCTCGTCTCAAATGTGCGCCTTGAGCAGAATGGTTAGCTTGTAAGCATAGGGTGATATCAAGGCGCATGCCTTGGCGACAAAAAGATGAACGATCGCTGTCAGACGACTCAGTATCCAATTTTCGCCTTCACAGCCTCCGTCGTTGATTCGATGTATGGAATGTAGTGCCATCCGTCTTGTTCGAACATCAAATTGAAAATATCGATGTTGTCAAGCTCTGGCAACAGATATGTTGGCTAACATCGCTCTATACCCGAGATTATTGACGGTATCGGTGTGTTAGTTCTCATTGTGAAAGATATAGGTTCCGATGATACCGCACCAAATACTCAATCATTGTAAATGCATTTCTTGGTGGAACACATGTAGATTGTGTTTGCTTTAATAAGGAAATTTTGACTTCTTAACATGGCCGCTGAGCCAAAAATGTGCCTCGTCCATGCAGAGTAATTTTTGGCCAAAATCCGGATCTCCGGCCAACATGTTCCGGACCCAATTAGCTAATACACGGCTTTGTCAATGGGCGTCCGGATGAAATGGCAAACTGAATATTTTGACAGCTGGATGTTATTGGTAAATTCGACAGCTGCTGAAACATATCAATCGTAAAAACTATCATTGGTATCCATCTCCTATTATAAGATGCTAATTCTCTTCTTAAGTAGCCCTGTTTATGAAATTTATACATATTTTAAGTAAGTCTTAATCTCTCCTTGACAACCATTACTGCCCGAAGGTATTAGGGCATTAAAACGTATTAACTTCGGAAATGTCAAATTATAAAAGGACTTCCTCTCGGTTATTCAAACAATTATTAATCTCATTTCGCATACGAGTGTATCCTTCCCTCAAACTCCGAAGCCACCTTGACCTTTTTTCTGAAGTGAATTCCTGTTAACATCTACACAAACTAAAAGCTGGTAAAAGCAAACAAAAAAGAAAAAAAACCTTAAAATTTATTTACTGATGTGAAATGTTTTTCATGTTAACTTTTTCATCCCGACGACACGATGACGACGACGACGTCGTCGGCATCGTTGGAGCCGAAGAACGACCGTATCGTCATCTTCTCAATGGCGTCCGTTTTTATGCTTCCTTCTAAACTTTACTCACCGAAGAAGTATTTGTCGCCTTTTTGCCATGGCGACAAACGTCTGCATTACTGCAAGAAAACTACACACAAATTTCCAAGCCACCATTCGCTTAAGTTAACAGTAACTATACACACTTTTCAGAAGGCAACAACTGCTTCCTGGGTGGGACTGCTTTTCCCCAACCACCTGCCACCTACCAGATTACTCCTTGTGCCTGCCACTCAACAAGATTCAATTTGTCCTGATGGCATACCGCTCATAGTTTCAGTTTTCATTCCCTAAAAATTGTGTGTCCCTCTCAGGGGTTTGCACATCCTGAAATAAGTATCGTCCTTTGGAGAATTCATCTTAAGGAATTTGCACAAAATTACATTGGGCCCAGAACGGCTCCTTCATTCTATATACCCCAAAACAAGGATTAAGAGTAAATTCCTTAGTGCGTTTTGGTATCAAGGAAGTTAGGTAGATGCCTGGCTTCGGTTGGCTTGCCGCTCCTGTGACGAATTATTAATGTCTGCTCAACATAGCTGTCGCTGCGAGAGTCCTTAAGGCAAATAAATTAATTTTACTCCTTAGAATGTAGCTTTTTTGCGCTCCTTTCTTTGGTGAAATGGTGAAAGTCTAGATATGCTTGTGTCTGGGACTGGATGATAAATATTTTTGCTGTCACGATTGTGTGCTGTGTGTGTCATCATGTGAATTCGCTTCGCCAAACTTCAACATCATTCATGGGGGTGGGGGGCTTTGATAGTATGGCGAGCGTGATAGAATTGACGCCAGGTCCTTTTAACACTCCGTGGCATCAGCTCACACCTCAGGATTCTTTAATTAAGCGAATATTCTCTAATGACTTGATGGAATCGAGGCAACGAAGAATAACCAAATAAAGGACGAATCATCCCTGAGGAAGGTAAATAAATTATTGGGCATCTCTGGGGAGGGGGAAGGTTATTACAAATTTTATCAACTTCTTTTCCTGGATTTTGCTATCCCCCGCCCGCACCAGGACATTTGCCGGTTAGGGAATTTGTAATATCGGAAGGAATCCAACAAGACCCCGAAACGGTTGGGGATGATAACACGAAAACCGAAAAACCGGCCAAGCGAGGAGTAATATCCTTTTGATTGATAATTTGTATATTTTTTTAACTTTTTACAATTTCTGTTTTATCCTCTCTTCGGTGGGTAGGCTTATTACCTATATCGAAAACGGAAGGAAGGACGTAGAGTTTAGGGAGGATTTTACGGGATTGCTTGATTGATTAGGTTTTTATTTTACAGACATTCTGATAAAAAAAATGAGATTGGACGGCTTTCGGAGGGTTTTTAAAAGGATTTGTTTTATTAATAATAGAAAATATTATTTTAAGATTATCTTTGAGAAGGAGAAGGCTACTGGTCACGCTAACGTGTTTAAAGCTTGATTGTTTTCCCTGGCGGAATTGATCATAAATTATGAATTTTGTGAGACAATTAAGGGATGTTTAAAATTGGGGGATAGATACTGATGCTTTGGGGTGAACAAAAAAAATCAAATCAAACAGGAAGCCATGATTTTACCAATGGTTTGAGTTTTGATTAGCTCTAATGAAACAAAAACCTTTTGTTTTCAATTTTAAATTGAAAAAATTTTAAAAACGTTTTTGTTTCAATTTATGTTGAGCTAAATAACTGTTTGAGTGATGTTTAAGAGGAGGAAGTTGGATAGCAATAAGTCATAAATTTGTGAAAATATATACATTTTTTACTTCCAATACATACATACATACATATGCATGTGAAGGTCCAAAGGCAAGTAATGTATTCGTAAATTATAGAGAACGCGGGATTTTGATGAAACTTACGATGATAAGGAAGACGAAAAAAGTGGGTCTCGCAATTCTGTCTGTCTGCTCGATACTTTTAA
Source organism: Philhelius festivus (assembly GCA_963931855.1). NCBI lineage: Eukaryota > Metazoa > Arthropoda > Insecta > Diptera > Syrphidae > Philhelius > Philhelius festivus. The sequence goes on from OZ007554.1 coordinate 191,013,890, forward strand.
CCTTAGCCTTACCTATATAAAGAAAAACATCAGGATCTAAGCGGCCAATCGACGGGACCATTTCTGTAACGTGACGGTCATTTTCATGAACGAAAAAAAAAATACCGGCAATGAAATTGTTCATCGTCTTTCAACATTTCCAGAGCTCAATCCGATAATGACAATAAGGGTGCAAGCCAAGAACTTTTCGCAAATGTCTCTATATTCTGATCTAAGCGATGCCCAACTCTTGAGAACGCCGTGGAATTAGAGCTGTGTCAATCACGATTGATTCGCTCTTTGTGACCCGTTCACCAAAAAGATTGATTGATTGCAATCACAATAGACCAAAGCAATCAATCCTAATGTCAATTTCTTGACATTGAAATTGATGAACATAAAGTGAACGAAACGAACGAAAAAAAAGTCATGTTTTGTTCATTCAACTTGTTCTCAGTCATTCTGAGAATGAAAGTCAAATAGGAATGGAAGTGAAACGGAATGTATAGTTTATTCATTTTATATACAATTGAAGATGGCGTGAACAAAGACAAAGTTTCAGTCTCGGTCAGAACGAAACGATTAAAAAAAATATCTTAGTTCAATGAACGACTGAAAACATTTCGTCTTGGTCTCGTTCGGAACGAAACTACTATAGATAAAAAATGATTTTGATTGAATGAACGATTGATTGAAAAGATCGAATCCTTGAACCAATCAATCATTGATTGAATCGATCTTTCAAAATGAACGATTGGCACAGCTCAAAGTGAAATTGACTGTCTTTGTTCGTTTACGACGAAAGCTTGAACGGCAGCAATATACTCTTAGCACTTCGACCAACTCATTATATAACTGGCGTGGGAACATCCAATAGCGAAAATTTAAACTCATATTTGTTCACTAGACTACGATTTGCTTGTCTTGTGGGACTAGACTAGACTAGGAATTTTGAGCATTCACACGCGGTTCACCAAGTTGCAATACCTCTGCAAAAAGATAGTTATTGTGAAAAAGTACTAAAAGACTTAAGTTTTTTTCTCTGATAACTTTGTTTTTCATAAAAAACTTAAACCCAGCTTTATTAAAACACGTATGAGAAAACAACAGCTAAAGATATTACAGCTAACTATTTTAGATGAGATTATCTAGAGAATCACATAAAAATGATATATACCAAATATGAAGCAAGCAGGTTCACCCGTTTAGTCTCAGCTCAATGTACACCGGACGTGCAGATGTACAGACGCACAACTGAACTCCTTGGTCAAGATAGCGTTTGATTAAAATCCCCGTATATCTCTTACACAAAACCAACACCTCTCTTTTAAAGAAAGTAGAAATTTGTCCACACAAAACTCTTTGGCCCTTACCACAGTGCGGCCGAAGGCATCTTTTTGCGGCCAAAAGTCCAAAATAAAAGTTTTGAGTTAGGGGTTTTTTTCTCATCAGGCTGTCTAAAGGAGACCCCTAGGAGACGAAAAATGTTCGTAGTAGAATCTCTTGCCGCAAATCCCCGCCATAATCTTAGCCTGAATGTGGCTGCTAAGTTAAGGTACTAGTACGATCTAGAATGCCAAAAAAACGCATGATTTTTGGGATTTTTTTTCTCGGAAACCTTATTAGGTAATAACATAAATTTTTTTTAAATAATTTAAATAATGAATACATGCGTCAAGAGTACAAAAAAAATTAATTTTTTTTAATTTTCGAATTTTGGCTGAATTATAGAGGGCGCAAACGTCGACTCATAAAAAAATACATGGTCCCATGGCGGACAGTTTTGGGAATTTTTTTCTCGGAAACTTTTTTAGATACTAGCGTACCCGTGCGGGAACTCCTGCAAACAAATTTTTTTTTTTCAAAATAAATCGTGTGTCTAAAAGTTTCTGTAGATTCGCTCAGTTTTTCTTGCATTGGAAATCTTGTGTAAATGGAAACCTTTGTGAAGTACGGAATGTTGTTTTTGGGTGTTTATTTTACTTCTGTGTGTCATCGTTGAACAGCTCTATTTGAAAAAGACGACTTACCACTGAAATAATAAACACGTTTAGCTTAGCCAAGAACTGTCACAACTGATCTTCTGTTCAACGTATGCATGTACCTGGATTAAAAGAAAACAGCAAACCAATAAATCCAATCAAGTCCTTTTCTTAAATGTAATGAAATGAAAAAAACTAACAAACAATGAGCAAATCACATACGTATGTAACTATCCTATAACAATGTATGTATTTAAACCTGTAGGCACATAAAGTTTAACTTACCTTAAAATAGTTTAAATTCAAAGACACAAATATTTTTCAATTTTTTTTTTGTTTTTAATTCGGAGAATTTTATTTTTGTTTTATTTTTTTTGTAAAAACTTTTTTGAGTGTTTTTATCGTTACTGCTTAGGTAAATTAATTAAACAATGCCCCTCCTCTGGGCCCGCACCACCAAAGTATGGCATTTCAATGCAACTACTTATTTATATGTACTACATTTCAGTGCAATACGAAGATAGAAGTAGAGATAAATAATTTTGGGATGTTTCGACCACCCAATGCCCCTCCCCTCATAATAAAAAAAGGAGCCTATACGGTAATCCAGACTATAACTTTTTTGTGTGTTAAATTTTATCAAGATCCATTCAGTTGTTCAAGCGGGTTTGAGTAACAAACATCCATACATCGTAACATTCACATTTATAAATTTTTTTTTAAAATAATGAATACATGCGTCAAGAATACAAATTTTTTGAAATTTTTGAATTTTGGCCGAATTATAGAGGGCGCAAACGTCGACTCATCAAAAAATACATTGTCCAATTGCGGACAGTTAATCTCAGGATTGGCTGGACTGAAACAAAAAAAAAAACAAATTGGGTTATTTTAAGGAAGGTTTTTTACGAGACAATTTACCAAAATTTGTTTTAAAAGTAAAAAAAAAAAATGTCAAGCTTTGAAAAAATGAAAAAATAATTTTTTTTTTTGAAATTTGTTTGGCCATTTTTGGGTCGCCATTTTTTTCGTTCATAACTTTTTTATTAAATTGTTGTAAATTATCTTAGAAAACGTAAAAACAATCAAGTTGCAACAAGTTTTTTGAGAATCGGTTCAGTAGATCCGGAGATTAACTGTCCGCAATGGGACAATGTGTTTTTTGAAGAGTCAACGTTGGCGCCCTCTATAATTCGGCCAAAATTAGAAAATTAAGACAAAAAAAAAATGTTCTTGTACTCTTGACGCATGTATTTATTATTTAAAAGAAAATTATGTTATTATCTAATAAAGTTTCCTAGGAAAAAATTCCCAAAAATCGTGCGTTTTTTGGCGTTCTAGACCCTACTAGTACCTTAATTTACAACAATATCCCTGGTGTTGTATGCCCACATTAGTTCACAAACTTTTAATTCATGGCTCCGAAATAATAAAATATTCAGTGTTACCTATCTGTCAAATGTCGGATGATGCACAAGAAGCATGTAATAATTTTTTTAGTCTATCAAGCTAATTTCGCAAGAAACCATTATCGTCAAAAGACAATGGAGGATGTTTTAAAAAGGTTCCTAACCGCATCCGATCCATTAATGTCTAGTTGTCGGGAATTACCTCTTAAACCGCTTAAATATTTGTCTAAGGACTGTATCAATTTGTTAGCACCTCCACCTGTAAATAATCAAACAGAATATGAACAACAATCTTTTGACAGCTCTTCCGCTTCTGAAACAGATACAGATGTAGATGATTGTGACTGTTACGAGATGGGCAATGAAAAATTTTTCATGTAAATCTCGGATTAACTAATATACCTATTGTTTGCTCATATTGCATTTTGTATTTCTAAATTTATGATTTATAAATTACTGTGTTCGATTTCAATAAAAATATATAAATAATTTTTGTCCATTTTTTTTTGTTATATAATATTACCATATAGCATTCCACCATTTTGAATTTGTTCATTTTTAATAAATTTTCAAGTACATACCCTAATAATATCAAAAAAAAAAAAAACAATTTTTTTTTAACCAACTATATCTAAATTATTTCATTTTGATAAGTTTTTTCATATGACATTACGCCATATTAGGTCGGCCATTTTGAATTTGCTGATTCTGATAACAGATTCGTAATCAGCGACCCCAAAAACCCCTATATACCAATTTGTGGATCATTCTCTACGTTTTTCGACTTTTGGCCGCACTGTGCTTACCAACAATCAAATTAGGAGACGACTTTAATATTTGAGCGAAATGAAGCATTATTTAATGGACTCTAAATAACTGACCATATAGGCTGCATTTTATTTTTTAGGTTCCGTACAATAATTGATTCATAATTTAGAGTTCACATAAATATTAAGTTCATAACATGTATGGTTAACTTTATAGAGCTCTTTAAATAATGGTCCATTTCGCTCAAATATTAAAGTCGTCTCTTAATTTGATTGTTGATACGGCCCTTTGAAAGAACCATCCCTCGATTGTCGAACTTGGAGGACTGAGAACTTTATATTTATCACCAAAAATTTGTGTGAAAATATGTAATTTTAATGTCCTTCACTTCATAGCCATTAATTATTATTTCCACTCCCTTTTATGAGTTATCAATTCTACATTCTAGGACAGCAAGAATGATAAGAATCTCCTAGTTGACACCTTTTTCCATACAACCCACAATCTACAACTGTAAACACTAGATACCTATCTAAAAAAAAAACAACATGGTGTCATTTATTTCAAAAATTAATTTACTTACATCCTTTTTGACTTCTGTGGAAAAATGTAATTTATTTGATTAATTGCTCAAACAAATAACAAAAAGTGAAAAAATACCCTTAAAAGTAATAATTCTTTAACAAGGGTATACCCGTATGGGCTATGTATAGTGGGACTACAGCACATGTATTGAACTATGCAGAGATACAAGAGAGTGCGTGTTAAATTTCATGTTCGTGGTTCGAAAATGGGTTTTTAGTTCTTAATCAGTTCGTCACGCGAAATAACGGAAGAGGAAAGTCACTTGTGTACGCTAAACGTCGTGCAGTATGAGTTAGTTCCGGTAGAACGCCTTAGTTCGCAGTTTAATACGCGGAAAGCCTACTCTCTCTATGGTGCACTTCATCACAATATTATGCGGATTGGAAATTATTCACTTTGAAGTATAACGCTCACGCCCCATTGCATTCGATTTGAAATTAGATATATTTTAAGTTTATCAGATAAACGCCTTTGCTCTTCGAGAGTGGTTGGATGACATGGAACATGTCATGTGTTAATGCCGTTCCGCTTTCGAGAACAATGACCTGTTCGATTTTATGTTTCCTCTGCTTGTAGTGTAGTGGTTTTTTCTTTCGATTTTGTAATAATTTTGCCAGGGTTCAGTTGGGTTATTACCCGGGGGGAAAAAACAAACTTTTAACAACTAAAATTGGGAATAATAAATTTTAGGATCAGATTGTCCAAAATGGAACCCAATTACAGGAATATTAATTAAGAAATAGATGTTTGCGTCTTTTGGTTCTGATTTTATCTGACATTCATGTTCGTTTTGTTTAGCCTTGTTAGTGGTGTTAGATTTGTTCGATGACTAGTCAAGGTGCACATTGAGACCCCATCCAGTGTGAAAACTTGCCTTCTATTAAGCAACTTCTTTGGGCTATTCCAAGCTGGTAAACAAGTATTTTTTTGGGCTTTCAATGCCCTTGAACAGGAAAGCCGAGAGCAGTTGAGGGAGTGCAGAAAAGTAGATAATTTTTTTAAAATTTATTTTCCAGGAAGAACTACCTATGTTGAACTAGCAATGTTATACAAACGACACAACGAAGAGTCAGCAATATAGATTGAATGAAAGGCTTCACTGCGTGATTCGCATCGGAATTTTGCATACTATAACTCTGGCGTATAAACTAGGCTAAATTTGACCAATGGCATTGATTATGTTGGCACTTGTGGTTTATTGACATACTCCTGCGACTTCAGACAATCCCACAAGAAGAAGTCTAACCGCTTTAAATTGCTTTAAATCGCTTTCGTGGGAGATAACCCTGTTCGGAAATCGCTCCTCCAAAATGTCAATTGTGCAACGGGCTGTGTGTCACGTTCTAATGAAACCAAATGACTGACGCAAAAAATAAAGAGGTTATCATCGACTGATAAAGCTCGCCGTTGACGGTGATGGCCTGACTAACGTTCGTCGTCGTTCTAAAAGAAGTATGGACCGATGAAACCGCCAGCCCAAAATCCGCGCTAAACAGTAACTTTCTCTGGAAGCATTGCAATTTGGTAAATCTCGTGTGGATTGTGACTGTTCAAAATTCAACAATTTTGCTTGTTGACGAACTCATTCAACGAGAAATGGGTCTCGTCGCTGAATATTTATTTTCGGTCGAAATTGGGGTCAACTTCCAGCTTTTCAAAAGCCCAGTTAGAAAAAACTCTGAGCTCATGAGTCAGTTATAGTTTGTACGGGTAAAGGCCCAAGTCATGACATAGAATTCGCATAGCTGTGGCTTGCGAAAGACTGAGTTCTTGCGCGAAATTGACTATCTCAAATTCTTCTGCACATTTTAACAGTGGGGATATTTTCGACAAATCTTTATTTAGTGGAAAAATGAAAAACAAAAATGAAATGAAATGAATACAAGGCTGATTGGCAATAGTATCGAATCATAGCATTTATGAGTCTGGTATTGAAGGGAGGTACGAAGACCGAAAAAATTTTGATTTAATATCACAATTTCGAAAAGTATTCGTCCTATTTATCTATTGCCTGCTAAGATCCTTGAACCCTTTTTTCTCTGTGAGGTTCCCTTTTCCGGGGTATAAAGTCTCCACTACTTTTACTATTAAATGCAATCGTGTACGATTTCTTGAGATGTGTCTCAACGCTCTCCAATTGTGCTGATATTCCTGCGACCATTCTTCGCGAAGATCTTTTCGGTTGCCCCACTCGTCTGCCTGTCTGTGCCAGCCGGTTTCATTGATTTGCTTGGGTTGCAATGCACTTGAATTCTTTGGCCAATCCACTGCTACATACTTCTTGTAGCTATAATAGAGTCAAAGGCTTCATTCGACGTTTCTTATTGAAGATGCGATTGGGCCAGAAAATTGTCAAAATGTTTCTCAAACATTTATTCACGAACATTTGTAGCTTTCCTTTGACAACGGATGTGACTAGAATTGTGAGTAGAAGCAGGGATTCAAAATTTGAGCAAAATAAGCGAAGATTGGTTTTTAAGCTTATAGAGTTGTTTCTTCATATTTTGACACCATTTCGAACAAAACGTTTGCTTGCACGATTCGACTGCTTATATTTACTCGTATCGTATCTGATTCTGTTTGAAAACCTTCCTTAATGCAGACCGAGACATTTGGATCCATCATAATGTAGCCTGGCTCAAAGCAAGCCAAATAAATCCTCTATTGAAACTGTCCAACGGTGATCGGTATTTAACGCGCTGTGTGATCATGACTCACAAGGTGGTAAAATGGTCCAAACGGGAAGATCGAGTGCTTAATGCTGCTCGTTCGGCGTCGATCGTGTATTCGACGTGGTTATTTATTCGCTCCAAGTCAATTTTTGCTATATTACCTTAGCGACTCCACACTACACAAATAACTCTCCACTTTTCGCACTGCATAAGGTCCTTTTTCTAAGGGAGCTTGACAATCATTCCTTCTTGTCCACTCTTCAGGAAAAAATTCTGTTTCGTAAGCTTTCTTATTGAGTGGCTGCAACAGCTCATTTGATGTTGATGGCTCTGCTCGTAAGAGCTCTTCGGAAGTACCCCTAAGTCCAACCGCTTGTTGTTCTTCAGTGCTTTGTTCTAGAGTGCTTGTCTACTAGAATCTCTGCAGATCGATATAAGTTCAACATTATTAGTGTGAGATAAAGTATTGAGGAAATCCCCCGATACTCTCACTAGACGAAACGACGTGCTCAGAAGTTGGTACTTCTCACAGGTCTTTGCAAAGGCAGTTAAACCTTTTTCCCAACAATGGTCTTTTAATCTTAATCGAATTACAATCTTAACTTGAACTTTAATATCCTCAATAAGGTGGTCTTCAATTCAATCTTCAATTCTGTGAAAACGAGTTCTTATTAACCAAAATTTAAAAGATTGAAATATCAGCCTTTTCTGTTTTTCTCGTACCTACTAAAATATCTTTATCTAAAAGTACAAAAATCATGTTATTAACAGCTGAACCTATAGACTCTTGAACAACAAGAATAAAAAGCACTTCCATTAACACATTTATAATCAAACAAATCGATTGAGAGCCATTTCTGCGTGTTATATCCAATTTATAGAACACAATTTTTATGAGGAAGATATTCGAATCACGTTAATCGTTTTCACATTAAAAAAAAATAATAATCCCATTCTTCAGATAGTTTTACGTTCCAGGCACGCCTCAAACCGCATCCAGTCACGCAATAAATTTCACCATATTCAATGTCATGATTAAGGCAAAGAAGCTCTTAGTATAATTTATTCCTTTTTTTTTTGCTTAAGTTGCTTATCTAAACACTGCACCTCACTTGATGTGAACGCTTCCTTTGGATATTTTGTTTGAATTTTCTGAAAAAAAAAAAACTTGAAAGTACTTACATATGTAATAAAGATATATGAAATATGAAAATTATTTTGGTTTAAGTGGAGCTGAAGTGACCTCAACTCCAAGGTGCGTTTCGCCCAGGCAGTGGGCAATTCAGTTAGATGAGGTGTCTGAATTAAATCAAATTCCCCTAAAAAAAAGCCTGTAAATTTTTTAAGGGTCGGTAAACATCGACCAATATTTGCGTCTTAGAAGGGTACGGCAGCATCTAACTGATGAGTCCACTGTCGTACCTGGGCAAAACGCACCTTGAAGTTAAAGTCACTTGAGCTTTTTTTACTTTTGGAGGACTGCTTGACACACCATAACGAGGTATTCACACCTCCCCGTGTGCCGGACTCTCCAAGGGATTTCAACCTTATAACGCATACCGGCTAAATCTCCAAAAGTGTCTCGACGATCACCCCCTCGAAACCACTTTCGTATTGCTTCAAGAAGGGGTCCTGTTTTAGTAGCCATTGTGGGCTCACGCTGTCTTGCGGAACTGCTCTTCCTCTCTTTTCTTCCTTTTGAGAAGGTGGTTGGCGTAGGTGCAGATCTTGTTCCAGTTCTGTTCGCTTGCCAGCATCTTTTCGACAATTTTCTCTGGAGTGATGATGCCGATGTTTCTCTCCAGTTCTTCTCTTTCGGGTTCCCATCTGCTGCAGGCATAAAAGGTATGTTGCGCCTCATCTTGTTGAGAGTTCCTATACTGGCAGGCTGGGCTGCTCATTTTTCCGATCCTGTGGAGAAAGGTGTTGAAGTATTCGTGTCCGGTGAGTAACTGGGTGACTAATAGTTAACCTCACCGTGTTTCTGGTCCCTCCATCAGCCACATTCTTGATCAGCCTCGCCGTCCAACGTGCTCTGCTTTCCGAGCTCCAACACTCTTGCCACTTCTGTTTCGTCAGCTACTTAGCTTCCTCGGATGCCGCTTCAACTCCCATTTCCGCCTTTTTGTCGTAGACTTAGTTCCTTTCCATCGCTAGGAAATCGCTAGGGGTCACTCCAGCGACTACAAGGACTGCTGGTTCCGACACCGTTCGGACCCAATTTGGAAGTCGATGTGGGAATCCTCTTCCTCGTCAGAAGGACTATCCCAGTTTTCTCCGTGGCTAGGCTGAGCCCGTGCTCTGCCTTCCCTTATGTTTGCTCGTCGCATGACCTGATTCAACTTTCATTACGCGTTAGCGGTGTCTCGTGCCGTAATCCCCGCGGTGGTGTCGTCAGCGTACCCGACCAGAAAGGCATCTCCATACGAAGGATATCATCATAGGAGATGTTCCAGAGGTCTGGTCCTCAGATGTGACTTCCTTCCTTAAACAGCTCTCGATCCCTGAGATAGTCCTTCACCATCCGCATGAGATATGCTGTTATGAGGAATCTCCGTTCGAGCGCATCCAGCATATGGCTCGATCTGACCGAGTTGACCTTCAACCCAAGTAGCCCAACAAGGAAACCACAACTCTTTCCTTGTTGGGCTGCTTTGGTGGCGTTAACTACGTCTCTGCCTCTCTGATAAATCACCCGACGCTTGTACTGCCGATGTGAGCCGTGGTTTCAATAGCTTTTACAAGAGCTTCCCTGCAGTGTGTAGCATGCACAGAGGCCTGTATGTCGTTGGGGAATCCGGGTCTCCTTTACCATTGCTGATGAGCACCAACCGTTGTTTCTTTCAGCTCTTGGGAAAGATGCCTTCCTCGAGAAAGCTGTTAAACGTGTTCAGCAGTAAGTGAGGACATGTTTGGGCGGTGATATCTCTACCTCTGGCCTTAACAAATTTTCAATCATTGCTCGGTATTGAAAGCCATCCAAATTAAACACAACTTGTTGGTTGTTTAAAAAATATATAGTCCAATGATTCTTTCTGATGTTATTTTGAACCAGTCGATGCATTTGACGCTCAAAAATTATTTTTGGAGGTTGAGGTGAAAATTGGCCTCATCGCTCAATATGAATTTTTGAATAAATTCGTTGTTCTTTCGGAACAGTTCTTGAAAACGCCGAGCATACTGAATGCGTATACTTGTGGATTATTTGCTTCCAACTCGTGAACAAATTGAATCTTATATTGGAAAAGGTGTAACTGCTATAAAATTCTCTACAAAGACAGTCAAGACATCACTAACTGCTAAAAACTCGCCTAGTGAAAGTTTCGGGGTCGAGCAATTTTCACATCATTTCGAACTGCACGAGGCTTCCATCACGCGGAATATCACAGACAGTCCATTGTTGCTGAAAACTCTGGACCAATCGGTAAATTGATGAAGAGCACTGGGCGCATTTCGAGCATGAAAGAAATTTCGATGTGATCTTTGTGGACCTTGTCAAAGGTGGGTGAGAACACTAAAAGATGTTTTGAGACGAGAGATTTTGGGTTCCGTCTACATAGATGGAGAAATAAGTAGAAGATATAACCACGAACTATACGAGCTTTACAGTGAAATCGACTAAGTCAAAAGAATTTAAGTTCAATGAATTATATGGGTGGGTCATTTAGATTGAATGGACCTAAGTGGCGGACACAGGTGGGAGAGGACCTCAACCAACTTAGCATGTGTAATAAGAGACAGCTACCTAAAGACCGAGCTGAAAAAACTTGAAGCCCTGGCCACTCCGGACTGTAGCGCCACCTTAAGTAATTAAGTTTTACCAACAAAAACGGACAACGAATTTGATCGATTAGTTGATGTTTTTGATTGACAAACTTTTGGGTTCTAATATCCAGATGGGTGCAAGAATTTACTTCCTGTAAGTAGTCCTCTTTTGTTTCGGTGTAGTGCTTCAATGGTCGCCTTGCCTTGAGTGATGTTCCTTATATTTTCGTATTGTTCTATTCATTATTCATTGAATTGTATCATCCATTTTTCAATTGCAACGTTTTCCATTTGGAAGCGATATATTGTTCGAAAGAAGTTCGCTCGATTATGCGTAAGTCGAGTATGGCCGACGCATCTTAGTTTAGTTCCAAGAATGTACAGCCACATTCTCTTCCTACTCCATGAACGCCATATATCGACAGCGAGTCCGCAATGATGGCTCAATTTCGTAATGACACTTGGAAGTAAGAAATTGACCGAACAGTTTCTTTGACCGTTGGCTTACAATGTCAGTTATTGACAGTCTAGGTGCTATGACCAATACATGCAGATAAGCCGGCTTCTTGGAAATAATCAGAAGGTCTTGCCCTTTTCAACATTATACGGAACTATCCAGTGCATGTAGGTGTACATTTAACCAGAGCATAAACGGTTAACCGACCGGTTTAGCTTCACTTCAAATTTGGTACAGAAAACTTTTTTTCGATTTCTCTGCTTAAAGGAGATATAAGAAATCTTGACTTCTACAAAGCTTAACTACCAAGCAATGAATTTGCTTTAAAACGGCTTTAACGTAATCGATTAAACTTTTTACCTGTATGATCTGGTCTCGATTTTCTATACACCTTTTTAGTTCAGACAAAGTTTTCCCATGAAAATTAAATTGCAACGCTATTCCGTAAGAACAATTTATAAATCATCTCTAATCAAGCGAACCATAGTGTTTAACATGCATAAGGTTAAATTATTACAACTTGCTCTCGCCACCACCATGGTCGTCAGTCAGTCACTCTGTGAACAATCAAGAAACTAAAAATGCCAAGTTTGCACGCAAATGTTGTTCGTCGTCGTCTCTTGTTTGGTCTTGAAGAGCTACCGCCACCTCCACCTCCATCCATCCCTCGATGGAGAATAATAAATAAAAACAAATATTTACCCCACAATCGAACTTACTTCATCTGTTGCAAGTTCCTGAGACAAAAAAAATCAAAGAAACAACCTCCTGCCACATGCAACTAAACAAAATTCATATCGTCATTCCGTGAAGTTTAGCCAAACACTTGTGAACCATCGAGTACCTTTTTCAGGAGCCCTCCAATCACACAACACCTACTTCACCACGGAAGGTGGATTCGTGCCACTTTTTTGCATTTAAGTTCGTCATCGTCCCACTCCACCGCCCGTCGGTTCTTCGTTCTGGCAAGTCAAGAAGCTTGAATGCTTCAAGAGTTTAAACTGAGAAATCTAGTAGAAAAAAAAGGCATTAAGGTGAATATCATCAGAGATAAGAAGACTACGGGACTTCGAGACTACATCACTGATGGCTTGGGTTGCTGCTTGACGTGAGACGACTCAACTCCAAATCGACTACTATACTTGAACAGAGAGGTTGGCATCATGATGATGCGGATGACTATGATGATGGTAATGGACCTCTTTTCAGTCCGCCTTGTATCACTTCGATCGATCAAAAATCATGCAGCAATAAAAATTTGCATAAAATTCTAAATTAGCCTGGATGGTCTCCTTATTCCTGTAATATTTTTATTTGTAGATATTTTTTTTGCCTAAAGTTTATTCATTGATATATCCTTTTTATAAGTTTCTATAAAGGAGGCAATTTGAATGCCAACTACAGGGGCTTTCGAGATCTTCATACACAGATCCCCGCCTTTATGTGCAATTAATTGCAATTACTTTGTCAGGGTGTACAGCTTCGAAGTCAATGGGGGTAGATGATGTTTAATGAGGAGGAATGCAATGCAATGAACGTAGGAAGACATCAAATAATGTCCCCTATGTTAATGTGGTCATTATACACGAATAGGGGGCTTTTGACTTTGCCCTAAGTTAAACGAGGGCATTATCAGACAAATCGCCAATTACTGATGCAAATCACGGGGGAATTGTAAAGGTTGATAAATTTGAAGTTAGAAATTGGGATTAAGGATGAAGTTTAGTTCAAAACGTAGCGGGGGCTACCTAAGTGATTTCATGTAAAGGCTTTTATATTTGAATTGGACAACTACAAATTAGAAATTTGCTGAACTGTTGTAGTAATCCCGTTAAATGGGAGACAAAAAGAAGCTTAATGTGCATTCAATATTGGTCAGGGTTTAATTTTTTAAATCATACTAGTTGACCCTTTCGTGATGAAGCCATCTTAAAAAAAAAATATTTTATTCCTATTATCTAAAAGTTCGTTGCTTTTCCAAAGGTATTCCAAAAGCAACATTTATGGGAACAAGTTTAATAAAATTTTGGACTCACATTCTGACTATGGAACCCGCAACCATCTAACTCCCGGGGAATCATGGACTTTTCCCGTTTGCTTTAAGGACACATTCGGATACAAACCAATGATTTTTGTCTTTCGATCCAAATAAAATATTTGTTTACAGATGAGGAGTCCAACTCCCGGCGGATTCAATAATCGGGTTCAAAAGGGGTTTTCAATATGGGCGGGTAGATGTTGAAGTGGAATACAACAACCCATGTATGAGGTATTAATAAGATTCTACTTCTATTTGGATGGACCCATGTATGTCATTATGTATAAAATATGACACCGTTCAAAAGTCCACCTCGGCTTTTTACGGTTTGGCACGGATCGGAGTGGTCCGATTTTCAATAACTCTTCTGCATATAACCGGCTGAATTTCAGCAATGTCCTGTGTTATTTTCACCTTAAGGGCATCGGTCGATTGTGGTTCATTCTCTTAGATCTACGACTTCAGGATACCGCTCAAGAAAAAATTTGGAGCGGTCAAATCGCATGACCTTGGTGGCCAATTCACGTCACTTCTGCGAGAGATAAGCTTAGTCTCAAATGGCTTGTATAAGCCTTAGCTAATTATTATAATTGGTCCTTTTTTTAGTCTATTTATTGGTAAGTATAAATATTCCCTTGAAATTATATGAATTTATTGGCGCTATTTCTGTAAGCGCTTAAGACGACTTGGTATAGATTTGAATTTATTTTGAATAAAATTTGACTGAAAAAAATCTCAGTTTTGACCGATGTCCTATATAATTCCATAGATATCGCGTGCCGACCATAAATATATTTGTAGTGTCTTTTAAATCTTGGTTGCAGTGATCAATTAGGAATTTTTGGGAAATTTTTGTAGGGTACAAAATTTTTCATGAGCATTATGGTAAAAATCTCAGTCAGACTTGAAGTTTGAATTTCTGATCAATAAAGTTCCACCATCCCAATTTGGAAAACGTCTACAAAAAGCGTCAATACCAATCTTAAAATCTTATGTTCATTCCAAATGCTGGCAATCCCACTCACACTGAACCGAAAGACTTCAGGCCAATAAGCCTATCCTCCTTTCTTCCCAAGACCTTATAAATGCAGAAATGGATCATATTTACTGTTAGTTACTTATCCACCTCTCGATCCATCCAGGGTCTCTGCCTGAGAAATTGTGGTCTTCGATCGGTTGCGAGCTTCCTACAGTCGTCAAGACTAAGCGCTCTTGCGTCATTAACCGCCTGGTCCCTATAGCGGAGGTTCGGTCTTCCTCATCGTCTCGAATCTGGGGTCTGAGATTCGAAGATTTTCTTGGCTGGATCATTGTTGCCCGTGTAGTCGAAGTGTTTTGGCTCTTTGGACTGTATCCACATCTTGGTACAGCTCGTACAACTCACGATTGAATCTTCTCCTCCATTCGCCCTCCTCGCATATAGGACCAAGGATCCACCAAAGAATTTTTCTCTCGAAAGTGTCTAGTATCAATTCTACTTTTTTGCTTATCGTCCAGCACTAGGCGCCCGTAGAGTAAAATTAGTCAAAGGTTTTAGACGCTCATATAGTACGGAGGATAGGATCTTGTAGACAACATTAAGGAGGGATATGCCTGTAGTTTTTTGCAGAACTTAGGATCGCCTTTTTTGTAGATTGAGTATATGGTGCTATTTGACCAGTCGTCAAGCATACTTCCCTACTCTCAAACTTGGTTGATGAGCTGATGGATAAACCTTATCGGGACATCTCCGGCATACTTGAAGAGTTCCGCAGGTAGGCCTTCTTAACCTCTTCATTACTAGTGACTGGGACTAGATCTTCATTGATATGAAATGGGTCATAGTAAATTAAAATTCAGATCGTGCAGAGTTAGTCCACAAGGTGGAGTCTTTCTCCTACGCTTTTGCTTCTCCAGATCTTAGTTATAACTGAGTCCGAATAGTGTTAAGGATTTCAACTCTCTGGCTATTACAGCTAACTCAACAAGGAAACTCTGAAATGAAAACCGGGGCATTTGCTGATCATGTTTCGGTCTATATGGTCGATTCCAAGGCAAACGAGGGGCTGGGTCAAGCATCTACTCAGACAACTCTCCTATCAATTGATGAATAAAGCTTTCAAATATGTGCAGTGTATTCCCAGCGAAAGTGCTCACATCTTGCAAAGCCGTAAGACATCTGGTCTCACATAAATATCGATGTCTTCATACACAACCAGGCGGAAATTAAAGCTAATTCTCCAGAATTCACTTAAAGCTTCGGACGTCAGATGTTTCAAGGATCCTATGGCCTAATATTTCGAAGAAAAAAAACAGAATATTTACTCATGATCAGCAAGTCCCAACTATCCATACTCCTAATTGGATTTCTTACGGGCCACAAAATAATGAGAACCCACATAAGCAGAATGGGCATTAGTTCGTCGGACGTGTGTAGGGAATGTCAAGATGAAGAGGCAGAAGAGCAGGGCGCATCTCACTTATTCTTTGAATGCCCCAGCCTAGCTTGAACCAGAAAAAGCAGCCCTCAGCGAATATTTTTCCAACGAATTAGGCGAGGTGTTTGTCGTGCGTGCCACTAAAGAGCATCCTTTAATTCATTTATAATTCAGGATAGCTTAAGGAAGCATCATTTACATTTGAGTCTCCGAGCTTTATTATAAAAAAAACTTAAACGTTTTCTTTTTCTTTTTTTTTTTCTTTATTATTTATTAACTATTTCATTTTTCTTTTCTTTTTACAAATTTATTTATTATTACATACTTTTTGAAATTAACAATTGTTTAATGTATTTTATATTCTAGAGAGAAGGCCGCTGTCCAAAGCGAGGCTGCACCTTCTAACTAGATTGTTGTGTTAAGACTGACTTACAAATAATTAAATTCTACCTGGTGAACTATTCCACATATACAAAGCGTAGTGCTTCCCGTGGGAAAGGAATGCAGTGGTTTCTGAAATATTCATATTTCATTTGAATAAAATGAAATATGAGTATTTTCTTTTTCATTTGTTGGCTATGGGGAAGAAGGGGGTGTATCCGTTTTTGTGGATAGGTTTTGCTATGTTAGCAAAAATGGTGGGAAACCGTTATGGCTTAAGCTAAAATGCCGTTAGGCAAAGGGGAATTTCCGGGGGAACGGGATTATGGTTTCAGGTGGAGGCTCAGACGTAACTCCTCCCCCCTTAAGATTCTTCTCCGAAGAATCCGAGTTTTTAATATCAATATTTAATTTGGTCTTATCTTTAATTGTATTTTTGCGAAAAATTATAAAGAATACGATAAGAAGGCAAAGAGATAAGGAATTTAAACTATAATTGATACCGGTATGCGTCTCGTGGTTAGATTTAATTTCTTTGATTAATTTCCGGTTTTCCATGTGTTTTGTATGTATTTCCGCTGTGGAAAGGTTCATTTCAATATTTTTAATTTTTACATTATTTAAATCTGGTATGATAAAGTTATCATAATACATAAAATTTTCGTACTTAATATTATTAATTTCAATTATACAATTTTCAAATTTGATTACAAAATTTCCAGATACTTCGATTTTAAAATTGTTACAATTATGTTTTATGAATATCTTAGGTATATTTTTCAAAATGACAATATTATTGGTAAGTTGTTTAATTTCTGGATTTGTATTGTTAATAAAATTACAGGTCGTATTTTTTTCGAACATGTTTTGTATACATTTATCTTTTATAATTCTTAGATCTTTTTTCTTTAAAACTGTATCATTGTCTTCGTAATTAGTTTTTCCATCAGTAATAAATTTGTTATATATAGAAGAGAGCTCAAGATGATTAAGATTTGGGATTGGTTGAACAAAAACGCGGTAAAATTTGTTATTAGTATAATTCGGAATCATTATGATGAAAATTATCTGATTTTCATGAAAAATTGTTGAACTCTTAATGTCTTTTAATTTTTCATATGTTACATTAAATTTATCAATTTCTTTTGGAGATAGAAGTTCTTTACCTAGTAAACCTAGTTGGCTTAATACAATGCTTTCTTTTACTTTTCTAATCTGGTCATGTAATAATTGAATGTCGTACTGGATCTGAAATGCGTTTTGCATGGTTAGTATTTTTGAATTTTCTCTATCTATTTCGTTAGTTATGGTTGAAAACCTTTTCTTAATTTCTGTTTGTTGTAAGTTGATATGTTTTGTGATGTTATAAATATTTTCATAAAATTGTGTATTGATTTTTATCTGGTCGTTTAGTCCGTCTATTGTATTTTTGTTATTTTGTTCGTTAGTGGAGAGTCTGGTCTTAATTTCTTTTTCGTCCTCGTAGTCCATAGTGCCTGTTAAATACTTCAAAGTGTTCCCTACAATATTAAAAAGTCCTCGTTTTTTCCTTTGTTTTTGTGACAGGCTATTTATTTCATCTGTTAGTTGATTAAGTCCATGAATGATCGTTGGATAATCGTTTTTATCGTCAAGTTTGTCAACGTTGTGTTGTAAGAGCTCAAGGCCCTCCGTCCATAATGTTAAATTAACTACGTGTAAGATTTTGGAATAATTTTCGATTATTTTGATTTCGTTGCCTTTTATTAAAATGTATCCTTGACCAGTATTTAAATCTTGGACGTCTAGTTTTTGTCCTCTTGTCAGAATTGATAGTGTCAGTAAAATAGTTGTAAGAACCTGAAATAAAGTTTTTCTTTCACTGTTCGTATTTGTATTTGCGTTTCACCTGATCTTTGTAAAATTTACTACCTTTGCTATTTTTTAAATAATCTTTGTTAACGATTTCAGGGTTTTCTTTATTGTGAATTGGTTTTAATTTGTTATTGTTTCTATTTTTCAAAAATGTGTACCTATCTTCAGTAAAATCAATGTCATTCCTACCTTCATTAAGTTTTTGTGTATACTTTTCTTTATTTTTCTGAACTAACTCAGTGATTTTGGGGAAGTCCTCTTTGTTAATTATTCCGTTAAGGAAGTTAATTGGCCTTTGTTTTGTTGAGGAGTGAATCGTGTTGTTATATATTTGCACAGCTTTTAAGACCTTATTTCTAAGTGTGTCATTGTTATTTTTGTCTGCTGTAAAGGTTCTTATATGCTCATTCAAAGTAGAATGGAACCTTTCTATGTCTGAGTTTCCTGTTTTCTTATATGGTGTAGATATATGTAGTTCTACATTACATTCTTTTAAATATTCTTTAATTACAATTGACGTGAATCCGGTTTCACCATCGGTCACAATTTTATTAGGGGTGCCAAAATTAGCAAATCTATTTTTTAGAGAATTTAGGAGAGAGGTCCAAGTTCTGTGTTTTATCTCATAGACTGTTACGTGTTTAGAAAACTTATCTATCATTGTTACGAACATAAGGTTAATGTTCGCATACCAAATGTCTATATGTAGTATTTCATTTGGTTTTTGGGGAGTTTCTGTTACTGAATATGGTATTTTTAGTGGTCGTCGTTCGTATTTTGAACAGTTGCATATCTCGCAATTGTTAATAAATTTTGTTATCTGTTCTTTTAAATTTGGGGCATAATAGATATTTTTAATCTCCTCATACGTTTCGTTTATTCCGCGGTGGTTGAATAATTTATGTGTTTTATCAACTACTTCCAACACCTTTTCTTCGTTGTCTAAGTCTCCAAGTAATTTTGAACATTTGATCAAACGTAAGAGTTTATTTTTGCTAAAAAATTTAATATAAGTGTCCTGAAATTGGGCAAAAAGGTGGTCATTACTGGAATATATTCCAACGATGCCTTTTGATGGAAAGAAGGATTTCATGATGTCCAACATGAGTTTTTCCTTATACTCGTTAAAATCAATGACTATTCTTTTTTTATTAAAAACTTTATAAAACTTGTGGTTATTTAGGCCATCAGAATGATGTAATATTATTTGGGTTTTATATAAATTCACTGGGGAGTCAATAATAGGGATATATTCACTACTATCTTCGCGAGCACTATGAATTGTTGGGATTATAGAAACGTCGTCGAAATTGTTGGCATTTGAGTTTTCGTGAAAATTAATTTCAAGACGAGACAAACCATCTGCTACCTGATTGTCTTTGCCTTTAACGTATTCAACTTCGAAATTGAATTCTTCTAACTTCAATTTCCACCGTTGAAGTTTTGAATTAGGTTCTTTAAGAGAACTTAACCAAAGCAATGGTTTGTGGTCTGTGCGTACCTTGAATTTTGTGCCATAAAGATAGGGTCGAAAGTACTTGACGGCCCAAACGATCGCCAGCAGTTCTTTTTCGATTACTGAGTAGTTAATCTCGTGCTCGTTGAGAGTGCGACTTGCGTAACATATAGGGTGTGATTCTTGCGATAAAACGGCTCCCAAAGCATATTTCGATGCGTCCGTTGTGAGTACAAACTTTTTATCAAAGTTTGGATATTTAAGTATAGGTTCTGAAGTTATTAACGTTTTTAATTCTTCAAAGCTATTGATATAATCAGGGTTTTTAACGTCAATTTTTGCATTTTTTTTTAAAAAAGTTGTCATAGGCTTAGCGACTTTTGAGTAGTCTTTAATGAATTTCCGGTAGTAACCGGTTATTCCTAGGAAAGCTTTTATCTGTTTAGGTGTTTTTGGGAGTTGGTATTCTTTGATTGTTGAGATTTTGTTGGGATTTGGTTTGATCCCTTCCGTTGAGACTATGTGTCCCAGAAATTCAGTTTCGTGTTTCATGAATTCACTTTTATCTAGTTGAATTTTTAGATTTGCTGTCTTTAAAGTCTTAAAAATTTTTGAAAGGGAATCAATATGTTCCTGTAAGCTTGTTGAAAAAACTATTATGTCGTCGAGATATACGAGACATATTTTATTTATGTATTCCGCTAGGATGGAGTTCATGAGCCTTTGGAAGGTAGCCGGAGCGTTTTTCAGGCCGAATGGCATACGTATAAATTCGTAGTGGCCATTGTCAGTAGAAAACGCTGTTTTCCAGATATCTTCCTCTGCTATCTCGATTTGGTGAAACCCCTTTGCCAAATCGAGAGTGGTAAAGTACTGAGCTTTGCCTAATTTATCAAAAATGTCCTCAATATTGGGGATAGGGAATTTGTCATTGATTGAGACATCGTTTAATTTGCGATAATCAATAACAACCCTCCATTTTTGTTTTCCCGAGGCATCCAGTTTTTTGGGGACAACCCAAATTGGAGCCGAATAGGGAGATTTACTGGGGCGGATGATTCCCTGTTCCAGCATTTCCTTTACCTGTTTGTGCACTTCTTGTCTATGCACATCCGGGTATCTATAGTTTTTAACGTAAATGGGTATGTCATTAGTTGTTCTTATTTCATGCTTAATCGCATGGGTGAAGGAAAGGTCACTACCCTCTTGGTAAAATATATTTTTATATTTTGATATTAATTTCTTAATTTCAACTTTTTCGTCATAATTAAGGTGGTTAAGTCTTACTTGTTCCATCACTGGGTCCTTACTCGTCTCAGTGTGGTAAATAGATAAAATTGGGGTGTTTTCTTCATATAATCTAGCTTCTTCTTCTAGTTCATTGAAGAAAATTGGGATTTCTGCATTATCTGTAATAAGGAGTTTCTTTTTATAATTTATCTCGGCTTGCAGTGGCAAAAGGATGTTATTCCCAATTAAGCCATCAAAATGATTATGGAATTTATATTCCAAAAATTCAGCCGTTTTATTTAGTTTGAATTCTTCAAATAAGGAAATTCTCAATTTTTTGTTTATTAAAATGGGTGTGCCAGTCGTTGTTACCTTAATCGGATTATCGATTAGCACATGCCATTTTGGATGACAGATACCGGGGTTTAAAATGCTGGTATCAGCACCGGTATCTATTAATAACCGTAGTCTGAATTTGTTATTTTTTGTTTTACAGACTATATAGGGAAGTCTGTTGGAGCGTCCTGGGGAAAATCCTGAGCCTCTACGTTGTTTATTTGCCTTTGGTAGGAGGCAGAGAGTGTGTCCATGTCTTCTGTCTGGTTGTTGCTGTTATTTTGTCTGGGGACCTGCCTACTGCCTGTGTTTTCTTGATTTCTAAATGGATTATATTGTACTGAGTTTGCAGAATTGTAATAATTTCGTCTGTATTGTCCTGAGTTAGAATTTTGTGTAAAATTGTTAGGGTTGTGTCTGTATTGTCCTGAGTTTGTGTACTGAATGGAGTTATTACTACTATTATTTAAAGGATTCTGGTTGTTATATTTTTGTGAATAGTTTTGTTTTTGCCCTGAATAGTTGGGATTTGTATTCTGTTGAAAGTTTCTGTGGTTATTTATACCAGAGTTAGAGTAGAAATCGTTTTTTGAATTGATTTTAGTATACGCGTAGCCGGACTCGTGGAGGATATCCATGGCTTCTTCTAAATTTCTTGGTTGCCTACATATTAGAATTCCCTTCATTGGCTCAGGTATTTTATTTTTGAAAAGGCGTAGAGCCATTTCGCAATTCTTTTTGATTTCAAGTGTAGCTGTTAAATTTTTGTCTATTTTTGTCTTATTATTTAGTCTTCTGAGTACTTTTTTTATATTATCGTAAAAGTTTTGACAATTGTCTGTAAACTGTAGTCCCCTCAAGTCATCATAAAGTTGTTCGATAGATTTTCTATCCCCAAAGTATTGATAGAAAACTTTTTTTATTTCTTCCCAATTTGTAATATTATTATTGATCTCTATAGCTTCTCGAGCTCTTCCTACTAACTTATTTCTGATTATGTCTAGAAACAATTGTTGGCTATTACTATCGTATTTACATAGGGTAGGTTGGATCCTATCTAACAAATCTATAAAATTATGTAAATTTTCAATGTTCCCATTATATGTGGGAATGGAGTTTAAATATTTTAAGGGGTCAATGCTTAATTCTATAGGTTGAATGCTTACAACTGGAGGTGCCATGATGACTGGATCCTGTATTTCGTTGTTGATTTGTATGTCTTCTAGTAAACTTGATAGTTCCTCTATTTCTTTGTCCATAAAAAATTTACACTTCCTTTTTGTTGTTTTTTTTTTTTTTTGATGTTAATCGCGTTGTTTATTAACAAATCTAATTGCACTTATTCGCGTTTATTAACTAGATTTTTCATCGAATTCGTACTTAAATGTACTTTTTCTTTTATCGAATATTGTTCGCGTTATTTGTTCTCAAAGTTAATTGCACTTATTCGCACTTTTAACAAGATTTTTCATCGGATTCGCACTTAATCGTACTTTCCTTCATCGAGTTCTTAAAGTTAATTGCACTTATTCGCACTTATAACAAGATCTTTCATCGGATTCGCACTTAATCGTACTTTCCTTCATCGAGCATTGTTCGCGTTATTTGTTCTTGATCGAACGGACCGACTGCGCCATTTACATTTGAGTCTCCGAGCTTTATTATAAAAAAAACTTAAACGTTTTCTTTTTCTTTTTTTTTTTCTTTATTATTTATTAACTATTTCATTTTTCTTTTCTTTTTACAAATTTATTTATTATTACATACTTTTTGAAATTAACAATTGTTTAATGTATTTTATATTCTAGAGAGAAGGCCGCTGTCCAAAGCGAGGCTGCACCTTCTAACTAGATTGTTGTGTTAAGACTGACTTACAAATAATTAAATTCTACCTGGTGAACTATTCCACATATACAAAGCGTAGTGCTTCCCGTGGGAAAGGAATGCAGTGGTTTCTGAAATATTCATATTTCATTTGAATAAAATGAAATATGAGTATTTTCTTTTTCATTTGTTGGCTATGGGGAAGAAGGGGGTGTATCCGTTTTTGTGGATAGGTTTTGCTATGTTAGCAAAAATGGTGGGAAACCGTTATGGCTTAAGCTAAAATGCCGTTAGGCAAAGGGGAATTTCCGGGGGAACGGGATTATGGTTTCAGGTGGAGGCTCAGACGTAACTCATCAAATACCTTAACTCTTTTCAATCCATGCCCTCCTCTTCTTCTCACCTACCTTATCTACATACTGGAAAGCGCTATGGATCCATTCAGATTCGAGTTAGATGGTTCGGTGTATCGTCACTTCGACTATTCTAATTCTGGTCCAAACGGCGTTCCTCTCGCAGTACTTAAAAACTGTTGTGACTCCATTTATACTCCTTTACATATGATATTCAATAAGTCCCTCCAAGAAGGTAACTTCATTGAAGAATGGAAACTGTCTTACTTGATCAGTATTCATAAATCAAGGGCCAAATTACCGCTTCAGTGTCCGAGTGAGTGAGTCAAATTAGGGTAATCGATTGCTCGATGACCTAAGCGGTAATGCCAAACTCACATAAGTCACGTATTACTCGAAAACTGATTCTAAAAATGATGTAGTGAATTATAAGGGGTTTTGTAAAGTCTCAGCAGTTCCAAATTTATTTGAAAGTATATTGAAAAAAAGGCTTGATTTTTTAACAAGTGAATACTAATCAGAAGGGCATTATGTTTTCGTCTCCGGTCGATCTACTTTCACCAATGTGATTTTCTTCACTTCCTACATATGCAACTAATACTATGGAACACAAATTTTAAGTAAACGCAATTTACACTGATTTTAGCCCAGACCCTTTGATTCTGTGCACTACCAAAACTCTTCTGAAAACACTTGAGATTTTTGATTGTCATTTCTACTTTATTAGTTGGTTATCCTCTTATTTATCTTGCAAAACATGATAACTTAAGATTGGAGATACATATTCAAAGAAAATTCAGTGCACATCAGGTGTCCCACAAGGTAGCCACCTAGGTCCGCTACATTTTATAATTTTCTTTAATGATAATGTATCGGGCTTTAAATATTGCGAATGTCTATTATATGCAGACGATTTGAAACTATTTTTAAAAGTCCGAGTTTAAATGATTGTCAATGTATTCAATCTGACATTGATTCGCTGTCAAATTATGACAAATGGTCTAAAAATTAAAAGTGTAATGCGATTTCTTTTTCTTAAAAATCTCAATGTCTGCTACTCAACTATGCAATTGAATCTAAAGCTTAGGATGGGTTCTCAAGTATAAAAGAACTAGATGTTATTCTTGATTCCCTACTTTCCTTTTAAAGTCATTTAATTATTTGGCCTTGCCCTCTAGGTTTCAAGCTGTTCTCCAATAGAAATTTGTTTGTGTAAATCCTGGAAATAGAATTACCCTGTAAAAGTTCAAGTAACCAACTTTAATATTTGGGTATAATTTTCCATTAATTTATCCTGGTTCAATGTCAAGGGATTTTCAACTCAAACTTAATTTAAACTTTAAACTTCCATTAAACTTTTACTTTTCGTTTTTCACATTTTTACAAAATTGTCTCTGAAAATGCTATTATCGCTTGAAATTACTTTTTTGTTTCACCAAAAAAAAAAATAATCTCTCTTAGACACATTTTGACACTTCCCTCTTCCTTTTTCTAAATTTAGAAGAACAAAAAAAAAATACTCATCCAGGAAATCCAGACGAACTTGATGTTAAAAAAAAAGAAAAAGTTACAAATGCATTTAAAAGCAGAAAAAAAAACTTTCTAAATTTTTTTTATTGCTCGTTTGGATGATTCCTGTGTAATAAAAACCAATGTGACCGCATTATTAGCTTTTTTACCAAAATCATCCTCTCGTTTTTAAGATAACCGACAAGAAAACAAAAAAAAAAAAACATCAAAGTCTGTCCAAAAAGTCGTGATGCGTAATGTGTAGAAGTTTATGAAAAATTCACAAGACAGTTCCTTGTTTTTTGAATTTAATAAGTAATGTTTTTTGTGTGTGCTGTGTTCAGTACCTATTTCGTCCTCATGACAATTCATGGTTGGGATAAAACCGTTTTAAGGGATAAATGCCACCATTCAAACAACAAACAGAAAACACAATTTAAGAAGGGCTTTTTTTTGTGTTGCCCGTTGTTATGACAATATAAGGGTGGAAAAAATGTTTGATCTTTTTTCTCGTAGTCGAAATTGTGTCTGTGCATATACGTATAAATACAGTTGTGTGCCAACATTTTGGGAAAACCATTCCATTGATGAAAATATACAAGTTTCTTGGAGTAAAAATATGGATTTTTACCTAAACAAGTATTGGTTCTGTTTCAACAAAAAAATTTGCGGTTTTAGTCAAAATGTACATAACGGTGATGCAGATTTTCAAAAAGTGGCTCTCATCATTCCGACCGTGCGTCGCTTAGTGGAGCAGAATGTCTTCAAAGAACCTGAAATATTGACACGCCCGCGAAATAACCAATTCCTGCATTACTAGGAACCTAGACTGATTTGAAAGAAGTTTATCTCGTAAAGCTGTTATAATTAGGTTTTTAATGTCTATGTTTTGAATCGAATCGATTCTGGAAGGGTTGTGCGTGCAGATGAGGCTTCGTTTTTCTTGAGATTGACTTGTAGCTTGAAAGATTGCTAAAATTTCGGCTGTGTATACAGATGCAAACTCCGGTAACAAGCCATTAGTTTGAATTTCTCCCTTATCGCTAACGACGGCAAATGAGGTTCCTGTCACACATTTTACTCCCAATATATAGGTACTACATATGTATATGGCAAGTTTTGCATTAGAGTAAGTGCGGCAAATATGGCCTACGTGGGTAATATGGCCTACTGCTCTATTTCGCAAACCAAAACCCACAGCGAAATAAAAAAAAAATTAATTGCGAACGCCTTCAAACCGGTTTAGCATCAGCCTTTTGTGGTGAGTGTGGCGCGCCGGTCGTGGAAAATAAACGGCGTTTTCCGTTTTTTTTATTTTTGATGTAATTTTTTGGCAAGTTTCCTTAAGTGTTTTTATATCGAATTTTGAATTAAATTGGCAACTTTTTTCTAAAATTAAATACTGTTATGTATTTTCTTAATTTGTGTGATATTATTTAAGAAAAACAGTTTATGAAGTGTACTTAAAATTAAAATCAATGAAATAATCACAATGTGTTTAATATGGCCTACCCCATGTGTTGGTAATATGGCCCAGTAGGCCATATTTGACACGTTTGCTTGAATGAAATTAAATTATGTAAATTTTTTATTTTGAAGACTAAAATGTCTAAATGAAGTTAAAAACCATGGAAGAAATATAGAGCTTGTGGACCTCGCAAGAAAAAATCGTATCCACGTTCTATCCATTCATCCGCATTCGAGCTATAAGATACAGCCGCTGGACAAGACTTTTATGGGACCCTTAAATAAGTAGATACTTGACCGAGGAAACTGGACGATTGGTCATCAAAAACTATAAAGCCTTATCACACTTCGACATAATTGAGCTATTCGGTCGAGCATACCTTAAGACTCAATCTGGACAGATCGCAGTTAAAGCTTTTTCGTCGATAGGGTTTTGGCCATTTGTTAAAAAAATATTTTTCAAGACCACGATTTTTTATCAGCAGAAGAAGTTGATTCAACAAAATCTCAATTCAACGTAGAAAATCTTGCGCCTACCAATCCATGTGATATTGAGGGGGCATGAGAAATTTCATGAAATTTCTCCTATTCCTGTAAAGGTTAAAAAAAACATCGAACCGTGGACGAAAACGAGGAAAATCGGAGATCATTTCCTCATCTCCTTATAAAACTTCTCTAGAAGAATCAATAAATCTGATGAATAAGAGAGAAAAGAAATTAAGAAGAAGAAAATGATGTTGGAAAGCAAACAGATACCGAACAAAAAAAAAAAGCATTCGCGCAGAAACGGCTTATTCATAAGAAATTCAGGAAAGTTATTTCATTCCAAAGTCCAATTTAATTCCAAAGTCAATGGGGTCTATCGTAAATTAAATTTCCTTGGGAATTGTGACTAACTTTCAAAACTGTCATCTCGACTAATTTCGAAAGTTTCCCTTAGAATTTATTGATGTCGGGAATTAAGTTTTATAGTGACTTTGGCTCTCATTAAAAAAGGCCAGTCGCCAGCTTACAATGAACAGTGCAGAATAATTGACTTTCCCAATTTTCAAAGATGGGGAAAATTCCGAGGAAAATTTTGTTCCCGATAGCCCCCAATAAATATTAAGTATTTAGTTTCACTAAAAAACATTGTGTTAAATATGGCCTACCCTGGGCCATATTTAACACCAGGTGGGCCATATTAACCGCAATTTTTTTTAAACTCAAATATGAAGTTCCTTTAAGTTTTTGTTTTTAACTTTTTGTTATGTGTTTTTTTTTAGTTATAGTTTCTAAAGACTGAAGTACAAATAATTTGTTAAACTGTTTACGAAAAAAATAAATGAATTCGACTTAAATGTATGGTTTTATTTAAAAAAATGTTAAGGGTAGGCCATATTTGCCGCACTTACTCTACTAATAAAAATTTAACTCGAGATTTTATTCAGACTTGACATTCCGACGATAGGGAAGACGAAAAAAGTGGTTCTCGCAATTCTCTCTGTCTGTCTGTCCGACTACAACTTAAACGGCTCGGCCGATTTTCTTTAAATTTGGTAGAAACCACAATATTCTGAACTTACCCACGGCTTCATTTGTACAGGTGTCCCAAGTCAACGTCCTTTTAAACAACCTACCTAGATCCTGTTAACTTCTTGCGCGCAATGCTCAATTAGTCCGAGAGAACAGCTTTTATAGAACTGGATGTCATATGCATACACTTTAATTAAACAGCTTCAGGTAGGTAATGGAAGTTCGTTTATATACTATAACGAAAAGAGAAGGGGACTTAAAATGTATCCCTGGGGTACTCCCATTACTGTGGGAAGAATGCTTGATATTTGATTGTGTCCATAGACCGCTTGCTCTCTATCAAACAAATACGATTTAATTAAGCGAACCGCAGATGGCGATAAACGATATTAGAGAGAAAGTTTAAAACATTAATTATAATGATCAAGCAATACTAAGAAAGTTACTAGGTCATCATCTAATGCCAATCTAAATTTTAATAGCAGTTGTGCTATTATGCTGACGAAAACCAAATTGATTTGGGGAAAATTGAAAGTTGGCGTTCCGAATTTAAAAAAAAAAAAAGACGTAATGCTTTCTTAACTCACTTGAATCTCTTGGATAGAATTCAAAAAGAGTTTTAAAAATTATAAGGGACGATAACTTTGTATAAGCTCTTGAGAACCCCCGCAATGTTTAAGTTCTTTCATTACTTAAACGCTGTTGCAGTGCTCCCCTTAAACAATTGGGCCCTTGAGCCCAAGTTTGGGCTTATGCTGATAAACTCAGAAATTTCTCTTTAGCCGCACTGTACGAATGTGGTATGCTTTACTTAATTAAGGAAGTGCTACAGTCCGGGGTGGACCAGTGCCTCAAACAATAAGCTTCTCCAGCCAGCCCTGTTCCTCGTTAGTTGTATCCAGTTTCGCACGCCAAGTTGGTTGAGATCCTCTTTGTTATGATACTTAAGTATGTCTCACGTAAAGTTTAAGTTATCTTTTACATTATCTAAGTGAAGTATTCCTAATTGAAATAAATGTCACTCTCTATTTAACCTTTAAGATGTGTGTTTCAATTCACCCTTCCACTTGAGTCGCGGTCCTTCTCTACTTCGCCATCCCTCAGGATAGGATTCGAAGACTCTCCGGGCCAGAGCATTTGAGTCCATTCGCGATCAAAGCCGTTGGATTTTAATTCATCGGTTTCACTGCAGGCTGCACAGTTCGTAGTTATATCTCCAGCGCCACTGTCTATCTATGAAGACGGATCAAAAATCACCCGGCGAATTTTCGTCTCAAAACATCCTAAAGCATTATCATCTACCTTTAACAAGATCCATGCCTCTGTACCATATACAAAGACCAGGAAGATAGAAGTCTTATAGAGGGACAGTTTCGTTACTCGAGAGAGAGGATAGGTTGAAGTAGCTGCCAGCGTCTTAGTTGACACACTAAGACCATAGTTAGCCCATTGTGATACTGATTGATACGTTGAACCAATTGAAGCTCCTTATGAAGCGGGAGAGACTATAAATCATCATCATCATCGGCTCGACAACCGGGTTCCGGTCCTGGCCTCTTTCAACAAGTCTCTCCACCTATCCCGGTCTCTAGCCGACGCCATCCAGTTGCGCACCCCAAGGCTTCGGGCGTCCTGGTCTACGCCATCTCTCCAGCGCAAGCATGGTCTACCACGCTGTCGTCTACCATAGAATGTACCACAAAGAACTTTCCGAGCAGGTTCCTCTTCGCTCATGCGAGCTAGGTGCCCTGCCCACCGGAGTCTACCGAGCTTAGTTTTTGTCACGATATCTGCTTCAAGGTAGATTTCGTACAGTTCATGATTGTACCGTCTCCGGAATCGTCCTTCCTCACATACGGGCCAACAATTCTCCTTAAGACTTTTCTCTCGAACGCAGCTAAGAGGTCGGAGTGCCTTTTGCTAAGCACCCAAGTCTCGGATCCATATGTGAGTACTGGCAGGACCATGGTCCTATACAGCAGCAGTTTTGAAGTTATGGTGAGATTTCTGGATTTGAAGAGCTTTGACAGACTATAGTAGGCTCTGTTGGATTTGAGAAGCCGCCCTCGTATTTCTTCTTCTATATTGTTATCGGCTGCTACTATTGACCCAAGGTATTTAAAGGATTGCACCACTTCAAATTCGTGCTCCGCAACCTTGATTGTTTGACCAACTGTTCCTCTCGCATTCGACGCCACCATGTACTTTGTTTTACCTTCACTAATGTGCAGCCCCAGATTTTGTGCCGCCTGCTCGATCTGGATGAAGGAATCGTGTACAAGCTGTTCGGTTCTTCCGATGATGTCGATGTCGTCTGCGTAAGCCAGTAACTGGCTGGACCTGTTGACGATGGTCCCTCTTGTTGCCGTGCCAGAGTCACGGATTGCTTTCTCCAACGCCAGGTTGAAGAGGAGGCAGGCCAAACCTTCCCCTTGTCGGAGTCCATTAAAGATGTTGATTGGTCTGGATAGCAATCCGGCTATTTTTACTTGGCTTGTTACGTTGGTCATGATCAACCTACATAGTCGTGTCAATTTATTTGGGATGCCGAATTCTCTCATGGCTTTGTAAAGTTCTACCCTGGCTATGCTATCATAGGCGGCCTTAAAGTCTATAAACAGATGGTATGTTGGGATGTTAAATTCTAGACATTTTTCCATCGCCTGCCTAAGGGTAAATATCTGATCAGTTGTTGATTTGCCTGGAATGAAACCACACTGATATTGTCCGATGACGGTTTTAGCGTATGGGGTTATCCGGTCTTGTAGGATAGAGGAGAGTATCTTATAGGCGGTACTCAACAACGTGATACCTCTATAATTGCTGCACGTTGTGACATCTCCCTTCTTATGTATGGGGCATATTAAACCTTTTCGCCAGTCTTCTGGCATTTCTTCCTGCTCCCATACGTGTACTATAATAGAGACTATAAATGTCTATATTAATTAGATCACTAGGTTTCTCGAAAAAAACTCTACAAGATGTAGCCTACGTCTATGGGATAGAGCAAGGCATGTACATAGAAGATGACGAATTGATTCCACCTCTTCCTCATCCATACAGCTTCTGCAAAAATCGTTTGAATAAACGCCAAGTCTCCTTGTGTGTTTGCCTATAAGACAGTGTGCCAATTATGACACCAATTACGGACCTGATATGCAATCTGCTTAAGAATATCAAACACTTGAAACGTTTTAGATCAAGCATAGGCCAGATCTGTTTTGTCATCACAGAGGTGGTTAAATAGTTCCATCTTAGGCTTGTAATTTCAATAGCATCTTGCTTCAACATAAGTTTATATGTAGCGATGGGTATACCTATATTGACCCTATCAGATAATATAGCTAATGTTGTTCTAATTTTGGCGAGTTTGTCAGCTCGAAAGAGTCCAAAGAAGCAGCGATTGGCAAGCATAATTCTCCGTTTGATTTTAGCGCTGGTGTCATTTTCTGAATTAAATGCGTCGTCTAGGTAGAAAAAGTCCGTAACTATCTCAAAGTGTTAGCTATTTATTGTGACGTCGGTGATAGAGGTCCTTTCTTAATGACTGCACATTCTCGGTCTTGCCCTCATTAACCGCTAAACACATCTTCTTCGCTCCGGTCTCAAGCCCCTGAAATCACACTTTGATCTTCCAATTTTGTCAATGTCTTTGGCGTGTCCGAGTAATGGACCAGACTTTTGAAAGATTTTGCTTTTCACAATTCCTCCCAGAAAGTTCTGTCACTTCTTCGCATGACAGAGCATCGCCTTGTCTAAAAACTTCTTTGACATCAAATGCATCGATTAAATCTTTCCCGACCTTGGTGGAGCAGCGTGTGTTCTCAATCGTCACCAAGGCAAGTTTTGGCAGAGATGCCAAAACTAAACATTGCTCTATATAATTCATCCCTATGTAGTAGATAATATCATACGTGGCCTTGAAATCGATAAAAAGATGGTAGTTGTCGATTTAATATCTGCCGCAATGTGAATTTATTTTATCCAGCTCAATATTTCCCTTCCAGTGCAATACTCAGGCATTCAAAACCTATTTGAAATATTCTTTTAAATGCTCTCGAATTTTCCCAAACACTCGAACTGAGTCATAATCCATTCAGTGCGCACAAAATTAGAAAAAAAAAGTATTGCTAGAATAAGTAACCTAGGTCAACTTTTGTTATCAAATTGAACATACACTATTGATCTTCACAACACGATTATGGAATAATTTACCCGGCACGGTTTCCCCTTGCTATTTCAATTTGCAAACATTCGAGACCAATATTCATCAGCACCTCCTTTCTCCCTCCCCTCTAATTTCCCCATTGAACATGCTGTGTTTGACAAAAAATAGATTCTCAGTTTTCGACATTACCTTCACCAAGTCACATCGTGAAAATCTATACCGCTTTTTTTGGCCTTTAGTTTACAAAATTCGGCGTCTTGTCCCGGCTATCTCACATGGTCTCATCAGCAGACTAGTGAGGACCTTGTGAATAAGTCCATGTCCATGCTAGATCGAAACGCCAATTTTTGTGGATTAAAGACCAAAAAAAGGTATTTTGAATCGAATCAATAATTCAACAAGTCCATTTAAATAGGGCTAAGTCTTCTACTTCGTTGATTTCTTTCAGTAGCAGAGTTTATATGAGAATAAATAGCTTAGGTTAGGTTAGTTGGCTTACAGTTGATCTTGTACCGTCACATTAGATCAATTTAGATCCGTTGTGATACCCTAGGGGTTGTGACTACCTTGTATTGAAACTGATGATAATCCTATGTCAATCAAGCCCAATAAGGGTGTTTATGGGTTACAGCAAACTATAGCCTGAAGTGTGGGAGGGTACTTCTAAGTCGTTGAAGAAATATCTATCGTCACATAATGGCTCCTTGGTACGTCTGGTAGATGAGTTTAATATGTCAGTGTTTGGTGTATATGTTCGTTTGTTTCGTAAGTATTGTTGATTAAGTCTAAGGTGGTCTAAAGAGGATTTTACCAATCTAATGGAGGGGTGGCCCCATCAATATATAACTTAATCTATAGTCATTATATCACTTAATCTATAGCTTTTAGTGTCCTTTTTGTTATTTGTTATTAAGTCGGTCATCCAACCCGTTAAGAGTGTGGGTATGTCTAGAGATGACTGATAGAAATTCAAGCGGTTCTACCAGCAATGCTTCTAGAATAAAACACTAGGATTAAGGCGCTAGATTATCAGTGACGTTATTGGTGAGATAAGTGAGATAATCTAAGGTTGTTTTTCGTTTAAGGAAGGTACTCGCGATATTTATGATTTTTCTTTCAACATTTTTTCGCACAGCACTGTTTATTGACTTGGCAAATCCGTTTGTTTGTGTTCTTATTTCCAATTTAACTGAAGCACTCCTATTTATACAGCACCAACCATCCATATCTGCCACTCTTTTAAATCGAACAGATAAATATACCAAGATGTTATCCTTATTTTTTTTTGTTTTTTTTTTTTTTTTGAGAACTTAAAAAAAAGGACGCAAACAAAAATGGATGATGAGATATCCATTACAGATGGAAAATAGAACTGAGATAAATTATAAAAATCAATCAACCCCAAATGCAGTACCTAATCTAAAACAAACAGTTATTTCTATTATCCTGAATCCACAAAATTGCATTTTGAAATAGGTATAAAAAAAAAAACAAACGATAAACCACCGACCCATACCGCAATACCTCAAAACATACAAGCCCAACATTATTAAAGCTCAATTTCCCATAGATAGACTATGTTGACATTGACTTCATGATTAAACTTTAAGGTTTGTTTGTTTAGTATTGAAAAATAGGGAAACAAATTCAAATTGCAAATAAACAATATGTTGGAGTTTGGAATCTATTCATTTTTATTGACAGACATTAGTTGCAGCGGCACGCTCCTGTTTTTGATTCTTCTGAATCGCCTCCCCAACGAGCCAACGATGACGATGGCCGCACGACAGCCATTAGAATTGGCACAGGCAAAAGTTAAGTATATTTTATTATTGTTCAAATACTCGTAACCATAAAACAAACTCTGGAAAGTGGAAAAGCCAACCGGCCTTCTTCCTGCTCCTCAAGCAAAGCCCTTTGGGTTGTGTAGTATAACGGTTTGTTATTTTGTTTACCTAAGGATTTATCTATGGAGAAAATTCAGGACGGGGATGTAGTTTGTGTAATAAATGTTTACAGGGTTGATGGGGTGCATCAGTTGGTAATTTCTATGCAAGAGGAAACTTTTATTATAATATTAAGGGAGAGTCCATTCAAATAGCCTGAAAGCACTTCGTTCCTGATGCAGCATCAACGGCAGCAGCAGCAGGATGTAATTACACAACACATATCCCTTTAAATAGCACATCTCTCATACAACAAAATTGACAAATGAGATAGTCTATCTGGCCATTACATGAGTTCATTGACAGAATGTCCAGTGCTGTCTCTGAAATTTCAAAACTACCACTACCACTAAAAATTAGGGGAGCACAATCTTATTAAAAAAATAAAACAACATTACATAGCAGATACACCCTTTCGCTCTACCTCGACTCAACCGTCAAACGCTCTTGCCCTCTTTAAGTAAAAAATATTTAGGTCTAGACCCTAAGTTAAACTGGAAACTGAAGAAATGGCTAGGCTAAGAAGGCTACTCCTTTAGTAAAATCTTTGTTAAAAAGTGGCGTCTTCAATCTAAGGTGCAAAGAACTGCCGGCGTTGGCACCAAAGAGGCTCTAATATCATGCCCAACGTATGCCTTAAGCCTTTTTCTGTGCCTTTTACCACTTCATTTACATATAAAGTATCTAAGATCTTACAGTGCATTAAGCGACTAAAGGAATCAAACTCTTGGATTACGAAACCTAACAGCCACACAGCAATATTACGAAGATGATTTCAATAGAGATTTTTTCGACTACTACTGACTAGGGCATCCCTAAATGGACATCAGTAAATATTTTAAGGTTATGTTCCCATCAGTAAGAGACTAGAATGATGACGTGTCGGTCGTGACGAAAGACTTTGACACAACTATCCTTACTGATGGCTCAAAGATGGAGTGTGTTGTTGGTTTAGGGATCTTTTCTGAGACTCTAAATATATCTAAATTGTTAAGGCTACCCGACTTTGCTAGTATTTTTCAAGCGGAATAATTGGCTTTCAGGGAAGCATGCAAGGTACTCGAACAAGATCCAAACCAGAACCGCTAAACGGCTCTTACCACAGACAATCAGGCCATTATTTCTATAATATCATCCTCCAAATTGGTCCAGGAAGGCCAGAATGAACTTGCTATCCTCAATATTAACCACAATGTCACTCCTATCTGGACTTCGAGTCATTCTGGTATTGATGGAAATGAACGTGCCGACGAGCTGGCCAGCAATGATCAGCGCTTCATAACTCACTTGCGGAAAGAGTCAACATTCCGCTCGGAGGTATGAAGGGCAATATGCTCTCAATTTTTCTTGCCGAATCAAACCATAGGTGGAGCAATTAAACTAGCAGAATTATTTCTAGAAAGATTTGGTCAACCTATAATAAATCCCGAACACTTGATCTACGCAGAATCAGGCAAGACATAGCCAGTATCGCAGCTACCCAAAGCCAATAGGAGAGCATGAAGCGATGATAGGAATTCCTCATAACAATCACTGTCATAACATCACTCACTGTGTGGACCAGCGAGAAAAGGAAACAGTCCTCCATTTCCTTGGCAAATGCCCTGCTCTGCTCCAATTTAGAGCACAATCATTAGGAAGAACATTTTTTGACGACATTGACGAACTTTCAAAAAATGGAAATCAAAGACTTTCTTTTCTTTTCTCAACGCTCTAGGACGAACTTCTGTTGCTTCTGTGCCGTGCCTTCCATTTGATTCTTTCGATCCCGAGCTAGCGGACTGAGGGCCTTGTTGGAGGTTTACAATGCGGTTAGGTTAGGTTATGTGGGGTGTGCATAGCCCCGAGGCTGTTGCGTACACGGAGGCCTATTGGCCCATTGTGATTCCCTATTAATAAAAGCAGAAATGCTCCTAACTAATGTCTTATGTAGACTGGTTCATTTACGAACCAGCCTGTGCTTACAATAAATTTTCTCATATTTGAACATTGAGACCTGCGGTAGATCGTCCAGTTCTCCAACAAACCTGTTTCCAAAGTTACGGAGGCGATTTGTTTGGAGGTTCAGACAGTCGCAGAGCAGATGCTTAATGGTTTTAATCTCCTCGACATCCTGACAGCTCCTACAGAAATCGGGTGCGAATGCACCCATTCTAGTGGTCATTGTGCCAATGCGCAGTGACCCGTTAGTACACCTATCAGGACTCTAATGTTCTTTTTACTAAGCGATAAAATATATCGAGTTTCCTTTTCATTAATTTTAGGCCATAAACTTTTAGAGATAGCGCAGTCGTCCCAGGAGGACTAGGTGCGGTGGCTGGATGATTACTTACTTAATCGTATTGATTAATCTTCAGCACCAGTCAACAGTAGATGGCGTTGGATGAATGTGGTTGTCCGAGTTCTTCTTTTTGAACTCAATCCAAAGTGGATGTCTCCGTGAGAATGTCCACTGTTCTCCATATCAAAATGGACCACAGAGACTGCTAGTGGGTTTTGGAG
The DNA here is from genome assembly GCA_963931855.1 of Philhelius festivus. Taxonomy (NCBI): domain Eukaryota; kingdom Metazoa; phylum Arthropoda; class Insecta; order Diptera; family Syrphidae; genus Philhelius; species Philhelius festivus. The sequence continues at coordinate 191,050,503 of OZ007554.1, forward strand.
AAATCCGTGGGTTCTGGTTTTTTACAATGTGAACGTTCTAGAGGGGTTTTGACCACCCTTAAAATGTTACACACAGGGCGAAAGTTAGGATAATAGGGTAGGATTTAAGAGCAGGTAGCGATGTACATTGATTTTGAAGTTTTGGAAATCGAAATGGGCAATACAAACGGAACTTGCTTAAGGATTCCACATTCGTGTTGTGCAGCTAAAGAAAGAATCTCCTTACTAAACAGTACGTCTGAAATTGAGCACAAGGTTAAACTGATGTACATTCCCAGAAGCGTTAGTGTTCCGTTTGAATTTTTGAAGGGGATGAATGCAAGTCAAGTGACACTGTTTATAAAAAAATAACTGTAAAATAATCAAAGACAAGAAATATTCCGGCGTTCCTCGAGACATGCAAGTGTTTCTGTTATAAATTATAGACATTAAAATTCAATTAATAGAAATAAGAGAAACAAATTATTCGAAGTAATGAGAATTTAAAGGAACGAACTTTCCCAGATAAAATTGTTTAATCCGCAGTTTTTATAGTTTTAAAATGTTTGCCACACAAAACTTAACTGATAACCTGAAACTATTTTGAATAAGTCACACAACACATTAAAATTTAATAGCTGCTTCAAACTAGCCATAAATCGCCTACGCATCATCTCACCAACAAATCAGATGCCATCAGAGAAAATGAGGCAAAATGTTAATTTTTCGTAACACTTTCGACAGCACTGACAAGGAATAAAAGATGGTGTCGTGGGTTTAAGTAAGCTCGGTGAGTAAGGAGTGAATCAGAAGTGGTAAATTAATTTTGTAAACTCTTCTGTTTAACCTTGAAAGCGGTATGAGGAGAAGCAGAAAAAGTTTAAAAAAACAGGAAGTTTATCTAACAACTCATTGTTGTTCATTTTGACTGGGTTCTTTTTTTTTTAATTAATATGTGTCGCAAGAAGGAAAGACTGTGACTCGAAGGCTTCCAGAAAAACCTAAAGTGAAAAACAGGAGGATTTTTTTTAATGAGATTTCTTTTTCCAGAATCACTCAGTGGCTGCGACGCGATATAGAAACAAAAAACAATACAACAAAAGCGAGAAAGTTTTCCAATTACGACAAAAAATACAAAAGGATGAGGGAAGGGAGTTTGGAAAATTTTTCAGTTTTCTTTTTTTTTTCTATTCTCCTTTTTGTTCCTTAGAACAATGCAAGTTAACGAAAAGAAAAAAAGTATATTTAGATTAAAATGCAATTTAAAAAGTATCTAGCTCCTTAATCAGAAATAATGATTTCAAAAAGTATTTTTCTAAGAAAGAAAGAGGAAAGTTTGTATTTTTCTATTTTAATTTATTTTGAAGTCAAATTATCGAGAAAATTTGTTTCAAATAAAATTCAGCATAAAAGGAAACGGTCGATATGAAATTTTACTATATAAGAAAAGTTAAAGGGCAAACAAGTTAACCTCGGACTTCGGAGAATTATGTAAATCGTCTTTGATCGATCGAATTTGACCTTTCTCCAATTTTCAATTAAATGGATTATTGACTTTTGGCTTTTATTTTACTATGGATGTTATGAAGTTAATTCCTTGAATGGAACTGTATTTTCTTATTTTTATTTTCATGGGAACTTTCGAAGGTTGAATAAGCAAATTGTGATTTTAAGATGTTTTTGAAATTTGCTTGAATTTAAAAATACATTTTATTGTCTTGTAAATGTTGACATTAATGTTACGTAATGTAATAAGGACATTCAATTCTAATTTTGGACAGTGAACAATATATCGACATTTAAATAATTCCAAAAACTTAAGCATGTTGTAAACTGGTTGGAATCATTCATCAAAACAAATTAGTCTGTCACTGTAAACGCTTCACGTAGAGACCTTCCTAATGAATTTTAACTGAGTTTTGTTTCTGAACGAAGTCAGAATTGCTTTAAAAATTATTAAATCTAATTCTATAGGGGTAGATAATATATACCTTTACGATTTATTGAAATCATTCTGCCATGGATCTACTATTCCCTAACTCACATAATAAGTGTTGGAAACTTCCGAAGGTTATTCCTGTCCCCAAAAATAAGAAAGCTAGTGAGTCTGGAGATTTTCGTCCAAACCAAATAAACCTATTTATTGAACAAAATAATTTACTTATATCAACTCAATCTGGCTTTCGGGATAAGCACAGTTGTTCGTTTAACAGCTATAGTAAAAAATTTGGACGACATTCAAACTGAATTTGATGAAAACTATATCACAGTTCTAGGTCTTTTAGATTTTTCAAAAATTTTCGACAGTCTCAATCATTTATTGCTTATTAAATATTTGGGAACATTATTTGGTTTCAGTGAAAGATGGAGTAACTTCTTAAAGAGTTTTCTAAGTGAAAGGTATCAACAAGTTAGTACTGAGTCTAGTGATTCACAATTCTTGCCTATTACTATCGGTGTTCCTCAAACGTCAATTCTTGGACCGCTTCTTTTCTCATTAATTATCAATGGCATTACTGAAGTTTGTCGTTGATGATGATGCTGATGATGTGCAAATCTATTTTTCGAGGCCCATTGGTTTGATGGAAGATTGTATTTTTAGAATCAATGAAGATCTCAATGCAATTTGTAAATGGGGCAATCGAAATTATTTGAAACTGAATCCCGATAATTAGTAGTACCCTTTGCCATAATGGTTAGTGTGTTGGACTGTCATGCGGAAGGTCTTGAGTTCGATTCTCAGCCGCTGCAAGGAAGTTTTTTTCAGGGGTGTACTGCCTCTTGCGAGGAATTGACAAATTCTCTAAGAGTATCTCTTGTCATGGAAAGTGCTGCTCATTAGCCGTTCGAAATCGGCAGAAAATTGTAGGTCCCCTCCGTTCCTGAGAGAGAGGAATGGTTGAGAGTTGTAAGTCACTAGGTGCTGGTTCACTCCGAGCTGTTGCACCACCAAATTTATTTTATTTAGAATCCCGATAATTATTATTTCGAAAACGCGCGTTTTGATTTATTATAGGTGCCACCATTAAAAACCCTGTCTCTAACCTTCGTACACTTAGCTTAGACTGTTCATCTCATATAAAGGTTGTACTAAAACGCATTTACAATGGCTTTCGGATATTGATAAACTCATCTATGCATGTTTACTCCAGTTTTTGCTAGACTAAAGCTTGGTAAGAAGCCACCTTTACTACCTTTAATTAAAAATATTGCTGTCATTTATTGTAATCCAGATGCTTTTTCATTTAGAAGAATTGAGTGTGCTTTTAATGCAATGCTTAGATATGCTTTTGGTTTGCGACGCTATGAACACGCAACTGTTTATAAAAATAGAATTCTAGGAATGAGTTTACAATCATTTTATAAATGATTTCATTCTATTCCAACAAAAAAAAATTGTTCCACATTCATATCACTTTTTAGAAAGCAAAAGCTTATTTTTCATTCATTCCATTACAATCTGGGATTCACTTCGAGTTTTCCTTAGACAAATAAGTAACCCACGTAGCTGCAAAAACAATTTATTCAAATACATAACAATCACAAACAGCAGTAGTTTTATGTAACTTTTCTATTACCTACATACAGCTGCGGTCAAAATAATAGTAGTGAACCTTTTAACACAACAATAACAAATTAATCTACTAATTTTAAAGAAGTAAAAAGTCATCTGATTTTCAAATTCATTTTTTTTAGGCTTTTAATTTTAGAAAAAAATCATTTTCAAATTCAATAAATTAGTTGGTAAATTCAAATCTATCCAAGTCATATAGAAAAACAGCGGTTAAAAAAATAGTAGCGCATTCAAAATCCTCCTTTAAATATTACAAAAGGGAAAATTAATAGACAATTTCTACCATAAGTGATAGCCGAGTGTTTGAACCTTAAATTATTATTTAGTTGCATGTCCCTTGTTTGAAATAACAGCAGCAAATAAATAAGATTTTCACATCTTTCTACAGGTATGGACCTCCAAGACTACTGTATAGCTTCCCAAAGGGCTGTGTTAGTAGTTGGCTTACAACTAGCAACATATTTCTTGACATTGCACCAAGATTATCTATAGGATTGAGATCTGGAGACTGCACTCCATGACATTAACCTCTTTTCTTGGAACCACTGCTTCGCAAGTTTACTTGTAGGCTTTGGACTTTGTCTTGTTCAAAGACCCAATTAAGTGGCATTTCATCTTCAGCATGATCCATGATCTTCACATAAAGATGCTGATCTATAATGCCTTCCATCCGGTATATAGGACCAACATCATAGAAGAAAAAACATGCCCAAACCATTATGCTGGATCCTCCATGTTTTATTTTATATAAGTTGTGAAGCGTGAATTATATTCCTTTCCACCATATAACACAATCTGGGACTCGTCTGACCACAGAAAATTCCTTAACAGAAACATGAAAATTCAGGGACTACTTAGCAATGATTTTATTTACGCTACTATTTTGACCGCATCTGTATGTATATATGTATGTATGTTTATGTAATTATATCTTCTTTTTTAACTTGTGACTTAAAGGTTATATAAGGCAATTTTATTTAAAAAAAAATCAATTTTTTTTTCAAAACTCGATTTTTTTTAAATTGTAATAAAAATTTCTTAATATAATCTACAATATACATAATGTAAGAAAAAAGATTATTTTACCTTAAATGAACGGTACCCACCATACAAATGTTAAAAAAAAAATGTTTTTCGAAAATCGTATTTTTCTCGAAAACGGTTCCGAGAATTTAATGTTTTTTTTTTTCGTTTAATTTTTACGATCTGCGAGTATAATTTAATGGAAAAAAATTGGAAATTTATGTATTACTGACTGCAACTACCATACAACCATTTTTTCGAATTTTTAATTTCTCATTATCGGTATAACGGATTTTAATGATTTTTTTAATAGAGAAGCTTTTAAAAAGTTTAAAAATCATTGCATTTCCAGACAAAAAAAAATATTGTTTGAATTTTCGAAAAAAAAAAAATATTTTTTTGGAAAATTCAATATCTCTAAAACGGCTCAATATTTTTTTTGGAAATTTATTTTTTATTCGTATAGTAATGAAAACTTTAAGTTGGTGTACCAAATTTTGTTCTTGAAATTGTTTTAAAAATTTGGTACATAAAAGCTTATTTTTTTTTTAGAAACCACTACAACGGCTTATAATTTTTGTTCTTGTAAGGTTTTTTTTTATAAAAATAAGCTTATCTATACAGAATTTTTAAAACAATTTTAAGAAAATATTTTGGTGCACCAACTTTAAGTCTTTATTATTGTAAGAATAAAAATTAAATTTCCAGAAATTTTTTTTTTTTCAAAAATTCCAAAAATTATTAATAATGAGAAATTCAAAATTAAAAAATTGTTCTATTGTATCTACTTACCATAGAACAATTTCAATTAATTTCAATTTTTTTTACTGCATTAAAGATCGTTAAAATTATTCGAAAGAAAAAAAAATATTAAAATTCTAGGCGAGGTTTTCGAGAAATACACGATTTTCGAAAACGTTTTTTAGCATATGTATGGTGGGTACCGTTATTTTTAGGGAAACTATATTTTTTTTACATCTTGTTGATTCTATTAGGAAACTTTTAATGGTAAAGTTTCAAAAAAAAAAATTAAGCATAGGGTTTTCGAAATATTGAGTTTTGAACACTTTTGTAAAAAATTTTCAAGCATTACCTAGCTTTAACTAAATGAAATTTTTTAGCTCTGATTTGATAAATTTTAAATATCCAATTAAGAGGCATTTACCAATCTGCATAAGGAAACATAGGGCCTTGTGAATAAAAAAAAAGCTAAAGCTGAAACTTGGATTTTTAAGTAAAAGCTTGATTTTTAGTGAATAAAAATAAGCTTAAGCTAGCTAGTTAAAGATGTTTTCTAGTAATAGCTATTTTAAAATAGCGAAAGCTAAATTCATTTAGTTTTAGCTTGTTTTCCTAGCTTAAGCTTCAATTTGTGTGAATAAAAATAGCTTAAACTAGAATATTATAGTTAAAGCTACAAAAATTTCAAGATTTTTTCGACCTGTCTAGAAAGCTTTGACTAGTTCTTATTTTCAGTATTAACTTGTGCGAGTTGTTAATTAAACATAAGGGAATATCTCAAAAATAGGACTGTGAACGCATAGACCCAGAAACTGACATACGAAATGTTAAAAACATTTTTTAGCCGAAACCAATACTTGCCCTGTAGAACAGATAACAAATTGAGGCAAAAAAACTTTCCTTTCGGTCATACATGTACCAGTTTTAGCTAAAGCTAACTAGCCGAAACATGTGAATAAAAAAACGAACACCTTAAATTACGAAGCTTAAGCTAGAATTTTCCAGCATAAGCTATTTAGCGTTATCATTTTTTTATTCACATAAAACAAAGCTTAAGCTAGTACTGGGTCTTGTGAATAAAAAAAAAGTTAAAGCTTTTTTTGGAGGAAGCTAAAGCCAACTAGTCATAGCTTTTACTAGCAGCTAAAGCTAGACAGTACTAGCTTAAGCTTTGTTTTATGTGAATAAAAAAATGATAACGCTAAATAGCTTATGCTGGAAAATTCTAGCTTAAGCTTCGTAATTTAAGGTGTTCGTTTTTTTATTCACATGTTTCGGCTAGTTAGCTTTAGCTAAAACTGGTACATGTATGACCGAAAGGAAAGTTTTTTTGCCTCAATTTGTTATCTGTTCTACAGGGCAAGTATTTTTCGGCTAAAAAATGTTTTTAACATTTCGTATGTCAGTTTCTGGGTCTATACGTTCACAGTCCTATTTTTTGAGATATTCCCTTATGTTTAATTAACAACTCGCACAAGTTAATACTGAGAATAAGACCTAGTCAAAGCTTTCTAGACAGGTCGAAAAAATCTTGAAATTTTTGTAGCTTTAACTATAATAATCTAGTTTAAGCTATTTTTATTCACACAAATTGAAGCTTAAGCTAGGAAAACAAGCTAAAACTAAATGAATTTAGCTTTGGCTATTTTTAAATAGCTATTACTAGAAAACATCTTTAACTAGCTAGCTTAAGCTTATTTTTATTCACTAAAAATCAAGCTTTTACTTAAAAATCCAAGTTTCAGCTTTAGCTTTTTTTTTATTCACAAGGCCCACTGTCTAGCTTTAGCTGCTAGTAAAAGCTATAACTAGTTGGCTTTAGCTTCCTCCAAAAAAAGCTTTAACTTTTTTTTTATTCACAAGCCCCATAGTGTTTATTAGTACATACATCCACTTAGACCTCAGGATTTTATTTTGAAGCAACCCCACATCATTATGGGCCTTGTGAATAAAAAAAAAGTTAAAGCTTTTTTTGGAGGAAGCTAAAGCCAACTAGTCATAGCTTTTACTAGCAGCTAAAGCTAGACAGTTCTAGCTTAAGCTTTGTTTTATGTGAATAAAAAAATGATAACGCTAAATAGCTTATGCTAGAAAATTCTAGCTTAAGCTTCGTAATTTAAGCTGTTCGTTTTTTTATTCACAGGTTTTGACTAGGTAGCTTTAGCTAAAACTGGTACATGTATGACCGAAAGGAAAGTTTTTTTGCCTCAATTTGTTATCTGTTCTACAGGGCAAGTGTTGGTTTCGGCTAAAAAATGTTTTTAACATTTCGTATGTCAGTTTCTGGGTCTATTGGTTCACAGTCCTATTTTTTGAGATTTCCCTTATGTTTAATTAACAACTCGCACAAGTTAATACTGAAAATAAGACCTAGTCAAAGCTTTCTAGACAGGTCGAAAAAATCTTGAAATTTTTGTAGCTTTAACTATAATAATCTAGTTTAAGCTATTTTTATTCACACAAATTGAAGCTTAAGCTAGGAAAACAAGCTAAAGCTAAATGAATTTAGCTTTGGCTATTTTAAAATAGCTATTACTAGAAAACATCTTTAACTAGCTAGCTTAAGCTTATTTTTATTCACTAAAAATCAAGCTTTTACTTAAAAATCCAAGTTTTAGCTTTAGCTTTTTTTTTATTCACAAGGCCCTATAGATCCACCATTGATTTTCTACTTTACAAATTCCAGTTAAGAAGAGTTTCTATAAAATTCAAAAGTGCTTTAAAATTCTTTTTGGAAATAAATGTCTTTTTGAGTTGATCTTAAAGCCACGCAATCCGGCGTATAGTTCGTGACGTTTATTGTTGGTAAGTCAGTGGATAACTGTAAATCAACCTATAAGTTTCTTTATAGGATGCGGTGGGGTTTTTTCCGAAGGTAATTAATAATTTTTCGATCATTTTTTCCTGTTGTACTACGAGGTCTTCCTCTTACCTCCTCTCCTCTATGCTTAAAAATTACCTTTCAACTCTTTGTATCTTATTAAGCTGCATATGGTTTGCGGCACTCATCAAATTGGGGGACTTATTGTAGTTGTCTTTTAAATCGCAATTTGTCAGATGCTGCATCTCGGACGACTTCTTGTCATTGTTAATTCTGCTTCTGAAAACTTGATGACGACATTGACATAATTAGAAGAACAAAGTATGATTTCAGTAACGCATTTGTGAGCATTGAGACTAAATTGAATCAGATGGGATGAGCGGTCAATGAGGGCAAAGAACACACAACACCGACACGTCTTGGACAGAACGTCATCCTTGACAGCTATAATTCTGAGGTAGATAAGGACTTTGTCTACCTAGGCGCCGCTATTAATTCAGACAATAGCACCAGCCAGCGATGAAATCGAACTAGCCAATCGCTGCTTCTTTAGACTAACCATTTAATAGCAAAGTCCTTTCTCGAGCAACTTAAAAGTCTATATAAGACTCTTGTCCTTGTATATGGTGCAGAGACAGGAATCTTGTGGAAAGTGAATGAGAACGATTTAGGATTAGGAGTGGGAGTGGGGAAGAAGACTTAACCATAAACTGTACGGGTTGGACAGCAAAACCGACCCAGTCAAAGAGTTAAAGCTCAACGACTGACATGGTCATGGAACCAAATGTCTTCGAATCCAATCCAATCCAAAGAAACGGCGCAATAGAGGAAGACCGTGACCTAGGTGGTGGAATAGGACCTCAACCAACTTGACGTGCGGAACTGGAGACAGCTAGCTAAGGACCAAGTTAGTTGGAGAAGCTTGTTGGTTGAGATCCTGCTCCACCCGGACTGTAGTAAGTAAGTTGTATGGGCATCCCTAAAAATTCCAATAAATACGAGATCATGATGGCTAGTGTAAATTACAGCACATCTCTGATTTTTTTTTTCGAAGTTCCAACGTGACACATTCGACAACTTTGTCAGTCAGTTGTCTAAAATCACGGCGACTAAAGTACCCGTACCTCATGTAGCTTTGATTCGTTCTTTCGAATTTCTTTTTGATCTCGGACACCACTAAAGAAAGAATCTAACCAAAGAAGCTCCGTTCACTAACCGGAACATAATTTTTTTTTGACCATATATCTGGGTAAGAATTAATTAAATTTTATTGATTGAAAACCGAACAAAATATCTAAGGTGACAAATTATTCGTATCATTTATAGTGTGATCCCTTCACCAGTTTATATAGAGGCTGCCTAAGCTAAATCCTGTTTTTTTTATCGTACGGGTGTTACTCCAGTGCCCATAGCAGCGTAGAGCACCTGCACAAGCACAAGTGCTTTGAGCCTGCCACGTGCTTCTATCTCTGACTGGGGTACTCATACGAACGCTGGATAACCTCAAAGAAAAGAAACATCCTACCGGAATTCGAGACCATTGTATAGTTCTTCAGCATATTAACTGAGAAGAGATCTTACTGGAATTTTATCCATACTTCCGTGTGAAACCGCTCAACGTCAAACGTGGGTGAATAGTGTAATATTCCACGATTTCACAACACCCCGTTACCTAATACGATCTCCCACATCATATCAAAAATTGCTTATTGCAAGGTCAGATTTCATCGCCTTATTATCTACCTGCCAAGACATTATCCACCTGCCAAGACTCTAACCACCAGACAAGATACCAACTACCTGCTTTAGTCGAAGCCTAACCTACTAAATAAAACTTCAATCCAGTGACGCAAATAGTGTTCAGGGAATCGCCACGTCCATACAAGAGTTTCTTGTAATTGTTTGCATCAGGCCACCTATCAATCAAATCACCCCAGCTTAAATCACCAGAATTATATAATAAATAACTAGAGCTTGTAATTGAAACGATCTCTCTTCTTTCTATATCAGTTAAGTAGTTTCTTCTTGTTTATGTCAAATTGTTCAAATTGAAAAGATTTCATTTTCTTATCAGCAAATAAAATTTAGCATTCGCGTCAAAGCTAAGAGCTACAAAGCAGAGAGAGCTCAAGAATACCCAACCAACGAAAGGAGTGCGCACGTCTTTTTTTGGAAGGAAGAACTCGATAATCATCGTATGTATCTATAAAACAACAACAATATCAACTATCGGTAAGTCACAGATATTCAAATAAATTTGTTGATCAAACAGATGATATCCATTCAATTTGAAAGATTAAGAGAAGGGCTGATTTGTCTTAAAGTTTTACTTGAAATACAAAGCATAAGAGAGAGAGAGAGAGAGATTAATTTGAAGAGAATTAATTAACTATAATTTTAAACAGAGAGAGATTTGTACAACCATTGAAATTACACTTGATTAAGCCCAAACAAAGGTCAAACCAATATACATATACATATATAGAAGCTGCATAGAGATTACTCTTAGACAGTTCTGTGTTTTGTTTTTTTTTTGCGATAGATTATTATCTTTCATTTGGATAATGATAATTTAAAAAAACCCTAAGGCCTGTTGTACAAAGCTACTTTCTTATTTTATAAGAAGATTTTTTTTTGTTAATTTGCTTAAAAATGATTTAAGTTTTGAATAAAATCCAAATATGTTTTACTACTTTAAATTTTATAGTTTTTAATCTAAATTTACAATGATTGAGTAAGAGTAAGTTTAGTTACAAAGGGAAAGAAGAAATGTTGAGACGTATCGATAAAGTTCGCATGTGCGTGCAGTAGTCTTATACTCAATTTCAAATCAGGGGTTACCGCTTAAATAAAAAGAGTGGCGCGGCAACCATGGGGTTTATTACCTAGAAGTAATAGACCAAGGGAGGGTACACTCCGGGGACCAATCCACCATATGGTTACCCAATTATAGAATTTGGAATTAGATCTCAAATTGAGAATGTTGCACAAACTTTTAAGATTTATAGTGAGCTCCTTTCGTGTTAATTTTTTTTTCTTAAGGCATGATTTAAATATGTACGGCAGTCCAGCAGCGGGTGCAAGATCCTACCCCGCCGACGAGTTAGCTTTTGGCCATCGCAAGCATGCCTACCGCACTCTGCTGGCTGGACAACCTGCTTCATACCCCATCGTACTTTCAGAGAATCCTGTGGTTCTGGTTGGACCGTGGGAAGGCCTAACATCACCCTAGTATGAAGCAGGAACATCTTCCGTTACAAAGTGAGTGAGTAACTTTCTAATGAGTCTGTGGTCGCTGAATCTTCGTTTCTTTTAAAATATTTTTCTGGACAGATTTACCGACAAATAATCAATAATTTCCTAATTTACTTACGTAAAGCACAATTAAAGCAGAACAAAAGTACAAAAAAAAAAAAAAAACAATGCTCAATCCCCATGCATGTGTTGTGAATTATTATCCCCGAAACGAAATCCCATCCATGTTTCCCTTAATGAACCCAATTTAAATGTACGAGCAAAGTATTGTGTTCATCTTTTCAAAAATCAACCCTTCATCAGCAATGCTCATTTATGTGTACACCACACAATACCCTAACTAGGGTTGTTTCTCCCCCTGATGACATGATGAATAGCTTTAAATTTAATCTCCTCTAAAGGGTATAACATATCATTGGAACGAAATGCATAAATCCGGTCGTTATGGATGCTCGATGGGTCTCTGGTCAGTTTGTTTGGGTGTGTTTGCTGCTTTTGAAGTGACACGCGGCACTTGCAAGTGAGCTACTGACACTCGTCTAAACACACCTTTGCACTACTGCTCCACACTGGCAGAAGCAGCAGCAGCAACAGCAATAACACAAAGCCATGGCATCTAATGCCACAAATGGGGAATACGCAGTCGGGCTTACAACGCAGCCAGACACACTCCCTGCAAGCATAAGGTGAGGGATATTAAATGTCGGTGACGGCGGCGGCAGCTACATGTAACAGCAACATCGACCGACACCACCGATCCCGATGCACAGGTCGGTCGGTGTAGGCGATATTTGATTTATTACGAGCTATTCAACTGAACAATTATTTTTTTGTTATCGAAGTGCAGGAGCGCAGCATAATATCAGACCCCCCTCACAAAACTCAAAACGGAAACCCACAAACTGATGTCCTGAGCACAACAAGCTCCAAACACACCCACCCCTGATAAATTAGTATCGGCGCAGGTTGGCCATTGATGGGCCTCCAATGGATTGAGGTGGCAATGGTGGGTGTTCCATTAATAGTCGTCATCATGGCGTAGTTACTCTGTGGGTAGAGGTTGGAGTATGAGAATCAAATCATCAGCATTGGCAGCAGCACCGAGAGCAGCAAGCATAGGACTTTCAAGATCCGGGACGTATTGGGATGCGTTTTGGAACGCCTCGGCTGTTGACATGATTAATTTATCAACAATTTTGGGTTCGGTTTTTTTCGAGCGTCTCTTACGGGCTATGAGGTGGAAATGAATGATTTTCCAAATCGGTTTTATAATTTCCCTGTTTTCGTATTGGAGGCAGGGAAGCTGGTGTTTTTGTTCGTTCCTGAAAATTCGGGAGCATGATAAAATTTTCATGAATAAATTATTTAAATATTTAGTTTTCTTTTTCGTCCCTCGATTAAATTGTTAATGAAGTACCCGTATATACGACCAGTGTTAACTTTAGGTTGACTTTTTACATAAACCTTTCCGGAACAGATGTAACCTAGATATATCTACATAAAAAGGTTGAGAGGAAAGTTCGGAGAGTATTACATATTCATAACCAAATGGTCTTATCTCGGAAGTTGGGAAGAAAAAACGAACAGAGGAGGTTAGGTAGGTCAAAAGGAAAGGAAGTTGGTGTATAAGGTTAGGAAGCTACAACTTTGATCTTGTTTTTAGAAAAAAAAAAAACGAGAGTTGCATGAGCTACTTATAAAAGTTTTACAATTCAAAGTTATGCACATGTTTAATTTTCGGATGAAGAATTTGTGATGATGTTTTCATAATTGACGCGCTCTTAAGGGGCTATGAATACCCTTTAAATGTCCATTCTATTAAAAAAATATTTAAATAGGAAGGGCCTGGTAAGTTGTTGCTTTGCATGGTTTTCTATAAGAAAGTTGCATAGCAGTTGCACTCCCATTCAAAGAGATTTGCAATCCATCCCACATTTAATTTCTCTCAATCTTCTTGAGCTGTTGGCGTTGTAATAAAGAAAGCCCACCTAATTTGTATTGGACCAGAGAACTAGGAGAGAGGGTTGCTCTGGCAAATTCTAAGCTGCTTCCGTTGAAATTCAAATAGTTTTTTTAAATAAGCTACTAACTTTATCCTTGAGTGTCCAAGCAAATGGCGGGTTCTAATTTTTTTTAGTACCTATAACTTGAAAGGTAATCAAAATTTGACATTACAACTTTTTAAACTTTTTGAATGAAATTCAATTTCCCATCTAAATAGATGGAAGAAAACTCAACAAAAATCCAAAAATTAAAGATTTTAAATTTTGAACCAAATTGCTTACAACTTTGTTCCTTTTCACACCAAACTCAAAATGGCGTTTTCACGAAAATATTGGGTTTGGAGAAAAAAAAAAACCCAAATTTTGTTATACATTTTCTTGTTAACCACAAATTTGCGTAAACAACAAGTTTTCAGAAACCACAAATTTTATAAAAAAAAAAACTCAAAAACTAATTGAAATTCAGAGAATAACTAAACCAACACACGTTTTTACTTGCGATATACTCGTATGTAAGGGCAAGTTCTGCATTTGAGAAAAACATCGAACTCGAGATTTTGCAATTCCGTCTGTTTGTCTGTATGTCGAAAACGGGTCTTACGATTTTCATAAAAAAAAAGTAAGTGAGATGTTATGGGCATGAACTACATTTTCGTGAAAAAAATGTTGAGCAGACAGATTTTATTAATGGTACCTGTCAATTTTCGACTTTCTCAATAACGGCTCTAACGATTTCGACCAATATTTTTGTACAGGAGCTCCTTTTAATTAAAATGATAATGTACTTGTATATAAAAATATTCTAAAAAATGCTTTTTTTTTTTTTTTTTATAATCTACCCGCGCTCAAGGGATTATGATTACCCTTTAAATGTTTCAACACAGCGCGGGCGTGAAGTTAATGAAGAGAAAGAAGGATAGGAGAGATGTGTGGCACGATGTTCTGAGACTGAAGGTTGTTGTCTCAGATATTTTATCTCCAGGGATGGCGGCTGAACTAAAGCGGAGAATGCCGTGTCTTATTTCTATGTCGCTTATAATTCACATTATTTTATTCGTGATCATCCTTGTTGGGCATACCAGTTTAACCCAATTACATGTTGTTAGTGTTATGCCTGAACAACATGTAATGAGTAAATCAGCAATCCATTGATGACAATTTTAGAAGGTTTTTTAATGGAATTAAAACGACATAGACGACGGCAGGGATCGAACCTGTGATCATGAGGTTCACAGGCGAGCACACATCCATCGCGCCACGGCCACCCCTAAACGCTTAATTTCACTTTCTGGCCATACCAGAAGTGTCGGGTTCATAGACAAGCTTATGAACAAAGCCCCAGGACCGAAGTCCCAGTAGCATGTTTTCTAGACCTGTGAAAGGTTTGCCAAACCTTTCCAGAATGTTTCTGATCTTGATTCCCAGACTACCAAGCTCAATATCCACTCCACTTGATATCTTGCCATAGTATGTCCCGGAATTCAAGTCAAAATACAAACTGTTCCAATTGCGTTTTATATAGGCAACACCACTTGGTGTGTGTGTTTTCTATCTATCTACTGGTGAAGCAGTAGCTACCACGAATCGGTAGACAACCTACAACCACCTCGAGCTCTCTTTACAGAGGGCCTGCCCAATGATAATGAATCCAAAGTTTTACACTTTGGGGGCTCTAATTAGCGGGGGTAACCTCGGCCTTCATTATCCCCGAGGTACCCAATTAGGGTATTGCCGTTGACAAAGTAATTTGTTCTGCCGTCATTTCCTTTAAATCAAATATCAGATTCTGATTTCTCAGATTTCTTGCGAATGCAGTCGACCCACAAGTGAGCCAACCACATCCACAAATTGTTCTACCGTCATTTCCTTTTCTGATTTCTACATCATTTCCTTAAATTTCAGCTTGTGTGTGAAATGCAGCCGACCCACAGGTAGGCCAACTACATCCACACAACCAAATCAACTTTGACTTGGTCTTGTTTGTCCTATAACAAATTGGGAGAGATACTCCCAAACAGACCTTCGTATTCTTATAGCTTGGACAGGACTATAAGTACTCCAGACTGCCATTACCAAAACATCAGCAGAAGAGTTAATTTAAACTGCAATTGCTTTAATTCATATGTTTTGGGCGTGACTCCCCTAATCACTAGCCCAAGATTTTTTCTTCTAGAATCTTATAACTTATCTAGCACCAATTTTTTGATCCGTTGCCCAGAGTATGTCCTAGGATTGGATTTGGTACTAGATTTTTTGAATACTAGTTTGGGCTTAAAACTAAGTATCCTTATTTGGTTTTAACTATTAGTCGTCCCTTTAGAAGAGGTAAGTCAGGATATAAATCCATCTCTCTTCTCTAGGGCTTATCCAGCGGTCGCCACGAGGAGGCTGTTAAGACATGTAACTATTTTTGACTGTCTCGGCTCACCAATTTCTTGATTACCATAGGAAGTTCCGACTATTTCCCCACATAAGATTTTTTCATATGCGTTTCCACATCGAGCTCTTAATACAGGTGTCAAGTCGTTTAGGCGTTCAAAATAGAACTTCCTAGGCCTTGAGAAAGTCATAGCTACTCCCGCCTGTTTAGGTTTAAAAAAAAAAATCATTTATGTAATAATTAAACGATTTTTAAGCTTTGTTTTGTATAAATTTATACTTTCTTAGAAATCAGACGGCAATTTTAAGCATTTGAAAATTTATATCTCATCAAATCCATGTTTTGTATTTATTTTTAAATTCCAAGTACTCGTACTTTTAAATAAGAGCAAGTACGTGCGATTAATTCATCATCTAATCGGACGTCAGAAATGAAATTGATAAAATGGTTTCAAAAAAACGAACGGGTTGCACGAACTTGTTCTTGTGTAAAAGCCTAAGAATTTCGAAAATGTATGTTATCAGAGAAAAACCGTTCATCACCATAAAATTCATTTTTTAAACGACTAAAACAACTCCTTTAGTAGTTATAGCTAAAAACAGGATACCATGTGGTTCAAGCAAATATTAGTTTATGCAAGAACAAAAATAATGAGTCGTTGCAGTGGTTTCTTAAAAAAATATGCTTTTATGTAAAAATTTTTTAAAACATATAAAAAAAAAAACATTGGAACGCCAATTTAAAGTTTTTATTACTGTACGAATAAAAATTAAATTTCCAAAAAAATATTGACTCGTTCTGGAGATATCGAATTTTGCAAAAAAATGTTTTTTTTTTTTAAATTCAAAAGATATTTTTTTTAAGTCTTGAAATGCAATGTTTTTTTAAACTTCTTAGAAGCTCCTCTATAAAAAAGTTTCATTAAAATCCGTTCTGCCGATAATAAGAAATTCAAAATTCGAAAAAATGTTTCTCCTTGTTAGGTACATTAAGTGATATCTTTATTTAAAAATGGTTTTTATTAAATTATAGATCGTAAAAATTAATCGAAAGAAAAAAAATTATCAAAATTCTCAGTGCCGTTTTCGAGAAAATTACGATGTTCCAAAATTATTTTTTAACATTTGTAGGGAGGGTACCTTTATTTTTAGGTAAAATACATTTTTTTTCTCACATCTTATAGATTATATTAAGAAACTTTTATTTATCAAGTTTAAAAAAAATAGAACATAGGTATTTCGAAATATGTATTGAGTTAAAAAAAAAAATTGAAATTTTTTTAACAAAATTTTATGAAAATTTGAATACACAATTCATACAATTGAGACTTTAATGGAGCCTTAGCATAGAAAAATCCATTGTACCGTTTTTGAGAAAATAAAAAGCCAAACAAATGGTTTCAAGAGTTCATCAATAACCATTTCTCGTAAATTTTTACTTGCGACTTATAGGTACCTACTATAAGGCAAGTTATGCATTCGTAAAAAAATCGAACTCAAGATTTTGATCAAAATTGACATTACGATGATAGCGAAGACCAAAAAAGTGGGTCTCGCAATTCTGTGTGTCTGTCATTCTGTTTGTCTGTCTGTCTGTTTGACTACAGCTAAACAGCCCGGCCGATATTCTTCAAACTTGAAAGATATGGACTTTCTCACAGATTTCTTAAAAAAAATCCAAAAAATTATTATTTTGGTACCCCCCATTGAACCATTTTTTTTTTTGTTTTTGATTTTCTCAAAAACGGTACAACCGATTTTGATAATTTTTTTATGTTAAGGCTCCCCAGCAGTTTGAATATTATTGTGTATTAAGATTTTCAAAAAATTTGTTTTTTGATTTTTAAAAAAAATTAAAAAATTTTTTTTTTGAAAACTCAATATTTCGAAAACCCCATGCTCGATATTTTTAAAACTTGATAAATAAAATTTTCTTAAAATAGTCTACAAGATATAAGCAAAAAAAATTATTTTACCTAAAAATAACGGTACCTTCCATACAAATGTTAAAAAATGGTTTTCGGAAATCGTATTTTTCTCGAAAACGGTTCCAAGAATTTTGCTTAAATTTTTTTAATATGATTAAAATAATTAATATAATATAATTTAATAAAAATAAAATTGAAAACAAGATATTACTGACTCTGCCTACCATAGAACGATTTTTTTAAATTTTGAATTTCTAATTATCGGCATAACGGATTTTAATGAAATTATTTAGAGAAGCTTTTAAAAAGTTTAAAATACATTGCATTTCAAAACGTTAAGAAAAATATTTTTTTTTTTTTT
Source organism: Philhelius festivus (assembly GCA_963931855.1). Classification (NCBI taxonomy): domain Eukaryota; kingdom Metazoa; phylum Arthropoda; class Insecta; order Diptera; family Syrphidae; genus Philhelius; species Philhelius festivus. The sequence continues at coordinate 191,068,567 of OZ007554.1, forward strand.
TAATTAAAAAAAAAAATCAATCCACTATAAAGACTTATAATTTTTGTTCTTGGATAAACCTATATTTGCTTGAATCACATGGCATCCTTTTTTTACCTCCAACTACTTAAGAAGTTGTTTTAGTCGTTTAAAAACTTAATTAAAAAACACGTGTAGTGGAAAAAATTTAAAATTATATCCACCAAGCTTAATGAAAATCGGTCAAGCCGTATAGGCTGAAGTCGAACAGACATTATACAGACAGAACTGTGAGACCCACTTTTTTCGTCTTCGCTATCATCGTAATGTTAACTTTGATCAGAATCTCGAGTTCGATTTTGTTTACGAATGCATAACTTGCCTTATTGTATGCCTACAAGTCACAAGTAGAAAATTAGGTGTGCCGTTATGAACGTAGACTAAATGATGGCAAAAAAACGGTGTCATAGAACCGTTTTTTTATTTTCGACTTTTTCATTAACGACTCAACGATTTTGAACAAAATATGTGTGCTTAGCTTCCAAATCTCATTTCACATTGCTTTCAATGCGATTCCTTATAAGTTTTATTATTCGTTAAATATGAAAAATCTCTCAATGTGTGTAGAACTTAAGCAGAACATTAAAAAGATTGATAAGGCCTAACACTTTTTTCCCTCACTTTTTAAATATTTTTTTTAACCCATGGTACGAGTATTTAAAAAAAAAAAGATTAAAAAACAACAAAAAAAAAATAATTAAAATGACTTAAAAATCTTTTGAAGATATCTCTTTTTCAAATTAAGTTCTTCGCTATATATGTACTTACGATCGAATCCTCAGCCATAAGACTGTCAATTAAAATCTTTCAAAATTTTTGTTTACATTTTATACATGAACTGAATTAGTACTGTAAATTAAAACAATTCAGATCCCCTTTAATCCCCTTGGACTGCCAGAGGCTTCGAAAAGAATTATATCCCTATAAATAATTTCTGATGGAATGTCATTAACCAAATCGGATAAAGAATCGGTAGGCCACACGCACGCATGAATGTATCTCATATCAATCGAACCTCCTCCCTTGCATATATGTATTCCCAAATACTTAAGCCGACCAGACCAGTGAACCATTTTAATTTGGGGTATTCCGCATAAAAATTCACCACGCGCCACAAAACGGTTTCATATCATCGAAATTTAAATATCGAAGGACGCTCGTGCACCCGACCATGCATGATCTATCTACAGGCTCAAAAAGCTCAAGCCCCTTCATCCGGCCATCGCAAAATGTTGCGCATACGATATTAATCTGCATATCTTCCCTCTGGATTCTGAATTCTGGAATATCCCTCAACTTTTGGATGTGGAAACTGTTGCTTGACGGACAGTTGGGAGTTTTGTTTATTTTTTCGGTTCTTCGGTTTTATGCAGGAACGCACTTTGATAGATGCAGCATTCGAAAATAATATTTTTAATGCCACACATGCATCAGCGTTGCGACCAGCCAGCAGTGTGGTGGCGGATGCACAGCGGCAACGGCGGCGGCGGCGTCGAGGCATCGATTAAAAATGTGGTTAATAGCTGAATGGATTTTCCCGCATAATGAAATTTAACATCATCAATATCAACTATGCAACGGCTATAAAAGGTTTCTTTTTTTAAAGCCGGAAAGCAACAAAAATATATAAAAACTGAATTGTGCGGTTATTTTCGGGTGAGAACTTTTGTATTCATGAAAGTTAAAGTCGTAAAGACCATAATGGAGAAAGCGATATTAATGTTGCTTATTTTATAGTCCTCAGGGTTTCATCTTATTTTTTTTTATTTAAGGGCATCGCCGCCGCGCCGTAATTATTCAGTTTTATTAGCTTTTGAAATTAACAAAATGTTCAAAGGAAGTGGATGAGCTCAAGAGTTCAAGGCGTTAGACATCGCAAGCTTATTTTAAGCAGTTCAGGCTAAATTTTAATACATATTAATTATTTCTTAGGGCATAACATATAATTTATGTGTTGGAACTTTTAATGTTTTTTTTTTATATATTTTTAATTTAATTAGTTTATTAAAATTTTAATAAGATCTGTTTGTAAGCACGAAGTTTAAAACCTCCGAGATCAAAGAAATTAGATTTTTTGACCTTTTCAACTGAATTATGCAATTCCCAACACGTTGACTGACATGGATCAAGAAGTCTAAGAAAGCAAAATGCACGACTGGTTTAGCCGAACTTGGTCCTGTGATTCAAGGTTTTAATATGACCAAGCATTGAAAGCATCAAGCGTTTTTTATCTTTAAATTTGAATAAAACAAACTGTATTTGACATTTTGTATTTATTAAGGAGGCCCATGTATTCCGTTATGTATGGAATTTAACATTTTTCATATGTCTGCCGCGGATTCACTGGCTGGCCCGCATCCGAAACGTCCAATTTTCTATAACTCTGGCGTGCGCATAAATCAGTCTGTTGCACTTGACCAATGGCATTGATTATGTTGGCTTTAAGGGCAGTGGTGATTTGTGATAAGGACACCCAATAGGTAGAAGTCTAACGGGGTCAAATCGCACGATCTCGGTGGACAATTCATATCGCTGCCGCGTGAGATAACCATGTTCGGAAATCGGTCGTGCAAAAAGTCTATAGTAGAGCCATGATATTGATACCGCATGTCGTCAGTGTCCATCCAATTCGAGCTAAATGAAATTGGTTATTATCGACTGATAGCGCTCGCCGTTGACGGAGATGACCTAGCCATCATCGTTCTCAAAGAAGTATGGACTTTTGCTGCCGCCAGCCCAAAATCTACACCAAGCACTGACTTTTCCACGATGCATTGCAATTTGGGGGATCTCGTGTTGATTGTGATCGTTCAAAATTCGAAAATTTAGCTTGTTGACGAACCCATTCATCCAGAAATAGATCTCGTCCCTGAATATGTCCCTGGTCGAGAGACCAGTTAGCGAACTCACGTCATTCCCTATAGTCATTATGTCTGAGCTCCTGGCTCAAATGACGTTTGATCGGAGGCCCAAGTCATGGCGCAAAATTCCCCAAGTTGTGGTCTGCGAAAGGCCGAGTTTTTGTACAGGCCGAGGAATTGATTGCCTCGAATATTCTGGCACACTCTCACGGACAGCGATATTTTCGCAGATCCTGCGTTTGGTACCTACCGGTGTCCACGGATTGTTCACTGAACCGGTTGACACGAATTCATCAACTAGGTTGCTACTAGCCCTCTCAGAAGGACGATTATGGCAACCGTAAAATGGGCAAAGTGTATCAGAGGGCACGGTAGTGCCCAGCCAAGTTCTGGCACTACACCCTTTTTACAGAAACAAACTCAGGCGATTTTTGACCCCTCCCTATCTTTAGTAGCAATGAAGTCAGAAACTTAAAACTCCGAATATTTGCTAAGGTAGTCAGGCACAGGCGCCTCACCAAATATCAATTTTCTGGCATAAGCGGTTCCTGAGATATAAGGCCTCAAAAATCACAAAAACCGTAACTGACTGACTGACAGATCATCAAAATTATGGAGCACTTCCCGACATCGTAGAATCTTGTAATTTTGCACAACGATAGGTCTTGTCATGCAACCAGAGGAAAAAATCGAAAATTTGAAATTTTCCATTCAGGGGGCGTGGTATCTGCCCACTTTCTCCGAATTGGTGTTGGTTGAATGAAGCACTTCCGACTGCTGTAAAACGATGAAATTTGGTGAACCGGTAGGGCTTATATTGCATATAAAAAACCAAAAATAAACACCAAGGTTTTCCTTTTAGGGGCGTGGTATCCGCCCACTTTCTCTGAATTGGTGTTGGTTGAATGGAGCACTTCCGACTGCTGTAAAACGATGAAATTTGGTAACGTGGTAGGGCTTAAATTGCATACAAAGAAAAAAATATAAAATTAGGGGTTTTCCATTCAGGGGCGTGGTATCCGCCCACTTCCTCAGAACTGATGTAAATTATATATGGCGCACTTCCGATTGGAGTAGAACAATGAAATATGGTGGAAAGGTAGGGCTCAAATCGCATATAAAGGACCAGAAATAAAAATTGAGGTTTTCCATTCAGGGGCGTGGTATCCGCCCACTTTCTCCGAATTGGTGTTGGTTGAATTGAGCACTTCCGACTGCTATAAAACGATGAAATTTGGTAAAGTGGTAGGGCTTAAATTGCATACAAAGAAAAAAATATAAAATTAGCGGTTTTCCATTCAGGGGCGTGGTATCCGCCCACTTCCTCAGAACTGATATAAATTATATATGGCGCACTTCCGATTGGAGTAGAACAATGAAATTTGGTAGAACGGTAGGGCTCAAATTGCATATAAAAGACCAAAAATAAAAATCAAGGTTTTCCGTTCAGGGGCGTGGTATCCGCCCACTTTCTGAGAAAATGTTTAATTTATATGGAACACTGCAAATCAAAACAACCAATATAAAAAAAGAAAATATACCAAAAGAAATAGGAAGCTATAAACTAAGTTGATTTTAGTAGGTAGAGTCCACCCTTCTATCCTTCCGTATCTTTCGAGATTTTGACATGGCGAAATATTAAAATCTTTGCAAAAAGGAGTGAGGAGGAGGCAGTAATCATTAAATAATAAAATTTATCTATTACATTGTAGCTGTTTCAATATTATTCTACTTTAAATATTCGATATTAAACCTTCATGAAGTAAGAACTTGGCGTACTTTTAGATCTCAGTACTTTTCACGGCTGACTTGTTACACAAAGGTTTTTGTATAGAAGAACTTGGCTCTTTTTTTAATTATTAATTTTTTTTTGGTCTGATTAAATATTGCTCGAACAGAAGGCCCACTTTCATAAAACAATTTAATCATTTGCACAGGCTTTTCAAAGCTATAACTCTCCATGTTGATTTGACACACAGAGTTAATAAGTTACAATTAGCTAGATAGAGCTTTAAAAGTATGGCTGCAATTACAATCGGTTGAAATTTGACAAGACCAAAAGTTAAAGTTTTTCAAAAATAACATCCAACTGGTCTTAAAATAAACAACTGCGACAACTTGTCGGTTTAAATTACACGAGTCCGATTAAGAAAAATTGTTTGAACCTACCCACTGTATTGTTGAAATGTAGTTAGTTTAATTAAACTACTTCCAAGCCGGGTTGGCCGAACTGTCACTTTTTAGAAATAACTACATTTGTTACGTCTGCTACATAGTGTATGTAGTTGAAATGAAGGTAATGTAAAAAATTGTCAAATGCTCTGTCAGTTCGGTTGTCAGCTGTCACTTCACTGTCAGCTGTTTATTTGAAATTTGAATTTTGAAACCAATCGTTCAGTTATTCATTTTTAATAAGCGAACTGAAAATGGAAGATAATTTTATTCAAATTAAAATGGAAATTGAGCGTATTGGAGCTTTCTATGAAACGTGTCCGCGCTTCTTAAAAATATAACAGTTTCTAGGCTTGCGATTACGATGAAATTCGTGAGAGGCCTGAATATTTGAATGGTTCAGTTCGGTTTTTGCGTTGTTACTTGGTGTTGATAAAATTCGTAAAGTTATAATTAAGAATTGTTAACTTTTCAACGTTAGATACCGTTAACCACTATACTATACTAGTTTTGTTTCTCTCCATTTGCAGTAAGCATATTGTACTCTTATTTAACTGGCTATCACCAATGTGTGACAGTGAGCTATAGAATGTCTTTATTCCTAAAAATAACAGCTGGTGTACCCCAGGGATCTCTTCTTGGATCATCGTTGTTTTCTTTTTGTGTTAATAAGTTGTCTGGATTGATAGGAACATTGTTTATTTGTTTGCAGATGATGTCCAGCTATCTCTATCGTTGCTGTCCATTTACTAATGTTGCAAGTTCCATTAATGATGTCAATGAAGATTTGAAAATCATTCAGCTATGACCACTTCGATAAAACCTTTTCCTTAATCCGGGGAAGCAAAAAACTTTGTGAATATACAAACAGGGTCTAGACATTCCTCATTTTTCAAAATTTAACAAGTAGTATCAATAATCGACTACGTTCACACTGCGAAAAATATGGGTCTGGTTTTCAATGCAGTTCTTATAATTGTCACTTGGCTATAAATTCATAAAGCCTGATCAATAACTATAATATCTCTATATTTATGTTTAGAATTTAATTTCAATTTCAATTTATAATATTAAAATAAAATTGTATGTACTTTCAAATAACTAAAACCTTAATTTTTATATCAAAATGCATTATATTAAATGGCATAATATAATTTAAGCCAATCACAAAACACACGATAAATATCTTAATGTGAAATTATATATTATCGATTAAATATACTCATTTCAAAGCAGTTTAATTAGATTAGGTAATCTACTCGGTTTCGTTAACCCACTGACTCGTTTGTATTAGTCAATATACTCCACCTTATCTTTCGGTTCTCAATTCGAGTAACTAATCTACTCAGTTTAAACAATTTTAATTGGATTATATTATCTACTCAGTATGCTTAACCAAGTTGATCATTTACATGTACACTGTTGGAGTACCCTTTCTTCTCGTTCTCAGTTGGAGTAGCTTATCAGTCTGTTGGAGTAATCCATTGATACGGTTGCTTGAGACAACTTATGGCTTATCTACTCGGTTGCTTTAACCAACTTCCTCAATTGCATTAACTGTTTTATTCGATTGAATAGCCTTCCTACTCACTTAAAGTATTTAGATAATTTACTCGATTGCTTTCACCAACTTACTCTATTGCAGTGGACAATCTTATCGGCGCACTGTGGTCCAAAATGACTTTTTTCGTTGCAAAAATCATAACTTTTGAACGCGTGAAGCTATCGCAACAATTTTTTTTTTCCCTTAAAGGTAATTTCCAAGGCTATACAAATTGTGAATTTTAAGAAAATTACTTCACAGGGTGTTTCAGAATAATTGGTAGATGTAAGATTTTCTTAGAAAAAGGAGTTAACAGAATAAAGTCTGAAATTAAACCTTTTAAAAACAGTCCTCAGTTTTTAAAACTTTGTAAAATAAAAGTTTTTGACTATTCAAGTGAATTCATAACAACAGTGGATGCTTAAAGTTAACGCACCAATTTCAGAAATATTTTTTAAGGAGTATTATAAAACAGTATTTTTTCATGTTGTGGGGCATCAGTTTATTCTATAAACTGTTTGACTGATATATTTTATATGAAACAGTGTAGGAAAAAAGGAAACGGACGAAAAAAAATCAAAAAAAAAATCAAATAGAATATAAAATTTATATTAACAAAATAAAATAGAATACTTTATAAATATTTGTTTACAATTAACTACTATAGATCTAATTTTCAGAAAAAAATTCATCGGCATCGTTATCATTTTCAACAATTAATAGACCTATTAGTTCTGGGCAGTAACTCTTTTTCAGCTCTTTTTTTGATCTAACGTGTCTTAAAGATGAAACAAGTGGATCTGATGATATAGCTAGCATATTAAATAAATCTTCATTTTGTCGTTTCCGTGAGACTTTGCATGTATTTGAGTATCGATATCGCTTGTAGTCCTTATTCCTTGATTCCTGTGCTTCTTCGGAAAGCTCCCCGATTGGCAAAATTTGATGTCTTATAAGTTCCCCTCCATGGTCCAAAATTTTGTGCAGAGTTGATGTCAGGAGTTTGTAGCTGTATTTGGCTTTTAAAAGATCCGAAGTGGTTTTGGTATACTCGTTGAATTTATCTACATTAATAGATTCTTTAGAGGACAGCGCATTTAAAATAACTTGCAGTTTCTTTATAAGATCCTTGTCTACTCGGGTTATAGCTGACGTAACTTCTGGATTTTCAAAAAATCTTCGTGAAGTGTTTCCATCATTTGTGTTACCGAATCCTTGTTTTGGCGTATCAATGATTAACTCGAGCTGTTCCCTAAATTCCTTTTGAATATCCGCTTTTCTTCTTCTTTCGGCTTCCTTCTTGTCGGTTGTCTTATCTTCTTGGTATAGTCCATAAGCTAGTTTAAGAACGAACTCCATACATCTTATTCTAGCGTGTAATGGTGAAATTCCAAATTCGTAGTTCCTCTCATCTGCTTCGGCTGAATCGTCTTCTTTTGGAAAAATTTTGTGTGTCCTTTTGCAAATTGGACATGACAATGTTGATTTTGTATTTGTTAGTTCATTTAACACTTTCCCGTCTATCATGTCTACTCATGTCGAACCATCACATTTTTTTCTTCAGCAACAGTCACTACAGTTGGCCTCAAATTTTCTATTTGGTTCCTTATATTTCTGACAGTTGTCTGAATAATATCACTTGACTCCTTTGCATATTTAAAAAGAATCGGTCTGCAAAAGTGAACTGATGACGGCCTTGGATTTTTCCAATATTAGGTTGATTCACCTTTTATACGAAAGGGAACTAGTGATGCCATGAACATGTTTGCATCAGATATTACCTGGCCATCTTCTGAAACTATTGTTTGCTTATATGCACTTTGTCCGGAAGATCCATCGCATCCCCATTTGCTCATCAAAGTAAGATTTGTTAGAAGTAAAAGAAGATCCTGATTGACTAGGCTATTTAAAATCCATTAATAAATTGTAGCTCGGAAACACATCAACGTTATGGCTTCTTAATGATTTTCTCATCAAATTATATTTTTTTTTAGAAAGCCCCATATCCAAGAACAAGGCTAGCGCAGTGGGACCATCGTATTTTATTGGATCCCTTTGAGGTGTGGGAATACTCTCCTTTATCCGTTGCACTCGCAATAGGCTTGCATTAAAAACTGCTTTTGTGATATCCGCTTTTATCTTTTCGTGTTCCTTTTTATATTTTATACTCAGAGCTGTGGAAACATTTTCAGTCGAAATGTGGCCCGTAGTTTCCAATAGTTTCCTCCTTTTGGTATATACTGAACATGTATCTAAGGATTTCGAAGGCCTTTCTCTTGATGTACTTGGCACGTCACTGTCTTCAATTTCATTACATTGGATTGTAAATGTTCCATTCAAAAATTCTTCATATTTTGAGAGAAATCTTGTTTTAACTCCATTCAATCCATTTTTTTTTTAAATGATGCGTATAATCTTTGGAGTTTCTTTTTCGTTTCATCGTTGTCACTTATATCTTCGTATTGGTTTTGGATCAGAATTACAAATTCTTCAGAATTCGAAACATTGATAAAATGTTCAAAAATTGTTCTGTTTGAAATATTCATATTGGTATTTAATTTGCAAACTCCTCTCGTCAGTAAAGCCTCTTGAAAACTAACAACATAATATCCATTGTCATAGTTTATATATACCTCCATAATGTATATGCACAAGGATTATTTTACCTGTGAAATTTAAGCTTAACAATATGGGGTATCGGAAGAAAATTTTTATTCCTACCTGTTTTATTAGATCATAAAATAATAATCCAAAATTAAATAATTCTTTCAACTTTGTATATGGAGTAGGCAATAAAGCTATTAATCCTTTTCTTTTGGCAAGTTAATCTATGTTTAGGTACTATTAGAAAAAGATCAATAAATATTTACAATAATTTAAGTTAAGGGGAATTTATTCAAAGAGTGTCGTTAAAGTGGGCGGATTAAAAAATTTAATGTTCAATAAAGTAATCAATAGTTTGTGTACAATAATTTATATTTTTTTTTAAATAATAATTGGCATTTGTATAAAAAGGGGCGTAGAAGTGGGCGGTTTTTTTTGTCAGAATCAAGATAGTAATAAAACGATTTTTAATTAAAAAGAAAATTTCACGTTCTCGACTATTTTAATTAATAAAATAATTGAAATTTTCCATAAGGGAATTTGCTTTTAAGACCAAAAGGTCAGCACTGGGAACATGACTTTTTTTAAACAAATTACAATTTCTCTGAAGGTTGCAAATAGTTGCAGCTACAATTTTGCATATGGTTTAAGAAATAGTTAGGATAAACTACCATGGTCAATTTTCCGCGCGAACTCGCGAGTATTTTTTTGTAGCTCTATTCAAACCGCAAAAATCTGCTAAAAAAGGGTGTTTTTTGTTTTATTTATTAAAAATATTAAATATTTTTTTATTTTTTTTTTAATTAAAATTTTGATTTACGCACAAATAATACAACTAGAATAAACTATAGAAAATTAATATTTTACATTTAGTATGCCAAAATTTCAAATACGAAAACAAAGAAGTTAGTTTGTTCTGTTTTTTTTTAACTCTAGAACGAAATTGACCAACTTTGAAAAGCTCTATAAGTCAAACTAGTTAGCGGAAAATTTTTTTGTTTGCTGTTTTTGAAGCTCCATTTATATTTATATTAGAAATAAAAAACAAAACTTTAAAAATAAAACATCGAAATTAGTATTTTTGCCACGAAATTTTCCTTTTTGGACCACAGTGCGGCGCACCAGGCATTCAGCAGTGTGCGCCTTAATACTTTCATTTTCATCTAAATTTCAGCGTCCCTTATCATATGATCATATCATGGTAAAAATTAGAACCTATGTATATATTTTATGTATCATATATGTGTAGGAACTTGGATTGTGACGAAGTCCTGCTTATCCGTTGGTTGGTGGACGTCATTATTGAAATATAAAAAATTCAAATAGTTAAAGGTCCATTGAATGGGATGTATAGTGGAAGTTTGAGTGCGAGTAAATAAAATCATGTACTTCATTCAAACATCATTCAGTTAAAATGTGAAGTAAAAGGATTATTTAATATTTTTCTTATTTTTATGTTCAATAATTTAATTTAATCGAGTTGACTACGCTAATTTTTGCAAAATCTATTACGTTATTTTTAACCCACTGAAACACACTCTCGGTTAGAATTCGTTTTTTTCTGCGTGTACCCGTTCGAAGTGAAACTAAACGAAACATTGAATTTTGTATCCATGAAATAATATATAAATACCTTCTACCAATTTTGAGGCACGTGTTTAGCCTCTAGCTCGCTATACAGTTGTACAGACGCCTAGACGTTCGACCGCTCAGACCGTAAGGTGGTATCACAAAATCTATTTTGATTAACTTCTCCATCATCGCAGTGCTAAGTTTGATCGAAACCTCGATTTTTAGATCTTTCTCTAAAGCCACCAGTCACATACATACAAATTTGTACATCACCTTCGACCATAATTTTACAATTTCTGTCATTACGGAAGAAAATTTAAATCTCACACCTTTTGAAGTCGACAAGTTTGTGCACCTTGGAAAATGTGTAGCATAAGAATGACTATTGAATTTATAGTTATGACATCGACACAATAATTCCCCATAAACAACTAAACAAATTGTTACTTTTTATTTGCACAAACATTAAATGTAAATTGGAAAATGCAAATTACATTCCACTGAAGCATGGTTGAGCTGAAATAGAAAAACAAAACATCTGCATCTGGATTCATATACAGTACACCTATCTAACAGTGGCATAGTAAAAGCCCCGAGAACAAAGAGAGCCTTCACAAAATTGACACATCGTTGTGCCCTTGAATGCAATTTATTTCTCGTTGAACGCAGACCAACTGAATAAAATATAATAAAAATTCCTGTGCAACCTTCAACGCCAAATCGGATGTCGAAATCGAATCATTTCAACAGTGACTTGATGGATGTCTGTTTGTTCGCTCGGTCCGTCGCCGCTGGCAGTTGGTGGTCGTTGGTTGGTTATTGTTTTTTGGTTTTTCCAGACTCAACTCACCTGAGGGATTTGGCTAAACAATATTTTGACACACACAAAATGCTTAATCACTGTGATTTGCGACCGCCAGGTGGCTACCGTAATTTGTCATGTTTTCAATAAATTATTAGCAATCATCAAAATGTATGAAACCTTTAGGCGCAGTGCGTTGTGGTTGAATGTCCTGAAACTATTTTCGTGATTTGGTGGAAAATCTCATAGATATTATAATCGTGCTGTGATTTCTACTCCAAGCTGGGACTTAGTTTCCTTAGAATGTTGTCGAAACCTTTTGGTTGGATTTTGGGTCAGTTAGCTTCCCAATCAAAGGACCTGCAAAAACTCTTCAATGTCATCGGTATTCACAATCTTTAAGAATAACACTCCTGTTAAATTATGGACCGGTTAAATTATGGACCGATTACACTTAAGTTCCTTCGTTCCAAAATCATGGGAATGCTGTCCTATGAAATATTTCCTTAGTGACTTGTCGAAGATTCGTGCATTTTGGTATCGAAGAATCTCTCCTTCGTTTGATTTGGTTTGACTTGTTTTGGACGATAGACGGGACACAGCAAACGAACACCTAAAGACGGAGGCGGTTAGGGTGCTCTCCCGCCTTCAAGAGTTGAAAAAATTAACATAGCTAGCTTAAGACTAACATCAATTATCTAAATAAGTAAATATACTTGGGTGAGTCTAAGAAAGGTACAACACATTTTTAAGAGAGTTCTTGAAGCTATCTTTGCTTGAGTGATAGTACGTAGCAAATGGTTCATAGGTTCGTTACTACCATAATTACACGGCCCGGGTTTTCTGATCAATACTCATCGATACTTTCTTTCAACTTTATAAGGGTCTCGCTTTAGTGCTTGTAAATTATAAAACAAAAAAATAGTGAGAACAAACTTGATTTGAAAAAGAAGTTTTGATCAGAGATTATTGAGGTTCCTTTGGGGAGACATTTTTTGGAGAACCACAGGGTTGCTGGGTTAACACAATATCAAGAGTTTACATATTAATTATTTTTTGGCGATTTTAGTCCCGAGGAAGGCTATGCACATCAGACCAGGAAAAGCTGTGGAGGACAAAACGTAGGAACCTTCGTTAAAAAGCTTCGATTTTCTGGGAGTGACTGAGGTACTGGTGTGCCCCAAGGCTCAGTTTTGTCTCCGATACTCTTCCCTATCTTCATAGATGATCTTTTGGCTAAATCTTTTAATCCGCCTAATTGTTTCACTAACGATAGCACATTTAACTTGTCATATTCGTTTCAAATATTCAGAACCTAGTTCTTCGGAAGTCGAAATAAATTTCGATCTTGAAGGCATTATAAAATAAGATATGAACAACCAGGTGGAATTTATTGCATCGAAAACACAAAGATATCTTCAATCGGCCAGGCTTAATGTACCAAGATGGTTCCTTCAGAGACCTTTGACTGTTTGTAGGTGTGTGCAGTCGCTGCTGGTCTGTGTATTTGCTAACATAATGTTTGGTTCATTTTATACTGGAACTCAGCTCAGGTTTTCCTTCGACCTTCGGTTTGTCACCAAAGGTCTTGAGAATTCTCAGAGCTGGTCGCCTTTACTTTCAGCTGAGCTTTAACGGCATCTTGGTGTTTTACGCTACATTCTCTTACGTTTTTTGTAGTACTCCTTGGCACAATGGTTAGTGCGACTGTCATATCGTGTGGAAGGTCTCGTGTTCGATTCTCAGCCGCTGCAAAAAAGTTTTTCAGGAGTGTTCGGCCTCTTGCGAGGAATTGACAAATCTTCTGAAAGCATCTCTTGTCATGGAAAGTGCTGCTCATTAGCCATTCGGAATCGGCAGAAAATTGTAGATCCCCTCCGTTCCTAGTAACACGCACACAGATATGGTTGAGAGTTGTAAGTCACTAGGCCCTGGTTCACTTCGAGCTATTGTACTACCAAATCTATTTATTTCTCTTACGTTTTACGTGGCTTCTCTCCATTCAAGCGATGGGAGGAGTATGGAATGGAGAATTTACGGGAAGATTTGAAGCTCCCTATGGACTCGAGACTCATATGGCGGGGTTATCTTGAGATTCTCTGATTTTACTGAGCTGCACTATTCTAGGTAGGTAAGTAGGTAAAAATAGCGAGCACTGGCAATCTAGCCCTTTGATCCAATAAGCGCTCAAGTGCGCCATTTTGATACCATAACACGAGACGAGAAATTGATATGGTAAATTGTGGGCATTCTCGCGGAGTCATTTGGTTTGGATTAAGTTCAAAAATATGAAAGGATCTAGTAGGCTTTGATGTCTCTCATTGTGTGTTTACTTCTGCACAATCATCCGGAAAATAGATCACTCACTCAGGTGGATCTCCACCCTCACCCGATACCATCTACACTGTGCGAAGCTAGGCAGCTTGTTGACTGACGGTCCTGAAACAGTAGCCGATCTGATTTAGTGATCATCGGGCTCCGTGCCGTAAACTTCCGTGAAAGCCTTCAGTCCGCTAGCTCGGGATCTAAGAAGTCAAACGGAGGACACGGCAGGGAAGTAATTGAAGTTGGCCCTATAGCCATTTCATCGCGTTGAGAAAAGAGATTAAGTCTCTGATCGTCATTTCCAAAAATTCGTCAAAAAATTACGTTCATAACGATTTTGATCTAAATAAAATGGAGGACTGTTTCCTTTTCCCGATGGGAGAGTGAGTGTTGTGAGGAATGCCTAGCTTTGTTGCAAGTTCTTCTATTTGCGAATGTCCGCTACAGGTAGCTATGATCCTGGTCCTATGTCTTGCCTAGTTCTGCATACTAGGTCAAGTGTTCGGGATTAATTATGCTCGTAGATTAACCAAGTGAGTTATGAAGGCCTGATCGTTGCCTGGCCAGCTCGTCCACCCGTTCATTTCCATCAATGCCACAGTGATACGGAACCCAGATAAGAGTGACAATTTGGAGGATGATGAAATAGAACTAATGGTTTTAAAAGCCGCCTGACGGTCTGTGATAATAGCCGTATTCCGATTTGGGTCTTGTTTGAGTACCCTTGTCATGCTTCCCTGATGACCTAGAAATATTCAAAGTCTCAGAGAAGATTCCTGAGCCAACACTCTCCATTTTGAGCCATCAGTAAAGATATTTTTGTCGAAGTCTTTCGTTACGGCGGCGTCGTCATCCCAGTCATTTCTTCATGGGAACATAACCTTAAAATCTTTACTGATGCCAAGTTTAGGGGTGCAGTAGTCAGTGGGGATGGAGATGTGCATACTTTCTGTTTTTTTTGAAGATTCTCCTAAGGCTTCGACGATGTTTCTTTCGCCTTCTTTTTCCTGTCGCTAAAAATGATTTCTTATAATTTTGTCGAAATGTAGGCAGGGACCCTTTTTTAACAATTGTCCTCAATGAAGCGCAGCTTATAAAAACAAACCTTCGGTATCACCCTAAAATAGCCACACAACCCACAAGAATAATTCTTCCACCTCAAGGAAATGTCGTACAATCCCTCAGCTTCCTTTTCCAACACAAACAAAGAAACGAAAAAAAAAGGATTAAAACTCCTACATATGTTCTAAGACAAACAATAATCTTTAATTCATGTGTCACATTCACATCTCATTTGTTTCCGCAACGTCTTTGTGAAAAAACACAAATAAAAAAAAAATAAGCTGCAAGCCATAATTATTCCATTTTAAACTGAATAAGTCATGAAAACCGTAATGAGGCCTTAAATTGAAACGAATGTGTAATTTATCCCTCGAAACCTTTTCATTTTTTTATTATATCAACAACAATCTGTTCCAATATTATGTCTTGCTTATGTTTCCTTTTTTTTCCTTCGTCTTCTATTTTTATTCAACATTTCCTATTAAAAAGGTTGTTTTCGTTCTTTTTTAATGTTCGTTGTTTTTTTTTTTTTTTTTGTTTTGTTATTATTTTCCATCAATCCCGAAGGGCATTGCAATAAATAAATAATTTGTCTCTTACGATGGACGTCCTTCGTCCTTACGCACAAATTTCAAAACAAACACACACCCACTGTCTCATGGAAAATGTGGTAATTGCATTGCAGAATCTTTCTTACACACACACGCACACATAATCTTAACGAAGAGAGTCAAAGCGGTGCCTGCCTCGGGGCAACATCAAATATTCATTGTGTTCTGCTTAACCTTCCTGTGACTTGTTGTTCTATATGCAAACAACGGCTTTTCAATTCTTCCCCATAGATGGCGCGACGGCAGGGGTTGAATGTCAGCCACCCTAACCTAAGTACAACCACCCATCTCAAGGAAAACAAGTCTATAAATCAGCCCGAAGTATTACAGATATTTTAACGAGATGTAGACATGCTCTTAATAAACGCCATCTACTGGTTTAATTAGCCTTCGGAGACAAGTAGCGTCATCAGCTCCCAAACTCCTCATACTTCGTGATCTCTTCTTTGCTGAGCTGTGGAATTGGTCTTGGGTTTAGGTTTAGTTTAAGGTTGGCGTGCCAACACAAAGTCTCCACCTCATTTGTTGGCCTGTTCCACCTGGAGACATAGCTGGCATTCCATTCCAGTGAACGAAAAGCGGATAAAAGGAGCAAAGATTAATGACCCTCAGTTGGCTGCCAGGCGGCGCTATTATCTATGTACATCTCCCTTTTCTGCCGAGCTATGTAGGTACGTTAAGTGCATCGTCGACAACGTCGTCGTCGTAGTAGTTGAGCCTTTTTGTGCTTGAAGCTTAAATAAGAACGGGAGTAATTCGCTACCTACAAACAAAAGCACACAAGTGCACAGGCACACGTTACAGTGATACGGTACTATACATGGGATCCTGAATTTGTTTTTAACTTTTCCTCTTAATGGAACGGGGCACGACAGTTTGTGTAGAGAAGCTTCTGTTTCTCTAAGGACATAAGGGGTATTTATATTTATAAAAGAGTATTTTGGCGCAACTGTGCCACAAAGTTAATTCCATATAATGGAGGATGTGCAATGATGGGTGTGTGGTAGCAAAAAAAAAAAAAATCGTCCGCGAAACGAATACACTGTAGAAATTCAAGTTTACTCAAACATTCGCGATGTGCTTGGTGTACTTTAAAAAAAATTGGTTTTAATAAATAGGGTATGTTTGTTTAAAATTTAAATTCAACAATTTTATAGAAGTTGAATAATATTTTGGATTGCTATTTAAACACACACAGTTGAAGCGTGATTGTGGGAGTATTTTTGAGTTGAACTTAAAGTTTGGGAAGGTCTCTTTCAAGGACTGTTCGATTTTTCAATTTTAGAAGTTTTTCGTATACGCTTTAGGTATAAACGCTCACGAAAATGACTTCGGTAAGCAACTCATTTGGGAAAAAAGTATTTGTAAAATTCAAATTGGTGGGTGGGTCTATGATGGCAAACTTTATTTACTGACTAAGCAAAAATTTGGCGCTCTAGTACTTAAAAAAATATTGCGTTTGGTTTAATGGTTCTATTTGTAATGTCAGTCAAATAGATTCCTTCAAAAGGTTCACAAATATCGGTTAATTTTTTCACAGTAGATGCCATTAGTGTTTCTTAGCATTCTTTAAGAAGCTGAATCTAGACCCATCATCCAATTTCCCGTGCATAAGGTCTGATCTTCAGTTCCCAACTGCTGCAAAAATCTTCTTTAAGGGGTGTACTTTCTCTAGCAAGAAAGTAATAAATCCTCCAATAGTATTTCTTGTTATTAAAAGTGTTTCTCATCTTAGCCGTTTGAGAGTTACTTAATTCACTTTATGGTCTCTTCAAGTCCTTGGCCTCTTATTCATATTTCAACAAGATGTAAAAGCCAAATAGCAATAGTTTTTAGCACCACTGTAATATTCCTGTAGGCAGAAGTAGGTTTATGTTTGCATAACGTTATAACCGCCGCCGGCCGATCGTTTTCGTGGAGCTTCGCAACCGAGGTCACTTACAGATGGGCTCCTGCAAAACCCTGGGCCTGTCAACCCTTAGGATACACACACTAAGAAGTCGGCCGGGGTAGTAACCAACAACCTAATGTGCTTCCTTTTGGTCTTCATTCGCCATGCGACGAACTAGGAAAGATGCTCCTGGTCTTTGGCTCACATTACGGCAAGCTATGAAAGATACTCCTAGTCTTTGTTTTAAAGAACTGGGACGACGGTCCCACTATTATTTGCTACTGCAAATAAGATCTCCAGCTACGCAAGTAACCGGAGACTTACCCTTTATAAAACCTTTTTAAACCTTAAAAATCTCCAGCCACGCAAGCAGCCGGAGACCTTACCAATTCCACCCTTCACGACCCAGTAAAACCTTAGAAATCTCCAGCCACGCAAGTAGCCGGAGACTTCACCAATTTCACCCTTCTTCATCCTTATAAAAACCTTAAAGACCTCCAGCCACGCAAGTGGTCGGAGACCTTACCGATTTACCCTTTTACACCCTTCAAAACCTGGAGAATACCTTAAAATCTCCAGCCACGTAAGTTTGGGTTTTCTTAGTTGTCTAAATCTCTAGCTGATCGAGCAGACGGAATTGCCGAACCCTCTTTTTTCATTTTAGCTATCATCGTAATGTCAACTTTGATCAAAATCTCGAGTTCGATTTTTTTCCAAATGCACGCAAATGACGAAAATAGTAAAATGTTTAAATAATCTTACATTTGTCTTAAAATAGTTCTTAAAAGTCCTAATTTTTCGTCGAAAATTCCAACTTTACTTTAAATTACCTTATTTATAATTCTTGGTATTCTAGGTATCAGTTTTTGAATTTTTTGCCAGTGGTAGGTACTCATATATTATTCTACCAATTTAATAGTGTGTTCTGCAGACAGATTTTAATAATGGAAAATAATTTCGAACTCTTTTATTTAACTGCTTCCAGCTTTATTGAGTTTAGATCTGGTAATTGCGGTGTTCATGTCAAATCTTCACTTTTCCTCTGTTGAGGGTCGTTGTCTTTTGTGTAAATTCAATGAATCTTCGTGCAGAGGTGAAATATTTTTTCTCATTTTTGCAATCTTTTGTTCAGAGCTGCTTCCAACAAAAACTCGCCGTTTTATATCCACTTCATCTAGTTTAGGCTCATTGTTCCGTAAAACTTTGTGGAAATCTGTTTCATGTAGTCTTTGTAGTTCTAACCTAATAGCAGAAGAAGTTTTTCGAACGGCAACTTACCCGTTTATCATGGCTTAAACTCTCTTTGATGTAGTACGGGTGCTGATTTTCACATGCTTGCTTGATTGTTTTGACCTTTAACAGATCCTAGTATTGACTTGTACCTCTAGATTTCTAAGGTGGTACTCGTGGAGCAGTGATATTAGTAACGCCCCGGCTGCTTTTGTGGCTGGGGATTTCGAAAGTTTCACTGGAAGGGTTAATTTAGGTTGATCTTGGTTGGTAGGGGTAAGATTAGTAGAGTCTCCGGCTGCTTATGTGGTTGCAGATTTGAAAGTCTTACGAGGTTCAATAAGGGTTTCTTATTTGTTCCTATTTATAGTAGCAAATAATAGGGGGATTGTCGTCCTCGTTCTTTAGAACAAAGACTAGGAGCGTCTTTCCTAGCTTTCCGTAAGTTGAGCAAAAGATAGGAGCGTCTTTCCGTTTTTGCCGTAAGGTAAACTAAAGACAGGATCGTCTTCCCTTGATTACCGTAAGGTAAACTAAAGACTAGGATGCACATTGAGTTGTTGGTTTCTACCCCGGCTGACTTTTTGGTGTGTATCCTAAGGGTTGACAGGCCCAGGGTTTTGCAGGAGCCCATCTGGAAGTGCCGGTTTCAGATCTGGTAATTCCGAAGCTGAGTAAGAACTTGGACTATGTCCTTGTTCCGTTCGCCTAGGAAGCTCCATGAAATGACGAAGTTGCGAAGCTCCACCGGAAGCTATATTCTGGTACCATATGGGAGATAGTGCCCATTTGAGTCGGAGGTTGAGTTTCACCCTCGGCTCGAACCCTATCTATGAGGTAGGCCCCGTAGTGGGAGCATCATGGTGGCTTGGTTTACTCCAAATGCGGAAACACACGGTTTTCAAGATTCTTTTCTTGAATTCAAGAGGTGTTAGATAGATGAATTGTTTTTTGACATTAAAGGTATACGGGAGTGTTTTGCCGACTTTCTTGTAGCAGCGTCTGTTCTTTCATTGTCATCTTGGATAAACGGACAAATTTGGTAAGGGATATGAAAGCTAATCTTTGATCTTTACTTTATAGATAATGTCAACGTGACCTTGAAATTGATACAAAGTTGGTGGGTGTCGATTTGGAGGTCTTGTGGTTTTTTTTTCAAAGATTTTGGTCGATGGTGGACTTTTCTGGCTTAAAGCCACACTGATAAGGGATTATCAGGTTGTTAACTATAGTTGGCGCAGAGGTTCTATTCATAGGCATGCTTTCCTTTATTCATATTTTTGTAATAAGATGGTGCATACTCCTATAATCAATTCATTTTGCCTCTTTGAATACCTCGGCAGCAAGTCTGTCAGCGTCTACCTACTGCTTCATTGTACTTAAAAAGTTAGATATACATTCATACTCCTAACTTCGTTAAGACTTGTTGGACAAAATTGTTGATCAACATCGTTTGCAGAAATAATTATATCATATCCCCAGAGAATACTTTAGAGAACCATCTTCCCTTGATAGTCCTTGCGGGTCTTGTAACCTTTTTTATTTTTTCGTATATCTTCTGATTTTCATTCCTTATATGACATCCTACTATTTTCCCGATTGTGCTTTCTCATGTTCGTTCTTTTTACTTGCGACTTATAGGTACTGTACTATAAGGCAAGTTATGCATTCGTAAAAAAAATCGAACTCGAGATTTTGATCAAAGTTGACATTACGATGATAGCGAAGACCAAAAAAGTGGGTCTCGCAATTCTCTCTGTCTGTCTGTCGGTTCGACTACAGCCTAAACGGCTCGGCCGATTTTCTTCAAACTTGGTAGATATAGGTTTTAATTTTTTTCCCCCAGACGTTTTTTTCCTTTTTTTTTTTTTTTTGAGACCAAAAATAACGGTACCTGACATACGATTTTTTTTTCGAAATTTTATAAATATTTTTTTTTCTCAAAAACTTGAAAAATTTGATTTAGTTAAAGCTAGGTAATGGTTGAAAAAAATTTTCCAAAAATCGTTATTTTTGGTAGCCCCCTTGGGTCCATTTTTTTAGTTTTTGATTTTCTCGAAAACGGTACAGCCGATTTAAATCATTTTTTTATGCTAAGGCTCCTCCAAAGTTTGAATATTTTTACATATTCAAATTTTCAATTTTTTATTTTTTGGATTTTTAAAAAAATTTTCAAAAATTTTTTTTTTGAAACTCAATATTTCGAAAACCCCATGCTCGATTTTTTTCAAACTTGCCTAATAAAAGTTTCTTAATATAATCTACAAGATTTGAGAAAAAAAATTTGTTTTATCTAAAACTAACGGTACCTTCTATACAAAAGTTAAAAAATATTTTTCGAAAATCGTATTTTTCTCGAAAACGGTTCCGAGAATTTTGCTAAAATTTTTTTTCTTTTGATTAATTTTTACGATCTATAATTTAATAAAATTTTAAATCTAGATATTACTGACTGTACCTACCATAGAACGATTTTTTCGAATTTTGAATTTCTCAATATCGGCATAACGGATTTTAATGAAATTTTTTATAAAGAAGCTCCTAAAAAGTTTAAAAAACATTGCATTTCAAAACTTAAAAAAAAAATATTTTTTCAATTTAACTCTCATTCGTACAATAACAAAAACTTACGGTTGGTGTACCAATTTTTTTTTTAATGTTTTAAAAATTTTGTGCATAAAAGCTTATTTTTTAAGGAACCACTACAATGACTTATAATTTTTGTTCTTGCATAAATTCATATTTGCATAGCATTCTGTCTTTATCTCTTATGTACTACTAAAAGAATTTAAAAAATTCATTTTATCCATATGAACAGTTTTCTTTAATAACATTCGTTTTTAAAATTCCTAGTCTATTACATAGGAGCAAGTTCGTGCGACCCAGTCGTGCATTTTTTTTCCTGAGAAGTCTGTATTCCTCTCTCCTCTACTGTTCTTAGATCTCTCGAGCAGGTCTGGTACTTCTATTCAATGCCACTTTAAATGCCTCTCGTTTAGCCAAATATAACTGCAGGTATCAAACTAGAGGAATCGTGTAGAACCCAGCACGTCACTAGCTGTCAATTACTGATGCTGCTGGCATAGAATTTCTGAAGAAGTTATCAAAGACTAGATCAGATCGTGATCTCTTGCGATTGTAGCCTTCCGACCTCACACCGTTTCTTCGTTTTGGATATGGTCGTGATATCTACGATATTGTAGAAGATTTCCAAATCCCCTTGGCTGATGTTAGTTGGGGGGAACTGCTTAATGGTTACCAACATTTTTAGAGCCAACAGTCTAAATAAGTTATCCAGGCCTTTCTTTCCGATTATACCATTACTTAAGATGCCAGCTTTCCGTTTAAAGCGCCTGGGACAGTTGGAATTTGATAGTTTGATAGCTAAGACACCAATTTGTATGTCCTGTCCATCTTTCTTTTGTGAGGCCGTGGTTGCGTGCGGAATTAAGAAATCATATCCAATTATTGCCTAGCTCTGCTTACAACTACAAATCCCTACATAAATAGCATTTTATTTCTCTGCTTGTCCCATCCCATCGGATTTTTTGAATATCGGGGATGGCTTTTGCAGTACTCCAGGCACTTCGTTAATTACTCTGCTGCATGTGGGCTGTGGACCAAGAATTTTTCATAAAACATACAGATCGTGTGCTTGATGTGTCACCATTTAATTCTTCCGTATTCGGCCCTTGGCGTTCATTCCGTCCTACATAACTTTCCAAGGCCGGCCATCACCCTGAAGACACGACCTCTTACCTGAAAGAGACTATTAGCATAGCTCCAAGGATGTACAGCCTTATAATTTGTGCCTTATAGAGTAAAAGTTGATAGACGGTAGGTACGTTTAAAAAAAACATATGATTGCGAGGGTAAGGTAACCTTCCAAGTAATGCAACCCCTTACAGCAGTGTCAATTCCACATTGTTGCAATATAATCTTTGTTTGGTTTTGGTGATGTAGGCATTGTTTTCCACATCATTGCAAGAACCGCGAAACAACTTTTGTTCTTCCGATTCTGCTGTCAAAATTGACTTCGATGTTACCATCACACGGGAGGATGGATCTTTCAAAAACGAAAGCCCTTCAAATTGTTGACCTGCTGTCCACCAATATTAATTTTAAGAAAAACCATCAAAGGCCTAAGACAGTAGTTTCATGTTTCATCCACATGAATTACCATTCCCACTTTGGTGGCGTCAGCATTCCAGGTTCTGACTCAATGTTTCTAATCCTCTACTTTAACACATTCAAATCAATTTAAATCAAGAAAAGAAGTGGTGATAAAATGCAACCCTGTGGAACCCAAACTATTCTGATAGCTTCGCTTCGGGAACACCCCTCATTTCAAAATCTTCTCTCAACCTTCTCGAAATTAATAATAATCGTGCACAGTCTAGACTTCAGTAAGGTGGTTATGTGATCCGTGCCGGAATAGGTATACAGAAACATAGCGAAAGTTTCTCCATTCGACATCAAGAGTTGAGTTCTTTGATTTCACTCTCCCAGGAAACGGTCTTTTTCCCATGAATTTGCTACTTTGACATGTCTCAATAGCACCGCCGATGTATTTCGTCCTTCTTGGAGAAGTTCTAAGCCTTTTTTCGCTGGTGCTCGTTTAAAATCAAATTTCAGATCGAGACAATTATAGAGATTCGTTTTTTAGTCGAGTAACACGATTATGGCTTAAATTACGGTTTTCCCTTGCCATTTCAATTTGCAAACATTCAAAACCAATGTTCATCGACACCTCCTTTCTCTCCGTCCCTAATTTCCCCATCGCTCATGCTGTGTTTAACATTCTCTTGAAATACCCTTGAGCGCGTGTGAATTATAAAAAATAAAAAAATGGCACTGATGTCTATGGTTAAAAATCACGTGAAGTGTCCGATATAAGTTGAAAACGGTTTCCAGTTTATATACAAAACCTTATTTCGAGCTGTATCCACCTTTAAATCCTTGTAAGCAGTATTAGCACTCCTTCTACAACACAACGAATTTTCGACGAATTTATAAGTTGCTCTTTTCACCTGAGCTCTAAAGTGGCTATGCATCGAGGAAACAAACGCCCAATTCAATTTGTTTGGATAAATGCTAGAACAATTTTGAACAAGTAAATCGGAAAAACAGCTAAAGTTCCACTGTTTAGTCGGGGTTCATTGCATTCATATATCTTGTTGAGTGCCTAGTGTACTCGAAAGAGCGCTTTAACGCACTCACCCACGATCATAATTCATAACTACACTTGAGGGTTACAAAAGTAAAGTTCATTACCCTATTTTTGTTGTGCCGTTATTTTTCTGTATGTTTACAGCTTTAATTTTTCCACTTTGCAACATTTTTTATTTTTCTCGCTTTGTTTTAATCAATGAAAAATAGTTTTCCACTTAATAAACTTCACAGCCGGTTCCCGCTGTTGCACGGCCATTTGCACCTTAAAGCACCCGGAAAGAACAAAAGATCAAGAGTGAGTTACAAACTGAAGGTTGGGATTATGGGGCATTGTGGGTGTGGGCGGGTAAAACTTGCCACCATCCGTGTGCCTTCGAAGGGAAATGCATCCACCACACACATAGGGATGCAAGTTCCATTCATCTACTTCTATAGGGTTGCCTTGCTGCCGCACACGAAAATACCCCCATCCGAACAACTGCTGACTCCATTGTGTTCGCTGAAGTTGCTCAGACGTGAAAATGCCCATTTAATTGCTGCGTTAAGTAATTACAGGGTGCATATTATTCGGGTCCAGCCTTCCGACGAGCGTTTGCTGCAAGGTTGATTTAATGAGGGGATTTGCATATTGAATACGTCTACCTTGCGGCCGTAACGATGTGTTGTAGAGCATACCTTCGCCTATGTACATATGTATGAAGTATAAGAGATAAGGGTGCTGGGTGGGTGTTTTTTTTTTTTTTTGTGAAAGCTTAAGCGGAAGGCCCTTTGTGTTTTGATGTTCGGTTCAAGGAGAGATATGTATGCAAGTGAATGCGGTGAATATGTTTTCTTTTTCTGCTTCAATTGGTTGTAATTTTTAATGGTTGAGTGATTTGTTATTTTAAAAATAATACGATATTGTTGTCGAAGAAGGTACATACATATATACGAAGGACTAGGTGTATAAACCCTTGTTTGATACTTAGTTTGTAATGAGGCTTATGTCAAATCCTTTAATTGTTGTCTTTAGATTAGTCATGCTGTACGTACTTGAATTAACATACGCTATGATATAGAGCTTTTTGATGAGTCTTGGTATATGTAAGGTATCATTTTTAGTGTTTTGTCTCCAGTTGCGCGGTTTTGATAAAATTTCAATGTAATAAAATAAACTAAATAGAAAAATTTTATTTTATGTTTGTTTTATTTAAAATTATAAATTTACACAACTTTATTATTTAAATTTTTACGACGCGTTTCGGAATAAATTCCATCATCGGGTTCAAATGACATAAAACTGTTCCACTGTGTCATCTAAGCTTTACAGTCCGTTGTTGTTGGCTGATGTGTGATGTTGTCTCTCTTGTTCTTTGGTATATCTCAGTGCTGTGTCATATAGTGCATTTGTTTTTTGGATTAATTTGTCATTTAATGTGTTGTTTTCTTCTAACTTGTAAGATTTGTAAATTTCAAATTCTTCCAAGGCGTCGAGTAGTCTCCCTTTTTTACAGTGGTGAAGGGGGGTTAGGTTATGTTCGAAGTTTGTATAGTTGTGGTTTGTCTCCATCAGGTGTGTAGCGAAGTTAGATTTTGTGTTTTTGTTGGGTTTGTGTTCGTTGAATCTGTCGAGAAAAGTTCTCCCTGTCTGTCCTATGTAGTATTTGTTGCAATTGTCGCATGTCAATTTGTATACACCAGTGCTTGTCTTGTTGTCGAAATTCTGTTTAGGTTGTAAAAGTTTTGATAGGTTATTATTTGTTTTAAATGATATTTTGTAGTTTTGCTTTTTGAATTGGTTACTAATTATTTGTGGTAAAATGTTAGTGTATTCTATGGAAATATATTTTGGCATTTGTTGTGTTGTGTTGTTGCTGTGTTTATTTTCTCTTTTTCTTTTTGATATCTTTTTGTTGATTAAATTGTCGATTATTTGTGGGTTGTATCCATTTCTTTGGGCTATGTATTTTATTGTGTTGATTTCGTCCTTGTAGTCATTTTCGTTCATTGGGATTATTAATAGTCTATTAATCATTGCATTATATGCTGCCATTTTTTGTGTTTGCGGGTGATGTGAATCGTTGTGGATGGTGATGTCAGTGGTGGTGGGTTTTCGGTAGACTTTGTATTGTAATTTGTTATTGCACTTTTTTATGTTTAGGTCTAGGAAATTTATTTCGTTATTTTGTTCTATATCGGCAGTGAATTTTATTTTGTCCTTTATGTTGTTTAAGTATTTTTGTAATATGTTTATTTGTCTTAATGTTCCGTCGAAAATTATAAATGTATCGTCCACATATCTAGAATATGAAATTATTTTTGTTTTCAATGTATTTTGTTGGGATAATATATATCTGTTTTCGAAGTGGTTGAGATAGAACTCAGCAATTAATCCACTTAAAGGTGAACCCATTGCTAGGCCTTCGTCTTGTATATAGTATTTGTTGTTAAATGTAAAATAATTTTGTTTTAATATTGTTTTAAGTAAAAGTATTAGTTCGTCTACCGAAAACCCACCACCACTGACATCACCATCCACAACGATTCACATCACCCGCAAACACAAAAAATGGCAGCATATAATGCAATGATTAATAGACTATTAATAATCCCAATGAACGAAAATGGCTACAAGGACGAAATCAACACAATAAAATACATAGCCCAAAGAAATGGATACAACCCACAAATAATCGACAATTTAATCAACAAAAAGATATCAAAAAGAAAAAGAGAAAATAAACACAGCAACAACACAACACAACAAATGCCAAAATATATTTCCATAGAATACACTAACATTTTACCACAAATAATTAGTAACCAATTCAAAAAGCAAAACTACAAAATATCATTTAAAACAAATAATAACCTATCAAAACTTTTACAACCTAAACAGAATTTCGACAACAAGACAAGCACTGGTGTATACAAATTGACATGCGACAATTGCAACAAATACTACATAGGACAGACAGGGAGAACTTTTCTCGACAGATTCAACGAACACAAACCCAACAAAAACACAAAATCTAACTTCGCTACACACCTGATGGAGACAAACCACAACTATACAAACTTCGAACATAACCTAACCCCCCTTCACCACTGTAAAAAAGGGAGACTACTCGACGCCTTGGAAGAATTTGAAATTTACAAATCTTACAAGTTAGAAGAAAACAACACATTAAATGACAAATTAATCCAAAAAACAAATGCACTATATGACACAGCACTGAGATATACCAAAGAACAAGAGAGACAACATCACACATCAGCCAACAACAACGGACTGTAAAGCTTAGATGACACAGTGGAACAGTTTTATGTCATTTGAACCCGATGATGGAATTTATTCCGAAACGCGTCGTAAAAATTTAAATAATAAAGTTGTGTAAATTTATAATTTTAAATAAAACAAACATAAAATAAAATTTTTCTATTTAGTTTATTTTATTACATTGAAATTTTATATGTAAGGTAACTTTTTCATTTGATACAATATGTATAATAGTTTCACATCTAACGGTTCTGCTTAACTTCGTTTATTAGATGGTTACTCGTAATTTAATTCTGTTTATATGAATATATTAAGTTAAACACTGGTTGTTCAAGAGTGATTAATATTAATACTCTAGCTGATTGGTCTAAACTTGTAATAAACATTACACACACACCCAATGTCTTCTCTTCTTTTACCATAACTCTTGGTCTTGAATGTATCAACATCAAAAGTAATTCGTATTCAAATGTTTTATCTTTTTTTTTCAAAACTTCCTATGTTATATGTTCGCTATGTGTGAATGGTATAATCAAATAAAGCTACTATATCTATGTCTAAGTTTTTTCAATAATAACATTGTTTGCAGACATTAATAGTTTCTTTATTTCAAATTTCTTATATCTTATTGAAATGAAACGAGAAAATATACATTTATATTAAGTAACTATTCCACTAACTGTTATAAACTGGTCTAAAAGACAAATTTAATATTTTTATTTAAATTAAATAGTTGAAGGTTTTTAAAAAATCACTAAGAGAAACTCTTATTTTGATTTTGTGGATCTTAAATTTATCTATATTCATTTAGTATTAGCGTATGACTGGTATAAAACAACTATATAACCGATTTCCAACTGGCAATAAGTTCTTATTGATTTAAAGTTTTCTTTGGATATTTGTTTGTCAAACTCAACTATCGAATTAAAATGACATCAAAAATGTCACTTATTTTTACTCTATCAACTGATTGGTCTAAACTGGCACTAGACGAATATGGTATGCCCTATATTTCACCAAACCCAATTCCTATGAATTGCTTTCAAGACACATGTTCGATTATTACCGACCGTAGTGCACCTTTGTCAAGTGCGACATATGTTGTAGTATTGTACGAGTATTTAAGCGAATGGTAATAGAATGTGTGGTTGACCTGGAAGTAGTTACGATCTAGGAATTAGCTTAGGTAGCAGAGGAGATGATGAGAAGAAGTTTGATCACTCAGATTTGAATTCTAAGGAAAATAAGTCCCTTACTTCGAATTTCAACAAATATCTGCTTTTCCATAATGAAATGTTTTGAGATTATCCCTTACAAACTTAGTTACTTTTCATAGTAGCTATATGTGTATGACTGGTATAATCAAAAACTTGAATACCGAATCCATTTCTTCTAAATGTACACACGGAGAGTTTTTTTTTTTATTTTTAAGTAAGATCTTTTTTGAAAGAGATGAAAACAACAACACATGTATTTATCAATTAAATGGTATAAACTGTTCTAAGAGAAAAACTTATAATTGCATTTGTATTTCTTCCAAAATTTTGAGAATGTCAATAAAAAATATTCTGATTTCAAATTTGTGTAGCTCTTAAAATTATATGTTTATACCTGTTATATGCGCTTTGTTCGTATAATGTTAAAAACAAAAATAACAGACGGCCTGAAAATAAATACTTGTTACTTTGATATTTCGTTCAAATTTATTTAGCAAGCTCGTCTAACAAGTTTAAATGACATAAAAAATACTCATTTGTGTTCATGAACCCACTTACTGGTATAAGCTAGTTTAACTAGCATAAATCATTTCGATTCTCTCGATACAAAAATATAAATACCTACCACTTTCGCTATTGGTATAAATTAAAAACTTACTGCTGGATACACAATCCTTTTGAAAATAAATGTTTTTGCATGACTACTGTGCTTACTTTTGTATTTTTAGTCGATAGCAGTACTATGCCTATTTTTTTTTAATTTGTGTTCTAACTGGTATAACATTTTTAAACACATTAAATTCAGCATTAATATTTTCAACTTGAAGATGTTTTAGAAGAGCCAGCAGATATATTTATTCATATTTTTGCCTATAAAATAATAATCAAGACATGCCTGAATGGTATAAATAAATAACTGACAGCCTAAGAATGAGGGCTAAATAAATACTTATATATAAAATAGTTATTTCGTTAATTCTTATGTCAAACTGAGCTATCAATTTAAAAAACAACATTTAAAAACTCTTGTGTCTATTAACCCCTAAATAGTGTAAACTGGTCTAATACACATAACTTAAGTATATCTTCAGTTCGGTATTTATATTTTCTATGTGGCTGTACATTTCTGTCAGAACTATTTGAAGAAAGTATGATTTTTATTTTCTAGCTCTTTAAACACGCCTGACTGGTATAAACAGGAGCATAATTAACTTCACTACATATGTCAAAAATCAACACAGTATATTTTCATAGATTTTACAATTCAAGCTGTTCCTATTAAGGGAAAGCAGTTGACAAAATGTTCACCTATTATTATTTATTTATTCGTTGATTTTGATTGGTATAAACTAGTCTAACGCTTCTAATTATTTTTTTATTTTCTTATTTTAGTCCTAGAATTCACATTAGAACCTCAAGATGTGGTTGTACCCGAAGGCAATTCCGTTCTCTTGCAATGCTCTGGCAGAACACAATACGGTTCACACCAAAAAGCCGGCAAAACATCGCCAAACATTCGGTGGCGAGGTCCTGATGGTCAGGATCTCGGAATTGTCGGTGATACATTTAGGTAAGTTTATTCCTTTAAAAAACAAAACCCTAACCGTTACTAATTAATATTCTCTTGATCTCAGAACGCAGCTTAAGAATGGTTCGTTGTATATAAGTTCAGTTGAACAGAACCGAGGGCTAACCGGTTCATATCAATGTCTCCTAAGTGCCGATGGAATTGGCACGATAGTCAGTCGATCGGCAATAGTCTCTATCGCCCGCCTCCCAGAAATCAATCAAGACTTCATGGAATCCTATCTCTTGCCAGGTCAGACAGCCTACTTCCGTTGTATACTCGGACACATTCAACCTGGTATCAAAAATGTCATTCAATGGCTCAAAGATGATGCCCCTCTGACAATAGACAACCTACGAATGGTAATCCTTCAAAATGGTGCTTTAGAAATTGACGAAGTTGGAAGTTCGGATCGAGGAACTTATCAGTGTAATGTGACTTCGGGAGTTGTGTCCAGACTGAGTAGTAAAACCAATTTAAACATCAAAAAATTAACCGAAGGTGGAGAGAGTCAAGTAGCGCCATCGTTCTTAGTTGGCCCATCACCAAAGACTGTTAAGGAGGGAGACACTGTGACACTAGACTGTGTGTCGAATGGAATGCCAAAGCCACAGATACGATGGCTACGAAATGGCGAAGAGTTGGACTTAAAGTAAGTGTTTATCAATGATTGTCATACTGTGTATTTATGTTGATTCTCTTCCAGTGACTTGGATTCCCGTTTTTCAATCCTCGGAACAGGATCTCTGCAAATTTCCGCTGCCGAAGATATCGATTCGGGAAACTATCAATGTCGGGCCAGTAATACAGTTGATTCATTAGACGCTCAAGCCACATTACAAGTTCAAGTTCCTCCGAAATTCATTCAAAGTCCCACCGATAAGTCTGCATTTGAAAAAGAAGAACTTGAGCTGGAATGTGCCATTCGAGGCAAACCCAAGCCAATGATCCATTGGATGAAAAATGGTGATGTCATCACCCCCAATGACTATATGCAACTTGTTGCCGGTCACAACCTTAGAATCATGGGCCTGCTTCAATCAGATGCCGGAATGTTTCAATGTGTTGGGACAAATCCAGCAGGAAGTGTTCAAGCATCAGCTCGATTAAAAATCATACAACCAGGTAAGATAAAAACAAACAAATTTCATGTACATTTTCTGCAGATACGAGATACGAATTTTGTTTAAATGTAAAAAGCTAAATTGAATGTATAAGTTCGTAAAAATGTACTTGTGTATCCATTGATGTTGAGAATCCCCCCCAGCTAATTTCGCCTATAACATACACACAACTATATAACCAAAATTACTAGAATGGCCCAAAATATTTAACAAAACGATGTAATGGCCTTAAAAGTTCCGCAATATACTCGTTATATAAATTCCCAATTTAATATATCCTCTGTTGTTGCTTTTAATTTATGTTGCTATTAATTTTATTATATTTATTTTAATTTTATTTGTGTGCTTTGTTTTAATGTATTTTGTATATATTTATTATTTTATTTTTTAACATTTTGTTTAACACGTTCATTGTTAACTAATATGGCTTTAAAACTATAACAATGTACAGAATAAAAATAATTTAAGTATTATTTAAAAGCACGTTCAATGGGTCAATGTTGTTTAAAGAAAATCTTTAAAATTGAAATGTACTTATTTCAGATGCTTATGTTCATTTTTTGTATAAAAATACTTTGTCGATTAATTTTATCCTAAACTAACTAAACTGAGCTAACCTCGGCAATATTTCTTGGGCCATTAGAATTTTGTATGGTACCATCTTTAGGTTAAGTTTCAAAATTTGTACCCTACTCGGGATAAAAAATTAAATTTGTTATCATAATTATCTGCACTGGAGTCCACGTCATTATCGAGGAGGCTCAATGACCAGTTAAAGTTCCCGACGAAATCACTGAGACCGTTCTAGTTTGGCATTATCATATTGCCAAACTGTTCTCTTAGGAATATTTTCTCCAACTGGGTTTAGTTGATACGAGAAGTTTGCAAATATTACACAATGATCTGATAAAGCCTAGAGTCGGTAATACATTAATAGTGTATTTGTCAGTGTCAGAAATAAGACACAAGTCTAGGGTTCGAGTTGACTCGTTACCAAGGTTAGGTATTCAGGTTGTTTAACTCAATGTTTTTACAGTAGAACACTTTGTTGCACTTAGTGTATTGCTTTTATAAAGTTCTTATACATTTTATAATCAGCAAGAAAATAAAATAGATATACGAAAAAGTCGAAGATGAACCATCTTTTTCCAAATTTTGTCGAATTTTCAATCTTCACAATCGAGACTTCGTTGCCCTATTAGATTATTTTATGTCGAAAAGATTTCTGGTACCTAATAGACAGCGAATAAATGAATGACGACACAAACTCTCAAGCCTTAATCTTTAAAATCTGTTTGTTATAATTCGACATACATATGTATAAACAAAAGAGTTGAGGTGCGAACATTATCTCTGGAGTCGATTTCCTTATTATGTGTGGTAAATTATTTCAAATATATTTTTGTTTGTAGTACCCCTTGGCATAATAGTTACTATGTTGGACTGTCATGCAGATGGTATGGGTTCCATTTCCAGACGTTATAAAAATATTTTTCAGGTGTTTACTGCCTCTTCCGAGGATGTGACAAATCCTTCAAGAGTAGCTCTTATTATTAAAAGTGGTCAACTGCCTTGGCTTGTGTTTCTTCTGTTGTTCTTTCTTTATGTGTGTCTCTCTCTGTTGTATTGTCTATGTCGATGGCCCCAGTTGCCAGTGCTTTCAGTGTCTCTACTTCCTAGTTTTCTCTACGGAGTAGTGTAATATGTAATGTAATGTTTTAAAAGCGATTCTGATATCAGCCGTTTAGACTCAGCAGAAAATTGTAACTCCCATTCATTTCCGCCAACACGCACACCATACAGGAATACTTGATTGAGAGTTGCAAGTCACTAAGTTTATTTTATTATTGTATATAGTTTTGATGATGATATGATACTTCAAGTCCAAAAAGGAATATTATATAGTGGTTAAAGAGAGGTTTATATTGTACGATTCTATACTCTGTCCAACAAAAATTGTCAGTACAGGGAAGATAGGACGTTGGTCTCTCATTCTGGTTGCATTGCCATGCATAAGTGTGTCGCCTTTTAAAGCTCTCACAGGGATTCCGTAGTTTACATTATAAATCGCAGCAAATGAGAGTAAAAAACGCGTAGGGCTACCGTCTGCTGATTCAAAACGACTGAAAACAATATTCAATTTACCTTTTCCCACAACACCAAGCAGTAAGATAATAGGCGCGTTTTTTTTTAAGTTGAAAAGCAATACGACAACACTCAACATACTCATCTTCTTAAAATGTGTTCTCAAAAGCTTCAAATCCCAAAAGCTCCTTAATAAAAACTACTGAAAAAACTCCTTACTTGCAATTGAGAATGATAATGGTAACTCTGTTTTGATGTAGATAAAGAGCGCACGATCGTATTGAGTGACGCTTGACACTCTTGATCTTGAAAGTATCTCATCAGCAGTAGGATACGACACGGTCGTGTTGGGGTGTACAACTTTTTGCAAAGAATTACAACAACAATTCCTTTGGAAAAGTCAGTGGCTTGCTCCTTTTTTAGTGGCATTTTTCCTAACGCATTGTAGTGAGGGTGCATCAGGCGCCACTGCTTTAGAAAAAGCTTTCCCATAAGGCCTGTACTGACAATTTTTGTTGGACAGAGTATTGTTTCTTGCTTTGATTTTAATAACCACACAGATATTTATTCAAGAACTTTTCTGGAGAATTCCAGATTAGCAGCTTGTTTTGCTGTTATATAAAGGAAATACGGATTTTCAAACATTTTACAATGTGTCTTCATTCATTTTTATTGGATAAATCTAACTCTGTACCTATAAACGTGCGGTTGTACATCCAATAATTTCAATGTTATTTTCGGAATTCCTCAGGGTAGCCATATAGGATCTGTATTTTTTCATTAATAACTTGCCGTTTGTGTTGAAGTATTCAAACTGTCGCGTTTATAAACGATGTTGAAATCTTGAAAACTGTTTCTATTGTGAAAAGTTTTACGTAAACCTTGATTCTTTTTTTGACTTATGTGGTTATTTCTTAACATCAATACAAGTATTATTATAATTTTAACGAGAATGGTACCTGCCTACTCTAGATCTCTTAACCAAGCCATCTGGCATACACGATGGTTTGATCTTGCTTTTACAATTCACGCGCGCTCAAGTGTTTATTTGAGAGCTGAGATGTGACCGTATGCGAGATGTGACCGATTGAATGTAGTTGAAAGTTTTTGTATCTTTCTGAAATACATCTAGATCTTGGTGCAGCTAATATAGTTCGTGGCTGTATTTTATCCTCCATTTCAGCTCTTCCCACACATTAGCGTATATTTGGTTCTATATGTTGAGGAATTTTTTGAAATGTCCCAGTATCAGCTGTTTTTGTATGCTTATTATAGTCCAGCGCTCGGTTTGGTCATTGGTTTAAGGGTGCATTCACAGTGAACGCTCATAGTTGTCAAGTCCCATTGGAAAACACTGATATCATCTCTGCGTACCACAATAGTTGGACATATTTGTTGAATATAATTACCTCGATATTATCGACCGACTTGAGTACCATATACACTCCAGAACAAGATTGAGGAAGTCGAAACCCTGTGCATGATTGAAACAGTTCCCTCGTTGCAAATTGAATGGCGCATTTTTCAAAGTCCCGAGTTGGAAAATTGCGATAGTGAGTCACGACTTCAAATTCGTAAGTCTTTTTCAATGTGAAGACTTTGTCAGCGGTCGATTTGTCCGACACTGATACTTGCTGACTGCAGTTTTTCAGAGCTCAAGACACTCACACAGCACGTTAGAAATGATCTCATATGCTACATTTAGCAGATTCGTATATACCTCGATATATCTTGCAGGACATTGCATTGGCATTTTTGTAGAGGGAGCATATGAAGATAATAATCAAAGCAACATGGGTAATGATGTTACACAACGAACCCTTTTAAATATAAACTACGCATTTTAAAACAAATTTACCTCTTCTATACTGGGTGGTGGAACTGCTTTTTCGTTGATAATAAGTGGGTTGTATTTTTCCCGTATTAGTTGCTCTACCAGATACTCATTAAAAAGCAGCTGGAAACGCAGTTCTAAAACATGTTCTAATTCCTGTGGTTCCGTCACTGGGTTCCTTTTTGCTGTTTCGAAAAGCCTGCTTCCCGTTCTAAAAACCAGCAGCCAGTTGCTTGACTTTTTTTTTTATGAAATCTCCGGGAGTCTTATCGATCGGGAGACTCTTCAATGTCCTTGATCTAAACGCTTTGTACGTCTTTTTGGCTTAAAAGGTCTAATCGTTGTGCTGTCATGCCGAAGGTCATCAATATTTAAGAACGAGCTTAGAAGGCCTGTGTAGCTTTATATGCCTGTAGTGTAACATTTGATAGAAAGTAGGGCCTGTAATCCAAGGTGATTTTGTGGACCAACGTAGCCGTGGTAGGTAAAGTTCGATTGTGGGCTGGCCTTCACTCAACAAGCGTAACCATAACGAACTAAAGAAAGTTTAAAGAACAGCTAGCTTTGGCACCACGGGGGTTCAACGATCCTGCCCAAGAGATGCCTTGAGCGCGTTACTTCAACTTTTGCCATTCAAATTAAATTATTCGCCTGCCAACCTGATGCCAAAAACCTGATCCCAGCTGACTCTTTTTTAGGACAAACATTGACACTTGGAGACATCCTACTACATATGTTTATTAGTAATGTTGTAAAAGTTAAATTTTCCATCTAGAAAGAACTGGAAGGATAACGTTGTTATGAGAGACTTCAACATGACCATCTTTACTAATGGCTTAAAGATGGAGTATGGTTCCGGTTTGACAATTTTCTCTGAATCCTTAAATGTCTCTTGGTCTTTTCGACTACCTGTTTTTACCAGCGTCTTTCAAGCTAAATTGCTGCCAATCAAGAAAGCAAGCAAGATACTAACTTGATCCAAATAAAAACAGGAATATGGCTATTTTAACAGACTGTTAGATGGCTGTTAAAGTCATTAACTCGGCTTTTTCATCTTCTAAATTAGTCCAGAAATTTGGAGATTAGCTGAACATTAACCTCAATGTCACTCCTATTTATGTTCCGGGTCATAGAAGAAAAAAGTGAATCGAACGGGCTGACGAGCTAGACATTCAAGGATCAGACTTTAATAACTCACTTGCGGAAAGAGCTAACATTCCCATTAGTGTTATGAAGGGCAAAATCTTCTCACAGAATCCGACTGTAAGTAGACCAGTTGGTTGGTGTTATATCTAGAAAGATGTCGCCAATCTTTAATAAGTCCCGAACAAATGAGCTAATATGCAGGCAAGATAGTTCCAACATGCACTGGACATTGGAAAATAGGGGAACATGTATGTAGCAAACCTAGGCTATTCTTACAATAATCATTATCGTAGTTGTCACTCGTTTCCTCCTGTAAGTATCCTGCCCTGGCCAGAACTATTCATTAGCCCAACTATTTATTCGGATAGTTATTTTCCCACGACCTTAACGAACTATCTCCACTGAAGATTCTAGGCTTTTTTTTTTCTTAACAAGGCGAAGTGAAGACTTCTGTAACTGGTACTTCTCGATCTTTTTTGTTTTAATTGGGCCACTGGGCAAGACTACTCGTGGGGCGGCCACTTCTACCTAGCTACCTAGTGCTCCAAGAGATAGATTGTGGTAAAGTGTGAAAACAATGTTATCAAAAAATGATTCAATGCGAATGTAAGGTTTTGAATTTCATGTCATTTCTCTTTGTATAATAAATTATTTTTTGTTCATTGGAACTGTGCTTTAAATTAAAAAATGCTGCTAAACATAATTCTGACTCTTAAAGCTTATCAATTTGTAAAATAAAATAAAATAATTTCGATATAAACTTGAATTATACAGAAGGTAAGCTTAAAATTAAATAAATTTAAATAATAGACTAACCACTGCTCTGTACAAAATATAAATTAAAAAAAAATATATGTACATAACTGCTTTCGTTGTGCGCACTATTGATTTTATTTTATTTATTATTTCAATTTAAATTTTATTTTTATTTATTTTATTTTATTTATTTTTTTCTATATCCTCTTTCATCATCCATCCTAATATTGATATGACAGATCAAAAGTTCAAAACGAAGAAACCCCAGTCCCAGACAACGAAATCCCTTCAAACCTTTAGTCCAAAACGTCGGAATAAAAATACCAGCAACAACAACAACAACAATAATTCTGATGAAGTTCAAGTGCGAACCAAGTCTGTTGATAATACACGAATGCTATCGAAAAGCGCACTCGATAGCCTCTTGTCCAAGGGCAAAGGCATTACTATTCCTAGTGGTGTTGAAATCGCCCTTAACGACAACACCAACTACGACGACGACACTTACGATGATAATTCCGAATCGCCAGACGACGACGAGGACGACAAAGATTACGACGACGACGAAGAGATCACGGGCAACCAAGACATTATAAATGCCTTCAAACGTGGCGACGATCCCAATAAGATTCTCAACACATGGAAGAACAAGCAGGACAACGAACGACGACAGGAGGAGTTAGCCTCCTCTTCGCAGAAAATTCGAAGAAAAAATCCCTTACCCTCATCCTCTTCACTTGATTTAGATGAAGACGGCCAATTGACTGCAGCTGGAAACCATTTACCAGGACCACCCCGAGATTTGGTAGCACAAATAGTCAAACCCAGATTTGTGGCAATCAGCTGGATGGAGCCGGTAAAGAATCCCGATGAGGTCATCTCCTACACGGTTTACTACAAGATGAACAACAGCGAAAGGTGAGTCCATAAGATTATACAAAGGTAGTTATATCCATGTCCTTATCCATTCCCAAGCCTGAGTGGTGTAATGGAAATGAATAAATAAACAAAATGGATGCACCCAAGAGAGGGTGTGAATGATGGGGGTGGTTGGGTTGGCTCGAACGTGAGCTGAATCCTCTTAAAAGGATTATTTTATGTACAGCTGCTGAGCATGAAAAGGGTTAAGTAGAATGGGTGCACGAAAATAAAAAGCAACTCTGTGAAAACACATTTCTACAATTTCCCAGAGATTTCCAGCGGCGATTTCAATGCAAAGAGCAAGCTTCAAGCACACACAACATCAGATTGTGTGGTAATTCAAAAGAAAGCTTTTATATCCTGAGTGCATTTTTAAGGCTCTCGTTCCTTGTGTACTGCATTTTGGGTAAACGACAACAACTACAGCTACGACGATTCCGGCTCCGACGAAGAACAACTTCATTTGATTGCATGTTTACGTTTGCCATTATATGTGGAACAAAACCTTTTCTAGATGCTGAATAGGAGGTAGGATAGATAGTGTTTTCGTTATTACGTTTACGATTGCATTCATGATAAATGGACATGAGTACCAGGAGCTCCTCTATACTCCTATTAAATGAATATTGGGCTTTATTTTTTTTTCTTTTAGCAGGTCATCTTGGCACCAAGATCTGGAATCTTGAAGATTAATCCACTTGTGCTGCTCCCAAGCAGGAACTCGAACAGACGGTTTCTATAAGCTGTTCGAATTTATTGATCCTTAAAGAAAAATAGAGTTAAGGAAGAAGTTGAAAACTTCTTAAGAGGTTAATTTTTAGGAAAGTACTTCAAAAGTCTTTTGTTGTTTTGAATGCAGCAGAGAGTCCTTTCAGTAGAGTATTCTTTTCGATGTGAAATGCATGAATGTTTTGAACGTTTTGTTATTCAAGTATTTTCTTACAATGAGGAAGATCAAATTGGCCCTGGATAAAGGGCTTAATAAAACCAAGACAATTACAATATAATAGATACCAATTCAAACCAGAAACTATTGAGAATACTCGTTCGTAGTTCTTTGAAAAGATGGAAGATAATTAATAAGAGAATAGCTCTTTGGGTATTGTGTACTCGTAATAATTGAGAACTAACTACTTCCGAGTAATGGTGTAGATCTTTGAGTTATAATGCGTAAAATAAAACCCTTGTAGTTTAAAATAAAGGTAAATTAAGAAAGCGGCCCCTAATTCGTCAAGGATATTTTGGGATATGATTCTTGCGTATATTCTTCTTCATTATAGGTGTTGACATAATTTTCAGGGATTTAAGAAAAGGCCTACTTTGGTCTACCCTGACCAAGTATTTGTTGATACGAATTGTAAAAACTTCGTTTATGACTTAATTGTTAAAAGATATACAATTCTTTTTAACTGCGCTTAAATAAAGTTGTTGTCTAGTTGGAGTCTTTAGATATCTAATTTCTAAGCTAGTTAATTTCTTACCCAGGCTAATTTTTGACTGAGGTACTCGTAATTTTTCTCCAGAAAATGATGCATAGTCTTTCGAGGTCCACATTCAAGCGACAAGCACAATCTTCAATAAGGCCAACCGAGGTGGATCTATGTATCATCTGCAAACAAGCATATGTAATGTTCAGCTATTAACAACGAAGAGAATATAATTCACATGAAGATATAAAAGTAATGGACCCAGAATGGATCCCTGTGGAACTCCACAAATGAATGCAAGAAAATCAGAAAATTTGTTGCCTAATTCAAAAGCTTGCATTCTTTCGGGTAAATATGAAGAGATAAATTAAACTGTCTCAGATGGGAAGTTGTAATACTAGCAAATTTTATCAACGAAGATTAAGAAAATTTAAAAATCACTTCTGTTTAATTGAATTGATCGAAATAAATTCATTTGAAAGTTTAACGTCCAGTTTCACAGTGGAAGTTTAAACCCCACTTTCCCACTCCAGTTCAACAATACATTTATTTTACAGTGTCTTTTAAGTTTAAGTTAAACGACACTATTCTGCCGTTTAAACCTCAGTTCAACAACCACTTCAAACATTATTTAATTATTTTTTGTTTATTTATTTGTCACAGGTCACAACTGAAACAAAGCAAACTTTCCTTGTTCTTTGATTCAGATAGAAAGAGAAAACAATTTAGTTAAACTATTTTCAACTGAACTGAAAATTGACTGTGAAACCGGACGAGTTGAACTTCAAATTTAAACCGAAGTTCAGGTTCAGCTGAAGTCAAATGTTGAATCTGTCAAACGAACCCCTCGTTACAAACCCAAGTCTTTCGTTACAAATTTCACCGCGATTCCGCACTGAAAGTGAGATCAAGTCGAATTGAACTTTTATCAACTCATCAAGCTGTACAAATGGTGAAAGCGAACTTTAATCCCTATATAAAAACATCAAAATTAAGTAACAGCCTGCGTTGCACAGTGGTCTGAGAGCGGAAAAAGTCTTTGGAAAAAGTCATATCTAGCCTTTTTAGCTTTATGTTTAGGTACTCTTAATTTTATTCAAGTCGAGAACCATATATTCATTTCAACACACTTTTAGACGTCTTTTTCCGAAGTTCCCTTAAATAAATTCTGTAACTTCTTATAGAATTTTATTGGTCTATTTTTGACTATCTAAAAAATAAAAAAATAATAATAATTTATAAAAGAAGCCTTCTATAAGTAGCCTGAAACCTTAGCCGTGTTTTATTGGTTAGTGAATACACTACATCGCAAAATTTAACATGGAAAACAACAACAAACGATTAGTGAATAAAAATAAGCTAGTAATTGAAATGGATAGTTTAGTGAAAATGGAGTTTCGGATGTTGAAATGTAGGAGGTGTTTAGTAGGTGTCCGAAAAAATATATGTGGCATACTTGAGGGTGTGTTCGTTGGTATTTATTTGTTATACTTTGCCTTTACTAATCCAAAGTGTGATCGCTCCGAAATTTATAGAACAAATATTTTTTCAAATGCAAAACTTTAATTCATACCATAATTCCGGCTTTATACTACTACCATTAATTTTGTCATAAAATATTGAATTAATTTACGCGAAAGCGATTGGTTTCGATTGATATTTTTTATCAGTTCACTGGCATTTGTTCAAAAATGTCGTGTAACTGCGGCATTATGCTGAATTTATATAACAACTGAAAAAATTGCACATTTTAGTTGAATTAATACGATGTTAAGGCTGTTTTAGTATGAAACTAGGTTAAGACAACGATTTTGCAAAATTTTAATCGGACACAGTATCATACTTTCTCTACACTTTTATTGAAATTAGACTCTCAGAATACCTATTTTATTTTTTTTTAGTATCGTTCTAACTTCATATGACTCTTTAACATTTAAAAAACGTCAAAGTAGGTCTGTTTACTTCGTTTTTTGCACGAACTACTATTGCTTTAAGGTTGCTCAGAATCAATTTATTAAAAGAAATTGCCTTAGGCTAGGCGGTTTCGCAACTGTTTGGTTCAAGAAACTAAAAAGTTTGTGTTTTGACACAAACTAAACGATTGCCTAAAATGAGTTCGCTATTTTGTGTAACATATAATTATATGCACCTGCGCGGACATTCAACCAAATAGTTCATCTGTTTTCTATAAGTATCCAAACAGTTGCGCAACTAAAAATTGAATGTGCACTCCTAGCCTTAGGACGATATTAGTTGAAAAATGTTTAAAGTTAGAAAACCACTTTAAAGTTAGGAAATATATAAGAAGTATATGCTACTACCTTAATAAGAGGCTGTTTAAAATTTTGCGCCAATGTCATTTTATTGAGTACTATGTTTTTTTTTTCTCCAATACTCAGTATATATATGCGATATATTTTCGCACTTTTGTAAGTTTTAAATCAAATTAACAGTGAGAAAAACTCTAAATCAACTCGATCTGCATTTTCATGAATATTTCAACTCAATCTGCATTTTCATGAATATTTCAACTCCAGCTTAAAAACAAGATACAGATCTTTCGAACACATCCGTGTAAGTTAATTCAACAAGTAGGAAGGAAGAGTGAGTTAAAGAGTGAATAAAGCGTTTTTTGGTGCTTGTATTACTGCGCTAGATATATGTAGATTACCAATAAAACGCGCCTATTGTTACTAAGAAAAAATGTTTTTTTTTTTAACTTTTTGATTTAAAAAAAAAAACTCCAAAAGACTCCAAGCAACGAAGTATACCAGCGTATGCTCCATACTTTCAAGTTAAAGCACAGAAAAAATCAGCTGCGGATACTTGCAGATGTGGGAGTTATGTTCAAAATTGTCTCACTAAGTCGGGTTTCAAAAAACCCCGTCCTGAAAATGGTGTTCATCGAAAAGTTTGATTTCTTCGGTACTAATTGTCAGAACGAACATTGACCCAGGTCTGAGAAATTCGTTTTTTGCGAAACCATTTACTTCTGCCTGCAAAATTTTCCAACTTTCAACTCAAATTTTTGAAAAACGTCAATAACTTTTTTACTAATGATTATTTCTTAACCAAATTTTGACCAAATATACATGAGACTAATTTTAACATGTGTGCCAAATTTTAATTAAATCCGTTTAAAAGTTTAGATTTTACAAATTTTTCCGCTCTCCCATACAAACATCAAAACTCTCTAAATTTAGAAAAATGTCAATAACTTTTTTTCTAGTTATTTTTTCTTAACCAAATTTTGAGCAAATATGTACAAAACTGATTTAAATATGTGTGCTAAATTTTATTTAAATCCGTTGAACATTTTAAATTAAACAGACTTTTTTTCCTCTCCTATGCATACATCGAAACTCGTCAATTTTAGAAAAATGTCAATAACTTGTTTTCTAATTATTTTTTCTTTGCCAAATCAAATATGTACGAGTATTAGACTGATTTAAACATGTGTGCTAAATTTCATTTAAATCCGTTAAACAATTCAAATTTAACAGATTTTTTTCCGCTCTCCCATACAAACCAAACCACTGTTCGTCATTGACGTTTTGAGCGTTACTTCAATTTTGGGTTTTTTATAATAATAATTATAATAATTATAAGCTCACCAACAGCGACGACCGTTTATTATGCCAATACTATCAATATCGTCGGTAACGTATGCAATTGAACAAACTGCAAGATTTTTAAAATATATATCAAATAACATATAACAATATTTATCTCGTTCATTCATAACCTTCAAAATCTTTAGTTTTATATTAATTGACTTACGTAGGCCACCAAAATTAATCACATGAATTTATTATGCGGTCGTCAGTTTTCGTTTGGAATATGGTATATCTTGCTGGGGTAGTGCATTCATAAGTAATCTGAAACCTATTATCACAGACCAGAAAAATATAGTCAGAAAAATGTTTTCAAGCCTTGCTGGGAGCCATCAATTCCATTGTTTAAATCTATTAAGGTATTTATTTTATACGTATACATATAAACTACTCAGGCTATTTTACCTAAAAGGTAATTTAACTAAGTATACAATATAACAATTCAACTAATATCAAATGTACCCATTCTGTTTCCAAATCTTCCAAATTTATCTAATTTTCTTAAACACAAATATTTTTGTTACAATTTTATTATTTCAAATTTGAATTCTCCAATATTTTTCTAAAATCGGCTTTACTTACATTTAGATGATTATCTTTTATAGAAAGCACTTACTACTTATTGTAAACTATGTTTTGAAATAATGTATTGAAATAAAATTATCTTATCTACATATCTTATCTTATTTTGTTACTGTCAATTTCATCAAAGTAATGGCTGTCACTTTTGTGAGTATGTGTTAAATATTCTAAAGTTTCCTATT
The DNA here is from genome assembly GCA_963931855.1 of Philhelius festivus. NCBI lineage: Eukaryota > Metazoa > Arthropoda > Insecta > Diptera > Syrphidae > Philhelius > Philhelius festivus. The sequence goes on from OZ007554.1 coordinate 191,112,144, forward strand.
CGTTTTAATACGATATTTAAAAAGTCTCTTGGCAGGGCATCAACTTGTCTTAATACTTTTTTTCATTTTGAAAAATCCACACCAAAACTTTAATTAAACTACATAGGAGTAAACAAATAAAAATCAGCTAAAACAGTTTTTTAAAAAAATGCTAAAAATCATTTTATTTAAATAATCTCGTTTTTTCATTTGATATTTCGCTCCCTTTTGATTCCAATGAAATATGAAAATCCGGTTTTACGTTTTTATTTTCAAATTTTAACAAACCCTACCAAACTTCGCGATTTAAAAAAATGGTTTCTTCAAATAAACCGATGAAAAGGATTGTATAATGTATATATGTAATAGAAGGATTACAGTTAAAAACTTAATTTTAGTCTTTTTAAGGACACATAAAGAAGAAGACTGTGTTTACTCGCTTAGTACTTATACAGGGTACGTTTAATGTTTCAGATCGATTTTATTTGGTTGCCATTTTATATGAATATAATTTGACATTTGGCATTTGACAGTCGTAGAGAGTGATCAATAATAATTTAGTATGGATGTATCGAGATTGAAGTGCCCATGTTTAGTTTACGCTATAGATTACCGGCATTTTTGGTAGAAAATCATTATGAGCGACAATGCATATTTCGACTTGGCTGGCTTTGTTAATAAATTGGGGCACTGAAAACCCTCGGTGGTGCGCCATTGCGCCATATTTCTTTGATTATAACAGTAACTGCTGTCTGCTATCAAAGCATGTGAGACCACTTTTCTGTACACAAGTTGGATCAATTATGCCTACAGAATAAGTGGTTTCAACCAGACAGTGCCACATCACAAACAGCACGTGCTAAGATGCGAATTATACAAGACATTTTTCTCGACCGAATAATGTCAAAAACTGGTGATATAGACTGGCCCCCACGATTTCCTGATTTGAAGCCTCCCGATATTAACTTATCGGAGTAATTGAAGTAAAAGGTGTTCATCAACAAATCATCTACAACTTCGATGATTAGAAATAAAATTTCTGTTATTACAACAGAAGTCTGCAAAATTGTTGTACAAAATATGCTGAAAAGAGCTCGCATTTGCGCCACGACCAGAAGTGCCCACTTGCCCGACATCATTTCTGTTTCATTTAAAAGTTATTAAAAAAGTAACAGTGACCTGGTACATAAAACGGACCACTTTTAATCGGGTTAACATTACTTAACAACAATGTTAACTATAAAAATTGTAAGTAACACAAATTAACAAATTCAATCGGTGAGTGTAAGAACAGTACAAGAGCTAAAAATTCAATTTTGAGGTTTAAATGCAAAAACGCTCTACATATTTGAGCAAATTATAATTGAGCAAAATAACAGTACATTTAGGGAAGCAAATTCATATAAAACTATGCTACCATCTTCGTTGATTTAGTGTAAGAACAATTTAAATCCAGTACTTGTACTGTTCTTACACTCAATCGATGCGATTTGCATTTCATTCATAGTGCAATATATATCTGGAGAGGCCCTAGAGTTTTACTATCACATTATATCTTGGAAAACAACATCTAATGGTCCTCCAGAATATTAGTATTATATACTGAACTGTAATTTTGCACTTTATTTTGATTTATTAAGTCAATAAAATGATAGAAATTAATTTTTTCAATAGAGAACAGTACAAGAACACCGCTTTTCTGACTTAATATTTCTTCTCCCTGTAAAATGTTTCAATTTTTTTTATGAATATATGAAGGAAACAAAAATTTCAAATCCTCCATATATTATTTATGAAAAAAGTTGATAAATTTTCTGTAAAACAGTTGGAACAGTTTTTTTTCTCAAAACTAAGATGTATACTTTTACTGTTCTTACCCTCACCGATTCAATAAAACAATGTAAAAAAAATCCCAAAATTAAGCATTTCACCGGATTTTGTCTTGAAAATAAATAAGACACTCAAATCAACCCTAATTCAAGCTACCTCCTCAAATATTTTATTTCAAATCTAAGAACTTCAAGCAAAAAAAATAAACCATCGCTAGATCAAAATCAGGTATTTCCTTCTATCAAAATGAGTTAAAAAAAAATAAAAACCAGAACTTCAAAAGTCAACAGTTTAGCTCTATTCATGGTTTTCCATCGTTCTGCGACTTTTCTAATCCGACAAATGCTTACATTTCCACATAGCGAATAGGGCTTCTGCCGCATTCAGATATCATTTATCTCCTTGCTTTACATCCATCTATGTATCTGCATTGGATTCTCCCCGAAAATGCCGTTTCCTTTTTGTTAGAATTCTATTTTATTTTTGTAAGCCCTTAATTGTCTTTTGTTCTTAAATTTGATGGTTTACTCACTCCTGCCATCGCTCTTAAAAGGTCTTCCTTCAACATTTTATCAAACAAAAAGCAAGTTCATTGAAATGCTTTTACCATCAACCCAGCCAAGTCAGCCATTAAAAGTTCACTAGCTTCTGTTTTTATTACAAATATCCAACTGCTGCAACTCCTTCCAGCCTTCGTCTCGTGTCGCCCCTTTGATAAATGGGCAAGAGTCCAATCGAAAGGGAAACTATTTATTCCAATATCGAAAATTTTTCTGGCATCCTTTGCCGAATCGGAATATAGTTCTCTTGGCAAAATTAACTGCTTTAACTATTCAGACTTTCATTCAGATAAATTGCCAAATCGTCCAACAAGTAGGATGTTCCCCCAAAAATGTATGAAGTTTTTAGTGAAAGTTTTCCAGAAATCTCTCTCTACCTATACATTCGGGTATTTTATATTGAAGCCACATAAAGAAAAGTTTCGAGGTTTGAGAAAATGACGTTCTTTTGCTCTGTTTATAAAGTGTTTCGGAAGTTAAGGCAGACATCAGCAGCGCAACAGAGTACAGCAGCAGGAAATCATTGATTTCGAATTGAAATTCCTTTTCTAGCCTGAAGGAAAATTAATTTCGAGACTGCAACGAGCGCAATAGCATTCTCGAGGATCGAGACACACCATCGCCCACCATCACGCCCACTCCATTGACAGTTGTTAGACTGTTGAAATTGTATCACGTCCAGACAGAGAGAAAATTATAATTTCCTTCTGCCGCACCTCAGCTAGCTTCCTGCCTTCTATCATGATAATGATGATGATTATGATGACGGGAAGCACGTATCCTTTAATCCAAAAAGGATTCATGAAATAAGTTTTTTTTTTATTTTTTCATTCCATACAGGGAGCAAAAAATCATCACAAAATCACATGACGACCAACAAGTCAACATTCAGTCCCTGATGCCAGGGAAAACCTATCAGTTCCGGGTTATCGGGAATAGCAATTTCGGTCCCGGCGAGTCATCTGAGGTGAGTTATATGTATCATGTTATGGCAGTTGTGTATATTGAGTATTTTATAAATACTCGCATCTTTTTTTTTTTGCAAAAATAAACCTAGCGTGTATCAGAGATTCAAACCCTATTCCTAACCCTATTTTCCAATTGATTTGATTTAGTTTTTTTTTTTTTTAAATTAGATTTTGGAAGTGAGGACACAGCCGGAAGAGAATATTGCCGGTCCACCACGAAGTGTTGAAGGATATGCAATGAACCACAAAGAGATTTATGTGAAATGGGAACCTCCAATGATCACCAATGGGATTATCTCCAAGTATCGCATCTATTATGCTGAGGTAGGTGTGAGTTTTTCATTTCATTTTGATTTTTGTGTATTTCTGATTGAATTGAAAACAGATTGTTTTCTAAAATTGGGGATGACAGACAGATTTTAAAAGACCTTTTGTCCCATGTCCCATGTGAAATGTTCAATTTCGGAAAACAAATTGATGTACATACAATATAAATCGTATCATCGATTTCAAAATGAATAATGTCTACAATAACACAAGGTTAACCACATTTACAATGCAAAGGATTTAAAAATTTGGATAAATGTGGTTATATTCGTGTTAAAAGCCTTTCGTCGATATTGGTTTAGTAGTTTTCAACAAATTGTGTTAAGGAAACTTATATTCTATTTTATTTCCAATAAGGATATGTGATTGCGGCCATGAATGATGAAGCTACATCTGTCAAATTGGCTATCATTTATAAACAGAATGAAGGATTCAAGAAAATGATTAAATTGTTATATGAAAGTGGGTCTTCTGTTCGAGCAACATTTCACGCACTTCACCCATTTTACGATCGCCATAATCGTCCTTCCAAGAAGACTATTTATAACGTGGTGGATAAATTCCACTCGACTGGTTAAGTGAACAATCCGCAAACACCTTAAGGAAAGGCAACGCCGCACACCGGAACTCGGCATTTCGCAAATCATAAGAGAGCGAATTTTAATTCATAACTTGAGCCTACAGCCGTATGAACTTCAACTGACCCAAGACTGTGTTCACACACATTGGACTCACTCCGCCGACTTAGTTTTATGTCTGTGTTTTTTCTCTTTCGCACTTCATGGTAAGAAAGGGACGAGAAAGTGAGGCAGGATTTTTAAAACAAATTGAAAATTAATGGATTTTTTTTTACATTTGTTTTGGTGACATATGACACGGCAGTCAACACCGTTATTTATTTATTTATTTATTTATTATTGGTTTGTGTTTTGAGTTGACATTTATTTTAAATATTATTAAATTTTGTATACATTGTCAATGATGACAAGACGTCAAAGTGAGTCTGGAGTGTTCACACTACTACTTTTGTGTCTGAACACGACAGGGTGGCCTTACGTCAAAAAAAAATCTGTTGAGTAAGTCCAATTAATTAATTAACGACCATAGGCAATGACGTTTGTTCGCTAAACTGATGGGCGCTGTTCATATTGGACTTACTCAACCGAGTTATTTTGACGTAAGGCCACCCTGTCGTGTTCAGACACAAAAGTAGTGTGAACACTCCAGACCCACTTTGACGTCTTGTAGTTGTCATAATTGTTGGCTATTTGCTATGCCACTACAAATATACAGTGAATTACAAAAGTAAGTACGCACCTCTTAGTTTAAAGATCATTTCCTTCAAACAATCGATAGTAATGTTAAAAAAAAAACTTAATATTTTTGTCTATAATTGATATGTATTTCGAACTAAAAAGTAACATTTCAAATAAAACAACTGTGTTCTAAAATTCTGCTTGTTTAGATTCATGGGTTTTTTCAAAGAAGAGCCGCTTTTGGCGATTTATTTTACTTATGTAAAAGGTTTCTTTCTAATACTTCGACCATGATAACCGGATTGGTAGAGCACTCGTCGAATAGTTTGAGGGTTATATGACTTACCTGTTTTATTTGGTTATTTCTGCTGATATCTTTGATGGGCTTACTTTGGGATTCCTCTTCACTTTCCTAAAAATAATACGGCATTCCTGCTTGTCATTGTCATTGATCGAGGGTCATTTTGCAAACTTCCAATGTTATTTTATTTGGTTAGTATTTTGTGTATAGTAGATGGACTTTTGTTAACAATTTTACCATTCTCGCACTTCGATTTATTTTCCAAATAGTGTTTGATTATATTTTTTTTTAATGAGTGCTTACTTACTTTTGTGATACACTGTATCTTCGTGTGTCATATTATGTCACCAAGACAAATGTCAAAAAAAATCTATTAATTTTCAATTTGTTTTAAAAATCCTGCCTCACTTTCTCGTCCCTTTCTTACCATGAAGTGCGAAAGAGAAAAAACACAGACATAAAACTAAGTCGGCGGAGTGAGTCCAATGTGAACACCGTCATGGGTTCTCGAACAGTTAGAAGTTGACACAATTACGGACGAAAAATCAGAAGTAAAATTTTGAAAAGCAGTGTTTTTAAAAGTAAAATTTTCGAAAAATATTTTGAAATCTACATTCGATTTTTATTTGGGATATACATATATGTATGTATACAGGTTCTATAGGTCAAGTTTTGCATTTGGAAAAAAATCGAACTCGCGATTTTGATCAGAGTAGACATTATGATGGTAGCGACCACAGAAAAAGTGGGTCACGCAATTTCGTCTGTCTGACTATATATATATGTATGTCTCTTCGTCTGTATCTAAACCTACAGCTTGAGCTATTTTCTTCAAACTCGGTACTTAATAGCCTCCCGTGATTCCCTAGAAGAGAAATTGAAACTCCAAAACTAATGGTACCCCTTTATGCAAGCATTTTGCCATATCTTATTTATCTTTAAAATGGCTCTAACGATTTTGATACAAAAAATTGATTGTGTTATAGGCATAAAATTGACATCACAATTTTTTTTTTTTTTTTAATTTCGAAGAAATTTATAAAAAAAATTTTCTAGAAGCTTTGCATAAATTCATACTTTTCTAGAAATCAGTCGGCAATTTTATGTATTGAACATTTTTTCTCTCTAAATTAAATCTAATTCGTAAAAAAATCGAACTCGAGATGTTGATAAAAGTTGACATTACAATGATATCGAAAAGTGGGTCTTGAAATTCTGTATGTCTGTCTGTTCGACTACAGCCTAAACGGCTCGGCCGATTTTCTTCAAAGTTGGTAGATATGGGCTTTGATTTTTTCCCCCACACGTTTTTTTCTTTTTTTTAAGACCAAAAATAACGGTAGATACCTACCATACGTTTTTTTCGAAATTTTATAAATATTTTTTTCTCAAAAACTGTCCCACAGAATTTTTTAAAAAAATTTGAAAATTTTTATTTAGTTAAAACTAGGTAATGGTTGAAAAAAAAATTCTAAAAAATTGTTATTTTTGGTAGCCCCCCTGGGTCTATTTTTTTTGTTATGATTTTCTCGAAAACGGTACCACCGATTTAAATCATTTTGTTTATGCTAAAGCTCCTCTAAGGTTTAAATATTATTACATATTCAAATTTTCAATTTTTTATTTATATACATATTTGGATTTTAAAAAAAAATTAAAAATTTTTTTTTGGAAATTAAATATTTCGAAAACCCGAAGATCGATTTTTTTCAAACTTGACAAATAAAAGTTTCTTAACATAATCTACAAGATTTAAAAAAAAAGTTGTTTTATCTAAATCTAACGGTACCTTCCATACAAATGTTAAAAAATGGTTTTCGAAAATCGTATTTTTATCGAAAACGGTGCCGAGAATTTTGATAAAATTTTGTTTCTTTTGATTAATTTTTATGATAATAAGAAAAATTTGAAATCTAGATATTACTGACTGTACCTACCAAAGAACGATTTTTTCGAATTTATTTTGAATTTCTCATTATCGGCATAATGGATTTTAATGAAATTTTTTATGAAGAAGGTCCTAAAAAAGTTTAAAAAACATTGCATTTCAAAACTTAAAAAAAAAATATTTTTTTCAATTTTTAGAAAAAAAAGTCGTTTTTTTTTTTGGAAAATTCGATATCTCAAGAACGGTTTAATATTTTTCTTACAAATTTAACTCGTACAATAGTAAAAACTTAAAGTTGGCGTACCAAAATTTTTTCTTCAAAATGTTTTAAAAAAATTTGTACATAAAAGCTTATTTTTTTAAGGAACCACTACAACGACTTAAAATTTTTGTCATTGCATAAACTAATATTTGCTTTAATAATATGGCATCCTGTTTTTAGCTCCTGTTTTAGTCATTTAGAAAATGAATTTTATGCTAATGAACAGTTTTTCTCTAAAAACAGTCATTTTTGAAATTCTTAGTCTTTTACATAAGAGCAAGTTCGTTCGACCCAGTCGTGCATTTTTTTTAAATTGGCATATGATTTTTTTTTGTTATTTTGATTTTTACAAAATTTTCATACTTACGTACGCAGAAAAATTATTTTTTATGAAAAAGAAATGTTTTTTTTTTTTTTTTGGAAATATGTACTAGTATTTATTAAGCTTAGCAAAAATGTATTAAAAAATACCTACCTAACTAGTTTTTTTTTTTTTTTAAACGTTTGTTTTTTGCCCATATGCTACAAAAAACGAAAAACCGAAAGCCGTTAAAGAATCGATGAAACCAATAGCTGTTTCAAATATCCCCCTTTCTTCTCGACTCCTATCCTATCTTAATTCTTAAGTCTCCAACTTCAAAATTTGATGAATACAGTGCCTTCAAAGAGGAGGCGAATCGATAGCTATTTTTTTTTGTTCCATAAGAGTAAATATACATATATTTTTACCTTACACAAGACTAGCCAAATTTACGGGACCGTCTCTTATAAGAAAGAATTGAGACCAATCAAGGAGCATAGACTCGAAAATAAAATTAGTGTGATTTGAAAAATGTTTAAATATCCAATAATAAAAAATAGTGCTTGGTTTTCCCAAGAAACTTCCATCACAGCTATTCCAACACCTTGAAGAAATGAGTTATAGTTTCAGATCAATACGACATAATTGCGTCAACGTTTTGACTTCAGAAGCAAAAGTGGTATGATAACTTGAACTTCTATACTATAGCTAACAGACTAACGGGTGTCCACAGTTTCAAACAACACCCTGTAAAAGATTATCGGCTCTCTGCAAATTTTGGATGAGAACATCTCAGGAAGTGAAAGGGCCAATTTTGTCTAACAAATGTTTGAATCCCAACCATAGCCCCCCAGAAGAGAATAAATTATTAGCGAGATCAAAGTCAGAGCACTGAAGAAGAACCAGACGATGGGTCTTGATCTTGAGGGCTTAATGCGAATCTGAAACTTTTTCTCATGAGTGAAAAAGCCAATCACTGTTAAACTCCCAAGCAGATCTTATACAATGCCGTAGCTTGATATGAAATTATGTGCTCCCCCATTGTGTTTGCCAAAATATTAGAAAAATTGTTCTACAGCGAATTAAGTAACACTTCGAAAATTTAATCTGGGTCTTGCCCTATAAACCACATCAACAACTTGCGTTGAGTTCGTCGACCTGGACTCTCATGACTTCAAATAGTCGAAGAAGTATGAGAAATATTGCAGAGAATTGAAACCGTGGGAAAGTATTGTACCACTTGTGACTCTCCTTAAGTAAACTAACCTAGCCTAACCCTTTCAGTTAATCTGTTGCAGTCAGTCTTATTTATCCCATTACAATAATTCTTCCAATTGGAATATGTTTTAAGTGTAAATACCCTACATACTTAATGTGTTATTTATGGCGCAAGTCCTTAACCAGTGTGCAATCTTTTTTTTTTTTTTTTTTTTTTTTGAAAATTATAGCACCTGACTGGGATGCTACTATGTTCATTTTTAAAAACTTTAAAATTTTGTGGTGTAACTCAATTTTCTTCTTCTTTTTTTCTAGGATGATAGCGGTGCTGAAATGTACACCGATAGCACATCGCATAATGTTGTCCTAAATGAACTTCGCCCATTTACTGAGTATACAATTACCGTTGTGCCTTTTAATCAAAACGGAATGGGTGATCCTTCGAATGAAATGAAAGTCAAGACTTATTCATCATCCCCTTCAGAACCACCAAATAATGTTACGCTTGAAGTTACAAGTTCAACGGTAAGTTAGTCTTTCAATTTACGTTAAAAAAAATAAGTATTCTAATAACTGTCATGTCCCGTTTAGTCAATAACTGTTCACTGGGAACCACCAGCTGAAGAAGAACGTAATGGTCAAATCACTGGCTATAAGATTCGTTATCGAAAACTTAAGGAAGCTCCTGAAGTCAAGAGCACCCCAGCTAATATTCGTTATTTCGAATTGAACGGTTTGGATCGCAACTCAGAATACCAGGTGAAGATTGCTGCCATGACAGTCAATGGAACAGGACCATTCACGGAGTGGCATCGTGTTGTAACTCTGGAAAATGATCTAGACGAAACCCAAGTGCCTGGGAAGCCAGTATGGATTGGAGTTCGAACTGCAGCTGAGAGTATATCCTTGCATTGGGGTCCACCAATTCAGCATGAAATCAAAATTCGTAACTTTGTTCTTGGTTGGGGCAAGGGCGTTCCCGATGATAATATTCTTGAACTAAATGAAAGCGAACGAAGCTATGTGCTGAAGAAGCTTGAACCGAATAGTGAGTATGTTGTGTCTCTGAGGGCTCGGAACATCAAGGGAGATGGTCCGCCTATTTATGACAACATCAAAACGCGAGATGAAGAGCCAATGGAAGCTCCAATGCCACTTGAAGTACCTGTGGGCTTGAGGGCGATAACAATGTCATCCACGTCTATTGTTGTCTACTGGATTGACACAACGCTCAGCAAGAATCAGCATGTTACAGATAGCCGACATTATACTGTGCGATACGGGATCTCAGGATCCAGCCGGTTTAAATTGCACAACACTACAGACCTGAATTGCATGCTTAATGAATTACGTCCTAATACTCAGTATGAATTTGCTGTAAAAGTTGTCAAGGGCCGACGCGAATCGGCATGGTCAATGTCGGTTCTAAACACAACTCTTCAAAACATTCCGATATCACCTCCCCGAGAGGTGACAGTTCGAGCAGATGAGAATAATCCTCAGAGTGTGATAATCCAATGGCTCCCACCGAAGCACAGTATGGGCCAGATAGCCGGCTATAATGTTTATTATACCACAGATACCACAAAAAGAGATCGAGATTGGTCGGTTGAAGGCTCAAATCTAGATGACAATGTTATGGTGATATTAAATCTGAAGCAACACACAACCTACTACTTTAAGGTGCAAGCTCGTACAGGAAAAGGTAATGCTCCATTCTCGGCTCTGGTCTCGCACACAACTGGGGGAGCAGTTTTGATGCAAGAACCAAATACCATCAGCAAGGGAATTACCAATGAGATGATAATTTACATGATCATCTTCGGCACAGCTGTGATTTTGTTCATAGTTGTTGCTGTAATTGTAATCTTGTGTCGCAAAAAACCACAGAGCTCACCAGAGCACACCAAGAAAAGGTAAGTGTGGATTAGTTACAAATATATAGCTTCCCTTTAAAAAGTGTTCCTTTCTCCGACGTTTATAGTTACCAGAAGAATAACGTTGGCGTACCAAAGCCTCCAGATCTATGGATCCATCATGATCAAATGGAACTGAAGAATATCGACAAACCAATGCACAATCATAATTCAACTCCAGGTAAGTTAATATTAAATTTAACTTCGACGATAGCCAGATGGTGATATTTTGTTTCTCTTCCTAAAGCTTGTAGCGATGGCGCTTCTAGTAGTGGAGCTTTGACACTTCCTCGACCAAGTTTGCATGAATACGACATAGAGGCTCCAGTTCCACCGTGTGTTACAAATTCTCTGGACAAACGGTCTTATGTTCCAGGTTATATGAGTGAGTTAATGAGATATCTATAAAATGTTCGACTGATTTATGGATTTTTATTTTTTGTTAGCTACTTCCTTAAATTCGACAATGGAACGACCACAATACCCACGAACGCAATACAACATTCCAAATAGGCCACATATGGGCGTAGATACAACATTATCACAACAGAGCTTGTCACAACCACAGAACAATTCTCTGGCACAAACGCCAGAACATCCATACATGTATGATGGATTTAGGTAAGTTAATAAGTTTCGCTAAGAATTTAGGGCGTTTTTTGTAGAAATTTCATTTTTTTTTTCTAACTTGTTGAGGAACTCCAATATTTATTTTAACTATTTTCAATCGCTCCTCTGATCAAAATTGACAATTTTTGTCATCAATTTTACAATTTTCGATTCAGAATCAGTAAAATTACCAATGCATCAACCCATATAATTTTTTAGTGTTATAATTACCATTCTGAGGGGGAAGAGAGCTTAATCCTCAGCCCTCTCCTGTCGAGTCTACTCGTATAATAACAAACTTTAGACGTTTTAATTTTCATAAATTATGAAATTGCTATGCCATTATGTATGGAATATTCATAGTATCGTTCAAATTCCCGCCTTGGCTTCTTAAGGTGTTACTGATCCGACTAGTCTAATTTTCAAAAAGATAAAAAGATAACCTAAAAAAAAAAAGATAAAAAGATAACCTAAAATTGTTCATTGGCATCCTCAATTGTGGCGTCCTATCGCCGTCCTGCTGGTGGTACCACATGTCGTCTAGGTCCTTAAGGTTCGAAGAACTGCATACTTGATGCACTATAATGCACTATTGCGCCCACTAGAGTATGCAAGACGTTCACATTTATAAATAACTATAAAAGGTCTATCTAATTATGCTAATTATTTTTTGTTATCAATCACACCCAAAAATTGTTGTGGGCTCTCGGTCTAAAAGATGTTTTATTCAGAAACCTGAGAAATTTTTAGTTATGTTGAACTTCGAACTTCATTGCGAAATATTTTTAAAATTTTTAAAAAGAATATAATTTATTTTAAATTGATTCTAAGTAGAAAAAAATATTTAATTATTATTTATTATATTCTTTTAATAAAATGCTAAGAATTATGTATTAACCATGAATTTGTATGTTTATGAAGACTAATTAAATTTAATTTCTATATTTCAACCTGAACATCCTTTTTCAAGAAATGTCCTTAAAATCGTCATTTTTTTTTTTTGACTGGCCGCTTTCAACAATGCAAAGAGACGTTCTAATGATCAACTCGAACAACTTTTATGTCTTTTGGCTTCCAAAAATGTCGTGCCGAAATTCTTCTTATTCTTCACAAATTTTAATTAATTTGATCAATTGAATCCAATTTTTTTGAATCTTGAAACATTGAAGCCATTACTGATAGACACCATTTACTAGTAATTGCCAGTCCTCTTTGGATTATATCACAGAGAGTTTTTTCTAAGGCTGTTATGAAAATGTCATCAACAAAACCGATGTAGCATATGCCTTGAGGATTAAGACTCTAGTAATTGATCCACTACGAGACTCCACAGCACCCTAGATATCTTAGAAGGCGTATAAGACCGTTTATTTGCATCATGTTTGTAAGTTGAAAAAGTTCAAGTCTTAGTAGATCTAGTCGCCCTACGAACATGCTGGTGATAGTTAAAAGCCCTTTTTTAATACTTCCAATCTTATGAAGTTAAAAAAATATTTAACCTAGGATTTGCTGTATCTTTTTCCCAATTTTAGGAATAAAGACTGCTTAAGCTTTTTTTCCATAGGCTTGGTATATACCCAAACAGTTCCCAAACTACGGGGGGGGGATTCAGATCCTTATGGTCTCCGATTGTCTCGTTAGTATAATCCCGCGACTTCAAGTAGCTGAAAGAAGTCTTGGATGTTTAAATAGGGTGATCTTGGTTTCCATGCTAAATTTCTTAAATGGGAAATTACGCGCCAAGGAAACGCTTCCTTCACAATATCCATTGTGGTTCGTGCTGTTTATGCGATTACACCGTCTTTTTGAAACCACATGATCTCCAAGCCCCCATCATCCAATTCCGGCAGTAAGAAGTAGTTTATCATGGCCCTGTAGCATTCGCCAGTAACAGTGATCGTATTGTCGGTGGGCTTACTCAAAAAAAACACGGCCTAATCACTTCTCCCGCTTAAACTCCGTACGACACAGTCACTCTTCGTGCATAACGTGTGGGTTTTCAGTGCCCAAAAACGAAGATTTTGCATATTGATGTAACCGCTTAAGTGGAAATGCGCCTCATCGCTCATGATGATTTTCGACACAAAATCGTCCTCTTCGTTGTTGAGATTGAAGATGGCTTGAAAGAATTACTTTCAAGGACGCGATGGACGGTCAGCATGTGGACGGATGTGTAAGCCTCGACCAAATGAATCCACGCTCTTGCGGATTATAACGCTCCATTGCTTGTCTGTTTGTACATTGCGGCTGTCTAGTTTCCAAATTTCAAATTTGGTTGACTTACGACGCCATTGGCAAAAATTATAACATTTTCCGATAGGATGATTAAATTTGTGTGTATCGAGAAATGGAATGTTCTGAGCACACAGTTCAAGCTATTTGTCAGTCTTCCCGGCAAATGAGTATTTAGTATCAGAGTGAACCTTTGCCTCTGATCTTTAATGAAGCTTCCATTAGTTTTCTTGAGTGCTAAAGAAGTTAATGTCTCTTTTTTTGCTAGAGTCTTGTGCAGCCTAGCTGCTGCAGGGGTTAAGGAAATGTTCTCACAGAAAACTATAAAGCTATATCCTTTTGGCTTTTCTTATTTCTCTGTTTTATTTTTTCAGCTCTATAGATGATGCTGGTATTGTGCGAGCTTATTCATGTATACAGCATAGTATGTATATTGAAATGAACGACTCGCAAGAAGAGCACTTCCATTCATTCGTTCTATTTTAAAGTGTAGGTTATTTAGTCACATAGGTAAACATCCGTTCAGCAAGCAACTATGAATACGCCCCAGTCTTTATAGCAATCAGAGTTATAAGTGAAGCCTCACTCACTTGGTTTTTTGAGAGTTATTATTTTCAAATCAAATCAAAAGGTTGTTATGCTAGCTACACACGAGGCAACCGTTGCAACAACGTGTTGCAGCAACGTGTTTCGTTTGTTCACTTCACACGTGGCAACTGTTGCCGCAACCACAGTACTGTTGGAGCAACCGACCGAAAATATCAAAACTTTTTGATATTTCTGGCAACGGTTGCAGCAACACAAAATCAATTGGCAACATAGCTACACACGAAGCAACGGTTGCTTCAACATGGCTGTGTTGCTGCAACGGTTGCCTCGTGTGTAGCTAGCATTAGAGCTTAAAAGATACAAAATATGGACCTTGTAGATTTCTATTATTTGTACTGCCTTTACTCAGCCTTCTATTGTAAGTTTTCAGCTCAGTAACCTTTCCAAATTAAATTCGATATAAATTAATTAATCATTTTTTTCGTTTGATATTTTGTTTCTTATCCCTTCAAATGTTTTCTATTAAATTTCGCATACATTTTTGAAATTCAAAACTGGTTTATTTACTGCAACAACAAATTCTGTGACGTTCACATTTTGTGTAAATGAATTTTTTATATGAAAAAATTTGTGAATTATTTAAATTTCTAACATCGTCCGAAAAGCGACGTCATCGAGTCAAACTGAGTCCCAGCACATTGCATAGAGAAATTCTAAAAAATGGCAAAGCCTCCATAAATCCGTTTTTCAATTTCCTTAATGAAATTCGACTGAGACAGAAGCAATGTAATGGTAATTTAAGTGGTGTTTCATTGGTCCGGACAGGTGCAAAGTTATGGAACTCAAAAAGCGATGAAGAAAAAAAACCTTACAGAGATATGGCTCTGCAACAGAGAAGCTTGAAACGTTTACAACCGAAACGAAAACCCATGGACAAGTTTAAGCACAAGAAGCGTCGAAAAAAGAGAAGACGTCCAAATCGAAATATACATACTAACTAGTTTTTTTCGCATGTGTAATATTTTTTTTAGATAAAGAATTTTAGGAAAAATAATTTTATTAATAAATGGATGTATTGTTTATATTAGTGCTTACAAAAATTGTTTTTGTTCTTATTTTGAATATTTCAGCAATCCACCATACCAAACAGCAATATCAACTGTGGAAACTTCAAAACGGGGACATCCACTGAAGAGTTTCGGCACTCCAGGTCCACCACAACCTGGTGTACCGCCTCCGGTCATTACCACATGCTCTAAACACAGTAAGTAGATGCATTTTTTTTTCTATTTTACTCTAGAAATGCAAACTTTGGAATGTTTTGTTTAGTTTCTTGGACTGCGGCATATGAGTCATACGAAGAATGTTTAGAGAAATTTTAATTTTCAAAGAACAAACAATGTAAGATTGAGAACCTCGTTCTTTGGCCTTTCTTTTCTAACGCTAGTCTCCTTAAAACCCTTTGTTTACCTGTGAAATAAAATAATATGAAACAAGTTTTGTGCCTCCTTTAACTATTGATCTTTCCTATATTCCCCTAACAATGTTTTTACCTGATGGTTTTTGACATACTTTCTTTGAGAGTTTCTGGAAAATGATGGTTTTAAAAAGTAAAAGTAAAAGCGAAATTCTTTACTAGTGGCATTTTCGATTGGTTGTCTAGAAAGGAAGAGTTTTACCTTCTGGATGATATTTTTAGGTTTTAAGGCTTTTCTTAGCTAACAGAAAGGTCTTAAGACTTAATGTGTTTACTGTCAATACAGTATGAGCTTATGTACTTCTCAGTCGAGTCTAATTACGCTATTGGATTCAAATTCTTCGTGTAGCTTTCTGAAACCCGATGGGCAATAAAGGAATACAACTTGTCGATCATAGAAAGTGTAAAGGTAAAGTATCATTAAATTAAATTTAATTTAATGTTATCGTCATTGTCATGCACAATATGACAATGACGGTGGCATGATCCGAGTGGTCCAATTGACTCTTCCGCATAGATCCGGTTTAATATGAGCGATGGCTTGTGTAATGTTCACCTTAAGGGTATCGGTCGATTGTGGTTTATTCGCATAGACTTGCGACTTCAGGAAACCCCACAAGAAAAATTAGGGTCCTCTTTCAAACGCTCCGAAGCCCAGTCATCGAACAAACGGCGTTGTGTATGGTCACGATCTGTGAGCTTCTGGGTCAGTTGAATCTTGTATGGAAGTAGGCCCAAGTCATGACGCAAAATTCTTGAAGTTGAAATTTGCGAAAGGCCGAGTTCTTGTGCACAGCAGGAATCGCCTTCTTCGGGTTCTGCTGAACACGTTTACGGACCACGGCGATATTTTTGCAATACTTTGAATTACGAATGTTGGCTGATTTATTAACGAATCGGTCGCCTCAATTTTTTCTAACAAGAGTAGACTTTTAAGGGCAACCACGTTTATGGTAAAATGGGCACAACGCGCGCAACGTTTGCACTAACCAACGCAACGTTTTAAAATTTGGTTGTGATGTTCAATCGTTTTACTAGCCATGGCGATTTGGCATCAGTGACTGAATAATAATAAACAGATTTGACAGACGTCACTAAAACAAAATGGCTGCCACAGGCCACCCAAATCTATCCGCGCCAAAAGACAAAACACTTCGTTTATACAAACAAAAGAGCTGAGGTACGAACATTAACAATGAATATATCGTGTTTTCCGTAGATTCTTCAGACTAGCTTTACTGACGCCTCCCATGTGCATATTTGACATTTGATGCAATTGATTAAAATTGCAAAGGTGTTTTGACGTTTTTTAAAACGTCTTTGACAAACATATTTATAAATAGACAGTCAAGGACTTTGTGGTTCATTTGATTTTATTTCATTTTCAGACAAATAGTACCTTTTTATTGTAAAACCGACAATATACTTTGCAATATTGTATTTGTACCCAGTGACAAGATGCTTATTGCGTTTTACTGACACGCCAAATACCAGGAATATATTGCCAGCCTCTGCAACCCTCTATGAAGTGTCAAAATTCTCCAAGAATATCTCTTTTGTCATGATAGGGGCTTATAATTTTATCCGTTCGGATACCGCAGAAAATTTGTAGATCCGTATCACTCATGCCTGATAGTGGTAGGTCACAACTTCTTCATTCTCCATAATTTCCTGTCATGAAATCATTTTAGCCGTTCGGATAGCGAAGAAAATTGTAGATCCGTAGAACATGCACAGTAAAATGGCTGACAGCTGTAAGTCACTAAGCCTTGTTTCTCCTTGATTTTTTTTCGCTGCAACAATGATATGTTTTGGTTTGTTTTCATACCAAAAAGCTGTTACATTCTCTTAGACTATACGACTGCCTAGTAAACCATGGAATCGGTTGTGTAATTTCTGGCTGCTCCATGAATGTTTGAGAGTCTCTCCGCGATTTTGCATAAAATATCTACATCTGTATCTATAACCAATTATACTAGTTCAAACGGATGAAATCGTTTTTCTAAAATTATTTCGCGTGATTAAGTTCTTTGGTTTTACTATGGCAGCAATTGACGAACTCCAACTGTGTCACCTATGACGTTGACAACCACCTAAGTTCCTTGGTAAAAATGGAATTGGTAGACCTTCCATCTAAATTTGTCTAGATTTATTTAAATTTTTTTTTTGTCAAAACTAAATTTGCATAAAATTATGATTTTTGAAGAAAAAAATAAGACGTCAAATAGAGTTCTTCTAAGTTCATACATATGTAAGGTCCTCGAATGTAAAAGATCTAAAATTATCGAAGTTCTTTCACAAACTGATATCTATCCTTTGCGTTGGTGAAGAAATGAGTAAGAACTCAATCAAGTTACAAAATTTCTATAAACCGAATTTTAGGGTTCAAAAATTTTTGTCAAAAAATTGTGTATAACGCACATAATTAAAATGTCAAAATCGTAATGTTGATTTGTTTTAATTTTTAGATGGCAGTAGGTTTGTTTGTTGATCCTTGAAGTCACCCTGGTAAGTAAATTCTGTATTTTTGAGACCTAGAATCGTCCAGAACTCGTTCTAAAGTAGATCTAGGTATTTTGATGTGGCGCGATCAGATAACTAAACTGTTAAAAGTTACATGAGATTTAATATGTATTTCTTTTGTTGTCGTTTTTCGAAAGAACGAACCTAGTGATACAAAAACTTCAGAATCAATAAAAGCCGTATTTTATTATCACCAAAGATCCATAAAGATCATCGCTTGAAAATAAAACGATACGGGCAGAAGTATTGTATGCTCATCTCTCTTTTCCTTATATTTGTTGATTTTCAAATATTTCTTGGGTCTTTTCTTTACACTGTAGTTTAGACTACCTTACCATAAAAAGCCATCTACCCGCTAGAGTGAGAATTAATTTTTTGGATCTTTGAAATAGATCCAGATAAAGAGTAGAATCCCAAATTGTTTATGTATAACGTGTTGAAAATAAATCCAGATCCGTTGATAATGAAACGCACCTTAAGTTTTACTCGCTGTTTTATTGGGAATTTCTCTTCCGGATTTTGAATCAAAAAAGTTTTGATAAAAACGTCGTAGCTTCACTGAAAACGAGGAGCAAAGGTCAACCCTACTGCTAAATACTCATTTTCCAGGCAGCTTACCAATAGTAGGAAATATGATAGAGAGAATACCTCTAAGGCCTAACCGGGAAGACTGGAAGATAGCTTCGACTATCTGTTCAGGCAATAGGATTGAATGGGCGTTAAGTACCTTTCAAATCACGCATCTTTCCTGCGCTCTTGCAGAAAGGTAAAGAGGAACTGATACCCTATCTTATTGCTTCGAAGTAGTATTGCATTTGGGTACATACCAAGTCTATGGAGAAGAGCAAAGGTAATTTTCATCCCCAAAGTGGGGAAAAAAGATACCACACATCCAAAGTCATTCAGGCCAATAAGCCTAACATCCTTCTTACTGAAAACTTTGGAAAAGGTAATTGATAACTTCATTAGATCGGAAGTATTAGTAAACATGCCCCTAAATCACCGTCAGCATGCTTATAGAGCGGGTAGATCCACAGAAACCGCTCTGTATGAACTAACGAATATAATACAGAGAGCTTTAGATATTAAAGAAACGGCATTATGCGCCTTCCTTGATATTGAGGGGGCCTTCGACAACACCTCTCACGAAGCAGTTCATTCGGCTCTAGAAAGGAAGAGTGTTCCTAGCACTATAGTCAGATGGATAAGTAAAATGCTTAGTACAAGAACGGCGGAAGCATACGCAGGACTAAACGTCCAGAAAGTCATCACAACAAGAGGCTGTCCGCAGGGAGGGGTATTATCACCCTTGCTGTGGAGTCTTGTAGTTGATGAATTACTAGAAAGTCTAACCTCCCAAGGGATTCGATGTATTGGCTTTGCTGATGACATCGTTATAACGGCACTGGGGAAATACGAAGAAACTCTCTGTGATATAGTCCAGAGAGGACTGTCTATAACCAAGAAATGGTGTATATCTGTGGGACTTAACATCAACCCTACCAAAACAACGATAGTACCATTTACCAGTAAAAGACTTTTACCTCGCATGAAACCCATTCAGTTGGCGGGAGATGTAATCGACACCCAGAGGGAGGTCAAATATTTAGGAGTTACACTAGATAGCAAACTCCTCTGGAACAAGCATGTCGAAATAACCGTCGGGAAAGCCACAAAGGCCCTCATAATTTACAAGAGACTTGCAGGTAAATCATGGGGCTGCAAACCAAACATCATAAGATGGATGTACACCATGATGGTAAGACCCATCATTACCTATGGGGCAATTGCATGGCATAAAAGATCCGAACTAAACACAACTAGGAAATCACTAGACAAATTGCAAAGGCTTGCATGTATATGCATAACAGGAGCAATGAGAACATGCCCTACAGCAGCGATGGAAACCATCCTTCATCTGACGCCACTACACGTGGTCATTGAAAATGCTGCTAAGGGTGCCATAATGAGATTTGCCAAGGAGGGTACTGGGACGGTTAAAATTATTGGAAACAGGGAAAAAGATTCGATAATCCGGTCCTCAGTAACAAACCTCATTGACATCCCAAGAGATGGTATGATCAAAAGATATAACTTCGAAAAACATTTCAAAACGGAGTTAAGTTGCAAAAAAGACTGGCTAGGCGAAACAATAAACTATAGTCTTAAAGAAAATACCATCAAATGGTACACAGATGGATCGAGGACGGCTGAAGGGACTGGTGCTGGAGTTTTTGGGCCTAGAACTAAACTCTCCTTACCGATGGGAAAGTCCACTAGCATATTCCAGGCAGAAGTAAATGCCATACGCATATGTGCTGGAAGAAACCTCTATAGGAAAAACGAGTATAAAAACCAAAACATTGCCATCATGTCAGACAGTCAGGCTGCACTAAAAGCACTAAGCTCCTACACCATCAGCTCCAAACTTGTTTGGGAATGCGTGATTAAGCTTAATAAACTGGGCAAGAATAACACTGTCACGCTTCATTGGGTACCAGGCCACTTTGGTGTCCAGGGCAACGAAGTGGCAGACTCCTTAGCAAAAATAGGTGCATCGACACCCCTTACAGGGCCAGAGCCCTACTGCGGAATAGGAGAAAACGTGATCAAAAACAAAATCAAAACAGAAGAGGAGACAAAAAGATCAAAGATCTAGAAAGAACTCCCTAAGCTAAGACAGGCAAAACTATTACTCGGGGACTACAACCGAGAGCGTTTTCTAACCTGCATTAGCTTAAGTAGGAACAACCTCAGGAAAATCACGGGGCTTCTCACAGGCCACTGTAGGTTGAGAAGACACCTCAACATCCTTGGCTTAGTGAGCAACGCGACTTGCAGATTCTGCAACACTCACGAAGAGACACCTGACCACATACTGGCAGTGTTGCCATAAGATATTTTTGGAAATCGGGAGATTTTCACATCAAAAATCGGGGAAATCGGGGAATTAGAAGTTGAAATAATTTTACTTATTTAAAAAAAAAATTTTTGTTCATCAATTTATTTGAGAAAAAGTTCTCTCAACATTAGTTGAAGAGTTTGGTAATGTTAATATCGATGAAATAAAGTTAGCCATCAATGAAAAGGCCAAACTTTGATTGCCCTTTTGATTGAACAAACAATTTTCCAAAATATTTCAATTTTAATAGTACAAAGCTTTCATATATTAAGCTTTTAGAGTCAAGATTACTTATTTCTCTATATTCACAATCGATTCGCTGCATATCAGAATAATGAATAACAGGGGCGAACGCAGGTGGGGGTTTTGGGGGTTCAAACCCACTCCGAAACATGTGGAATAAAAAAAATAAGGATTCATTTTCTTAAAAAAAAGTGTTATTTTCGTGTCATAAATTCTTCTACATCTTTTCATAAAAAATTTCCATAATTCAAATATTATTAACGTACGGCCCAAGAATAGGAGTGCTTGGAAATAAAAATTGAGGCAATTTTCTTTGAAATTCGCAAAAATTTTAAGCTTTGGTCAATACTTGTACTTACTTAAACAGGGATATTAAATAAATTATAAAGTAGGAACAAAAGTAAACAATTTTATTTATATTATATTCATACCACAATTTCTTTAAATGTCTAGTAAAGTATGCAATAAGTAACTTTGAGTAATTAAATAAAAAAGCAGCAATATTGCCCCAATTATGCCCCCGTGTCACAAGGAAATCGTTTTGAATTTTTCCCCACCGGTTTTTTTCTTTTCTTAGACCAAAAATAACGGTACCTACCCATACGATTTTTTCGAAATTTTATAAATATTATTTTTTCTCAAAAACTGTCCCACAGAATTAAAAAAAAATTCATAAAATTTTATTGAGTTTAATCTAGGGTGTGGTTAAAAAAAACTGTTATTTTTTGGAAGCCCCAAAATGTTTGTACCTAAAAATAAAGGTACCCACCATACAAATGTAAAAAAATTGTTTTTTTATTTCAATTAATATCAATTTATTTCATTTAATTTTTACTATCATCTATAATTTAATAAAAAAAATTTAAAATTAAGATATAACTGACTGTACATACAATGAATCGAATTTTGAATTTCTCATTATAAGCAGAACGGATTTGAATGAAATTTTTTTGGGAAAAGCTTCTAAAAAAATTAAAAAACATTGCGTTTCAAAATTCGTTATCTCAAAAATGGCTCAATATTTTTTTTGGAAATTTATTTTTTATTCGTACAATAATGAATACTACAAGTTGGCGTACCAAAATTTTTTCTTAAAAATGTTTTAAGAATTTTGATGATATTATATGAACCAAATAATGGCCTCCATCACAAGGCTCGTAGTAAAAGTCTATGTCTAAAAATTAATAAAAAAGAATATTTGCCAACTTTTGGTAACATTATTCAAATTTTCCGAATGGGTATCCGTTGCAACATCCATATGATTTTTAGCGATTAGCTATGAAATTGTTTTAAAAGTCCCTATCCCTAAGAGCCAATATTGTTTAGTTATAACATATTTATGTTAATATCAATAAAGATTATGTAATTAGCAAGTACCTACAGTAAAGTAATAAAATAATATATTTATACAAATTTGATATTTTTTTCTAAAACCCCCTCCGAATTTATTTTCTGCGTCCGCCCCTGATGAATAATATTAGGAAATAAGTTAAAAAGATTACTTAGTGGATCAATTTGTTTTCGTTTTAATAAGGTCAAAGCCTGAAAATTTTTATTTTTAAAATCAAACCTATGTAATATTTGCTTGCAAAGTACAACGTAAACGCTTATACAGTTGTTTTTAAATCGTTCAACTTTAGAGCTCGAAATAAGATTTTTTCGCTCCCGAGGTACAAATTATCATTGTTTATTATATTGTAGGTACAGTCTGATTTTAACATTTAGCTAGAAGATAAAGAAAATGGATCTACATTTATATTTTATTAGTGTAATTGAAAATATTAACAAGAACTTAACTACCGACACGCACCGCCCGTTGGGTATAGTTCACATTGTATTTTTGTCAAAAAATCGATGTAAGATGAACAATTGACAAAACAATTAACAAAAATTGCGTATTGACAAGGTCCTCACAGTCAACTGATGAGTCAATGTGAGATCGCCGGGACGAAACGCCAATTTTTGTGAACTAAAGAGAAAACCGTAAGTTAGGCACTGCCAAAATTTTAATAAAATAATAAATTATATTCATTCAAGAGCGGAGAAAATATCTGAACGTATTTTTTAATTGAAAATCGGGAGAAAGTGCACTATTTACATCAAAAATCGGTGTATCGGAAATAAGTCTAGAAATCGGGAGAAATACGATAAATCGGTGTTTCTGGCAACACTGCATACTGGGGAAATGTGATGCACTCGTGCATCAAAGGCACAGGTATCTGGGCAAGCACCACATAAAGGAGAGCGAATTATCATCCCTTAAAATACTCCAAATACTTCGATTCCTCAGAGGAGCAGATTTGGAGGAAGAACTGTAGTAATGAGCCAACCTCATCCAGTTCTAGATGGGGGACAGAATAGATCTTTAGGTCGCAGTGTTTTTATACCCCAATTTATTCATTCATTCATAACTCTTCCTCACATCAATCTAACCTATGCTCCGATATTTCCTCGTAAGCATTACAGAGTCTGTATGTTGGACTGATCACCAGGCCAAGAAATCTGAGGTGTCTTCTCATTTTGCAGTGACCATTGAGAAAACCCGTAATTATTCTGAGGTTATTCCTACTTGATCCGATACAGGATGTAAAGCATTCTTGGTTGTAGCTCCCAAGAAACATTTTGGATTACCTCAGTTTTGGAAGCTCTGTCCATATTTTTGGAATTATGGCCTCGTTTTTCGTTTTGATTCTATTTTAAATCTTATTCTGTCCTAAGCTACAATAGTGCTCAGGTGCCGTTAGTGGTGTCGTTTTACCTATGTATTTTAAATAAAGATTCTGCCTTTTCATATCCAATGACACCTACGTGTCCCGGTATCCAATGAAGTGTGGCATAATTTGTCTTGCCGAGATCGTTTAGTCTGCCCACACACTCCCATACCAGCTTAGAACTAATGGCATAGAAGTTTAAAGCGTTTACCTCTGTTATAACTATGCCATTAGCGAAACCGAAGCATCATATGGCTTGAAAAGTAAAACGTTCAAGCAATTCATCACCATGAAAGTACCTCTCCCTGAGGACAGCGTCTTGTTGTGATGATTCTCTGAACATATTGTTCCGCGCATGCTTCCGGCGTTCTTGTGGCAATTCCAATCATCATTTTGGTTATAATGTACAAGTTCATGATAGGTGTTGTCAAAGACACCCTCGATACCTAAAAAAACGCATAAGGCAGTTTCTTTACCATCTTGGGTTATTTGTACAGTGTTAATAAGCTCAAAAACGGCGATCTCTACAGATCTACCCGCCCTATAAGTATGTTGGCGGTGGTTAAGAGGCATCTTAATTAATACTCATGAAGTTATCAATTACCTTCTCCAGATTCTTTCGTAAAAAAGATGTTTAACTTATTAGCTCTTCTCCCTATTGATTTGGTGTATACCCAAGTGCAATACTCCTACGAAGTATGATAATAAGATAGGACATTCATTCGTCCTTCGCTTTCTATAAAAAGACTGGAAAAATACCATCCATACATGGTGATTTAAAAGGTTGAAAGGTACTGATGGCGTATTCAATTCTTTGTCCAGATAGTTGAAGCTGTCTTCCAGTCTTCTTGGTTTAGGTTTTGAGGTTTTCTTTCAATTGTGTATCCAACCATTGGAAGGCTACCCGAAAAATGAGGATTAAGTAGCAGAGTGCATCCTGGTTTCTCATTATCGTGAAGCTTCCATCAGGTTCCCGCAGGGCCCAGCAAATAAGTGCCTTCTCTTTTGCTTAAGTTTTGTGCAGCTACAGTGGTGGAGGAAATACCCTTACAGAAAACCACTAAGCTATTGCTTTTGGCTTTCCTTATTTCCCTGTTTTATTTTGTTAGCTCTATAGAGTATTTATTCCAGTCTAGTTCTTCTTGCCTCTTTTTTTCCTTTTTTTCTTACCTTGGATCTTAGTTGAGACAAATTTTTATTCCACTATAAAGCATCCTCTTGCTAATAAATTACTTTAAGGCAACTGAGTTCATTTATGTTATCTTAACTTCCACTTCGTCCTGTTAAACCACCTTCTTGCTATGATTGATTTCTCTAATTGAGCCAATCACAAAATCTAAAAATGTTTGTATTGCCCATCCTATAAATTAAAAAAAATGTACCCTTCAGCTAAATACTATTTTTGTTCTGTTGAGACATTTTAACAAATTACCCAATCCAATATTTCGCTAATTTATTGTTTGGTCCTATAAAATAATAATATTTTTGTACTTTTTTTACTATATTCTTTTATATCTAATCGATTTTTTTTCTTATTTATTTTTATTTAGCACCATCAGTTACAATACGTCCCCAAAATGCTTCACCATTCAAAAAACCATCATTCTCAGTTGCCACGCCCACAAATCGCCTAACAGGCTGTTCATCAATAGCACATTCAACTGATGAAATACAAAGACTTGCACCAAGTACTTCCACCGAAGAACTTAACCAAGAAATGGCCAATCTCGAGGGCCTGATGAAGGATTTAAGTGCAATCACTGCCAGTGAATTTGAATGTTAACATCGATAGAAATAAATAGACCATACGAAAAATAATATTAGCCCCTTTCCCACCCCCCACTCTCAAACCCATCCACTCATCCTCAACACAACAACACCATTCACTTATTATATTATAAGCAAGCACCTTATAAAAATATGATTATTATACACGTATAAATTAGAGAAAAAAAATCTTAAAAAGTTTCCTTACGCCATCCCAAATTATTAACACAATTTTTTTTATTTTTATTTTTTTGAAAAAATTGAAAGAAAAACTGTTGTAATCAGGTATTTTTTTATAATGAAAACTTAGGCAAGTAGTTGACACATTCATAACACATTAAAAATTAAAAAAAAATGTAATACACCGATAATAGAATTTAAACAAAAAAAAATATTAATGTACGCACTCAAGAACTGCCCCTACGCGGGAAAGAGACAGAAACGTATAGATCTACTACAATTAACACACATGCATGCATATCACGTCAACCGAGCTAAAGAGGACCACATAAGAGTGTACACGAAGTCCTTGTTGTATTTTTTTTTCTACATTCGATTTCCTACAAGTCAAGCAATAGTCCTGTAATTATAATAATCATATTTTGTAAAAAAAAAAACGAAAATTTTACCAAGAAATACTATATTCATTTATCTCTTTCCAATTACAGTAATGTTAAAGCTTTCAAAACCATAGTTTATGAATTTTAATCATTTCAAAGGCCGTTTTAGAAAAAGCAAAGACATTTTTTGAAAACCCAGAAAAGTTTTATGGAGGTGTTCCAATTTTTAAAAATTCAGGTTTTCAATTTGAAATTAGAAAAACATTTCTTCCGTATGAAAGTTTTAAGCTTTTTAAATTAGAATTTGAGGAGTCCCTGCGTTTGAAATAGGAACTAAATTAATCCAGCCATTCCCGAAATATTTGGAAATGGTCGAAAAAGGACAATTTTCTTGAAACAAATTTCAAAATCCTATTTTCTCTATGTTCATTGTTCGCCAAAAACCAAAATCGGCTTTTTTACAATAACAAAGAATATCAGAGATCGAAAGATTGATCAAAATTGCCACAGCTGTTTTTAAGAATATTTGCAAGAAAAAATTATATATGGTAGCTAAACATTCCTTAGTACTTCTTGGCATTATGCTTTGGACTTTCTTCAGGGGTAAAGCTTTTTAGATAAAGAATTTTAAATCAAGACCTTTATTTCACCTTCGAGTTTTCAAACTTTAACAAGATGCAATGTCAATCCTTTTTTTTTTATTTTGAAAAGAGCTTTTATTTTACAATTTGTCTTTCTTAATCACACCACACGAAAGCTCATGTATTTTGCAATAAATTGAGAAGCTCAGGCGTAGTACTAAAATGAGATTTAAAAGTAAAATATTTCATTCGAAATCTCTTCATATTTTTAAAGAAACAAAGCTTTTCCGTTTCTTCATTGAATGATCAAATAAGTTTTAATGTATGACAACAGCTTAGATTCCCTAAAAGCTTTCAGGGACTTTTCACTTCAACTGAAATGATCTTTCTTCGCTTTAAGTGTTAACACACTAAAAATCTTATGTATTTACTTCGAATAAAAAAAGCTTTATTATAACAGAAAAATTGGTGACTTCTTTGCCATTTCTGACATTTTTCATACAAAGACAAATTGCATTCTTTTAATTTTGAATAATTGAATCCGAAGGTGAACTTGAAATTAAATTCCAACTTTCACATAATATTTTAATTAAAGTTTCTCAAACAATTTAAAAATATGTCGTTATATCTAAAACTATATTAAATAATAACAATGTCGTGACATAAAACAGGGTCTTGTTAAAATCAATTGGAAAATCAGAAACCTACCATTTAAATTTTCCCCAAAATTGGAGCTTAAAAGCTTATTTTATATAAAGTATTTAGGCCGATTTACTTATCTTTCTTACGATCCCTCGGGTATCCGCGGAGGTTTTTTCTTCCTTGTCACCTCGAATCTGGAGGCTGAGATTCCTAGACTCTTGGCTTGACCATTTTTGTTCATTCTTTGAAGCGAAACTTAAATATTTTTAAGTTCAACATAACATTATGTAGTAGTTCTGTCTAATTTATGCAAAGTAGATGTTTGCACATACCCATTTTAGTTGAGCTTTAAAATATATGTATAAGTTTTGTATCAGCAAATGGGTCTTAATGAGTCAAACGCTCCAATTTCTTATTTTCGAAAAATCTACAAAAATAAAACTTTAATAGCACTTCTAAGCTTCTTTTAGTCTAAATTTAGAAAAGATTCTTGAATGTATCTGACTTCTTCGCAAGTTGGCATCAAAAACATTATCCCCGCCATAGGTTTGATTAGATCTATATTACATAAATTTAGAAATAAAAAAATTGCAATAAATATTATCATGTGTCTTTCTTTTATCTATTTCGGCTCTTTGAAAAGTTCAAAGTTCTTTCAAATCGATTTTCGAACACATTACCATTATTGTGTTAATATAAGACGGGGTTTTAAATAAATATAAATGTGATGTAAAATAAAATATTCTTTTTCTTTGTAATACAAATAAATTAATGCTTAAACAATTCTACTTAGGTATACTTATCTTCAAATCATGTGACTAAAAATATTTTTTTTTCTTTTTTACTTTTTTGTAAATCACAAAAATGCCTGTAAATATTTATAAATTACATAAATTCACTATTCATTTTTCTAACTTTAGGATCTTAAGTATCATAAACAAAAACAAATTATTGAGACAAAAATAATTCTTAGAAGTTATAAATTTATTTTGTTAAAATTATATTATTATTTTGAATTTGTGCGATGTTTTTAAGAAAAAAAAAGAAAATATGGAATTTAGGATCAGAGTTGTTGTCGAAACTAAAGTAGTTTATGTTTAGTCATTTTGTGTATGTCGTGTGTTTTTGTTTTTCTTTTTTTCGAAACGAATTTAGAATCATTTTTTGGAGCTAAAAAATGTTTTAAAGTTCTATTAATTTCAAGCATAACAGAGTTTCATCTTATACTGGACTTACATGACTGGCACAATTCCATTATATCTGTCATATTTAGGCTTCTTAAAGCCATGATCGTGTTTTATAAAAAATTATTACAATTTGCCAAAATATTTGGCGATTTATTTGCCAGTCATGTAAATCCAGAACTAAGCAAGAGCAAACAATTGTGTTTTTCTTTAATTGACGAAAGTCTTATTTTGACAAGACACTCTAACTGATACCAAAACTCTTTTTCTTTGAAACAACAACTCTTTCGCCAGTTAAAAAAGACAATTTGAAACCTTGCATTTAAGCCCAATAATAACTATAATGAAAAGCATTTATTTTATTGAACATTTTAGTTTTTAAATTTAAACATTTACAAAAATTCATTCCAGTGAATATTTTTGTGCTAAAATGATTTCATTTAAATCGAATTGAATGATCATTGAAATACTGGAAGTTCCTATTACGATTATCTGTTTATTCGATTCGATTTATTCGACCGTAAATGAATAGTGGCGCATATGGACCAACTCTGATCTAAGTGTCAGCTGTGACGCTAGCAGCCACTTTAACCTAGTTGCTCAGTTTTTGAATAAATTGAGCTTAAAAATGCCAAATTTCAATATACTGTATGTATGTGAAATTATAAATTCATAATCATCTATCGAACCCTTTTGTCTGTATGAGAAGCCTGGGCAAGAATTATATTTCTTTTTGATAATGTGAGTAATTTAACCCATATTCTTTGGTTTGTTATCAAAATATTCACTTAGATGTTTCAAAATTGAAAATTAGAATGTTCAATGATGCTTTTCAAACATACCATTAAACTGGGCCCGTATCGAGTAAGACTAAAGCGATCGCTCAATAATGATCGTCGTTTTGACAAACCCTCTCTCTATAATTCTTTATTGAGAAAATAGAGACAGCTATAGTCAAAACGACAATCAATTACTAAGCGATGGCTTTAGTTTTACGCGATACTGGCCCTGGTCCATCAGTATTTGAAATGAAAACCTTTTCCCTTTATACAATGTTGGTTAATGACATTCTTTCAGGTTTGAACATTCTTTTTATTGAAGAATGCAATCCAATCCTGTCGCATTTGATCTCAATCATACACATACAACAGACTATAAATAACTATTATTTCAAGGAGGCCGTTTTCGAAAACGTTAATATCATCAAATCATCGTCATTCAATGACGCAGATAATTCTGTCATTAAATATTTATATTTACTCCGCAATTGATGTTATCGAACGTATTCCTTAAGCAAACTACGTTATTGAAAATAATGCTTTTGCATAAAAATTTCTGTTTGCAATTTCAACAGTTTTGCACACTTGCAGTTGTGCTTAAGAACATCATGCAACTACATTTTTGACGGAAATGACGTTTTCGAAAAAATTCCGCAATTCCCTTATACTACTTTGCATTCACATAGCACGGCTACTTGACTACTTCATTTCACTTCACTTTAAATCTAATTCTAAATCGATAGTTCCACTCCATTACACTAGCCCTTTAGCTTGCATTTCCCATTAAAAGTGAAAGAAGCGACTTCTAGTTCTCCAAATTCCCATATTTTTCCAAAACAAAAAATATAAAATCAAATGAAAAAAAAAATCCCACAAGTTCTTTTCATTCATATTTTCTGGAACCAAATCCAAGATAAAATTCGAATACTATCCTATGAATTTTTTTAACATTTGTATATTTTGTTTTTTTATGTTTAAAAAATAAAACAACTTTTCGATCACGATGATTAAAAAAAAAACAAAGAATAATGTATATCAAATAACAAATTATTTTAATTTTTATCATTTGCCATTAGGATTTTATTTTGCAATCAACACTCCATCGTGATCATTGTGCCATTTAATTGTTCATTCATAAAATATCGTATATATAACTTTATTATTTTATATATAAATATATATTTTAGTTTATAGTTAAGAAGAAAAATATATGTATTTGTATATGTACTTTATATTATGTAGTTTATAAGAAATCACCACTTCTTCTAATTGTTTTTTTTTTTTGTCAATGTTTTTTTTTATAAATTTCCTTTTCTAGATAATTTTAAGAAGTAAATTATACAATTGAATAATATTATTATGTAAGACATTTTTGTACAGATTTATAAATATAAATAGAAATAGAAAAAAAGGAAAATAAAAATATTAAGTGAACTTAAATGCGTAAATGCTAAATGGAATAACAAACTATTATGTTGAAACGAAAAAAAAACTAATTATGTATTTATAATTTAATGATTCTTTATATCGATTGAAAAAACAATGAATTTTTGTATAAGTAGTTAAAATCGAAACAAATAAATAAAATAGTTTTGTTTAACGGAAGCAATGAATTGCGAACAAATAATAATTCTAATTTTATATTAGGTTATGTACCTTGTACGTGTACATACATACATATTTGTATGTATGGGAGGGAAGACCAAGAGACAAATGGGACTATCCCAAAGAATTTTTGTTTGTTTTTTTTTAATTATTTGTATAGTTGCTAAGAAATAACATAAGAATTAAATAAAAAAAAAGAAAACAAGACACAATTGACGAGAATATTAACCAAAACAAAAATATTAAATAATAAATGTACATTCATATTTATAAATTGTTTGTTTTATTAAATTTATGAGCCGATTAAATGTGTATTTTGCTGCGTTTTCAGAAACTACTTTTGTATGCTTCAGAAATGTATACATTTTTTTAATTTTGAAAATACAACTGGGTCTGTATTACGAGAAACGAAACTAAAGGCGAAAAACTATTTCCGGAGAAAACAATTGCGACAAAACACATAAATGTTAAAAACAAGATCCAAGTTCTCATATGTATGTACAAAAATCCTGCGTGTAACGAGTCAGCCGTGAAAAGTAGTAAGATCTAAAAGTAAACCAAGTTCTATGTTTATGAAGTTTTAAAAGTTTTGAAATAACTCCAAATTATCCGGGAATTTTTTTTTTTTTTTATTAGTGACTAAAATTTGGAGGGCCCACTGTTAAACTTTCATAACTTTTTAAATTGTGAGTAATAAAAGAAAACTAGACTAACGTTGTGCCAAATTACAAAATTCTACGGTGTCGGGAAGTACTTCATAATGTTTATAATCTGTCACTGAGTCAATCACGATATTTATGAAGTCCTGGGCCCGTATTACAGATTACGAAACGAAAGGCAAAAAAACGATACCCTAGAAAACGATAGTCAACACATGGACCGATTATGGTTTACGATAATGGATGCATCAAAATATTGCCTGATAAAAAAAAAAAAACTTTTTTTAAGCGCATCCAACTTCATTCTTTCAATATTTCTGTCAAAAATAGTACATGTGTCAAAACAATGAAATACTAGTGCCAAAAGCAGTCGTAAGAGAAAACGATTATCATTTTAAAAAAACGAGTATCGTAAAACGTAATCGCAACTTAACGATAACGAGGGATTTTAAACGATAATCGTAATTCGTAATACGGGCCCTGCATTGACATTACGCTATTTAGCTACCGGTGATGCTTTGCTCTTCAATATCTACGTATTTGCTTTGCGTCCAAATATTTTGAAACTTTAAAAAGGTGGACTTAATTATCGATTGAGGCCGGCTGCTTTTTTTAGGAGATGGCGGCTTCAAAACTTGCACCCTCTCAGTCGCCGGCGGATTTTTTTAGAAAATTCCTTTCTACTCCATAATAACGTGTATGGATGCATTTATATAAAAAAAAATATATACAAAAACTTCAAGAACATTTTTTTTGCGTATGCGCAGCTAGGTTTAATATCTAACAACTGATAATGAAGACATTACCAATGAGTCTGACAATAATTAAAATTGTATGTTCAGACAATTGTAAAATATTTGACAATGTCATTGTCCGATAGTCGCCTGACAATGGCGTTTCTGACAATATTTTCAAACGAAATTGAAAGTTCAGATAGTTGAAAGTTTTAATTTGGACATATTCAGCCCTATCGAGGTATCCGTTCGGGAAAAATTATTTTCCGATTTGTTCGAAATCGGAGAATTTTCTACCGAGGTACGCTATCCGATTGACATATCGGAAAGTCTTCCGATAAAATGTGACGCTCATCAACGCATTGCGATTAAGTACATTCAGCAAAGAATTTTTGACAGTTGTGCGTTAAATTTCTTCGAAAATTCTCTGACAGAAAATAGTTGCGGATTATTTAAGAAAATGGAATAGAATGAATGCGATTGTATGCTTCATTTTTGTTTGTTGTGAAGTGGATACCTCGAACGAAATCTAAGTTCCGATCGGAACGGAATATCGTTTCGGAACTTCTTCCGAACGGATACCTCGATAGGGCCGATTTTCTACTGACAGATCTGACATAGCTTTACTTACATTTTTCTATACTTCTATGCAGTTTATTTATTCAACACGTTAAATACTAACGCAATAATCTTAAATTATATCATAGTATTTACATAATATAAAAACTAAAAATACTTAAATCTATATGTACTTTAAATTTAATTGTTAAAGATGAAGAACATATTCTTAAAACTGTGTGATTTTACGTTGTCATTAATTGAATGAATAAGAAAATAGTTTTTATTGAAGACATTTATTAAGAGATTGAGAGGACTATTGGCGCCGTAGTTAGATCTACTGAAAATATTACAAAGAGGCAATTGCCTTCTTAAGCTAGAACGACTAACACTAAAATTCAATCTACAAAGAACCGATGGAGCTGTAACTGTTCCATTAACAATCCCCATAATAAAACAGAACTGTAAGTACTCACGATGACTTAGAAGGGATGGAAGATTTATTAGTTGAAGTCTATGTGTATAAGGTGGCAAATCAATAGTACTAGACCAAGGAAGAAAACGTAAACAAAATCTCATAAATCTCCTTTGAATACACTCTATTCTGTTGACATGAACCGCGTAATATGGGGCCCATACAATGCAACCATATTCCAGAATAGACCTAACAAATGAAACATACAGAATTTTAAGAACATAAGGATCACGAAAGTCACGAGCAAACCTTTTAATGAAACCAAGTATCTTATTAGCTTTTTTTATAATGCAATTGTAATGGTCCGTGAATGAAAGTTTTGAGTCCAATACCACACCGAGGTCAGCAAAACTTGACAGACTACAGAAATGAGACGTATTCAACATATAAGTATATGACAGAACATTATGTTTGCGTGTAAAACGCATGATTTTACACTTGTCAATATTTAAAGACAGACGATTAGTATTGCACCATTCCCAGAATTTTTGAAGATCATTCTGTAAAAGTTCACAGTCAGCTACTGAGTCAATTTTTCGAAATATTTTCACGTCATCGGCATAAATTAAAAACATAGAGTTACTTAAAACAGAAGGAAGATCGTTAATAAATAAGACAAACAATAAAGGACCAAGATGACTACCTTGTGGTACACCCGAATTTACAAGAAACCATTTAGAACGTTCATTTTTAAACACGACACTATAAAATCTATTTTTGAGATACGAAGAAATCCATAAAATAAAGCGATTGTTAAGTCCAATGCTGCTTAGTTTCATAAGTAATATTTCATGATTAAGTTTGTCGAAAGCTTTACTGAAGGCAGTAAAAACACAATCTACTTGCTTATACTTTTCAAAGGCATCTAAGCAGAACGTTGTAAACTGTAGTAAATTTGTGACCGTAGATTTCTTTTTCACAAAACCATGCTGGTTTTCACATATAACAGAGGTACAGTGAAACGATAGAACATCACAGATAATGGATTCGAACAATTTAGGAATGACAGAAAGCTTAGCAATAGGTCTGTAGTTTGTTACTAATTTTTTTTTACCTTTCTTGTGAATGGGAGTAAGAAATGCATTTTTCCAAATAGCGGGAAACGTTGAACTACTAATTGACATGTTGAAAAGCAAAAATAACGGGTATGACATATATATTGCACATTTTTTCAAAATAATTATCAATTATTATAATATTATTTTTCTATTATAATTCTAATTATCAACCAGCAGAACTAAACCCAAAAAATGTACGTAATAAATATGACATATAAACCCATGTTCTGCATTTCACTTATTGTGAATTCGAGCAACAAAAGTGAATTTTGATGTTCTGCATTCCGCATAAAATAACTTGTTATTTGTTCATTCCGAATGTGAAATGTTGGCGTTCTGAATTCCACCCGAAATGAAGATTCTGAATTGAGTTTTCGGAGATGAAAATTCTTGTTCTACATTTCGAATACAAGGCGTTTTACGTTGAATTCAATTCATTTAGTTTTGTTTAGCGAAACTTTACATTTGCGCGAAAATTGACAAATATGTAAACAAAGCTTTGAAATTTTGTTTTTGTTAAAATAAATTGAAAGAGCTCCCGACCAGAAAAATTTTTGTTGCAATTTATGAAATAAGTTAAGGAAGAAATTTTGTGTTAAGGGAATTGAAGTCGATTTTATTAAGGGATTTATTTGCAAAATGTAAACAAATGTTTCTTCTTTTAGTCTGAAGCTTCTTTTGAAACTGCAAACAATTCAAATATGACCATGTTAATTTATTCTTCATTTCAACTTACGCTGCTTCTTGAAGATTTTAAATTTTGGTTTACCACGTAAAATTTTTCTACGAACTCTCTATTATTGATTTTCGTCCCTTCTACCACTTATTAATAATAATAGTGAATCTATTTTCGTTTTGCACAAGAAAAAATGTTTGAATAAATGATGCAAATTGTCTTTCAGCTGATTTTGACATTTCACAAATAAATTCGGAGTGAATTGAATTCACTCGTAATGTAGAACATGCCTTTTCATTTAAAGTGAAATTGAAATTCGTTTTCAATTCACTTTCACTCGGAATACAGAACATGGGTGATAAGCTTTCTTCAACCAGCTGCATTGGACTACTAGTCCAGTCAAAGCGTCATTTGACCTTGCGCGCAGAGGCATGGTCTATTTTTTTTTCATGGATCGATAGGTGCTTGTGAGAAAGGCTTAAAACCAAATTTGCACCACATGACAACCTTTTTTACCAAAGTTATTGGTAAAAATGTGTTTTGTGTCATTTTTTGGTCATTTGCGAATATCTCAGCTCCACTATCTCGTACAAACAAAAATTAAACATGCATTTATTCCTAATAACATTATCTATTATGTTATAAAAAAAAACATTTGTTTAAACAAATGAAAAAAAAAGTTACAGTAAGTTGAAATAACTTTTTGTTGTTTAAAAATCACTTTTTCGTGATTATTAAGAAAAAAGCTCATTTAACGATGGAATTTTTATTTTTTATTATTTAAGTTCTTGTAATTCCCTACAATTTAAAAAAAAAATCAGCACTCTACGGTGAACGAAAGCCGAGTAATAAATTATTGAACATAGGTAAGTCAGCGCACCCACGCATTTTATGATTTTATGTTTTAATTAATCAGCCTTATCGCCAATTCCGAGGGAGATTGCTCTCCTCCGGATTTTATTTTTTCCCAGGAATCGAATACTCTTATCATCAATCTCCCCCGAATTCAATTTCCCCCGGAAATAACTTCGAACCAGTTTCGAAATATTTTGAGAGAATTAATCAATTGAAATGATTAAAGTGTCAATGTTGAGAATTAATAAGTGAAATAAAATATATACATTTTTGAAAAATTTCGCTTCGTTATTTCTTAAAATGTATAGCATAGCCTTCAGATTAACTGCTGAAGAAAGAGATCGGAGAAACCAAAATAGAATTCGAAGGAACTTAAGGGATTGTTCAAATCCATTGGAACTACCACAGACATTGTAAGTATATGTATACACAATTTTAAAAAGTAGTTTTTTTTTTAACTAAACATTAATTTTGCTTCAGATTCAAGCAACATTACCGTGTAAATAAACCAGCTTTCAAATATTTACTGGATATTTTAATGAATTCAGTGCCACCACCTAAAAAAGCATTTGGCATACCTTCTATTGTCAAGCTTACTGCATACTTGCGTTTTTTTGCCGAAGGTGGTACCAAAAAGGAGTTGCAAGGGATAGCGAAGTTGGACTGGCCCAATCAAGCTTTAGTGAAGTCTTGGCAGAAGTTTTGCTAATTTTTGAGAGAGAAATCTGCCCCAAATGGATCACTATGAACACGGAAGTACAGCAAAAAAGAGAAGTGGCATTATCGTTTTTCTTATCTGGATTTCTTTCCATTATTTCAAACATTGCACATATTTGCCGCTTATTTGTTGTGCTTGACCTAGATAAAAATCAATTGGTAAAAAATGTCAAATAAACGAACAAAATTGGAAATAAAAAGACGAAAGTAAGACTTACATGTTATATTTTCAAAATCCTCCAGCTAAACTAAAGTGAATTTTTTCCAGGGAAATGTTATTAATTTTCCTTCGGAAAAAAAATTGGCGATGCCTACTTTTTTCCTTGGGAATTTTTTCCTTTTTTCGAATATTGTTTATGATAGGAGAGTATCACACGGGGGAAAAAATCCGGAGGAGAATTTATTTGCGATAAGGCTGAATATCTCAGCCCCAGTAAGTCGCAAAGTGAAAATAAAAAACTGTATTGCTAATAATAATATTTTCTATCAACTTGCATTTAATTTAATATGTTTAAGCAAAAACATAAAAAGTTATCGTTGGTTTCAACTTTTTTTTTCTTGTTTTTTATACCTTTTTTTCATAGTTATTGAGAAAAAAACTGTATTTCACGGTAAATATTTTTCAGTTTTGGATTTTTGTTTTATAGTCCTGTTAATTTTCTTCAAATTAAAAAAAAATTTAGTCCATTACGACAAACGGGAGCCGAGGTATTCATGATTTAAAAACTTAGGAAAGCTTACAATTTAGTTTCTTAACCTTGTAGCTCGTAATTTTGATGTCGCCAGCAACAAGAAGCAACAAATATGTGTAAGTATGTGTGGGGTGTTTGAAGGATACCAATATATCTTGTTGCAGGCGACAACAAAATTACAAGCTACAAGGTTAAGATACTAAATTGTAAGCTTTCCTAAGTTTTTAAATCATGAATATCTTGGCTCCCGTTTGTCGTAATGGACTCATTTTTTGAAGAAAATTAGCAGGACTATAAGACAAAAAAAACTGAAAAATAGTTACCGTGAAATACAGTTTTTTTTCTCAATAACTATGAAAAAAAGGTATAAAAAACAAGAAAAAAAAAGTTTAAACCAACGATAACTTTTTATGTTTTTGCTTAAACATATTAAATTAAATGCAAGTTGATAGAAAATATTATTATTAGCAATACAGTTTTTTATTTTCACTTTGCGACTTACTGGGGCTGAGATATTAATTAAAACATAAAATCATAAAATGCGTGGGTGCGCTGACTTACCTATGTTCAATAATTTATTACTCGGCTTTCGTTCACCGTAGAGTGCTGATTTTTTTTTAAATTGTAGGGAATTACAAGAACTTAAATAATAAAAAATAAAAATTCCATCGTTAAATGAGCTTTTTTCTTAATAATCACGAAAAAGTGATTTTTAAACAACAAAAAGTTATTTCAACTTACTATAACTTTTTTTTTTCATTTGTTTAAACAAATGTTTTTTTTATAACATAATAGATAATGTTATTAGGAATAAATGCATGTTTAATTTTTGTTTGTACGAGATAGTGGAGCTGAGATATTCGCAAATGACCAAAAAATGACACAAAACACATTTTTACCAATAACTTTGGTAAAAAAGGTTGTCATGTGGTGCAAATTTGGTTTTAAGCCTTTCTCATAAGCACCTATCGATCCATGAAAAAAAAATAGACCATGCCTCTGCGCGCAAGGTCAGGCCCTTTTTCATGACGCTTTGACTGGACTATACTCTGGGCAGAAAAGTGTAGCTTTTTGGTGTTCATTGAGAAAAGTTCTGCACTGACTTACACTGATTACCGTTTATTGATCTGAACTAGTGTACTCTAGCTCTGAATATTCTGCACTATCTTTTGAGCTAGTACAGGTTGGTGAAAACTGTCAAAATCAGTTGATGGTATTTTTCGATTATATTTTGTCAACGAATAAAGTTGAACTTTTTCCGCGCTGTGTGTTTTTGATTTAAATTTTTAAATAATACATAGATTAGAGCTAACTTCGAGTAAAGGGCAATATCTGGTGATTCAGTGTTCTCCCAACACCAAATTAAATTTGGAGCAAAGTAAGTAAAAAATTATGATAGTTTGAATTGTTTCCAATTAAATCTGCTTGAATTGACACTGAATTTGCGTTGAAATGACAACTGTCTTCTTTTGTGTGGATTCTCCATGCATGAAGATTGTGAAAATGTATGATCTCATCTCTTGCAAATTGAGATTCGTCCGTCGATTAAATTCATTGTCATCCAAGCTCCGCTCCAGCAATCATTCAGAAAACTCAAGCTCATTTCTAAATCATCGAGAGGCAAAAAGATTTTCTTTATGCAGTACACTTGAAATTTTATGTCCTGACTATTAAAATGCAAAGCTAAGCGTCTGAAGCCGATTTATGGATCAGTTGTAACAACTTATAGTATACTTTCATCGACCGAAATTCTTCTTACATGTGGAGCTCCCGCGTTAAGTCGTGCCCTTGAAACCTATACCAGTTCTCGAAATCTGAGATACGTATTTCCTTTACTAGGAATTCGTCTCGTCGCGTTGGTTAGGTTAAGGTTCATGGTATCGTTAACGTTATAGCGCGATCTGTAAATTCAGACATTTCAAATTGCGTTTCTAAGCAACTTTGACCTCGGCGTAAAAAATTGGACTGATGTTTTAATTTTGTTTCTTATCTTTTATACAATTTTTGTTTTGGTAAATTTTCCTAATAGGCCTCATATCCCAAACCTAACTCTTTCTGAGAACTTTTAAAAAACAGGGTAACAAGGAATTGAGAGTTTTGAAAAGCAGTCAAAAAATGATAGACATGAGAGTTTTTCGGATAGTCACATAAACAATCACGTTTAAAACTTCTAGTATTCAAGTAGATTTTCCCAAGCATCATAAAATGTATGAGTTTTTCGGCAAACTTGTTATTGATTATTATATTGTTACGTTCATTCGCCCTTAAATACTATGTACGAACTTAGGAAAACCCTGTACAGAAAATTTTTAAATATTTTTAAGAAAAAATGTTGCTACACCGACTTTAATTTTTTATTATTTTATGAATTAAAATTAAATTTCAAAAACAAATACTGACCCGTTTTTGAGATATCGACTTTTTAAAAAATTCATTTTTTTTTTCAAAACTTCAAAAAAATATTTGTTATTTCAGTTTTGAAATGCAATGTTCTTCAAAACTTTTAAAAATTTTATTAAAATCCGATACCGATAATGCGAAATTCGAAAAAATGGTTCTCTGGTAGGTAAAGTCAGCAATATCTTAATTTTATTTTTGTTTATTGAATGATAGATCGTAAAAATTATCGTAAGCCATTTTTTTAAATTGTATGGTGGGTACCGTTATTTTAAGATAAAATACATTTTTTTCTTACATCTTGTAGATTGTACTAAAATACATTTAATTGTTAAGTTTTAAAAAAATCGAGCATGTAGTTCTTGAAATAATGAGTTTTGGAAAAAAAAATTATTATTCATTCATTTTTCGGAACTTTTTTAACTAAATGAAATTTTGTGAGTTTTTTTTAAATCTTGGGAACAGTTTTTAAGAAAACAATATTCTATAAAATGTGGACAAAATTTCGTATGGCAGGTTTATTTTGTAGTCGAATAGACAGACAGATTTTGAGACCCACTTTTTTCGTCTTCTCTATCATCATAATGTCAAATCTGATAAAAATCTCAAATTTGATTTTTTAACGAATGCATAACTTTCCATATAGTACCATTATGTCGCAATTAAAAGGAGGGAAACTAATGTACAAACAACATACTAGACACAATAGTTGGACGGTCTAATAAAAATGCAATTGATGAGCAATACGAATCTGCATTGGAATGGATATTGATCACGTAACTTCATCAGAGCCATGTTTAGGCTATTGGATCGGAAGCAGTTGATCTAGGTTACGGAAAAAGTTTTTCAATCTAAATGGGCATACTAGATTAGCCCACTAAAAGCATATCTGTGATAATCAGGTAGGCTCCTATAAAACCTCTATAACTTTGTTGCAGCTAATTCAAGTTTCATTCAAAGATTCAACTAAAATATGCTAATTTTACTACAACTGCATAAATAAACGTTCCCCGCGGAAGCATAATAAAATCTTACAACCTCATTAGTATGGAATTGAATCGAAGCGTAACTTTTAGATACATTAAAAAATTTTCCGTTGATAGTTTCAAAATGAAAAAAGAAAACTTTTTTTAGATC
This sequence comes from Philhelius festivus, assembly GCA_963931855.1. NCBI lineage: Eukaryota > Metazoa > Arthropoda > Insecta > Diptera > Syrphidae > Philhelius > Philhelius festivus. The sequence continues at coordinate 191,153,272 of OZ007554.1, forward strand.
ATTTGAATTCCTGGTCAATAGACGATAACTATTCGGGCCATTCTCGGATTTCGCTAGCTAGTGGACCATGTTTTGCTACACAGATTGTAAGTTGCTTCGATTCATTTAAATATTTCACTCAAGACTCGAACGAAAATGTATCTGCTCCCCTCAGTCAAACCTCACTCAGAAAGTCTACATTTATCGTCAGCATTCATCAGATACTTCTTGGCAAGCTCATAAACTTTATGTAGAACGGACAACCACAATATTTAAGTTAACTCTAACTGCGCATAGCGTATGTACCTACCAAAAAACAGCTTATCCATCCAAACTGGCCGGAATAGACAGTTGCTTTGGTTATGGCTTTTGGCTTTTGCTATATTACATACTTTACCATTAGCACGGGCCAACTTATTCATACGTATATGTATTTTCGTATTGTTGTAGGCTCGAAGTACTCAGTCTCTTTAGAATTGATTCAGTCGAAAAGCGTCTATCGCAGCGTGTGGATGCCAATGCCAACGGATTTTATTTTGTCTCTAAACAATAATTGGCCGCATAAGATACCTTTCGCATACATTAACCTTCACGCTATTGGATTTATTTCTGAATGCAAATTGATATCGGTGAATTCGGTGAAAAGAAAGTGAAATTAAAAGTGAATTCCAACAAATACCAACAACAACACCAATAAGAGAGTGCTATTCATTCGGTTTTCAGTGTCACAAAAGATCAATAGATTAGCTAATTTGTTTGGCTTATTTTTAGTTCAAGTTTAAGGAAATAGCTTTTGGTTCGGGTCACAATGAGATCTTCGCCAATTTTATGTAAAACTAAATCCCTACTCGCTAACTTACCCGAAATTTCACTTATTTCGCAACATCCACGATCAACGGCAACCTGTCCACATGCTGCAACTGAAACTGCTGCTTCTGGCAGCACAGATGTTTCTTCGAGCAAAGAATGGGAAAATGCATTGCCTTACCATGAGGTTCCTGGGCCAAAGCCATTACCGATTCTTGGTAATACCTGGCGGTGAGTAGTTGATATTATTTTGAGCAGTTTTTAGTTTCAGCATTCATTCACGCTGTGTAATTATTCTTTGCGTGTTGGATAACTCGTTTTTGTTTTCATTTTCCTTATCTGAATTTCGACAACAGTTGTAAGTTGGTAGTTTAACGGTTTGGCTTAAATTCTCATCTACCAAATACAAAGCTTGTTTTTGTTTTTTCTTTTTTTTTTTGGATTCTTAGTCAATGGTGGCTTACCAAACTCAAGCTTTGGTTAAGAACTAGATATACATATGTAACTATTTAGACTCCAGATGGGGTTTTATTTTGAATATAAATAGGCCTACAAGTTGTAGAAAAAAAATGATAGACATATCGCCTTGGGGCTTTAGTTGGTTTCATGTAAACGGAAATACTCGGTTTTGCCTAACGACTATTAAGAAGTTGATTCTGGTATGTGTATCTGTAGTATCTTAGCTTAAGACATAGGCTCTTACGAGCGTAGCTTTAGCATCAGGCCTTTTTTATTTTTACATATAAACACGAAATATGATTCTAAATTAACAAAATTAGAAATTAATTAATATACAAAAATTCATTGATTCCTTTTCCGAATGGAATTATTCGTAACGGTATTTTAATTTGTTTATATTTGTTTCGCAAACACTATTCCACTTGGTATTTATGTATATTGCTCCAGAAGTTTGGCATAAGTTAGGAACCCCGTATACTTCCATTGTGTTTTGTATCTTTAGCTTCTTTACTGGGTGCGTTTTAAGTTTTAGGTAGATTTTTTTGGTTGTCATATTTGTGTGAATGAACTTTGTCAGTTGGCAATTGACAGTCGTAGAGAGTGGTAGAATATTAATTTATTACAGTTAAAGGGAAATGACTATTAATGTTGGCGAGATCGGAATGCAAGCTCGAGTCTTAGAGCTCGCTATAGACTTCCGCGGTTTTTGCCAAAAAATCATAATGAGCGACGATATACCTTTCAACTTGGCTGGGCTTGTAAATTAACAGAATAGACGCTATTGGGGCACTCAAACCCCTCTTTTGGAATACTACAGACCACTTCACTCTCGTAGAGTGCCATTTTCAACGGCAGCGTCACGGGGCCATATGCCTTTTAGGATCCCATAGGGCCATAGGTAATGCTATAACAAGTAGATACTGGTGACAATTATGCGTACATGTTGGAAAACTTTCTTGTTCCCGAATTGGATCAAGTAGTCCTGCAGAACATGGTTCTAACAAGACGTTTCCACATCACAAAGAAGCTATACGATGCAAAGTTTACGAGAAATGTATCCCTGCTAAATAATGTCAAAATATGTATGGTGACATCGACGGCTTCTATCATTCTCTGATTTCACGCCTCTCCATTTCTGTCTTATAAGCGTATACTTTAAAGAAAAGGTATCAACAAACCAACTATAATCTCGATGCTAAAGGACAACATTAGAAACAAAATTGTTTAAATTATAAGAGAAATCTGCGAAATTATTACGTAAAGTGTGCTTAAAAGAGCACGTCTTTGCGCCGCGACCAGAGGTGCCCACTTGACCGACATCATATTCCATACATAATTTTAAAGACCATATAATCAATCAATTAAATATAATTTATTAAGTTTTATTTCATTTTAAAGTAATTAAAAAAAACATCGACCTGGATCATATAACGCACCCTGTAGTATGTAGTTACAAAATGAGTCTTCGTTAGTGGAAACGTTGGACCCATTTTATGATAGACGTGTTGACCCTTAAAAGACGACTCTTCAACGTTTGCAACCCAAGGTAGTCGATTCCCCGCCGTGCACAAGAACTTGGCCTTTCGCAGACTCCAGCTTGGCAAATTTTGCACCCGTACCATATCCAAATTACCGAAAAGCTCAATGATTATGACCGTAGACAACGCGGTTTGTTCGCTAGGATCCTGATTTTGACCGAAAAATTATCTTAGGCGACGAGGCGCATTTTTGGATGAATGGCTGTTAACAAGAAAAATTGCGGTATATGTATATGGGACGACACGAACCCATACACGAGATTCAGATGACAATGCATCCTCAAAAATTTATAGTTTGGTGTGTTTATTGGGCCAGTGGCATCACTGGTCAGTACTATTTCGAAAACGACGTTGGTGATGCGGTCACCGCTAATGGCGAGCGTTCCAAAACGATGATAACCAATTTATTTTTGCCCAAATTAAACCATATGGACCTAGACGACATGTGTTCTACTAGGAAGAGGTTACTTCCCACATAGCGGATTCCACAACTGACATTCTTCATGAACAATTTGAGGGTTAGATTAACTCTCATAAAGGTGACGTGAAGTCGCAGGTCTATGCGAATAAACCACAATCTACCGATGGCGATGGCCTGAAAGTGAACACAACACAAGCCATTGCTCAAATTCAGTCGAATCTATGCGGAAGAGTCATTGAAAACTGTGCCACTCGGATCCGCTCCACCGTAGAAAGCTGAAGTTAGCATTCGAACGATGTCATATTCCAAACATAATAGCATAAGAATTTTTTAAATATATCACACATCCACCTTGTTTTATATAATTTCAATATATACCCGCTACCGGCACAGTACAACATGGTAGATAGCATTTGAAAAATTTTCCTTACTTACATAATTGTTTATTTAGAAACTTCCAAAAATATTTTTTTCTCAAAAATTGTTCCCTTGGTTTCAGAACGAAATTTCATAAAGGCTCATGGTTGAAAATTTTTTTTTTTTCAAAAAAAAGTTTTTAATGGCCTCTCATAGAAGCATTTCTACTTGCGACTTAAAGGTACTATAAGGCAAGTTATGCATTCGTAAAAAAAATCGAACTCGAAATTTTGATCAAAGTTGACATTACGATGATACCGAAGCCCAAAAAAGTGGGTCTAGCAATTCTGTCTGTCTGTCTGTCTGTCGGTTCGGCTACAGCCTAAGTGGCTTGGCCTATTTCCTTCAAACTTGGTAAATATGGGTTTTAATTTTTTCCCCCGGGAGTTTTTTTCTCTTTTTTTTTATGACCAAAAATAACGGTACCTGCCATACAAATTTTTTTCGAAATTTTATAAATATTTTTTTTCTCAAAAACTGTCCCACAGATTTTCTTAAAAAAAATTCAAAAAATTTCATTGAGTTAAAGCTAGGTAATGGTTGAAAAAAAAATTCAAAAAAATTGTTGCTTTTGGTACCCCCCCTGGAAACATTTTTTTGGTTTTTGATTTTCTCAAAACCGGTGCGACGGATTTTGACCATTTTTTTCTGCTAAAGGTCCCCAATAGTTTTAATATTATTGTAAATTAAAATTTTCCAAAAAAATTTTTTTTGGATTTTTAAAAAAAATTTCAAATTTTTTTTTTTGAAAACTCAATATTTCGAAAACCCCATGATCGATTTTTTTAAAACTTGATAAATAAAAGTTTTTTAAAATAGTCTAGAAGATATGAGAAAAATAAATTTATTTTATGTAAAAATAACGGTACCCTTCATACAAATGTTAATTTTCGATTAATTTTTAAGATCTACAATTTAATAAAAAAAAATTTGAAAACAAGATATTACTGACTGTACCTACCATAGAACTAATTTTTTAAATTTTGAATTTATCATTATCAGCATAACGGATTTTAATGAAATTTTTTAGAGAGAAGCTTCTAAAAAGTTTAAAAAACATTGCATTTCAAAACTTTAAGAAAATTTTTTTTTTTCAATTTTGAAAATAAAAAGTGGGTCTCGCTTATTTTTTTAAGAAACCACTACACAGACTTATAATTTTTGTTCTTGCACAAACATCTATTTGCTTGAATCACATGGCATCCTACTTTTACCTTCAATTACTAAAGAAGTTGTTTTAGTCATTTAAAAAATAATTTTATGCTTGTGAACAGTTTTTCTCTAATAACATTCATTTTTGAAATTCTTAGACTATTACATAGGAGCAAATTCGTGCGACCCAGTCGTGCATTTTATTTTTTTTGTTTTAGATTTTCTCAATAACGGTACATCTGATTTTGATCGATTTGTTTCATGCTAAAATCCCAAAAAAGTTTAAATAGTGGACTAAAATTTTCTTTTTTGAATGTTTTTTTTTTGATTTTGAAAAAAAAATATTCGATTTTTTTTTTAACCTTCACAGTTAATAGTTTTTTAATACAAGATAAAGTTAAAGAAATTGTTCTCTTATGAATAAAAAACAGTACCCACCAAACAAAAGTAAAAGAGTAGTTTTCGAAAATTGCATATGAATGCATACATATCTCGAAACGGCACTTAGAATTTTCATGCATTTGTTTCTGCTTCACTTAATTTTTACGATCAATAAAATAAAATGTAAATAATGGTAGTCAACATACCAATAAACCATATTTTTGTTTTCTCATTTTCGATATAACGGATTTTAGTGAAATTTCTCAAAAGTTTAAAAAACATTGCACATCAAATCTTAAAAAAAAAATAGTTTTGAATTTTTGAAAAGAAATACATAATTTTTATAATAATTATAAAAATTGGGGTACCGAAATATAGATTCTTAAAAATATTTTAAAAATTTTATATACGTACATATGTCCCTATACAAAACTTATTAAAAAAACCACTACGTCGATTTAAAATAATTTTTCTTGGAGAGATTTATATTTGCTTGGGTATTCTGTTTTAAATATTTATTAAAATCAATTTAACGTCCATCTTTAAAATTCAAATTATCTTCCAATAAGAGCAAGTTCGTGGGGTCCAGTCGTGCATTTTATTTGTGCTTCGTTCACGCTATACTTTATTACAAACAAAAGAAACTCTACAAATAAGAACCTATTTTAAAGCCGTTGAACTTCAGATATTTAAACATTTGTCAATAAATAATTTCTGATATTGAAATCATAACTGCTCAAATAACAAATAAATAAACAACACTTAGACTCCTTAGCCTTAAGTGTGCTTAAGTTGTTACACCCCTTGTTTTACTTTAAATCCATTAGGCGCGAACACTTATTTGCGTTTGAACAAGAAAAGTAAATTTACTGAAAGATCGGTAGCTCTGTGTATTAAGACAGTAAAAACAAAGCGATTAACTTCAGATTTGCTCCAATTTGACGCTACACTCTTTACTGAAGTATTAGCACGTGTCAAAATAAAGTGAGAAAGAATTTCACTCGAAATTTTGTGTTGAAAATGATTTTCATATTTTGCTTCCACACTTTCGGAACGGATCAGTTTCACCGTTACAACAAACAATCCAATTATGATAAAATGTGTGATGGCCTTAAAACAAATGTTCATATTTACATCAACTGGGCTTTTCGAGAAACTATCTTTGTCTTGTCCCTTTCTAATTTTGACAGTTCAACATACACTTTAATGCACAACTGCATGAACTTTCTCTTATGTTTGAGAGAATAAGAATTTTAAAAATTAATTTATTAGAGAAAAATGTTAATAAGCATAAATTTAATTTTTTAAATGTCTTAGAAAACTCGTTTAGTAGTTGAAGGTCAAAATAGAATGCCACATGATTTCTTAAGCCATTATGAATTTATGTAAGGACACAAATTATATAAATGGTTGTAGCTGTTTAAGATTTTAAAACATTTTTAAGAACAAATTTTGGAAAGTACATCAATTTAAAGTTCTTATCAGCCCCGTTTTACTATCGCCAATAAATCCATATAGATTAACTCTCAAAAATAAAAAGATATGGATCATTGTGACAGTTGTGTTGTATGCTCATCTCTCTTTTGCTTATGTTTGGTGATTTTCCAATGTTTCTTGGCTGTAGTTTACATTACCTTACAATAAAAAGCCATCTACTCGCCAAAGTGAGAACTAATTTTTGGATAGATCCAGATAGAGAACATGATCCGAAATAGTTTTTATAATACGTGTTAAAAATTAGTCCAGATCCGGATCCATATAGATTTGTTGATAATAAAACGCACCTATTATTGTGCAAATTAGAATTCAAATTTCCAAACAAAAACCAATAACAAATTAAAATCCGTTTTGTCGATAATGAGAAATTCTAAATTTGAAAAAATGGTTCTATGGTAGGTACAGTCAGTAATATCTTGATTTAATTTTTTTTATTTGATTATACATAGATAGTAAAAATTAATCAAAAGAACCTACCTAGATTTAACTAAATGAAATTTTTTAATTTTTTTTAAGTCTGTGGGACAGTTTAAAAAAAAAATATTTATAAAATTTCGAAAAAAATTCGTATGTCAGGTACCGTTATTTTGTGTCTTAAAAAAAAGAAGAAAAACACGTGTGGGGGAAAAATCAAAACCCATATCTACCAAGTTTGAAGAAAATCGGCCGAGCCGCTGTAGTCGATCTGACAGACAGACAGGCAGACAGAATTGCGAGACCCACTTTTTTGGTTTTCGCTATCATCGTAATGTCAGCTTTGATCAAAATCTCGAGTTCTATTTTTTTACAAATGCATAACCTTCCTTACAGTACCTATAAGTCGCAAATAAAAATGGTTCTATGGAGGGCACCGTTGTGTTTTGGTGTTTTAAGTTTTTAGTAAACGATTTTTTTAACAGTTGTTGAGGACAAAATATTTTTGAAATGTATCACTTTATGCGAAAATACAGTTTCGAAAATTAATACATTTGGTTAGGGAACAATTCAGAATTTTGTTATTGTAGGAAGATGCTATACCTACCTAATGTATCATACAAAACAACTGAATCACTTAGGGATAGTGTATGAAGCTGTTCCGTATCATACTTCATACCCCTTCTTGGATACCAGTAAAGCCCGGTTGTTTTAGGGTTCTGAGTTAGACCATTCTCTTCCTAGTTGATGCGAATAATAAGGTTATCAATCAGGCCGATTTTCCTCGAAAGATAAATCTGTATATCATCAGCATAAAGATGAAAGGAGACATTTTCTTTCACAAAGAAAAGATAGTAGGGCCTAAATTTGAACCTTGTGGAACACCCACAGGGGTGCATTTACCTACGTTAATATCATTAAGAACTGAGGAAGTTTTATAGGTATATACAGTGAAAGGTCTACTTGCGGATAGCTCCAATAAGCGGACAGCTCCCTTAAACGGACACATTTTCGTTAACGAACTTCTTTTTCGAAAATCTCATACAAATAACTTTCCTATAAACGGACACTCTCATAAACGGACGCGGACACGTTTTCTTGCCCATTTTAGATAGAAAACCTCCCATGCGCGGACACATTATTTTATTTTGGGATTCTTTTTTCTCAAAAATGTAACGGAAAAGAACAGCAGATCTGTTCTAAGTACAGTTTATGTTTAATACGTAAGTAAATCTATAGAAAATCTCCGATAACCGGACGCGAAGCTCTAATAACTGGACAGTGCGATGTTATGTTGAAAGGTTATTAGGGGATTTCCCGAATTAATTACTAAGGGTAGTTGGTGTAATTTTGAGAGGGTATGGTTCCCTTTTTTCATCGCGTTTCGTTTTTACGCATGTCATTTCCATTCCTTCAGCTACTCATTCATCACACTCAAAAGTTTTTTGTATGAGCCTAGTACGCAGATCGCGCTAAATTTTATCTCCCACATTTTTCTCCAACCATCAGCTAAAATCCAAGCTAAATTTTGACATAAGCACTTTGTGGAGAATATGTCACAGAAAACAGCTGTTCTCTAAATGAATTTTTTTAAAGATTTAAAAGAATTTGTTTTAAAGTATGATTTTTTAAGAATTATGAATGAGAACGAATGAGAATTATGAATTATGAGTGATTTTTGTTGTCGAAAATCTTGTAAGACTCCCGTCACCAAATATTCTTCTAAATATAATTCAAATATTTTTCCATTTCAAATTGAAATTGAAATTTAGCTCGAGAATAAATGTGCCGGACAATTATTTCGTGCGCTAAATTTTGACAGATAAGTTATGTACAGTTTGAAGAGAAGTTTTGATTTTTTAGCTGAAGCAGCAAACCTCTCAGCTAAAATTCTTGACATAATCACCCCTGTTCTGATTTTCGTTCCGAATTGAATTCGTTACCGAAATTGATTTTCGTACGGATTTGAAAACGACGTTCTTAATTTCGTACAAATTTGCCTTGCAGTGGTACCAACATTCAGACAGGTTTTCTGTTACACATGTGTCTTTCCCTTCATAAAGACAAAAAAATAGTTTTTAAAGATATATTTTTTAAAATACTTACATAAATTTTTAGATTTACGAATTCAAATTCTCCAGACAAATTCGAAACGAAATGAAAACGAAAGTATTACTTTCGCAAACGAAAATCAGAACAGGGGAGAATTTTAGCTTGGCTAAATTTTGGAGAGAATTTTGTATGGGAGATAAAATTTAGCGTGATCTGCGTACTAGGCTATACCCTTAATATGTGAGAGACACAGTGTGAGCAATAGGAAAAAAGGGAGGGGTCAGAAAGGAGGTGTCGGTGTACATTGGTTTTGAATTTTTGAACACAGCAATTACTGGGAAAGAGCGTGGTAAGGAATTCCACATTAGCGTAGTACGGCTAAAGAACGAATCTCTGTACTTCACAGTACGCCCGAAGTTGGGCTCAAGGGTAAACTGATGGGCATTCCCAGAAGTGCGAATATTACGGTTGAATTGTTTAAGGGGAGGAATGCAGCTGGCCATTTCACTAGAGCATAATCCGTTAAAATAATGGTAAAAAAGGGTGAGGCAAGAAAAGTTGTAAATTGCCAATGCATTGGGCAACAAAAACTTATTGGTTCGCGCTTTGGCAAAAAGGTTTGTTTTTTTTTTTCAGCCACGACATGAAATATTTTATCTATGCAAAGTTTTTTCGATTTAATATTGGTAAAACACAAGCTGCAGAGATTTCAAGAAATAAAGAAGATGTTCGTGGAAAATGGCAAGGTAGATCGTAGATCCAATATTAATCAGAATTAATATGAAGTTTTTTATTGCTTTCCCTTAACCGGACAGTTCTCATAACCGGACAAAAATTGGGGGACCATGAGTGTCCGCTTATTAGAGCTTTCACTGTATAGGTATAGGTATGACCTTATGGTCAGCATAACCCGTGCCATCGTTCAAGTTCAGCATGGTCTATGGTCCATGCGAAGACGCGACTCATTTTGTTTGGTAGGTAGTTGATCTCATTTCAAATTTCAATCGATTTCTTGTTTTTGTTGTTTTCACTTTCACTTTCAGTTCAGTTTCATACATCGACTTTGGAAATTTCTATACGCAAGCTTTTTCAATGGGTTTAGGTTTTTCTTATTCATATGTTTAGAAATATTTTATTACATTTTGCGTTCTATCTGCTGTCTTATTTTAATTTTTTTATCAAAATATCGGGTTCATTACTCTAATAATACAAAATATGCAATATTTTCTGGGATACTTAATTTTTGTAGTTACTACATTTATACCTTTATAAATACATCGTAAATAAAAAATAAACTAAACCGACAGTTAATTAAATTGACCATAAGTCTTCTTCAAATCTTGAAGATTAACCGTAAAAAATTATTTCGTAAGTCGAATAGTTTAGAAATTAATCTTATTAAATCTTTTGCAGTTTTACAATTCGAATTGACATGAACTCATTTGCTTCGTTTGACATACTCTCTGTCTTCACTTTATAAAAAAGATAGAACAACATTTGCATCTTGTCAGTTAATCTTCTTCTTAATCTTGTTTGCGGTGAAAAAACTTCATAGATTTATTAAATTAAGATAAGCCTTTGGTGGAAACATAGAATTTAAGTGTACCTTAGTTGGTGATTAAAATTCTCTTGTATTCTCTGTAAACAGACAACGGCGTTAATACACTCTTCGGAACTCAAATTTATTGTCTTAATCAAACAGGTCCAATCAAGGCAAGTGTCAAAACAGCTGTTGAATATCAAAATATTTTGTTTGTTTGTATATTTGAATGAAATAAATAAAACGTAAACAAACTATTTCACACGAATTTAATTTATTTATTTAGAGTTGATTTTCTTGTAGTAAAGTTTGATTCACATAATAAATTTATCTTCTGATGGAATAATAAAATTTAAAATATGCAAATTATTATGCAAAGCTCGAAATCAATTTGAATATTTAACCAACATCTATTAACTATTATTGCTGATGTTTGTGTCGCATTCATTAAAAGAGTGCCTCACACTTTTTTAAGACTTTTATTGATTTAATGATAATTAATTATTTTCTTTTTTAAATGCAATTTTTGGGTGTGATTGATATTTGCACTCGGGGCGCTTTGCGCTTAGCTCTACATTTTAAGTTTATGGCAAAGTTGTTAGCACATTTAGATTTAGATTTTGGAAAGAACTGCATATTTGATGCACCATTATGCAATATTGCTCCCACTAGAGCATGCAAGACGTTCACATTTGTAAATAACTACTTAAATACTATGTAATTATTCTAATTATTTTTTGTTATCAATCATACCTATTCCTATCAATCATATTATTCCTATTCAACTGGCGTATTTCTTTTTTAGCCCCGAGCGAATAGTGCTTGCTCTGAACCGAACCCTCCAGAAACAAAATTGAGCACTGAATTTTCATTGTTTTATTTTATTAAATAAATTGGTGTTTTCAAGAATATTTTTCGTTTTTAAAAACTTTGTGAGTAATGCAAAATGAAAAATAATGTATTAAGTACGCCGTGTTTGCTCGATCTACTCGGTCTTTTTATTTACTGATCTCATTGAGCCAGCACCGATCGAGCTCAGAGCGCTCCGAGTTGAGAAAGTAATTCGAGATTGGTTTTTTTTGGAGCGTTCTGAGCGCTCAACTTGCTTTTTTTAGCGTTAGAGCTCGATGGGGGGGGGGCGGTCCTCGATAAGCTCGGTAAAAAAAGACCGAGCAGATCGAGCAAAATGCTGAAGTGCGGCTAACTTCACAATTTTTTCGTGTGATATGACAGAGACAGACTGCATTGCATTGAATTTTCAATAAAAATAAAATAAAATGCACGACTGGGTCGCACTTACTTGCTTTTATGTATTAGACTAGGAATTTTAAAAACGAATGTTATTTGAGAAAACTGATCATAAAGATAAAATTAATTTTTTTAATTCTTTTAGTAGTAAGAGATAAAAACAGAATATTATGCAAATATGAATTTATGCAAAAATTATAAGTTCTTGTAGTAGATTCTTAAAAAAAAAGCTTTATATATAAAATTCTTAAAACAATTTTAAGACAAATTTTTGGTACGCCAATTTAAAGTTTTTATTATTGTTTGAACAAAAATTAAATTAAAAAAAAAATTTGTGCCGTTTTCGAGATATCGAATTTTCCAAAATAAAAATTGATTTTTTTTCAAAAATTTAAAAAATAGTTTTTTTAAAGTTTTGAAATGCATTTTTTTAAACTTTTTAGAAGCTTCTCTATACAAAATTTCATTAAAATCTAATTTTGTCGATAATGAGAAATTCAAAATTCGAAAAAAGGTTCTATGGTAGGTACAAGCTGTAATATCTTAATTTTAATTTTTTTTTTTAAATTTAAGATCATACAAATTAATTGAAAGAAAAAAAATTATCAAATTTTCTTTTGAAAATATGAACACATAACTTTATTTAAGTTCTTGGGGAGTTTTAGCAAAAAAATGATCAAATTGCTTGTACCGTTTTTGAGAATATCAAAAACAAAAAAAAATTTTTCTGAAAAAAATGTTCGACCATTACCTAACTTTAACTAAATGAAATTTTTTTGTAATTTTATTTTTTTAAATCTGTCCAACAGTTTTTGAGAAAAAAAAATATTTATAAAATTTCGAAAAAAATCTAATGGCAGGTACCGTTATTTTTGGTCTTAAAAAAAAAAGAAAAAAACGTGTAGGGGGAAACAATTAAAAATGATATCTACCAAGTTTAAAGAAAATCGACCGAGCCGTTTAGGCTGTAGTCAAACAGACAGACAGACAGAATTGCGAGACCCACTTTTTTAGTCTTCGCTATCATCGTAATATCAACTTTGATCAAAATCTCGAGTTCGATTTTTTTTAAATACATAACTTGCCTTTTAGAACCTACATATAAGTCGCAAGTAAAAATGGCTCCCATTTGTGTTGTTAATTCTTGAGGTTTTTATTTTCTAAGAATACACACATGTGAAGGGTTTAAAAGCAATAAGGTACATTTTTACAAAAAAAAAATCTGATACATAATTTTTTTACTTGCGATATACATAGGTACTATAGGGCAAGTTCTGCATTTGGAAAAAAAATCGAACTCGAGATTTTGATCAAAGTTGACATTACGATGATAGCGAAGACGAAAAAAGTGGGTCCGACAATTCCGTCTGTCTGTCTGTCTGTATGTCTGTATGTCTGTATGTCTGTACCTCGAACTAGAGCCTAAACTACTGGAGTTATTTTCTTCAAACTCGGTAGTTAAGGGTCTTCGGTGATTCCCTAGAGGAGAAATTGAAATTTTTTTTTTAGTTCCAAAACTAAGGGTACCCCCCGTACACCCGTAATACAAAATCTTATTTATCTCGAAAACGGCTCTAACGATTTTGATAAAAAAAAATAAGTGTGATATTATGGACATGGACTATATTTTGGTGAACAAAAAATTTGGGGGGAAATGTTATTAGGGGTACCTGTCATAGAACGGTTTTTTTGATTTTCGAATTTCTCACCAACGGCTCTAACGATTGTAACCAACATTTTTATGCAGAAGCTGCTTTGCATTTGAAAAAATATAAACTAAAATTTTTTTCGAAAAAATAGTTTTTGGATTTTTAAAAAAATAATAAAATTTTTTTTTTGAAAATTCAATATCTTGAAAACCGATACACGATTAAATTTTTAAATTACGTTTTAAAATGTATTTTATTAAATACTAACAAATTGCATATCAATTTTTTTTATAAAAATTTTAAGGAAAATTTAGTACACAAAAAACATGTTTCAGTGTGTCTGTATGTCTGTACCTCGAACTAGAGCCTAAACTACCGGAGGTATTTTCTTCAAACTCGGTAGTTAAGGGTCTTCGGTGATTCCCTAGAGGAGAAATTGAAATTTTTTTTTTAGCTCCAAAACTAAGGGTACCCCCCGTACACCCGTAATACAAAATCTTATTTATCTCGAAAACGGCTCTAACGATTTTGATAAAAAAAATTGAGTGTAATATTATGGACATGGACTATATTTTGGTGAAAAAAAAATTTGGGGGGAAATGTTATTAGGGGTACCTGTCATAGAACGGTTTTTTTGATTTTTGAATTTCTCACCAACGGCTCCAACGATTTTAACCAAAATTTTTATGCAGGAGCTGCTTTGCATTTGAAAAAATATAAACTAAAAATTTTTTCGAAAAAATAGTTTTTGGATTTTTAAAAAAATAATACAATTTTTTTTTTGAAAATTCAATATCTTGAAAACCGATACACGATTAAATTTTTAAATTACGTTTTAAAATGTATTTTATTAAATACTAACAATTTGCATATCAATTTTTTTTATAAAAATTTTAAGGAAAATTTAGTACACAAAAAACATGTTTCAGTGTGTCTGTATGTCTGTACCTCTCACTACAGCCTAAACCACTGGACCTATTTCTTTCAATCTCGGTAGTTAAGAGTCTTCGGTGATTCCTTAGAGGAAAAATTGAAATTTTTTTTTAGCTCCAAAACTAAGGGTACCCCCCATACACCCGTAATGGAAAATCTTATTTATCTCGAAAACGGCTCTAACGATTTTGATAAAAAAAATTAGGTGTGATATTATGGACATGGACTACATTTTGGTCCACAAAAATTTTGGGGCAAAATGTTATTAAGGGTACCTGCCATAGACCCGTTTTTTTGATTTTCGACTTTCTCATTAACGGCTGTAAGGATTTTAACCCAAAATTTTTAGCAGGAGTCCCCTTAAGTTTAAAATAATATTGTATATAAAAATATTCGAAAAAATATTTGTTGGGTTTTTTTGAAAATTTTTTTTTTTGAAAAATGAATATCTTAAAAACCTATGACCGATTATTTTTTGAAATTATTTCCTCAAATCAATATTATTAAATACTAAAAATTCGCATCCCACATTTTTTTCTTGAAAAATTTTAGATAAATTTCTTATATAAAAAATTAATTTAATAATAAAATGATTTTTTAAGGTTTATTTGCATAAATTCATACTTTTCCGGAAACCAGACGGCAATTTTATGCATTTGAACATTATTATCTCATTAAATCCATGTTTTATATTTATAAAATGTATCTTAAATTCCAAAGTACTTTTACATAAGAGCAAGTTCGTGCGATCCAGTCGTGCATTTTATTTATATTAGTTTTTACTATTTTTTTAAAGTGGGTGTGTCAAAATATTTAAGAATTTCATTAAAAATTTTGAATGGTCTTATTGAATTAAGACCGGCTTTCCATAATACCGGAACCACTTTTCGATAAAGTAAAATCAAATTCTCAGTACCCTCAGGAGTGGATGATTTTTAAGTTAACCCTTAGGCTATGTAGATTATTAAAACGGTATTGATATTTTAATTTATGGAAATTACATAGTTGTCATAAACATATTACATAGTTTTTATTTTTGTTTTTGAATAATTATGTATTATTAATAAAATGACGTCAACTAAGTTTATAAACTACGGAATATCTAATCGTAGTAAAATTAATTCGATTCAAAAGAAGTTAATAAAAAACAAATATTTTATCATAATTCCCACGAACCGTTTTTCAATTTCCATACCCGAAATATGTATGTATAATTCCTTTTGTAAAATTATATTCAGATATGGTTTACTAGAGTTTTAATAAATTATAAAATATGTGTCTGAAAAATACAGAAACTACTAAAACAAAACTAAGACAAATTTTTGTTGGCTTATTTAGTACATTATTAAAAAAAAAAAAAACAAAATACTGATTTTCTTATTTGTTAAAAAGAATTTAAAGAATAAAATAAAAGTTTAAAGCTTAAGACCCCTATGAACGCATCCCGCCAAGTGCTTGGTTTTCCCCATATTGTTTTTAAACACTGCCAAATATGAACACCCTTTAATCATTTTGAATTTAAGAAAACTTACTTCTCACCTCATAAAGGTAGTCATGTTTGATCCTATAAAATGTGTCAGCATAATATTGTCATTAAGGAATAAAAATTTCGTACAATTGTCAGAAAATAAATTTTCATGCAATTGTCAAACGGACACAAAATTATCAGATATGTACATTGTACAGGGTGGACCATCTAATGGTTTCTTTTTAAATCATAGGTTATTTTGACACTGACAGCTGTTTTTCCTGCTCGAAATCTTTACAGAAAGTCAGTATTATACCTCCGCGGAATAAAATGAGTCTCTTGAATCTTGAACAACGTTGGAAAATATTGAAAACTTATTTGCAAAATAAGTGCTGTGTAGCCCAAACAGTACGTTTTTTGAAAAGAAGTTTTGACTGCTGTACACAAGCTGTGAGACTGGTAAGCTAGTGCGTCGTACGGTGCGCACAGACGAGAATGTGGCTGCTGTAGCCGAGCGTTTGATACTCAATTCACGAACGTCAACTCGGCATCGATCTTAATAGCTCAACACTTCACGCACTGGCCTGAGGAGAATTCTGCACAAATGTCTTGGATTATTCGCTAACAAGGTCCAATTCACTCAGCAATTGAAGGCGCACGACCATCCGCTTAAACGACATTGTATTCCATAATTAATGGAAATGTTTGTTCTTACTAATAAAGTCATAATACATGGAAAAAATTTGATTTTACTCATTTTATTGCATTTTGAAAAAGAAACTTGTATTTGACCCACCCTTTACATATGTTCATGTACATACGAGTAGTTCAGTAGGTATAAGATGGACATTATCAATCACACATTTTTCACTTTGTCAATCAATTAAAATTTCCCGATATGATGATTGGAATGTGGACAGCATCATAGCCCGAAGTGATGATGGCGCGGCGCTTCCAAGTCAAGTCAATTAGCAAAAGGTAAGAGATACGCAGGTGTGACAGAAATTGTCGACTTTAAAAGTTGGAAGTAAAGAAAAAACAAAACGAAGAATGAAAAAAAATAAAACTATTAAATTCATACACTTGGATTCACACCTTCCTGTAATTTCATATATGAGAAACAATGCTTTGTCAATCCAAGAAGAAAGTTGGATTCTTTTTATTTTATTTTTAAATAAGGTTAATTGTTTTTTGTTTTTTTTCTGTTTGTAGTTGCTAGAAGAGTGATTGTGTTTCATATGTGTTTGATAGTTGCTTACATTGGTAAACTCAATTAAATGTTGGTTTATGTTTTGAAAAAAATCAGCATTTAAATTATGAGAGAAACCCGATGTCGTTTATATTTTACATTAAACGTCTGGATTGGTCAAAACATTGCGGAGCCTATGTGCGATCTGCTTGAAGATACAAATAAAGATTTGGAGCACTTCAGATCCATTTTAGATTTAGGAAGTTCTGTTAAGATAAAAACATACTTTTTCACCGAAAAAAAAACATTCATTAAAATATTAAATGTTAAAAATCAAAAGAAAGTCAATATAGTTTATTTTTAAATAAAATAAATGAATTTTAAAGGTTTCAAACATAATTTATTTTCAACTGTAGTCTCCGTGTTGTGTGAGTTAATAATATATTTTAAGAATCAATAAAATTAAACAATTATTTTTAAGTTAATTAAGATTTTAAAAACAAATCAATTTTATTAAATATAATCGATTCCGCAGGCTTCGCACGGAAACCTCTAATTATTTATATCCAGATGATTTCTGGTGGAATTTTCAAAATTTAAGCCAGAAAAAGCCAACAATATTGACCTTGTGCTTCTTTAGGTACAATTGCAAAGTCAAACTTGGACCCACTTGAAGCCTGGAATCAGTATGTCTTCGTTTTTTCAAATTTCCACAGATGATTGTTGCATCGATTTGACAATTTGTTTTCTAGTTGCGTTGCACAACTTAAGTGCGTTTAAGATGCGAATAACCATCACCGGCTATCCAACCTTCAACGTTAATTCGTGCAGCAACATTCCGGGTGGTTGCAATGAATTCAAACAAATTTTAACAATTCTTTGCCCATTACTGTGTCGATCAATTGTTATTTGACCGTTTCGCCAAAGAGTTTCAGTTAAATTTGCTCATTGAACTCGTTGACATTATTACTTCTTGGTGCCAAAATTACGCTTTCGGATTTTTTTAGTTGTTTGTTGGTTGGTTGTATCTGACAGAAGTTCGGCGGAAACGAAATATCATTTAGGTATAGCGCGATCAATTGGAATTTTGCCACTGCCGATGTCCAAAATTTTGTTTGAAAATGCTTAGGCAGACTGGTTTTGCAAAGATAATATGATTTCAAACATGCGTTTAGCTATTCTTCTGACCTTGATCGCGGAATAACAGGCAAAGCTTGTAAGAAATCTCCAGAAGGAAGAACAAGAGCGCCTCCCATCGCATCGCTTCGTTGTTTCTTCGAAAGTCACGCAAAGTCCGGTCAAGTGCTTCGAGTGATTTCTTAGGGGTAATAGGCCACTGTGCATTTGATCCAAGAGACTAATTTTGTACATTTTAAGAATTGTGCTATGTCTGAGTTTTTGCTGATGTTGCCAGTTATGTCTGGTTCACATTAAATAGAAGCTTGATTGCTCTGCCGTCAAATAGCGTTTATGCAATTCCCGATTATGCAACTGCGCATGTAACCCGTCATTTCCATTTATAACCCGTAGCTTGACTTTGTTGTAAGCATATTTTTCATCAGCAACCAATCGTCATTTTTGAGTTACCACATATTGTTATTCCTGGCTCTTTTTGGCGCGTTTTTCAATACACCAAATAATATTTCTGGCTGCAAGCTCAGTATTTCACGTCAAATTATCTACTTCAGCTGTCTCATGGTCTCTAGTTCAGAAAAATACACTTTGCCTTTTAAATATCCCCATAAAAAAGTCGGGTACAGTTAAATCTGGTAAAAGAGTTGTCCAAGAGAAATCAGATTTTTTTAAACAAAAGTTTTCCAAAACTTTCACTCAGCAGATCCATATAGTTTGCACAAACGCTCCATCTTGTTGGAACCACAAATAAGGATCATAATCTGCTATTAGCCGCAAAAAGTTGTAGATCATTGTTCTATAAGAAGACACAGAAGTCTTTTCTGGCGTTTCATCCTTATTGTCGAATAAATATGGGTCGGTAACTTTTTAGGTCATAATATCACACCAAACAATTCATCTGGATGGGTGTAACTGATACTGGTGTGCCGCTCTTGGATTTTCGGAGCTCCACAATCTATATTTTTTGACTGATCGAACTCCACAAACAACCACTGTTCTAAAAACTTCGACGTTTCGGATGCGCCTTTAAGTGTGAGTAAACAAAATAAAGTTATTCATGTTTGTGCCTTCCAGCATTAAACAGAGTTCCTATAGTATAGTAGAATCCACTAACAGTACTTGGCTCTCTGGTCTTAATGACTGCTCCCAGGAGTACTTCTAGTATAAGTAAGTACCTTACATGTAAAAGACTGTTTGCTTTTGCTAATGCCAGCAATGAGCAATCCAGCATTTGCAATGACCTTGAAAAGTTAATTGTGCAAATTACCATTGAATAGTCAGTGTCCCTGACATTGAAACGGACATGACTGTCAGTTGGACACTAGACTTTTACGTTTGAAATTATAAACCTATTGACACTCTTGTTAGCATTCAAATGTGAGAAGTGCTAATGCAAGTCATTGTTGGTATAGAAAGAGTATCTTTATTCTTTTTTTGGACGAATTTTTGTTGGCAATGCACAGTTAATTTCATAATGCATTTTCTTTAACATACGGCTAATTGTTGAAGAAGATGTTTTACTTTACCAGTTTGGTTTTTGTTGATTTCTTTAGGCTACAAAGAAAAGTAATAAATATAAATGTAATATTCAAAATCGAACTTATTGGGAACATTTTTTTTGTCAAAATGTAAATTTGAGTCCATCAACGATATAATAACAAGACTAAATCAATATTAAAGAATTTTTCTAAAAAACTAAACGACAACAAATATTCTATCTCTATTAAGCTAATTTAGGATCACTTCTCGATCTGAAAAGTTATGAAGTTTATAATCAGCGAACATTCGGACGTCAAAGGAACGGAAGATTGGCCGAAAGCAACGCCGCATTCCATATAAGGCCACGCGCGCACATTCAATTTTTAGTTTCGCAACTGTTTAGTTGCTAAAATGAAACATGGGCTTATATGGGACTTAGAGCAACTCGATTCGAGCAACTAAAAAGTTTGTGTTTTGATACAAACTAAACGATTGCCTTAAATTAATTCACAACAGTTGAGCTGTTTTCTATAAGCACAAGAGAGAAAAAGAGTATGCGCGTGATCAAAGAGTTGCCAGTGCGCGGTACTCTATCCACTGGTGATTAAACTGTTTCATTTCGATCACAGTTGCCAGTGCGCGACTAGCCTAAGTATACAACAAAACCCGATCCAGTCAATTCCTCGCCGAGCACAAGAACTCGGAATTTTGTTTCAGGACTTGGTCCTACAATCCTACTCATATAAGATCCACCTGACCCAGGAGCTCAAACTTGATGATCATTGACAACGGCATTTTGTTTGCTGACTGGGCTTCGGAGCGTTTTAAAGAGGACCCAATTTTTTGGCGAAAAATTATATGTATTTAGTGATGAGGCGCACTTTTTGACAAATAGCTGTGTTATAAAGCAAAATTGACCTTATAGGGCGACACCAACCCACACGTAAGGTTATACATATCTCGCAGAGGTCACGTGAATTGGCCATGTGATTTCACCCCGCTAGACTTTTTCTTGTGTGGTTTCCTGAACTCGTCTTAAGTGATTTTCGAACACAATGGGATAAATAGGTGTCAAAATTTGTGCTAAAAAGTATTAAATGATAAATTCTGTCAGTTGTCTCTCATAATAGATTTTTTTATTTTTTCTGAAACGTTAGGCGAGTAATGTTGAAAATAATTATTCGATTAGTAATTAATTATGAATGTCGCACTAAACAAATGTAATAACTTTTATCAAATCATCGAATTGTTTTGAGAAAGAATTTTTGCCATAATTGGTTTTGTTTCTAGGACTAATATGAGGATTAAACGTTTGCTTAATCCGATCTTTTTTTCCAAATATTCCAGTAGATATATTTCGTTGCCATTCCCAATCTTTTCCTTCGCGTTTAGTTTTGCTTTCTATATTTATTTTTTGTCTTCCCAGAATTACATATTAAATAATGTTGACGTTTGATTTCACTTTTTCACTCATCGAGAATCGGAATTAACGTTTAGGCGTGATAAAATTTATCACTTCAAAACTTCCCAGATTGAGAATTGAACCCCTCCATGCAGATCGACGCCTTTGACAGACAGTTCAGGGCTCCAGTGTGTTTCATAAACACATCGGAGAGCTCTGATGAAACTCTAATCAGAGTATACTCGACATGCTCAAGTTCTGCTCAGTGCTCTGCTCAGAGTTAAAAAAAGCAAAAAGTCTAGGAAGGAAGTTTAATCGAAAAATTAAATTGTCGTTTGGGAGATACATAACCTTCTAATATAATAAAATAATATCGGGTTTTTCAATAAGAGCGCTACAAAAGTTTTTTTAAATAAAACAAAAACGGTTTTGGATATCAATGAAATTCTTTATTCCTGTAAAAGTACGTTTGATGCCATTATGTATGGAACTCGACTTCTTTTGCATGGCCACCACGGGCACGCTTGCAAGAAGTCCAGACGCTGAACCCAATTTTTGACGGTTTTCAAGCATAAATCGGCCGATACTGCTGCAATTTCAGGTTCGATATTCGTACGAAGTTCATCAATCGTCGCTGGCTTGTAGGCATAGACCATAGACTTGACGTAGCCGCACAGGAAATAGTCTAACGGCGTCAAATCGCACGACCGAGGCGGCCAAGCGACTGGACCATTTCGTGGGATAACACGTTCTCCAAACTTGGTTTCCAATAAATTGATTGTGACATTCGCTGTGTGGCTTGTGGCGCCGTCCTGTTGAAACCACATGTCCTCCAAGTCCATATCATCCATTGGGGCCAAAAATATTCGGTTATCATTGAACGGTAGCGATCCCCATTCACAGTAACGTGTCGGTCTTGATCATCACGGAAGAAGTACGGCCCAATGACGCCGCTGGCCCATAAACCACACCAAACCGTAATTTTTTCGGGATGCAATGATGACTTATGGAGTACGTGTGGATTGCTGCCTGACCAATACCGCATATTTTGTTTATTGACGAGGCCATTCAGCCAGAAATGAGCCTCATCGCTGAAGATGATTTTTGGATAAAAATCCGAATCATTTTAAGTTGTTGCTCAGCCCAATTCACGAACATACGACGGTTCTGGTGGTCAAGCGGCTTCAGTTCTTGAGTCAATTTAATCTTGTAAGGATGTAGGCCAAGATATTTTCGCGAAATTCGCCACAAAAACGTCACAGAGATGCCCAACGCTTGAGAACGACGTGTGAGAGACACATTTGGGCTTTCTGCAACTGAAGCCTCAGCGGCAGCAATATTCTCGAAACTACGGGCACTTCTTTGTCTCACTGGCACGGAAACATTTTGTACTGTGCCTGTGGATTCAAATTTTTCCACTAGACGCTCAATTGTTGATCTGCTAGGACCATTATGACTACCGCTCTTAACGTTGAGGCCACTGACTCCAAATTTCGGTAGTAAATTTTAATAATTTCGACTCGTTATTGGCTCGTAAATCTTTCCATCATGAAATGGCAAATTTTACTGAAGAGAAATGTCAAAAGAGCGGCAAGAAATATGGCGTCGTTTGCTATCCCAGTCGCTCTACTTTTGTAGCGTCCCTGTTGAAAAACCCTTTATAATACCAAACCTCTTCTAAATGATCTAAGCAAAACAATAAATCGAATTTCTCTCGATATTCGAAATAGATCGATGTAGATTTGGAATCACAACCAGAAATATCGAGTTTTTGTTTGACATAAAACCCATACACGTAAGGCAAGCGAGTCAATTTTCTATGTCATGCGATTACGATTTATTTACATATAATTAGAATGTTATTTATTGATAAATTGAAGGAAATATTATTTAGCCCTATCAATTTGAAACCAATTCATTTAGATATCAAGTGTGAAAATCATCGTTGATGAAAGGAAAAGTTATTAAAATGCTAATAATTAGCATCTAGATCAATGTAAGGTTCTTTGTAGTTGAATAACCTATATTGTATTCCATCTATCTAACCTTAAATACACAGGGTGTTTCCTAATCCTAATTAATGAACAATACTTTGGGAAATGTTTTTCTGTGCTAACATGGTTCGGGGTACACTAAACTAAGCTTACACTCAATTCTCGATAAGCAATGTCCACTATAGAAAGATTTTTTTCTTAGAAAATGCCCAAGTATCATAACTCTTATTATTAATTAGGGAGCATTCTGCGTAAGATCTTTGAAATCACTACACTCAATAATTTTTTTAATTTTTTTTTAATTTTCAGAATGATGCCAATAATTGGACAGTATACGATTTCTGATGTAGCAAAAATTTCCTCGCTTCTACACGAGAGATACGGACGTATAGTTCGTTTCAGTGGATTAATAGGAAGACCAGATCTACTTTTTATCTATGATGTTGATGAAATTGAAAAGGTAAACATATATTTTTCCTACACCTTACAGATCTTTATTCTTACTTATCTTACTAATACTCGTATTATAAATAGGAAAATATTTGAGTAATATTTTCTTTATAGTTAGCCTAGTATCGTAATGTGTGAAAAATTGCTGAAATACAAAAAATAAAATGCAGACTAAGAATTTCAAAAATCAATGGCGCAAAATTTTAATTGAATTAGTACGATGCTAAAGCTGTTTTAGTATGATACTAGGTTGAAACAACGAATTTGCAAATTTTAATCGAATATAGCATCATACTTTCTCTACCCTTTTATTAAAGTTAAAATCATCGAACACCTACTTTATTTTTTTAGTATCGTGCTAGCTTCATATGACTCTTTGACATTTGCAAACATCAAAAAAGGTTCGTGTACTTACTTTTTAACACGAAATGTCATTGTGTTAGGTATGTTCAGAAGCAATTTATTAAGGAAATTCTTTTAGTACGATACTAGTGAGAAAATGTTTAAAATTAAGAATGAGTTAGTAAACTACTATAAAGTTAGCAAATTGTTAAGTAGTATCATACTAATACCTTAATAATAGGCTGTTTAAAATTTTGCGCCAATGTTATTAAAGAAAAACTATGCATAAGCATAGTACTGATTTTTTAAATTACAAAAAAAGACTCCTTTAGTAGTTGGAGCTAAAAACAAGCAAATATACATCAAAGGGCACGGTAGTTCCCAGCCAAGTTCTGGCACTACACCCTTTTTACAGGAACAAACTCAGGCGGCTTTTGACCCCTCCCTATCAATCAATATGCGCATGATGCTAGACATTCTATGCAAGCAATGTAATGGCCTTCATGTTTGCCATTTAAATACTCAAAGTCTTTATCCTAAAATAGAGGAATTTAGATATGTATTTGAGGGCTCCAATATAGACATTATCTGTGTATCTGAGACATGGTTCAAGGCAGGTTTATCTGACGTCCTGTGTAACATAAAAGGATATGATTTGTTTCGCTCTGATAGAAGTGACCCAAGAGGTGGTGGGGTTGCGATTTACGTTCGCAGTTCAATAAATCGCAGTTTCGTTGCCAGATCAGATAGCTCTTCCCCAATTGACTTTTGCTTTATAGAAATTATGAATGGCAGAAATAAATGTTTAGTAGGTGTGGTTTATCGTCCAAATAAACACGTTGATTTCTCGCCCATGTTCACAGTATTAGAGAGCATTTCCTCTTTTTATTCTGAAATCGTCTTATGTGGTGACTTTAATTGTAATTTGCTAAACAAGGAAACATCCAAATCATTTATTGAACGAATGAACAGCCTTAGCTTATATACAAATAATTTTAGTAATCCAACTCATTTTACAAATGATAGTGCAACACTCTTAGACTTATTCTTTTCCCATAATATCGAAAACTTTTTGATCTACGACCAGCTTTCCGCATCCGCCTTTTCGAAACATGATTTAATTTTTGCAACCTTTGATTTTGTTCCCTGAACGGTAGCTACTACTATTGAATATCGAGATTTTAAAAATATTGACTTGGCTCAACTGGAACACGACCTACTTCATATTAACTGGCAACAAATATATTTTATGGCTTCCGCCGATGATCAGGTTTTATTTTTAGAAAATTCTATTCGTAGTTTATTCGATAAGCATGTGAAGCTCAAAACAAAGGTTGTCAAACACAAGCACAATTCGTGGTTTTCTCTTGAAATTAAGGAACTGATGAAGCAAAGAGACTTAGCTTACAAACAATGGAAACGTTTTCGATTGACTGAGTTTCACAATACTTTTCGTGACTTTCGAAATAAAGTACGCATTAAAATAAGAGAAGCTAAAATACAGGTATATTCAAATCATCTGAGGAAAGATCTACCTTCTAAAACACTCTGGAAAAATATACGAGATCTTGGAGTAGGGCCATTGAAAGAAAAATACCCTGAAAACATTAATCCTGATGTTCTTAATGCTGATTTTGCGAAAGTTCAGTCTGAATCTCTTTATGAAGTAGAAATATCAAATGATATGGAACTTGTGGATCCGAGCTTAAATTATTTTGAATTTCAGGTAGTTGATGAAGCTGATTTAGTAGACAATATTTTAAAAATTAAATCTAAAGCCATGGGGTTTGATGAAATGCACCCCTCGTTTATTAAAATAATACTACCTCACATACTACCCACCCTTACGCATATTTTCAATACAATCATTACAACAAGCTCTTTTCCTAATACCTGGAAAGTTGCAAAAGTAATTCCTGTGATCAAGAAACCTGCTACTCGCTTAACATCTCCTGAATACAGACCAATTTCGATTCTTCCTTTTATTTCAAAAGTTTTAGAAAAAATTTTACATAGCCAGATCTCGAATTTTATAAAAAATAACAATCTCTTATGTGTTAACCAATCCGGTTTTAGAATAAATCACAGTTGTGTGTCTGCTATCATTAAAGTAACTGATGATCTAAGATTTGCTATTGACCATGATCAAGTATCATTTTTAGGATTACTTGACTTTTCGAAAGCCTTTGATACGGTTAATCACAGTGTTCTTATTTCCAAAATGAAAAGGCTGTTCCGATTCAAAGATTCAGCTGCCGATTTAATGTTTTCTTACCTCTCTGGGAGAAAGCAAGCTGTCGTTGTAAATAAAAATGTTTCTGGATTGCTAGATCTTTATTCCGGAGTTCCCCAGGGATCGATACTAGGACCATTGCTGTTTTGCATGTGTATTAATGACCTGCCAACCCAGGTGCATTACTCGTCCATTGATTTGTATGCAGACGATGCACAGATTCGCCTAAGTTGTGAATTAGGCATGATTGATAACGGTGCTTACCTACTTAATGAAGACTTGGATAGAATTTATCGTTGGTCTAAGACGAATAACTTGAGGTTGAACCCAACAAAATCTAAATGTATGGTAATTTATAAACAAAAGCTTGATCTCAGTTATTTTCCACCCATACAAATTGGCAACCAGGTAATCGAGTACGTTGATAAAGTAAAGAACCTTGGTATATGGTTTAATTCCACACTTAGTTGGGATTGTCACATACAACACATTATAGGAAAAATTTACGGATGTCTACGCAGTCTTTCCTTCACACAGAAGCATACACCACAAGATATTAGACTTTACTTAGCAAAAACTTTAATTATCCCGATTATTACTTACGGATGCCAGATATTTTGCAGTCATAGCTCAGAATCTAAAAGAAACCTAAATGTTGCCTTCAACAACATAATTCGATACGTGTACAATCTTAAGCGTTATGATCATGTTTCCGCGTATAAGAAAAATTTACTTGGTTGTACCTTAAACTCATATCTAAGTTACAATACTTTAAAGACTTTGAATGGCATCGTAGCAAAGAAGGAGCCATCTTATCTTTATAACAAAATTGTGTTCTCTACTTCCATCCGATCTTTTGTACCCTTAGACATACGAGAGCTTCGAGGACGTAAGCATTTTGATCGCGTTATCTTTAGGTATTTGGCTGAAAATTCTTAATTTAATTTTTATTTATTTTTTCCTAAATCTGAAATTTTTTGTTAATGTTAATATAAATTTAAAGAAATTTTTAAATGTAACTTAACTAATGCTCTAAATTGTAACATTTTAAATCTAAATTTGGATTAGCTTGTTATAGTGTAACTATATTATATAATAAATGTAACTTTTGCTCCTATAGACTTAAGTCTACTGTAAAAGATGAAATGAAATAAATGAAACTGAACTGAAACTGAAAACTATCTTCAGTACCAATAAAGTCAGAAACTTGAAATTCCGAATTTGCTAAGCTAGTCACGCACAGGCGCCTCACCAAATTTCAGTTTTCTATTATAAGCGGTTCCTGAGATATAAGGCCTCAAAAATCACAAAAACCGTAACTGACTGACTGACAGATCATCAAAATTATGGAGCACTTCCCGACATCGTAGAATCTTGTAATTTTGCACAACGGTAGGTCTTGTCATTCAAGTAGAGGAAAAAATCGAAAATTTGAGATTTTCCATTCAGGAGGCGTGGTATCCGCCCACTTTCTCCGAATTGGTGTTGGTTGAATGGAGCACTTCGTACTGCTGTAAAACGATGAAATTTGGTAAAGTGGTAGGACTTAAATTGTATACAAAGAAAAAAATATAAAATTTTAAATATTCCATTCAGGGGCGTGGTATCCGCCCACTTCCTCAGAACTGATGTAAATTATACCTGGCGCACTTCCGATTGCAGTAGAACAATGAAATTTGGTAGAACGGTAGGGCTCGAATTGCATATAAAGGACCAAAAATAAAAATTGGGGTTTTCCATTTGGGGGGCGTGATATCCACCCACTTTCTGAGAAAATGTTTAATTTATATGGAGCACTTCTGATTGCCGTAATTAAGGTAGGTATGTTAGTGTTAGGTATCTTTCCAGGACAAGAAGAAATAATTGAAGCGCAAATCAAAACAACCAATAACAAAAAGAAAATATACCAAAAGAAATAGGAAGCTTTAAACTAATTTGATGGGCTTACTTGGCAAGTTTTTTTTTATGCCCAAATTCGAAAGGTTTTAAAAACTTGACAAGTGAACCCATCAAATTTTAGTCAGTAATCATTAAATAATAAAATTTCTCTACTACATTGTAGCTATTTCAATATTATTCTACTTTAAATATTCGGTATTAAACCTTCATGAAGTAAGAACTTGGCGTACTTTTAGATCTCAGTACTTTTCACGGCTGACTTGTTACACAAAGGTTTTTGTATAGAAGAACTTGGCTCTTTTTTTAACATTTATGTTTTTGGTCTGATAAGTTTATACAAGAACAAAAATTATAAGTCAAAATCGGTTATAACGAAATACCGGTTATAATGAACAAATTCTTCAGTCCTACATTACATTACATATTCATAAATCTACGAAGTAGAGACACTGAAAGCACTGGTAACTCAGACCATCGGTTTATACAATACAACAGAGAGAGACAGACAGACAGAAAGAAAGAACAACAGAAGAAACACATGTCAACAGCACACGGTTGGTATTTGAACGGTCCCCCATACAAGTACTAGCCATGCGCAACGATACTTGATTTTTTTGATTTGATCCGTTTTTGAGACATTGAATTTTCCAAAATAGTTTTTTTTTTAATTAAAAAAATAGTCTTTTTTAAGCTTTGAAATTCAATGTTTTTCAAACTTTTTAGAACATTCTCTATAAAAAATTTTTTATTAAAATCCATTATGCCTATAATGAGAAATTCAAAATTCGCTCGTAAAAATTAATCTTAAGAAAAAAAAATTTATCAAAATTTTTGAAAACGTTTTTTAACATTTGTATGGTGGGTATCGTTATTTTTAGGTAAAATACAATTTTTTCCCTCGCAACTTGTAGATTATATTGATAAACTCTTATTTGTCAAAATTAAAAAAAAAATCTAGCATGGGGTTTTCCAAATATTGAGCTTTTAAATCCAAAAAAAAATTTGAACAGGCAATACTATTCAAATTTTTGGGAGCCTTAGCATAAAAAAAATTATCAAAATCGGTGTTTGTAACGTTTTTGAAAAAATAAAAAAAAATGGTTCCAAGGGGGGTACTATTAATAAACATTTTTCGGACATTTTTGGGAAAAAAAAAAATATTAATCAAATTAATAATTTGAACTCGTAATATTAATAATATTTTGAACTCGTTGTCGAATAACAAGGATATAAGTTCGATCATCTTATGAAAAATTATGGCATTCTACTAAAGCTCTGGCCCTACGTGACTACATCCTATTCATTGTGCTATACACTCTACAAGAATCGAGCGATCTTTATTCGGTTTCGGTTTTAATGATGTCTTATAGCATACAAATTTTATATCAGGCGTTTTTATGTCCGATTTTAATCCATCTAGAGCTTGGTTTTGCGCTGTTGTAGCATCTAGAGAGCGACGATTCATATATTGTATATACAAGATACCTGATATTTATTTAAATTGAAATTCCATTTATTTTTAAATTGGTTTGTTTTTTCGTATTTTATTTATTTCGGGTAGAAAGTTCAATGCCAAAAGCAAAGTATGTATTTACTTGTAGATTGTAGGTAAGGAAATAATTTAATACCCCGAGGTACAGCTGGGGATTTAAGTGTTTTAAATTCCAACAATATCATCATAAGAGTTATTGTCATGCAAACCATGTTCCTCTGATGAGTTGGCTGCATGGCTATAAGCTATATACAGTTAAGTTAAGCTACGCACTTAATATTTTCCTCTTTTAAGCTCTGAATAATTTTATTTATGGAATGCAAGTGAATAAATAATGTTTTTTCTTTCCATCTACAGGAAGTTATTTTGCTTGCTATTAAATCACTTGCACGTACATTGAAAAAAATATTCAAAGAGAATTTAAAAAAGGTGTATTTCACGCTTTAAAAAAAGCAGATAATGCTCGCAACACAATTTACTGAATCGTTTAATTTGTAAAGTTATAAGTCGACTATGGCATTCCAAGTGAAACAAAATTTCAAACTTCCAATCAAACTAATAGAGGGTGGTTAAATTTTAAGGGCCGATGTTGATTTTTAATAAGAGACAAATTTTATTTGGGAAATTATTGTCATTTCTTTTTAATATGATAATATTGGTATGGTTCAATTATGTATGGAACAAAATATCGGCCAAATGGCCGCGACCTCGGCGGCACACCTTCATTCGATGATCCAAATTTTCGACAACGCTGAGGCATAATTGAGGTTCTATGCCGTTAATGTGCCGAATTATCTCATCCTTTAGCTCTTGAATTGTTGCTGGCTTATCGACGTACACCTTTTCTTTCAAATAACCCCAAAAATACGGTGTCAAATCACATGATCTTGGCGGTCAGTTGACAACGCCACCACGTGAGATAACATGGCCATTGTTTCGTTAGCTGTGTGGCAAGTGGCATCACCGTCCTGTTGAAACCACATATCGCCCACATCCATATCTTCCAATTCGGGCCATAAAAAGTTCGTTATCATCTCACAATAGCGAACACCATTCATACATAGTAACTGCCTGACCGGCCTCATTTTGGAAAAAATACGGCCTGATGATGCCGCCAGCCCATAAACCGCACCAAACAGTCACTCTTTGTGGGTGCATTTGTTTTTCGACAATCACTCTTGGATTATAATCCGCCCAAATGCGGCAATTCTGCTTATTGACGAATCCACTGAGGTGAAAATGTGCCTCATCACTGAAGATGATTTTCTTCGAAAATTGATCATCCACTGTTGCCACTTCTTGCCACCATTCTGACCATTGACGACGCTTGAAATGGTCAGAGGCTTTAGTACTTGAGTCAATTGCACCTTGTAAGCGTGTAAATGCAAGTCTTTATATATAATGTTCATCAACGACGAGCGTGAGAGGTGCAATTGTTGGGCACGAAGATGAGTTGAGGTGGACGGCTCTTCAGCAGCAATATTTTCTGCAGTACGAGCTGTACGAGCATGCACTGGTGTTTTCACATCTCCTACAGACCCGGTTTGCTCAAATTTTTGAACGATTTTTCCGATTGTACGCACATTTGTATGATTAAATTGACCGAAAAAAACATGAAGTGCACGATATGAATTTTGATTTGAACGCCCATTTTCCTAATAAGTCTGAATAGCTTTAACGCGTTGCTCGATTATGTATCTTTCCATGGTTCAAATTGAGTTAGTCTGAAATTGAGAAATGTCAAGAAATGTGTGGTTCACATTCAACATCGGCCCTTAAAATTTAACTACCCTTTAATTTCGATGATTGAATTTCCTAAAATAGGGGCTTCGTCATATCGTTTATCGGTATGAGCGCTTTTGTGTCCATGCGTCTACTACATATCGACCCAGAGCCTTTCAAAAGGTGAACCAATTTGCTATTTATTTCGAGAACCAGACCTCACAGAATTTCCTGGTTTTCAATAATAGAAAGCCCTTTGTTAGATTTAGTGAATAATGTCAAATACATAAAAAGATTTTTGAATCTGTAATCCGTTTCGAATTGCCGGGTCCTCTTGAAAAGAAAGGGCTCATGGGAGTTCCCCAGTTTCTACCCGTCATGTCGATGACTTTCTATATGATATGATTTTCTTATGCATTTCAAGAATCTTTGAAAAAAGTTACCTTTCCGTTAAGAAAATAGTATTTCGTCTCTTACTCAAATTACCCCAATATACCCTTATTAATATTCCAATTTGAAGATATTGCTTTTTCAGGACCGGAGCTCTACGCTCTACTCCAACTCAAAGGCCAAATACTTTTGCTCTCTTTCAGTGCAAAATATCTAGGTGTTATTCTAGTTGAACTGGAAACTGAATATTGAAGAAAAGGTTAAGAAAACCTCCATAGCTCTATACGCCTGTAGTAAGACCTTTGGTAAAAAGTGGGGTCTTCAATATAAGGTGATTTTTTGGACATACATAGCGGTCTTCACGTATCTTCACGTACGGCTCTATTGTATGGTTGCCCGAGATTACCAAAGCAATATAAAATCGATAAACTGTCGAAGGATAGAAGTCTTAACGATGTCACCACAAGTGCTGTAAGATCTTGCCCAACTGATGCCCTAACGTTTTCCTGTACATTATACAACTTGATTTACACATTAAGTATTTAGTATCTTGCACTGCATTAAGACTAAGGAAATCGAATGGCCACAATAATATTAAGGAATTGATTCCAATAGAGATCTTTTCGACTCGCACTGATAATTGCACAACTAAAATGGGCATCAGTATAGATTTTAAGGTTTTGTGTCCCTCAATAAATGATTGGTATGATGAGGTACTTCGTGACGAAAGACTTCGACACAACTAATTTTACTGATGACTCGAAGATAGAGTGTGCTGTTGGTTCAGAAATCTTCTCTGTAACTAAGGATATGTCTAGGTCGTTTAACCTACCCGAATTTGCTAGTGTTTTTCGAGCTGCTATCAGGGAAGCATGCAAGTTACTCAAACAAGAATCAAATCACTTTTAGTCAGGTGGCTGTTAAAGTCATAAATTCTAGTACATCATGCTCCAAATTGGTCCAGCAATCTTATCTGGGTTATGGGTCATTGCGGCATTGATGGGAATGAACGTGTAGACTGGTTGGCCAGGAAAGTATCAGCACTTCATAACTCACTTGCTGAAAGAATCAACATTCCACTCGGAATGAACTGGTTCAATGAGGTTCAATATTCTCTCAATTATTCTTAAAGAATCTAACCATTGGTGGAGCAGTTTAACTAACTGCATTATATGTAGAAAGAACACTTGATCTGATATGCAGACCCAGACAAGACATAGACATACCGGACATTGGCCGACAGGAGATAATGTCTGTCATAGCTGTGGGGACCTGCGGGAAAAGGAAACAGTTTTCCATTTCCTCTGCAAATGACCTGCTCCACAACAGTGTCGTTATTTCGGATATGAAGATCAAAGACGTTTCTTAACGCGACGAAATGACTCTAGGACGAACTTTAGTTACTTCTGTGGCGTGCCTTCGGTTTGACTCCTTAGATCACGAGCTAGAAGACTGAGGGTTTTAATGGAGGTGCAGGGCCGTACGATCACTCATTCAATCGGATTGGCTACTATTTAAGTACCAGCCAAGAAGCTACTTAGCTTTGCACAGTGTTAATGGAGTCGGATGAGTGTGGTGTTCCGGTTGTGTGAGTGATCCAAGTTAAAGACGATTGTGCAAAAGCAAACACAATAAGAGACATTAGAACCTACTAGATCCTTTCATATTATTGAACTTATGACTCTGAAACTGGATGACTCCGTGATAATGTTCAGAGTTTCTCACTTCAATTCCATTCACAGGTTCATACGAGGTTATGGTAAAGAAATGACACACCTCGGCGCTAATTGGGCCACAGAGCTGGACTATCAGTGGTCGCCATTTTTAATAAAATCAAACTTTTTCTTCTATTTTCAGTGCTACAGAAATGAAGGTCCCACGCCATTCCGACCCTCGATGCCCAGTCTAGTTAAATACAAAAGTGTTGTGCGGAAGGATTTTTTTGGAGATCTAGGTGGAGTTGTTGGAGTGTATGTTTTTGATATCTTAGAAATTAATACATATGATATTTACATTGTTGTTTCAGTCATGGAGAAGCTTGGCGACAATTTCGATCACGAGTACAAAAGCCTGTCCTTCAACTATCAACCGTCCGTCGATACCTAGATCCATTGGAAGAAGTGACCACTGATTTCTTACAAAGATGTGAAACTTTGTTGGATGAAAATTCTGAACTGCCCGATGATTTCGATAACGAAATTCACAAATGGTCTTTGGAGTGTAAGGTTTATAGTGAAATTATATTTTTCACAAACTTTTTGTTGAACAGTAGGCTCATAACAAAAACTCATCTTTTTTCGAATACAATTGCTTTCGACCTATTTCATTGCTACTTATTGACAAATCATCCCATTCCGGTCACTCAAATTGGCTTTACTTCCTTAAGTTTTCTAAGTCAACTGGTGTCTAGATAGAATCATTCAAACTTACTTTAATTGGTATTTTTAAGGTATTGGTCGTGTTGCTCTTGATGCTCGCTTAGGCTGCTTAGAACCAAACCTCTCTGAAGATTCAGAACCTCAACAAATTATCAATGCTGCCAAATATGCTTTACGAAATGTAGCAACTTTGGAATTGAAAGCGCCATATTGGCGATATTTCCCAACACCGTTATGGACACGTTACGTGAATAACATGAATTTCTTCGTTCAGTAAGTTTTTTGTCGCTTTTTTAAGCAAGATGAATTGAAAATGTATGATGTCTCTTATTCAGAGTTTGTATGAAATACATCAAAAGTGCCACAGACCGAATGAAGTCGGAGGGATATAGCCAAACTGGTGAGCCATCGCTCTTGGAAAAGGTTATCCTTTCTGAAAAAGACGATAAAATAGCCACAATTATGGCATTGGATCTTATTCTTGTTGGCATTGACACGGTAAAACTTCTTGACTTGTTTTTTTTTTTGTAGAAATTGAGAATAATTTTTAATTATATTGATGAAGATATCAATGGCAGTTTGTTCGATGTTATACCAATTGGCTACACGACCAGAGGAGCAAGAAAAAGTCCGTGAAGAACTCAGGAGAGTGCTGCCAAGCCCTGACACACCCTTGACGATAAAACTCTTAGATCAAATGCATTATCTGAAAGCTTTTATAAGAGAAGTTTTCCGAGTTTATAGTACAGTTATTGGAAACGGAAGAACGTTACAGGAAGATACTGTGATATGTGGCTATCAGATTCCAAAAGGGGTAATCTAATCAATCATAATAAGATCTAATGGTTTAATCGAATTCTGCAGGTTCAAGCTGTATTCCCGACAATTGTAACAGGCAACATGGAGGAGTACGTCACAGATGCGGGAACTTTCAAACCTGAACGTTGGTTGAAGGCAAATCAAGGTGAAGGAAAGCTACATCCGTTTGCTTCCTTGCCATACGGTTATGGTGCGCGTATGTGTCTTGGACGAAGGTTTGCTGATTTAGAAATGCAAATTTTACTTTCCAAAGTAAGATCTTTAAAATAATTATTTTTTTTTAACAATCTTCAATAATTATTTATATCTTTGCAGCTTATAAGAAATTATAAGTTGGAGTTTAAACATAAACCACTGGAATATGCTGTTACTTTTATGTATGCGCCTGAAGGAGCACTTAAATTCAAGATGACGAAAGTGTGAAACTTACCTGAGATTAATAATTTTTAAGAAATAAATCTGCCTGATTGTTAGCTTACAAATATTTATATGTAAATTAGTATTTAATTTTATTGAAACGTAATTTGAATTCAAATAAAATTCAAAATTCATACTCACGAATTAATAAATTTTATTTGTATTTCCCCCCTCTTAACAAGCGTAATACTTGCCCTTTACGGAATGCCCATGAGTTTATACTTGAGAATAACTCGAACGTTTCCGAGATATAGCAACCCAAAGACATTGTTAAATAGTGGGAGGTCGAAAATCAGAAGAATCCCTTTGGATTGCAATATTTCGAGAACCAGACCATGCAGAAGCTTTTGGTCTGCACGTGTATACAGGAATTGAACAGACCTTTCGTTTGATGTATGTCTCGATGTGCTGGGGCAACATTGAGAAAAATGCTGATTTTTGTAGACAAGTGGTTAGTCCATGATATTTTTCAAAAATCAAAAAAAATTGAATTTTTCAATGCGATGCGCGGCACATCAGTGGAAAGGTATATCAATTCCCTATTCAGAACTGAAAACCAAAACGTCTTACGAGTCTTGGTTGCGGAAATATCTGCATAAGAAGATTTTGTTTCGTTTGCATCGATATTCAGTTCAAAATTCACTTTGGATTGAAATATTTCCATAACCAGACCTCGCAGAATTTTTTGGTTTTCAGCAGTAGAAAGCTCTTTGTTAGATTTAGTGAATTCTGAAAACTACAACCCTTTTCAAGGCTTCGTTGCGGAAATATCGCCATCAGAATCAGATTTGGCGTTCTGTTGAAAACAAGAACAATCACTTTGGATTGCAATATTTCGAGAACTAGACCTCGCAGAAGCTTCTGGTTTTCACTTGCGAATAGCTGTTAAAAAATGTATGTAAAAGTTTTTTTTACCGCAACCTGTTACTTAGCTTGGCTTCGGAGATATAGCTACCCAAAGTCATTTTTAGGAAGTGGTAGGTCGAAAATCAGAAGAATCCCTTTGGATTGCAATATTTCGAGAACCAGACCTCACAGAAGCTTCTGGTTTTCACCTGCGGATAGCTGTTAAAAAATATATGTAAAAGTTTTTTTTACCGCAACCTGTTACTTAGCTTAACTTCGGAGATATAGCTACCCAAATTCATTTTTAGGAAGTGGGAGGTCGAAAATCATTAGAATCCCTTTGAATTGCAATATTTCGAGAACCAGACCATGCAGAAGCTTTTGGTCTGCACGTGTATACAGGAATTGAACAGACCTTTCGTTTGATGTATGTCTCGATGTGCTGGGGCAACACTGAGAAAAATGCTGATTTTTGTAGACAAGTGGTTAGTCCATGATTTTTTTCAAAAATCAAAAAAAATTAAATTTTTCAATGCGATGCGCGGCACATCAATGGAAAGGTATATCAATTCCCTATTCAGAACTGAAAACCAAAGCGTCTTACGAGTCTTGGTTGCGGAAATATCTGCATCCGAAGACTTTTTTTCGTTTGCATCGATATTCAGTTGTTTGGATTGAAATATTTCCATAACCAGACCTCGCAGAATTTTTTGGTTTTCAGCAGTAGAAAGCTCTTTGTTAGATTTAGTGAATTCTGAAAACTACAACCCTTTTCAAGGCTTCGTTGCGGAAATATCGCCATCAGAATAAGATTTGGCGTTGTGTTGAAAACAAGAACAATCACTTTGGATTGCAATATTTCGAGAACCAGACCAGAAATATTTCCATAACCAGACCTCGCAGAATTTTTTGGTTTTCAGCAGTAGAAAGCTCTTTGTTAGATTTAGTGAATTCTGAAAACTACAACCCTTTTCAAGGCTTCGTTGCGGAAATATCGCCATCAGAATCAGATTTGGCGTTGAGTTGAAAACAAGAACAATCACTTTGGATTGCAATGTTTCGAGAACCAGATCTCACAGAAGCTTCTGGTTTTCACCTGCGGATAGCTGTTAAAAGTTGTAGTATACGTTTTTTTACCGCAACCTGTTACTTAGCTTGGCTTCGGAGATATAGCTACCCAAAGTAATTTTTAGGAAGTGAGAGGTCGAAAATCAGAAGAATCCCTTTGGATTGCAATATTTCGAGAACCAGACCATGCAGAAGCTTCTGGTTTGCACGTGTATACAGGAATTGAACAGACCTTTCGTTTGATGTATGTACATATGTCCCGATGTGCTGGGGCAATATTGAGAAAAATGCTGAAAAAAAAAGTTAACGTACCTTTTTTGACGTTTGTAAATGTCAAATAGGCATACGAAGTTAGCACGATACCAAAAAATTAAAATAGTAAGGTACCTATTTAATGGTTTTAATATTAATAAAATATTAGAGAAAGTACATATATAACTAAGCTCAAGTAAATTTGCGAAATCTTTTTTTGGAACCTTTCGACTTAAATTATGTGCTATTAGTTTAAATCTATAAACGCACACGAAGCGTAAGTTAAACGTATTCGTACCTACTTACACACAAGCTACAAAGCTTCCGGCGTACAGCTTCAAATGGTCATTTAAGATTAAGATACATATTTTCATGAAGGCCAATCTTTCAAGATTTAAAAATTCTTTTAGAGTTCATATGAAAAAATTGTTAGAAACTGACAGTTCGGGGGAGTACCTACCAGTGGTACCACTTTACTTCAATTGAAGTATATCTACTTCTTTTTTTCAAAATAGGTATTTTAAAATCTACTTCCTACTTCGCACCAACCACAAAATACTGAAATCTACTTCCTTTTAAAAATCTTTTTTTCAACCTACTTCAATTTTACAAAAAAAAACCCAAATCTACTTCTTTTTCTCTATTTCACTCTAGGTAGTAGGTATATAACCCCAGAATTTCCATGAACAAAATTTACGTCAGCACAATATAAATACACAAATAATTATGTAATTTTACATGTGTGTACGAATCTTATGAAAATTTTGCAGACTGAATCACTACTTTTTCGTGTTGTAATGTCAACTGATAAAAATCTTAAGTTAAATTTTTTTCTTAATGCAAGTAAAAAGTCATTTTGAAATCTACTTCGATTTTTCTCAAATTACTTCACTTTTTTCTTCAAATCTACTTCGACTTTTTGTTCAGAAGTGGTAACGCTGGTACCTACCTAAACGAACCTATACTAACGAACCTACCTATTTATTTTTTTGTTCAAATTTAAAAACCTACCTACCTCACTTTTCCTTAGTTAGAATTAAGGCTATAGTTCACGTAGGTATGTATTAAAATGATATCAAACGCTTATGACATCGCTGAGTAGATGAGGCCCAAAGCAAATAGCCATTCTATCACAAATATTTAAAATAATATGCGTAATTATAGGTAGGTAGGTTTACCTTTAAGATCAAATTATAGATACCCTTAAGTTACATAAAGTTTATAAAAAGTGATGTTGGTAGGTATAATTTAGGTTCTATACCTATCTACCTTCCTACCTTAAAAGTAAATAGGTACCTAAACAATTACATAATTCACCAAGCACCTATATTCCTTTTCAATCTCCTCGACATATTATTACACATTATTTATTCTCTCGTCTCGTTATCTATTTTCTTGGGCATTTAAATAATAACAGTAAATGCAAAAACCTTGAAAATATACTTTTCATCGTTTTGTAGAGCAACTCACCTACTCCTTCTGCTACACATACTCAAAGGGAGATGAAATTCCAAAATTTATTTTGGCAAGCGAAGAACCGTCAGCGTATCAGGTGCAGGTCGGTCGCCATCATCGCCAAATGGATTGAAAAGAGATAAACGGTCAACAATAATAGATATACAACGATAACAACGAGAACATAAGCAAACAAAATAATACGATCTAGCTATGTATATTTTTCATCTAGTGAAACTGTAAAAAACTTTAAAGCCACTAAACGAAAATAAATATGATTGCCGCTTTGATAATTTTCTACCAGAATTTGTAGATTTAAATAACTTTTTAACAGATAAAAGGATTTTGTTTTACATTATGATTGTTGTGTATTAAGTTCTTATAAATAAAATACGAAAATCAGAGTGTACAAAAGGTAAAGTCAGAAAAAGTTGATTTTAACTAGGTATTTCTTTTATGTATTTCTATTTTCTTAATCGTATTTTATTGACCTCAATCAACTTCTAATATATTTAAAGACGCCAAGATTTTGTCAATGTGTGTAGTAAATTTAAAACGATTAATGTGAGAAATTTAAATTGCACTAGTAAAAAATAATTAACTATCAAGCTATTTGCAATTTTGTTCATAGTTTAAGAAATCATAAGATTTCTTTAGTTGTTTATCTAGTAATGCAGTGTGAAAGTACCTAGTTCAAAAAAGTTTGAAATATGTTACCTATATTCAATTTAATAAAATGTCATTTTAGTCAAGGTTTAGCCATCGAATTTCAGTGTCGAACTTAATAACAATTAAATATTTGTATTCACAACATTTTGAAGATAGGCGGAAGTCTAAATTTACACAAAGTTTCTGAATGCAACTGATAATTTACATGTGCATTGCATAGTTCAACTGTATTATGAACATATAATTCCAATCTCTCATTGAACTAAGCTCCAATTAAGAACCTTATGAGTTATCCATTTTTTGCTCCAGGTCAATATTCTCCTGTACAAAAATAATATTGCACAGATGGCCTGGGTTGAATTCTCAACGCTTCAAGTCATATGTTTTTTTTTTATTTTAAACACATTTTAAGTATAATCTTTGTATATAAAACTTATAGTACCTATAAAGAAGACTAAAGATTGTTGCGACATCTTAAGTATAGGGCCAGTACTTGCTAGATTTGTTTCTGCTAAAAATATTCTCTTTTTTACTACATACTTGTTTTGTATCTTATCGTACTCTCCACTGTAAAATCTAGCGCTAATTTCAGCGCCACCACCAGGCTAGAGTTCGCAATACAAAATCACACTCCATGAGGTTATATCTATATACAAACGTATAATATGTACGTATTTAAGCTCATTTGAAACTTATTTTTTTATCTATGAATAAACAACAAGGAATTTTGGGCCTTGATTCAATTTGATTTTAGAACAATTTTACGCTTAAAATAGAAATCATCGAATTAGGGTAATTTATAAAAAAAAAATGTTATGGGATTAATTTGATAATGCTTTCACAGCTTTCTTTTGAACCAATTTGTATGATGTTTTGTGCAAAGCTAAATGAAATTAAAAAAAATTCTATACAAAAATTATGTTTAATTATTGTTTATGATGCCTTTGAATTTAATAATAATTAAAGGCAGATTTAAGTGGGCTTATCCACATCACGGCGATCATACTCATGTTTTGTGCTCCTGAGTTGACTAGTGAGGACCGTCTCAATCCCCAATTTCTGTTAACTTCAGTTTATCTTTTGTCGATATAAGGAACAAAATTAAATTTGAACTAAATCTAACGAGATTTAAAGTGTAAGATCTATTGTGAATAGTTGGATTGATAAACTTGTTACTACGGTTGTCAAAAATATTGATATTTATTGATTTTTGATAGATGTATCAAATTACCAGACATACAAAGATTTCTACTTACATAAAATTTATAAAAGTTATTTGCTGTTTTTTTTATTGAAAAACAAGGTCTTAGGAACGAAATTTCTTCGATTGAATTATTTTTTTTAAACAAATAATGACTAGAAGGAAAGTGCAATGGAGTATGTTAGCTCAAGGCATTAAAATAGTCTTCACATAAACTCAAATTAAAAACTTCACAATAGAACCGATTAACAATAGCATTTTGATCAGTATTTACAATGAGGTAAAAATTATTATCAATTGGTATTCACAATACCAAACTATCAATGAGTCGAAAGAATGTATCAGCTATAAAATAATCTATGTTTGATATCCATAATAAGGCTGAAAAATTTATAATGAGGCTCTTATTTGTCAACAGATGAGTCCAAGTATACGATCCCCAGAAAGAAACACTAATTTTGAGGACTTAGTGCTATTGGAAGATTTTTTGAATCATTAATTCATCATAAGTCAAATAAAATTGTGCTCAGTTTTCTACTTGTCTGATTTATATATGTAGAATTTTGTGTTATAACAAAAGAGAATAAAATTTAGCTTAGAATACTTTTTTTCACGCAGCTTATATGCGAACTATTCATTCTTTTTTTAAATAACTTAAGCTGCCGAAACTATGTACCTAGTAATACCTTTTTAGGCCCTCACTAATCAGCTTACGAGTCTAATAGGACCCATACACTACGCAAACCGTTTGAGCAAACAAATGCCTTTTGTTGTTGTAAAAATGTTTGTGCTCAAACACACGTTTGAACAAACGTGTTTGCGTAGTGTATGGGCCCTATAAGTAAGATAGCCGGGACGAAACGCAAATTTTTGTGGACTAAAGGTCAAAACATCTATTTTGAATCAGTAATTCAATAAGTCCAACTAAATAGTGCCAAGCCTTCTACTTGACTGATTTATTTCAGAGTTCTATCTAGAGTTTGTATTATCAAAATACCTTCATACTCTATACTTACCTACCTTTTATTATAACTTTTTGAATTATAATAAACACAATTTATATTTGAGTGGCAACCGTGAAATCGTTTGCTGCAGATTCTTCATCGGCCTACGTATTTACGCATTCCATTTTTGGCAGTCATACTAACTTAATCAGTGTGTGAAGAAGTAAACTAATTACCTACATACCTACCTACTTACCAATTTTTTTAGATATTTTAAAACTCGTATATTATTTTTTAATCGAATTTGAAAATTTGAAAATGGATTCGTCTGTTAAAGTTAAATCCCTGAAAGATCCTAGCA
This sequence comes from Philhelius festivus, assembly GCA_963931855.1. Taxonomy (NCBI): domain Eukaryota; kingdom Metazoa; phylum Arthropoda; class Insecta; order Diptera; family Syrphidae; genus Philhelius; species Philhelius festivus. Next base: position 191,195,363 of record OZ007554.1, read on the forward strand.
TTCCATATATCTTAAATGGGGAGCTTTATAAAATTTTAACCCAACATGGAGATAATGTTACGGTAAGATGTTCGAGTTGCCCATCGGATCGGGTCTATCGGGGTAGTGTTCGTTCCACGGGAAATTTTCACATGCACATTAAAGTAAGTTGTTGTCCTTATGAAAGATTTTAATTTTAAAAAAATATATATCAAAAGTATCTTATATACTAAGCCAACTTCCAATATATTATATACCTCGATTCTTACAAATTTTACAGAGAAGACACCCGGAGCTGTTGGGTAAATTACATGAGATGAAGGTGGGATCGTTGATTGAACGGCGTGAACGCTTGTTAAATGCAAAAAAGATTGTTATTAGAGGACGAATCAAGAAGGAGTGTTCCGGGTCTGGAGAATCGCTTGTAAGTACATATATGTACAACCTAGGTATCTTCATCCATACATAATGTATATTAATAAAATATATATTTCACAATGGTTCACGCCATGAATGCTTGCTCTTTCTTACATACTAGATACATAGGTAGCACTATTATAGTTGAAGGAGTAGAAAAATTGAATGCCCAAGACTTGCTTTTATTTTAAAGTTGTCTAGAATTTTATAGATTTTTATTTAAAACATATAGATAGATGTTTTTAGGGAAAATCTTCAAAAAGTGTGAAATTCACTCTTTAAATTGCTAAAACACTTTAAAAAACAAAATGTCATCTGATTTCTTGGGTAAATATGAATTTATTTATTTTTCAAATTAATTTTTAATATCTACCAAAGTACCTACATACCTATATACCTACATAAAGCTAAAAAAGCGTAGATAATTAAGAGAAAAATTCATCAACACATTTCAGAAATGTTCATTTCCAAAAAAAGAGGTTTAAAATTATTTATCATACCTACGTATCCAAAACAATATTTTTTTCTTAAATGTTTATACACATACTCGTACATATATGTACATACCCACTTACATAATGTACATATATTATTGAGACTTCTTGTGGCGTTTCTATCATTTCGATCTTGATCACTGTTAAGGATGTGACACGTCATGATGATGCTTTTGTTGGTAAAATTAGTAAAGGAAAAAGAGTTTCTCAGGCACAAAACTAAAGTCATAACGTAATGAAAAGTCACAATATAAACAACGTCTAGTTCAATAATGTTAAATCTTATTTTATGTTTTTTTTGATTACGTGGCTAATCAGCAAAAAAAAAACATAAAAAAAAATTCTAAAAACCATGAAAACGTTAAAAGTTATATCGTTAAATCTTATCCAAAAAGTCCGTTCGTTTACTTCCGGAAACTGTCAATTTCTCCGAATTTAAGTCCACAGTCTGTCAAATTTCATATAAAATAAATAAAATTGTCAAAAATAATGCAATTAAAAATATTGGAGCAAAGTTTCAGTGGCTCAAAATTTTAAACAGCCTTGTGTTAGGGTATAAGTATGAAACTACTAAACATTTTGTAACTAGTATCGTTCTTAAGCAATTTTCTTAATAAATTGTTCCTGAACATACCTAAAACAATGACAGTTCGTATAAAACACTGATGTCGATTTTTTCCCTTTACACACAAGGGATTTCGATCCCGGATCAAATTTTTCCGTTTGGCTGGTATTGGTATGCGTGTTTCATATCCCTGTGCAAAATGTGAAGGAACGCAAAATCTGGCGAGGGATTAAAATTTAAAATCTTCACACAGAAATTTATTTATTAGGTATATATGTCAAAGAGTCATGTCAAGCTAGCACGATACGATACTAAAAAAATAAAATAGCTTTCTTCAAATTTTAAGTCATATTTAGTGGTGGATCTACACAACTGATAAAATGTCAATGTCAATGACACAATTAACGTCAACTGCAGCTGCCAATTTCTTGTATCATACCTGATAAAATGACATTATTTCAATATTACTATTCATATGTACATATGTATACAGATGAAAAATGGCAGAAAATATGAGAATTTCGCTTGTGTTAACCCAGTATGATGAATGAGAATGAAAATAAAATGCACGATTGGGTCGCACGAAATTGCTATTATGTAAAAGACCAAGAATTTCAAAAATGAGTGTTGTTAGAGAAATCATAAAAATCATATTTTAAATAACTAAAACAACTCCTTTAGTAGTTGGAGCTTTAAAAAGGATGTCATTTGATTCAAGCAAATATTAGTTTAGGCTAGAACAAAAATTATAAGACGTTGTAGTATCTAGTTTCTTAAAAAAAATAAGCTTTTATATACAAAATCATTTTTAAGAAAATATTTTAGTACGCCAAGTTTAATTTTTTATCATTATGCGAATAATAACCAAATTTCAAAAAAAAAAAATATTGAGCCGTTTTTAAGATATCGAAAAAATTTTATTTCTTTTTTCTTTTTTTAAAGATTTGGGCACGAGTACGATAACTTGGCCGCCAAGATTTAATGACGGATTTTTGTAGAGGGGTCAAAAATAAGCACTTTTTACTACTGGAGGGGGGGGGTCTATCTCCCCCCGTTAAGGAGGTAGGGGCACTTTTAGAAAAAATGGTTTAAATTGAAAAAAAAAAATATTAAAAAACAGCGGCAACACCTACAATAAAATGCTATACTGCGTTTGAAAGCCAGAAGATTGTTCTATAATCCTGCATTTAAATTAAATAAAAAAAATAAACTCATATCAATAGTTTTTGAGAAATTCGCATTTAAAGTCCAAATTTTGATAAAAAAACGTGAAAAAAAAAGTTTAGACCGGTTGTTTTCAAAATTGTGAAATGAAATTGTAAATTAGCTTACATGTGTTTCATGTATCTATCAGTTCTTAATCGAACACAAAAAACCGCATGGTTCTGTGTTTTCTGGTTTTTGAGAAAACCTCCGGTTAAGAGGTAGGGACACTTTTAAAAAAAAAATGGTTTAAATTGAAAAAAAAAAATATTAAAAGACAACGGCAACACTTACAATAAAGTGCTATACTGAGTTTGAAAGCCAGAAGATAGTTCTATAATCCTGCATTTAAGTTAAATTACTCATGTCAATGGTTTTTGAGAAATTCGCATTTAAAGTTCAAATTTTGATAAAATAGCGTGAAAAAAAAAAGTTTAGACCAATTGTTTTCAAAATTGTGAAATGAAATTGTAAATTAGCTTACATGTGTTTCATGTATCTATCAGTTCTTAATCGAACACAAAAAACCGCATGGTTCTATGTCTTCTGGTTTTTGAGAAAATCGAAAATAACTAAAACTACTTTTCTACAAAATGTTTGATATTTTTTGCTTCCTTACATAAATAAATCAGTGCTAGCTTCCAACATTACAATATATAAACAGTAAAGTATGTATGGGGGGGCATGCTACCCCCCTGCAACCCCCCTGCTTGGGCACACTATAGGATTTGGGGTAGGTGCGAGGTTGGGTGCATGCAAAGTTTCTTTTGCATTCACAGAATCTGTATTTAAAAAAAATTCAAATTTATTCTATTTATCCAATGTCCACTAAATACATATAAAATACAATAAACGATCTTGAAAACCAAAACAAACTTCCGACCATGTTCACCATGTTCGCAAATAATAGAGTTTTTATCAGATGTAAAAAAAGTTTACCCTTGTTATACCGATGGTGATATATGTGAATGTTTACAGTTAAAAGACATCGATCCTCCCACCCTTCAGAGCGAAAATTTAGAAAGTGTTTTACCGCCAAAACATCCTCGGCTTCCCACCATAAAAGAGTAACTCAACGAACTCGACAGTTATACTCGTAGTACGGACGATGGCTTTATTGACGAGACTTACACACCTTCTTAATACATTTTGACCATTTTTAACTAACTATGACTGACTAACTCCTGACTAACTGACAAAATAACTGACCCAGATGCAATTCTACCTCCTCATGGTGCATTCTGGGTAACGCTAAATGAATTGCGGTACTGAACTAACAAAGATTCATTATGTTTATTAACATTAATCCTTAAAATGGAATCACAGTCACCACCAAAAATCAAAAAAAGTAGTTTTGGTAATTTTCGATTTTCTCAAAAATTAGAACACATAGAACCATGCGGTTTTTTGTGTTCGATTAAGAACTGATAGATACATAGATCACATATAAGTTAATTTACAATTTCATTTCAAAATTTTGAAAACAATCGGTCTAAACTTTTTTTTTCACGTTATTTTATCAAAATTTTGACTTTAAATGCGAATTTCTCAAAAACCATTGACATGAGTAATTTAATTTAAATGCAGGATTATAGAACAATCTTCTGGCTTTCAAACGCAGTATAGCACTTTATTGTAAGTGTTGCCGTTGTTTTTTAATATTTTTTTTTTCAATTTAAACCATTTTTTTTCTAAAAGTGCCCCAACCTCTTAACCGGAGGTTTTCTCAAAAACCAGAAGACATAGAACCATGCGGTTTTTTGTGTTCGATTAAGAACTGATAGATTCATGAAACACATATCAGCTAATTTACAATTTCATTTCACAATTTTGAAAACAACCGGTCTAAACATTTTTTTTCACGTTTTTTTATCAAAATTTGGACTTTAAATGCGAATTTCTCAAAAACTATTGATATGAGTAATTTAATTTAAATGCAGGATTATAGAACAATCTTCTGGCTTTCAAACGCAGTATAGCACTTTATTGTAGGTGTTGCCGTTGTTTTTTAATATTTTTTTTTTCAATTTAAACCATTTTTTCTAAAAGTGCCCCTACCTCCTAAACGGGGGGAGATAGACCCCCCCCCCCTCCCATAGTAAAAAGTGCTTGTTTTTGACCCCCCTACAAAAACCCGTTATCAAATCTTGGCGGCCAAGTTATCGTACTCTCCCCAAGATTTGAAATGCAATGTTCTTCAAACTTTTTAAAAGCTTCTCTGTAGAAAATTTCATTAAAATCAATAATGAGATAATAAAAATTAAAAAAAATGGTACCTAATATGGTAGGTGCAGTCAGTAGTATCTTAATTTTTAATTTTTTTTTATTGAATTATAGATCATAGGAATTAATCCTAAGAAAAAAATTCTTATCAAAATTCTAAGATTTTCGAAAACCATTTTTTCACTTTTGTATGGTGGGTACAGTTATTGTTACTTAAAAATAAGTTTATTTTTTTCTCATATGTTGTAGATTATATTAAGAAACTTTTACTTATCAAGTTTGAAAAAAAAAATGAACATGGGGTTTTCAAAAAAAATTACCGAAATTGTTTGTACCGTTTTTGAGAAAATAAAAAACAAAAAAAAAGGTTCCATACGGGGTACCATTAATAACCATTTTTCGGAAAAATTTGTTCAACCATTATCTAGCTTTAACTAAAAGAACTTTTTTGAACTTTAAAAAAAAAACCTATCAGTTTTTGAGCAAAAAAATATTTATAAAATTTCTTAAAAAAAACGTGTGGAGAAAAATTAAAAATACTATCTACCAAGTCTAAAGAAAATCGGTCGAGCCGCTTAGACTGAAAAGATCACTTTGTTCGTCTTCTCTATCATCGTAATGTCAACTTTGATCCAAATCTCGAGTTCGATTTTTTTTTACGAATGCATAACTTGCCTTATAGTAACCTATGAGTCGCAAGCTCGCAAGTAAAAATATGATAATTTTTAAATTTGTTTGGAGAATTGTTGGTTTTGCACAACCGACATCGGAGTCAAGAGATTTATACCAAGGATAGGTTGAAGTGACTGCCAACGTCGCAACTGACACACTTAGACCAGAGTTGGTCCATTGTGATCTACATACATGAATCTGAGAACTCTCCCTACTTGTTGGACCATTTGGAGCTCCTTATGAAACAAGAAAGTCTGCAGGTTCACGAGGTTCCTCTAAGAAAAACTCTCCAAAAGTAGGGCATACAAGTAAATAGAGAACATGCGGAATTGATTCTATCTCTTTTTCTTCCATACAGTTTCTGCAAAAATTGTGTGAATAAAAGCATATCCTTGTTGCATGATTTGTTATTATAAGCGATCGCGCAACAGTGTGCGGTTATGACACGTTTTACGGAGCTAATGTTTAATCTACTTAAGGATATCAAACATTTAAAGCGTTTCAGATCAAGCATTTGCCAGATCTGTTTTTTCATCACACAAGTGGTTAAAAACAACAACTAATTTTCTATGGTCCTAACTAAATGCAGACAATTTTTGGAACTTAAATCAAGTCCCGATAAACACTTTATTACAAGAACAAATTATCATTTTTGTAACGAGTATTTATATGGCAACGTCAAAATAGCAGAACCGTCATCGAATCAATCAATTTCGTTGAGAAACAAATGAATGAAATGATATACTTATGTGTTATGTACATATATTTTAGAATTGAATTTGCTTATCAGTGGCTTAAAATTAACTTTACTGGTTTAATGTTTTGACGACAAAAATAATTAAAGTTCAGAAAATAGAGTTTAGATTGTCTTTTTTGTGTCTGTGGGTGAAAGTATAGTTAAATTGGCGTACAAGGTACAACATTATCAATTTCTTCATTTGTAGTTGTCCATCTCACAAATTTTGAAAGTAGACGCACAATTGTTTTACAAATTTTAATTAAAGTATGAAATACGCAGTTGATAGATTTGTTGAAACGATCTCCGATTTCTCGGTATGAATTTTTGTTGCTTAAAGCTCAAAGAGTAATGTATATATGCCTTGTTCTAAGTGTACCTGGGCGCCCTGTTTTTGACTTTTTGAATAAAGGGCTTAGTTCTTCCTCCAATCCCTAGAATTAGGTCTAAGAATGTTATTTTTTATGAATTGAAACGTTTTATTTGTTTGTACTTACAAGGAAAATAATTGCTTTGAAATTCTGAAATGACCGAAAAAAACTTTTCGATTGTTTTGATGTAATTTCGCATACGCACCTTTGGAATTTTGCAGCTCGAACTTCGGAGTTTAAACCAAATCGCTTTATTTTTTTGTTTGAAAATAATTTTTTTTGCTATAGTAGCACGTATTTAATTTTTCGAACAATTTTGAACCACAATTTTTGAAAAATTTTTAGCATCCATTTTTGATTTTGTTGATCGTGTTCGTAAACGTCAATTGCATTTGCATGAGAAAATGTTATTTGTGTATGCATCGTTGAAAAGAGGTATTTTAAGTTAAGGTGTTTTGAGGTTGAAAGTGACTATATAAGGTGTATTACTTATATAGTACATATATTATATAATTCTTGTGTCCTTTCATTTTAGGAAATAACAACCCAATGTGAAAATACAGTTCATCCAATTGACTACAGCTGTAGAAGTGGTTCTCAGCCATCTGAAGAAGTATATGGAAACGTAAGTAGACAATGCAAATTTGAGTTGAAAATTATTGGTTTTCCAAATAATTTTTTTTTAGCAGACACAATCTGCACTTATGCCAATAGAAAATGAGCCAAACATTTTGATAGCAACAGAAATACATTGCGATAGTAACGCCAATATGGGTATCCAAAGAACGCCAGTATATTTTTCAACTGCTATCAAGGAAGAATCACCTTCGGTATTGGATGATGAACAAGCAATGGACCTAACTACCCCTAACTCAAAGCGTTCCGAATGCTGTAAGTTCAAATAATGTTTAACTCTAAGCATTAAGAAAGTAATGAAAGATCATTTTGTTATAGCGCTAAGTCTACAAATGTCAAGTCTTAAATGGGAACAAGTTCTCGAAAGAGTGGAGAGTTCGTTAAAAAATATTCAACACGAGATGCGGACGCGAAATCAAATTGAAACCAATCGTATTTTCTTGGATTTGGCTAAATTCAAATACCTCAATCCAGGATTTCGTTACCAATCCTAAGTATATAGGTATCTTATAAGTATCTTGCTGGTCAAGATTTATTTCTATGAAATATTACATATTTATGTGTTTTTTTTATTTCCAAAAATTGAATTAAAGTTTTTATTTTAAAAGCAGTTTCATGCTTTATTTATAAGATTTGTTGTTCATTTTCATTTCTTTATTTTTAAAAAATAAAATGTTTTGCTTATGAGTAGTAATAGTTTCATTTACCTATATTTATTAATTAACTCTGATGGTTAGTTAACTGTAACTGGATAGGAGGATCTCAAACCTGTATCTTGTGTAGTTTGTTTTGGTTCTGTGTCTTGTGTATAAACTTTATAGTACTCGTACTTTCATGGAACAGAAAACATAGTTAACAAAGCGGATCTATGGTGTCGCTGTAGTCGACAAAAATTGGTTTTGGAGACTTAAAAATTAAAGTGGGAAAGAAAGAAAAAGAATAATAAGAAAGAATAAGAATAAGAATCCGAAAATTAAGGATTTTATGTATTTATGAAAAGGTTTTTTTTTGTTTCTTGTGATCTCTCCGAATCACAAAAACACAAGGGCGCAAAATTTTAAGGACCTTATTCGGAATTCCCCCCCCCCCCCCCACCAAAATGAACTTTTTTTTTTACGAATCGATAAAAAAGTGTTTGCTGTTGATAAAAAACATCAAATTATGGAGGAGAAACACTTTTTTATGGTAAAAAAGTGAAGTATAAGCGGACCACCCCCAGTACTGTTGGCCCTTATTCGGAATTCCCCCCCCCCCCCACCAAAATGAACTTTTTTTTTTACGAATCGATAAAAAAGTGTTTGCTGTTGATAAAAAACATCAAATTATGGAGGAGAAACACTTTTTTATGGTAAAAAAGTGAAGTATAAGCGGACCACCCCCAGTACTGTTGGCCCTTATTCGGAATTCTCCCCCCCCACCAAAATGAACTTTTTTTAACGAATCGATAAAAGAGTGTTTGCTGTTGATAAAAAACATCAAATTATGCAGGAGAAACACTTTCTTATGGTAAAAAAGTGAAGTAAAAGCGGACCACCCACAGTACTAGTTATAACTAAAACTACTTTTGTATGGGATATTTGCTTTTTTTGCTTGCTTACGCATTACGGCGGCGTTTAAACAGTGATATATGTATGGGGGGGCATGCTGCCCCCCTGCAACCCCCCTGCTTGGGCACACTATAGAATTTGGGGTAGGTGCGAGGTTGGGTGTATCCAAGGTTTCTTTTGCATTTACAGAATCTGGATTTAAAGAAACTTTGAATTTACCCTATGGCCTATATTCATTTTTTTATACTTCACTTTTTTACCATAAAAAAGTGTTTCTCCTCCATAATTTGATGTTTTTTATCAACAGCGCACTTTTTTTATCGATTCATTAAAAAAAAAGTGCATTTTGGTGGGGGGAGAATTCCGAATAAGGACCAATTTTAATTGAATAAGTACGATGCTAAAGCTGTTTTAGTATGATACTAGGTTAAAACAACGAATTTGCAAATTTTAATCGAGTTTAGCATCATACTTTCTCTACCCTTTTATTAAAGTTAAAATCATCGAATACTTACTTTATTTATTTAGTATCGTGCTAGCTTCATATGAATCTTATACATTTGCAAACATCAAAAAAGGTTCATGTACTTACTTTTTTACACGAAATGTCATTGTTTTAGGTGTGTTCAGAAGCAATTTATTAAGAAAATTCCTTTAGTACGATACTAGTTAGAAAATGTCTAAAATTAAGAATGAGTTAGTAAACTACTTAAAGTTAGCAAATTGTTAAGTAGTATCACACTAAAACCTTAATAATAGGCTGTTTAAAATTTTGCGCCAAAAGGTTTTTAAATTTTGATATACTCGTATCTTAGCAAAATATCACGTTGCTTTGGTAGGTGTGTATAATATTCGAATAGATAGTTAGACCTATCTCGAATTCCATTGTAATCGGAAACTTGTTACGAATCCCGAAAAAAACTTTCACAGAATCCATCGTAGTGGAAAATTTTATACAAATTCGTTCTACGAACGGATTTGGTGATAGCATTTTTCGGGATTCGTACGATGGAATTTGTGATTCGTAGAAGTCTCCGATTACGATGGAATTTGTGATAGGGTTGAGTAGGTTAATACTATCCAGTATTAATTATTTTTTTTTTTTGGTTATGTATATATACACTACACATATTAGGAACTTATTATTGATTGTAGGTGATTATTAATAATTTTGTCATTCAAAAGTTCCATTGGCGAGCCTTTTTGAATTACAAAAACAATAATTTCAATCAATTATGTACCTTATACATAAGTTTTTTTTAATTTTAAGTTATATGTAGATATATATGTATGTGCATACACGTGCATAGACAGAAGTAGGTTATACATATACAGTGAATCACAAAAGTAAGTAAGCACCTTTTAGTTTAAAGATCACTTCCTTCAAACAGTCGATAGTAATTATTAACAGTCGATAGTAATTATATAATGCTCATTTAAAAAATATTTCATCTGTTGTAAATCATATTGATAATAATTCTCATGTAATTGTCTTAGGCGATTTTAACTTGGGTGATATTATATGGGTTTATTCTGACGATGATAAGATTCTTTGTCCTTTAAATGTAACTAAAGATATTGAATATGAGACAATTGATTCTCTTTTTGCAATGAATTTTTATCAAATTAACAATGTCTTAAATGATAATAATCGAATATTAGATCTTATATTTATAAATAATGAACTTGAAGCTAAAATTGAAGCAGCCTACTTGCCCATTTTGAATAATTGTTGTCATCATAAAGCTCTTGAAATAGAACTTAACTTTTTAGATATACATAAGCTTAATTTCGTGAACTCAGATTATTTGGAATATGACTTTGCCAACGCCGACTACATTGCCCTGAATTCGTACTTTAATCAAATTAATTTCGAAAACATCTTTGAGCTTCTTGACTTACAGGATTCATATAAGCTTTTTCTTAATGTGCTTGAGGAAGCTTTTATAAGATTCGTTCCACAAAAATTAAATAAAAGAAATGACAAGCCAAAATGGTCTAATAAAAGGTTGTCAAATCTTAAAAACAAAATGCTTAAATTGCGTAAGAAGAGTAAGTTTAACCCATCATATTCTGAAGAGTATAAGAAATGTAGACGTGATTATGAATCATTGAATCTTTTTCTCTTCCAACAATATTTATGGACAGTTGAATCTAAAGTTAAAAAAGATTCGAAAGCATTTTGGTCATATATAAATTCAAAACGAAATTCAGTTGGTCTTCCGATGAAAATGTTTCTAGATGGAATTCAAACTAGTAACGAAAGTGAAATTTGCGATATGTTTGCAACTCACTTCCAATCTAACTTTGTTTTAATACCTGCAGATTTGTCTTCAATTAATTTCAATATTGAACCAATATGCGATATTGGTAATTTAATGTTGACTCAACAAGAGGTAGAATTGGAACTCGAAGCTCTGGAAGCAAATCCCAAAATTGCTCCTGATAACATTGCTCCAATTTTTTTAAAGATGTGCAAAAATTCGTTAGCTCATCCATTACTTTTGATATTTAACAAATCTCTTTCCTGTGGTGATTTTCTAGAAACCTGGAAATTCTCTTTTATAATTCCAATTCATAAGTCAGGCTCAAAACAAGATATTAAAAATTATAGGCCAATTTCGAAACTCCAGTTGATTCCTAAAATTTTTGAAGCTGTTGTAAAAAAACGTATCTATAACTATGTCAAGCAAGGTATTAGTGAACACCAACATGGATTTGTAACGGGTCGGTCCACAGTAACAAATCTTGCGGTTTTTTCAAATTTTTGTATAAATAGTATGGAACGTGGAGGTCAACTAGATGCCATTTACACCGACTTCGCAAAAGCTTTCGATAGAGTTCATCATAATGTTTTACTAAAAAAACTTGAATTACTAGGATTTCATTCTAACTTTCTTAAATGGATACAAAACTATCTATCAGGTCGTTATCAATATGTCAATATTGGCTCTCAATTATCTAAGCAAGTTTTCAATCATTCAGGTATTCCACAAGGAAGTCATATAGGACCGCTGCTTTTTCTTCTATTTATAAATGATCTTCCTATGTTAATTAGAAATGCTAAATGTCTTCTCTTTGCAGATGATATGAAACTATTTTTACCAATCAAATCAACTGCGGATTGTCTAAAACTTCAATCTGACTTAGAAAAAGTAGCAGATTGGTGTCATATTAATTGTCTTAGCTTAAACATCTCCAAATGCAAAATCATGAGCTTTACTAGATCTTTGTATCCAATAGCTTACTCTTATGATATAAGTAGTATACCACTTCAAAGAGTCGAAGAACAGAGAGATTTAGGTGTTATTTTCGATACCAAGCTAAAATTTCACAATCACTATAATTACATGATCTGTAAAAGTAATAGGTTATTAGGTTTTATAAAGAGAAATTCCAAGGATTTTCGGGATCCTTTCACTTTAAAATCTTTATACATATCTTTGGTAAGATCAGTGTTAGAATATGCTTGTGTTATCTGGTGCCCAATGTATCAAAATAGTATAGCTCGAATTGAGCAGATTCAAAAAAAATTCACTAGGTATGCTCTTCGGAAGTTGAACTGGAATAATAATATTTTACCATCATATCAGGAAAGATGTTGTTTAATCGACTTAAGTACTCTTCAATCACGTAGAAAATATTTTCTTATTATGCTCGCTAGAGATATTATGGAAAATCATATAGACTGTTCATATTTGTTAGCACTATATCCTATATACGCTCCCTCAAGACACTTAAGAGAACGCCAACTATTTAGTCTACCGCGTCACTTTACAAACTATGGGAAAAATGATCCAGTAACTAATTCTTGTCAATGCTTTAACTCGGTCTGCGATGTAGTCGACTTGTATGTCAGTAGAGATAGATTTAAAAACACTTTAAGGAATGTGTTATAAAAAATATTTATTTTATTTTGTGTTTTAAATTGTATAACTTAATTTATATTCTTTTTTTATCATTGTATTTAAATTCCACTTTGTATTTGTATAATAATCAAATTGTGATAAATTGTTAAATTTGTTTAATGTATCATAATCTAAGAGAATTAAGTTTCGATAGATGAAATAAATAAATAATGTTAAAAAAACTTAATATTTTTGTCTGTAATTGATATGTATTTCGAACTAAAAAGTAACATTTCAAAAAAAAATTTAAAGAAAACTTAAGAAATATTCGACTTAAACTAAAAGAAATAAGAAATTTGTATCACAAAAGTAAGTAAACAGTTAAAATAAACCTTGAATTCATTACAGTTATTTTGTAAATCTTATCCATTTAGTACTTCGTTAGATACCCTTTGGCTTTTATAACTGCTTTCATATGTCGAGGCATTGAGTTAACCAAATTTTGCATAACGTTTTGTCCAATTTTAGATCATTCATCCTGAAGAACACGCTTTAAATCATCTTTCGCCCTGACTTCATGTTTTCTTACTTTTTCTTACTTGTCGGTCAATATGTCCCCATAAATGTTCAATGACATTTAAGTCGGGTGACTCTGGTAGTTATTTGATCTGGATTTGGATATTATAAAGCAGCCATTCTTTGACAACATGTTAGGTATGTTTAAGATTATTGTCTTGCTGGAAGACAAATGACCTACCCATGCGAGTACCCAGCATATTGGCACTTTTCTGAAGATTGTTCTTTAAAATATTCAAATAGTCAAACCTATTCATTAAAGAATCTATAAACACTAAATTGCCGACACCAGATGCTGTCATACACCCCCACACCACAACGTTCCCACCACCGAGCTTCACGGTTCCTGACATACTCGATGATTCAAGCTCTGTGTTCTTTTTTTCCAAACTTTGCCGCGTCTATCTGAGCCATGAGTATTAATAAGCTTTCTTTGGAGAAAACAAATGTGTTCTAAAATTCTGCTAGCTTAGATTCATGGGTTTTTGCAAAGAAGAGCAGCTTTTGGCGATTTATTTTACTTATATAAGGTTTCTTTCCCGTCGAATAGTTTGAGTGTTACATGACTTACCTGTTTCTTTGACTATTTCTGCTGATATCTTTAATGCGCTTACTTTGAGATTCCTCTTCATCTTTCCTAACAATAATACGGCATTCCTTTTGAGTGAGCTTGTGAGAACGTCCAGATCGAGGGTCATTTTGCAAACTTCCAATATTATTATATTTTGTGTATAGGAGATGGACTTTTGTTAACAATTTTCCATTCTCAAACTCCGATTTATTTTCTAAATAGTGTTTGATTATAATTTTTTTAAGTCTTAGCTAAGTTGATTACCTATTGGAGTCATTTCCTTTTATTTATTATTAATTAAGCAACCAAAACCTAAAAAAAAAGTCGTAGTTAACTACACCATTAAATATTTAACCTTAAAATGCTGCAGGTGCTTACTTACTTTTGTGGCATAGAAAATGCGATTAACTGAACAATCAGTGATGTTCTGCAGATAAACCAAATGTTAAACAAAAATATTGCCTAAAACATGATGTTCACATACCATAATTATGAATGCATATTTCATAACGGAATTTAATTTTATTTTAACATGTCTATGCGACAGCAATGAGTGCTTACTTACTTTAGTGACACACTGTATATGGGGAGGTACATATTTTTTCAAAGAAAAAGATATGAAAGCATTTAGTATTTATAATAATTTAAATGTCAATTAACATTAGGTAGATAGGTACATACATAGGTAAAACCTTATTTTTTTAAAGAAAACCGAATATATTTTGTTTTTGAAGAAAATGGTTTCTTATGTATGTAAATGTACATACACTGCCAACCACTAGAATGAGGACCTAAAATCTGCAATCGATTTTAGCTCTCTTTAAGGCTAGTCGCACACTGGCAACTGTGATCGAAATCAAATAGTTTAATCACCAGTTAAAAGAGAACCACTCACTGGCAACTCTTTACTCACGCTCACACTCTTTTCTCTCTTGCGCTTATAGAAAACAGCTCAACTGTTGCGAAGGCAATCGTTTAGTTTGTGTCAAAACACAAACTTTTTAGTTGCTCGAATCGAGTTGCTCTAAGTGCGCGGTGTCCCATATAAGCCCATATGTTTCATTTTAGCAACCAAACAGTTGCGAAACTAAAAATTGAATGTGCGCGCCTGGCCTAACTGTTAGACATTTTGTACCAGAAACATTTACTACCTGTGAATAGAGATACGGCTTTTCGCATAAGAAATTCATGAAATTAAAGGGTCAATTGGAAAAAATCGTTGGAAATTCCCAATCTCAAGATAAAATAATGAACTACTTAAAAAGGGTATACAAAAGTTTTTTTTAAATAGTCATAAATTTGGTCCTAAGAATCGTGAATAGCTTCGATTAAGGTGTCCAGGTGTCCTTGTTTTCAAATTGTCTGCCAACTTCATAAACTTTACGAGATAGCCATGGCCAAACGTTTTTGACTATGTTAAAGTCCGGTAAGTAGGGTCATGGCAAAACTTCCACGTTTTCTGATTGAATCGAACTTCTAACAACCCTGAAAGTGTGGTGTGGGAGCGTCTTGTCTCTGGAAATATATTTCGATTTTGGAAAAGACCGTTTCAGCAAGCATTTGTAGTTGTTTCTGTTCATTTTTGTGGGCAAAAACTCCAACTTGATTGTCCCATAGTATAATAGCTCCCCACACCATGATATCTCTGATGTAGGGGAAGATGGCCTAAAATGGCCCACCAAGGTAAAATGGCCCCCTTGCTAGAAATTGTAGAATCGAACAAAATTAGAAGGTTTTGGTAACACAATTCTTTAGTTTATGAAGCATCACTGACATAAACGAAATATTAGCAGCTTCAAGCTATTTTTTGAAATTTTACAGGTCAAACTATCTCTAGCCATCTACAAAAGTAGAACCAATAAAATGTTGTAAAAAGTTTGTTGACAAAAAATATTATAAAAAACATTCATTTTTGGAGAAAACAGTAAATGAATCTAAGTATTTAGTATTTCTTATTAATTTACTGAAATTAGTTGGCCTATAACCATTTCAGTGTGTTCGAAATTAAAACTTAAATAAAAGAACCCTAAATGGGCAAAATGGCCTACTAAGCGCTCGCCTAAAATGGCACAGTGTGGCATTTAATACTTACCCTTATATTTTCATTTTCTTTATAGTGAAAATGGTTGGAAAACGATGTACTTAGACGCAGTCCTGGACTGATAATGCATTAACAAAAGCCCTAAATGCCGTCCAAAAAAAAGTACTTGCAATAATTGAGTATTATTATAATTTCCACTTGTCCTTATTTTGTTTTAAGTGAAGTTGTTTTAAATGAATTTTTGTTTTTATTTTTTTTTTGTTGAGTATTGCTTATGCTTATTTTACTTTGAACTATGATTTGTTTAAAATAAAGTTTGAATTAAATTGAAAATGGGTTTTGGTTTACTTGCCTAGTTGGTTTACTTGCAAGGGTAAAAGGTATACCAGTATGCCATTTTACCCGGACAATTTTGATCTTTGGAATTTGAAGAGTTTTTGAAAATTAAATACTTTAAATATTTTTTGAAACTTTTTAAACTCGTAAAGCAAAAAAATGTAAGCGTTACTAATTAAGCTTTAAAAAGAATATAACATTTAAGTTTAAATGTGACATTTTTGTGAGATATGACACATTTTAGGCCACCTTCCCCTACACGGCTGCGATGTCTGACAAAAATAAGCTCCTCCTTTCTCAAATCATAGAAATAAAAGTTGTAATCATCGGGACCGTCAAAATTACCCTTTTTTTCATCCTAAAAGGCAACGCGTTTCCTTTTTAATTTTTCCCATATTTTTGTGGATCCGAAAGATAGCTGCACTGACAACAATTTTACTTCTGTTAAGCCTTCTTGCTTTTTCTCGGCTTGAGAGTCCAAAATCCTAAATGACTCACCAGGCAGTTATAATAAGGGTATTCATGTAAATGCGGAAAACCCTGATAAACCTCGGAAACCAGATAATTTTATCTTTGCAGAAACGAGCTATCAAAATTTTAATGGGGAAAACTTTCTGCAAATCTATTTGATGCGGAAAGTGAAGAAATAAACCTGATAAACTAAGTTAATATGGATTCTGACTTTTAGGCCGGTATTCACCGAGCACTCATAACTTAAGAAGCTCATAAACCTATTCACCAAGCAATATTAGTGAAGATCTACGAGCGCTCTTAAAAGTTAGGAGTGGTCCCGACCACTCCTAACTTATGAGCGCTCTCTTCGAAAGTTTGTTCGCTTTGGCGTGTGCCACGCACGCATTTGACTCGAATCCATGTGAGCAATGCCAAGTAGAAGAGTATCCATTTGCTATCAAGACCAACATTCCACAACATTTCACAGTTTGGGTATGCCTGAACAAGAGAGAGTGGCTCTCCTTTTCGAACTTCGAAAAACACTTGCGAGTGGTTGGTGAATACCCCACAGAAATTTCAAGTTAAGAGCCTCGTAAAGTTAAGAGCCGTTTAGGAGCGCTCGGTGAATACGAGCCTTAATTTGACATTTCACAATATATTTCCCAGATATACGAAGTATTTTTTAGGGGGTGCTCATGAAAACATGTTGCGAAAAATTATATCTTTCTACAGAGCGAAAAATTATCTCGTTTCATGAATACCCTTAATATGTTCCCAAAAACTCAAAATCTAAGATTTCAGCTGAAAAATGTTGAGATTTCAAATAAATGTAAGGTTAGGTTAGGTTAGGTTAGGTTAAAGTGGCTGTCATTAAAGCGTCTGACACACTTAGACCATTAGAGGTCCATTGTGATACCACGATCTAATAGGGAACAAAAAGGTTACCTACTAGTTAAAACCATTTGGAGCTTCTGATGAAGCGAAGGAGACTTTTAATGTCTTTATTTATGAGATCGCTTGGTTCATTATAGAAATATTCTCCTAGATGAAGTTTGCGTCTGTAAGAGAGAGCAGGGCATGTACAAAGAAGGTGTGGGATTGTCTCCTCTTCCTCCTCGTCCAAGCAACTCCTGCAGAAATCGTTTGATAGCACACCGAGACGTGCGGCGTGTCTACCTATGACACCTATGACGGAGCTGATCTGAGATCTACTGAGGGACAATAGACATTTTGACCGTTTCAGATCCAGTTTAGGCCAGATCCGCTTGGTCGCCATACAAGTGGTAGTATTAAGCCATCTTGTGTTCGATTGTTCCAGAGCGATTCGTTTCAGCATAAGTTTACTTGTAGCTATGGGCATACCTATATTTGCCTTTTCGGGTAAGATAGGCATTTCCGTTCCAATTCTGGCGAGTTCGTCGGCTTTGCAATTCCCCGGAATGTCCCTGTGACCCGGCACCCAGAATAGGTGAATGTTAAACTGTTTGGCCATCTCCATTAGAGACGAACGACAGTCTTGGGCTGTAATGGAGTTTACAGAGATTGATGCTAGGGATTTCAAAGCAGCCTGACTGTCTGAGAAGATACGGATATCCGTGTTAGATACCACGTTTTCTTTAAGCCAGGACAATACTTCCTTTATCGCCAGAATTTCCGCTTGGAATACGCTACAATGGTTTGGTAGGCGGAAGGAGAGACTAAGGTTTAGTTCATCTGAGTACACTCCACCACCCACTCCGTTTTCAGTCTTCGATCCATCTGTAAAGAAGTTTACTGATTTATTATCTGTCAAAGCCCCTTCCTCCCAAGCTGACCTTGAGGGAATGGTGACTTTGACTTCAAAGTTTTTATCGAAGACCAAAAAGGGAGTGATGTAGTCAGAGTGACTTGGTAGAGTTCCGAATAAATTCAGAATGGTGGTGTGGCCAATAGAGTTATTGGTCCATTGAGAGATGGCTTTGAGACGTATGGCTGTGCTCGCGGCCATTTGTTTACTGTAAATATCTAGGGGTGTCAGGTTGAGTAGTATGTCTAGTGCAGCGGAAGGTGTCGAGCGGAGAGCTCCGCTGATGCACATACACGCTGAACGTTGAACTCTGCTTAGTTTATCGCGATTAGTCGCTTTATCTAAGGCCGTCCACCATACGGTCACCCCGTAAGTAAGTATCGGTCTGATGACCGCAGTGTATAGCCAGTGAGTTATTTGTGGAGACAAGCCCCACTTGTTCCCTACGGCTTTTTTACAAGAAAAGAGAGCTACCGTGGCTTTCCTTACTCTTTCCTGTATGTTAGGTTTCCAACTTAACTTTTTGTCTAAAATAAGACCCAGGTATTTAGCTTGATCTGAGAAAGTGAGTGGAACACCTTTAATCGATGGAGGGTCTAGTTGAGGAATTTTGTATTTCCTTGTGAAGAGGACTAGTTCAGTCTTGTGGGGGTTAACACCTAAGCCACAGCGATCTGTCCATTTTAGTAGCTTGTTGAGAGCGGTTTGTATAAGTTCTGTTAAAACTTGAGGGTGCTTTCCTGATACGGCAATGGCAATATCGTCAGCGTATGCAATCACTTTGAATCCCTCTTCTTCTAGGTCTATTAGCAGATCATTAACTACCATGTTCCATAGAAGTGGGGATAGGACTCCACCTTGTGGGGTTCCTCTACTGACTGACCTTCTTGTAGTAAAGCTACCTAGTTCCGCATTTATAATTCTGCTTTTCAGCATGAATTTTATAAGGTTACCAAGTGAGCTATCCACATTGAGATTCTGCAGTGTCTTCGCTATTGCGGCGCTGTCGACATTGTTGAAGGCGCCTTCTATATCTAGGAATGCAACTAGAGTGTATTCTTTGTGATCTAGGGAGTATTCGATTGCGCGTACCAAGGTATGTAGCGCAGTTTCTACTGATTTTCCCTTACAGTAAGCGTGTTGTGCTGTAGAAAAAAGGTTTGGTTTTATAACACTACGCAGATGGATGTCAATCAATCGTTCCAGTGTCTTAAGAAGAAATGACGATAGACTGATAGGTCTTAGGTCCTTGGGCGTAACGTGGGAGCATTTACCAGCTTTGGGTATAAAGACTACTTTGACTTCTCTCCATATAAGGGGAATATGAACCAGGTTTAGACAACTGTTCATTATTATCTCTAAAGTGGGTAAGATAATGTCTAAAGCAACTTGTAGTTCGGCTGGTATTATGCCGTCTGGTCCTGCCGATTTGTATGGATCGAAGCTGTTAATTGCCCATTTTAGTTTGTCCCTTGTTATTAACCCTCGGATCTTTATACCTTTGTTATCCGACTCTAATGAGTCAGTGTTGCAAATGTTTTGCGAGCTACCTGGGAAGTGAGTGTCAAGTAGCAAATTGAGTGATTCTTCACATGAATTTGTCCAGGAGCCATTTGACATTTTCAAAGAGCTTGGCATGACTGGATTTGTTGAGAGGATTTTCCTCAATCTGGATGCTTCAGAAGTATCTTCTATTTTATTACAGAAGTTCCTCCATGAAGATCTTTTGCTTGTCCTCAATTGTTTCTTATAAATCTTTAAGGATTCTTTGTATAAGTCCCAATCTGAGGATTCTTTTGTGTATTTAGCTCGATTGAAGAGTTTTCTGCAACTTTTCCTGAGCGGTTCTAATCCTGAATTCCACCAATAAGGTTTCTTTTTTCCTCTAACTTGCAGAAGAGGACAAGAAATATTCATTGCATTGTTCAGGGTTAGTGTCAGATCCTTGACTTTATTATCTAGATCTGAGGTGTTGGAGGGGATATCTAGAGATTCGGCTGTAAGCGATCTTTCCAGTATATCTCTATACGTTTGCCAGTTTGTTTTCCTATAATTACGAAAAACTGGCCGTGTGGTGGGTACATCATTTAAACTGAATTGAATGTATCTATGGTCTGAGAATGAGTGTTCCTCTGATACTTTCCAATTCGTTATCATTTGATATATAGTGTCAGAGACAAGAGTGATGTCTAGCACTTCTTGTCGGTTTCTGGTAACAAAGGTAGGTTCATTGCCGATGTTACTGACTATAAGGTTAGTACTAAGAATATAATCAAAAAGAGACTCACCTCTATCATTTATATCCGTACTTCCCCAAACAGTGTGATGGGCATTGGCATCACACCCAATAAGGAGGCTGATATTTTGCCGTTTTGCCTCAGCGATGATCCTCTTGAGCGTCTCGCCAGGAGGGCCAGGGTTGTCGTGGCCAAGATAAGCCGACACTATCCAGTACGTCCCATTTTTGGTGTGTAGTCTGGCGGCGGTTATATCTCGATCGCTGAAATCAGGGAGTAAATATACATTAGAACTACTTTTAACTAATATGCAGGATCTGGGTTCACCTTTGTCCGATGCATACAGCAAGTAGTAACCAGGAGTCCTGAGTCCCTGAATTTTAGATTTGGCAATCCATGGTTCCTGGATCAGGACTATATCCTCTCGGTTCTTGTGCAGACGGAGAAGAAGTGAGGCCGAAGCCTTGATGGAATGTTGAAGGTTAATCTGAAGTAGTTGCAGCATTTTGGCTACACTCATCCAGACCAACCCCCAACATGGTTAGATTCAGGTCTTCCGATTCAGAGGACGAATCCAGTAACTCGGCTTCAGAGTCCGAGCCAATGGGTTCGTCCTCACTCAGAAGAACCTTCCTCACGGAGTCTTCAGCTTCCTTCTCGGAGAGACTGTCGACATTTTCAGGAGCCTTTTCGGCGATATTTGTGGTCTTCACTTCAGTCTCAGAGCTGCTGGGAGCATCAATTTCCATTGCTGGGTCGATGTCTACCGCAGATTCTTCGACTGTGGAAGTACCTATTTGTTGTGGAGGAACAGTGTTACCCTCATCTTTTTTGTATACCTTCAGAGTAATCGAAGAAAATCCATACCCAATCACACCTTTGGTTGCCAGTAAAGGAGCCAAGGACTCTTTATTCACTACAATAATTGCAGATCTTGAAGCGCCCTTTGGTTCCTCCACTTTCGCAACTTTCCAGTTATGAGTGGGCAGGTCTGGATTACTGCTTTGTATAATTTTAAGGATTGTATCCGGTCGAGAAGGTTCCTCTGGAATCCAGGTGCGAGCCCTTGGCCTTGTAGGGATTTGCTCTCTAGCAACAACCTCAAGCTTCGCGCCTGTCCAGATCTCTCCTAACTTACTAACAGCAAGCTTATATAGATCGCAAGATCTCTGATCTCCACAAGAGATAAGCTTTACTTGGCCTCGGTGCCAGCCGTTATCTCTAATAACTGGGGGTGGTCCTGGATTGGCTTTCATGATGTCCAGGTAGCGTACCGAGAGCTCTCTTGTTACCACTGCCCAGCGATCTACTGAGATCTTGCCATCGATATCGCTTCTGTCGATGACTGCAACTATTATATTTGATTTTAGCGCATCGCTAAAAGAAAGATCATCCTTCCTTAACGCAGTTGATACCGTGCTGGTCTTCTGCACTTTGGGGCGCTTGGGTTCCGAAGTGGTTCCCTCAATGGACCTTTGTCGCTTTGACGTGGAGTCACCGCTGGTCTCAGCATCTTGCTGTTTAGCAATGACGCTTTTGGCCCATGCTAGCGATGCTTCCTGCTTAGAGTCACCATTAGTTTCTAGTTTATCACCTAGTCTTTTGATGATCCTCTTAGCATTCCGCAATTCGCGAACGCTTTGCGATAGGGGATGTCTCGTAGTGGTTACAGCAGACCCTTTTTTCAAGGGCGCCTTACCAGTGAAATGGGGTTTACTGGTAGTACTGCCACTGACCATAGTGGTTGCAGCAGACCCTTTTCTCAAGGGCGCCTTACCACTGAAGTGGGGCTTGCTGGACGTACTGTCACTGGCCGTAGTGGTTGCAGCAGACCCTTTTCTCAAGGGCGCCTTACCACTGAAGTGGGGTTTGGGTTTGTTGGTAGTACTACCAATGGAGCGTAGCTTATCAGTCCTGCTACAGCCCGCGGACCCTGTCTTAACAGTTGTTCCGCAAACTGTGTCAGGCTTGATAGCCGCTTCGCCTTGTAAAGCTATTATAGTCGCTGGCGACTTATCCTCGTTAGAGGCCAAGCCCGTGCCGGCAGTCGCGACTCCTGCCGACATTTGAACGTATATCCCCGTTCGAATTTTCTCTTTTTCGTTAGCTTTATTCATCATGGTTCATGGGTTTTTGAATTTTGTTTGTTGTCTCTGCTACCGCAGCTGGATTGCTGGGGAAACAGGACGTAAGCCTTCCCACCGCGTCAAGGTCAAATTCACGGGAAGGAATAAATGTAAGAAAAATGAGAAAATTTTACCGGACATGCTGCAGATCTGCTTTAGCCATTAATTGTATCGAAAATGAATCAAAGCAAAGAAAAATACAGAATAATAATAATACAGATTTTTTATTGTCTCTTTGTTCTCTGTCTTCTAGTTTACTTTAAGGCTAGCCGCGCACTAGCAATTTTTAGTTGCGAAACTGTTTGGTTACTTATAGAAAACAGATGAACTGTTTGGTTGAATGTCCGTGAATTTGCAGATAATTATATGTTCAATAAAATGGCGAACTTATTTTAGGCAATCGTTTAGTTTGTGTCAAAACACAAACTTTTTAGTTGCTCGAACCAAGCAGTTTCGCAACTAAAAATTGCTAGTGCGCGACGTTGAATAGGGGCATTATAAGCTAAACGCGTTTGGAGGTTGAATAGTGCCTACATAAGGACATTTTAGTATTGAACTGTCACATTCACTTTGACATCACATTGAATTATAAAGATTATCAACAAAAAAAATGCCTTTGACTTAATATTGAAACTAAAACTTTGTGTTATTTTTATTTATTGAAACAAAAATGTTATACTAATATATTAAAAACAATTTAAATTGAAAATTGTTTAGAATTAAATAGATAAATATACTTGATGATGTCTCTCCACGCATCCTTCTTCATCCGGTGTGTTAGTGTTGTAATTATTATCTTGCATTATTGAATTGTATCCTCAAGAACTTGTCTGAGGAGTATTCCAGCTATAATGAAACGAATAACAATTTGATTTCCAATATTGTGCTAGAGATAATAACATACTTTATCTGATGAATCAAAGTTAATTGTTGGAATTCTTTTAGCTTTTAGTAGTTTCGTTTTTGTTTATTAAATTCGAAAAACAGACAAGATGTTTTTTTTTTGTTTTTTGATAAACAGCTGAGTGTTATGAATGCTAAATGTAATAGATTCTTACTTTTTGGTACTTTATTTGACACAAGCTCATTATAACTATGCAGGGTAGGCAAATGTTTTATAAATATGAATTTGCATAGTGGATGAATAAGTCCTTATGCATTGCATAACTATTCACGCGTTTAGGGAATTCTAATAAATACGGCTGAAAGTGTGGAGCCGACGTGATGCGTACACAGGCTTAACACATTTTTGTCTTATTTAGCATCACTGTATATTGTGCTAGCACCCCAATGAAGTTTTAAATGACACATATCAAAATATGTGCGAAATGTCATTTTGATTGAAGGGACTCCCCTTTTTTCTTGCATTAATGCATTTACTTTTACATTTGCTGAAATTTTAGCGTTTGCTCTTTGTTTTTGTCGGGGTATCGTGGAATTTTCGCTCTGCGTCTTCCTACGCCTACCAAAGATAAAACTTACTATCAAAATATTAAATACAATTTGTAAATGAAGCGTGTGTTCTTCTTATGTTTTTGACAAAACTTTAAACTTAAGGTTTATTAAAATGAATTCAAAAAAGAAGCACGTAACCCTCGTCGAAAGTTCGGACGATGAAGCGATTGCAGCCAGCGATGAAGAACCTATCTTAGATGTTTGTATTTTCTTTTAAATATTTTTTTTTTAATCACAATAAATTAAAAAATTACAGAATGATGAACATATTTTACCTGCCGCACCTACAGAAACACAACCAAATAGTAGTAGTCGTTCCATACCACACGATGCTGAAAATCCAACGTTTGCCATAACATCACAAAATGCATCACAAACAAAAGATATTTACGAGGTGAGTCATTTAGGTCTGATTATAATCTTGAAGCTTAGCCAAAGATGTTGTTTATTACAGAGTCTCGATTACGATGTGTGCGAAAATGTTTTGCACAAAAAAGAACAGGAAAAACGCACAGCACGGTTTGAGCTGCGGAAAGACGTTGTGCGATGGCTAATTTTCTTACAAATCGGAGTGATAACAGCTCTGATTGCTTGCGGGATAGATATTGTTATAGAGGAGTTGTCAATGCGAAAATATAAATTCCTTAAAAAAGGTAGGTTTATTGAAAATACTGATTGTTGGAAAACTTTTAATAAAAAATTGAAAAATAGTAGGTAGAATCTTTAGTATTTCAGACATATGATCAATATTCACTTTTGGTGATAACTTTAAAGAACACATTAATGAGAACACATACCGAACAAATTTCAAACTATAATATATGATCTCAAAGTTGCTCTTATCAGTTCAAGTTTTCGACGGGAAACATTATGTGTATTACATATATTGTGGATTATATCATTTGATTAAATGCACTTTTCGGCTCAGCATTCACATTTTCAGTTCAATCAAAAATTGTAAAAATTGTCATATCCGAAAAAATGTAATAGTCAATTGAATCCATTTTAATGCCCAATTAGTCGCCCACCCTTGTTTAGTCTCACTTTATGAGCAACGGTTATCATAATGAATATCTCTTTTGTGAATTAGGTACTTTGGGCATGAATTAAATAGTTATTTAATTTATTCTTTCTTATTTGTTAAAAGCTTTCTATAGTCGGTATGTATGTACGTTAATGAACACCTCTTATGGAATGATCATATATTCGACGTAGCTAAAAACGCAGCGAAATGCTTAGGTTTTCTTAAAAGATTTGAACTGGCTACGATCTATAAGTCATACATCAGCCCAAAACTTGAGTATAACTCACATATCTGGACTGGTGTCCCCATTAATCATTTGAACCTGTTGGATAGAATTCCACATCCCATTCAACACACATTCATAACCGAAACTTTTGTTTCTCTCGAACATCGGCTTAACGCCTCCTGTCTTTCATTTTTCTATCAACAATAGCAGTATTTTTTGGGAAAATTAATCGGTAGTACAGTAGGATTTTATATGAATAACAAATACAACACCTGCAGTAGGATCACTGACGATACTCGAATAAACGTCAAATCTCTATCCGCAGCAGAATTTCACTTCTCCTTTTATCGCCAGTGATCCTACTGCGGATGTTGTATTTGTAATTTGTATAAAATCCTACTGTACTACGGATAACTTTTCCAAAAAAACACGGCTAATGTTCAAATGAAATAGCCAGTGGTATTCTTCCCCTCAAACAATTTCGCCGTAATTACTCGTCTAGCTGTGAATGCTTATCAGTTTACGCTTGAGTCTAACTTCGGACGTTTTGTCAAATACAGAAGTATTGTGATACTCAAGCTTTCAAATCAATGTGCATCGTCATCTCCTATTAAATCCTCTCCATTTAACCTAAACGCTCGCACTTTGTTACACCATAACATTATAAGGGTAGTCATAATCTCTTGAGTGTGTGCAAATTATAAAAAAAAGTAAGCACTTTTGTGATTCAGTTCGAATTTCGCATTTTAACTATCAAATTAATCTAATTTTTATTTGTGGATACCTATTGCACAGTGTAAAATTTGTATTTGTATTGTTAGACCCGACTGAAGTAGCTGTGACTTCCGCGGTTAGTGGGTACAGCCAACGTTGGATTGCTTGGACACTGCACACCAAGTGTCCAAGCAATCCAATGTTCAGCAGGCCACTAGGCAATTTCATGAGGCCGGATCTTATACTAGGAAGCCAGACCAAGGCAGACATTTATTCACAATGCATTCGCTTTATGGTAAACAATGTGCAAATAGATCGCCTTATCACAGCTTCTGAAGTTTCGAAGTACGGAATGTATGTGTTGTGAACGAGCAATACTTAGAAGACTGGCAGAAAGAAATCGTTCATAATTACTCTCAGGCCGAGCCCCCGAATTAAATCCTCAGCATAGAAGGGCAAGACTTTGTTTTGCCCAAGAATAGAACTGAAGTATTGAACAGTGGAAGAACATAATTTTCTCAGACGAGAGCAGAATATCCTTAAAAGGGTCAGATGGTCGTATGCGTATGTACAGGCGACGCAACATTGGGATATCAGGGGGGCTCGATAAAGGTATAAGAAAATACCAGTTATGAAGATCGTACCGAGCTCGTGGTCTTCGAAAGATCAAATGTAAATGCACGAATCAGAAGGGAGGAAGTTCTAATATACCACGTCATCGCACGTTGTCATTCCGCCAGATCGGTCACAGAATATCTTGAAGAAGTTGGTATTCAAACTTTACAATGGTCAGCACGCAGCCCGGATCTGAATCCCATAGAACACATATGGGATAATCTTAAACCACGGGCTCGGACAAGAATACCTGGGCCAACCAACATAAGGGAACTTAGTAGTAGAAAAACGACACATTATTCCTCAGTAAGTGATTCAAAGCCTAATAGAAATTCTCAGTTTCAACGCTCGTCTTCAATAACACTCTTGTTGTAAGCTCGATAAATAAAGCCAATTTGCTTGCTGCACAGTTTGTTCATTTGACGCTACCAGAGAGTGACCGTTGCTAGAGTACTATAATATCATGACATTCAGAAATCCGCTGGCCCGGATAGTATCCCGCTTAAGAAATATCTTGAGGAACGAAAGCTTTTTAAGGACCGGCAGCATGGCTTTCTTAGCAAAAGGTTCACTAGTGATCTGATCGTTTATCTCACCAAACTGTGAAACAAATCTTTACATCGTTTTGGAGAAAGTAAGATTATTGCACTTGATATTTCAAAGGCATTTGATAGAGTTTGGCATTAAGCTCTCTTATCGAAAATGCGTCCATTTGGTATCGATGAATATCTTCTGGCTGTTATATATAAAGCCTTCTTCTTTCCGTTACGTGAGTACAATTCCCATATCTGGACAGGACCTACAAAAAGCCACTTGAGTCTCTTGGACAGAATTCAAAAGAGAGCAATGAAACATTTTTATCTCGAGCACCGCCGCAATGTTTCATGTCAATACCAATGTGCATCCATATCTCCTTTCTAATCTTATCCTTCTTTCCTAATTGCTTGTACTGTGTTTAACGTTGTAAGGGTATTCGTAACCCCAATGTGCGTCAGTAAAACAAAAAAATTAAAGTCATTCACATTTTAAAGTTGGCAGAATTGTTTGCTAAGCCGAACATCGTAATAGTTCGCCATTCATATTATATAAGTCGAATGTTCCACTCACAAGTCATAATAGGGGCCTTTGTGTGAAGCAATTTGTGATTTTTAGGTTTATTTGTGGATACCTATTGCACAGTGTAAAATTTGTATTTGTATTGTTAGACCCGACTGAAGTAGCTGTGACTTCCGCGGTTAGTGGGTACAGCCAACGTTGGATTGCTTGGACACTGCACACCAAGTGTCCAACCAATCCAATGTTCAGCAGGCCACTAGGCAATTTCATGAGGCCGGATCTTATACTAGGAAGCCAGACCAAGGCAGACTTCTTCGTTGAATTAGAAATTACCTATCAGATCATTTACTACAAGTAGTATTGGACTGTTTCAAATCTGATATCCACAGAATAAACGCTGGTGTGCCCCAGGGCTCCGTTTTATCTCCGACAGTTTATTATTATGTCCATAAACGATCTTTTGTCTGAAACTTCTAATCCTCTAAATTATTTTGCTGACGACAGTATCCTCAGCTTTTCATATTAATTTTTAAATTCACATCCTTGCCCTCATTGCCACTTTGTATGGATGGCACTTGCATCGAGGAGACTGAACAGCTTTCAGTTTTAGGTATTTGTATTACAGACCATCTTTTGTGGAGTGATCACATATTTTGACGTCGCCAAAAACGCTGCTAAGTGTTTGGGTTTTCTCCGCCGATGTAAGAAGTTTTTTACCCCTTCCCACCTGGCTGTCATATATAAAGCCTTCTTCTTTCCGTTACGTGAGTACAATTCCCACATCTGGTCAGGAACTCCAAAAACCCACTTGAGTCTCTTGGACAGAATTCAAAAGAGAGCAATGAAACATTTTTATCTCGAGCACCGCCGCAATGTTTCATGTCAATACCAATGTGCATCCATATCTCCTTTCTAATCTTATCCTTCTTTCCTAATTGCTCGTACTGTGTTTAAGGTTGTAAGGGTATTCGCAACCCCAATGTGCGTCAGTTATACAAAAAAATTAAAGTCATTCACATTTTAAAGTTGGCAGAATTGTTTGCTAAGCCGAACATCGTAATAGTTGCCATTCATATTATTTAAGTCGAATGTTCTATTTGTGATTTTTAGGTTGCCACTGTTGCACGAAATGGCAGATCAGATTGATAGTTTGGGGGTTGAAAAAACAAAGCTTTTCCAAAATATGTATGTATGTGTATGTTTAGTAACAAATATTTGTTTCCTTAATTTCAGTTATTGATGAGAATGTGGCAGGAAATAAACTTTATGGTGACGTTGTTATTCCGTATTTGTATTGGATTTTACTGAGCATTGTTCCTGTGGGCTTGGGTTCAGCACTTGTTACCTATATTGAACCAATAACTGCTGGTAGCGGTATTCCACAAGTCAAATGCTATCTAAATGGAGTTAAAATTCCACGTGTAGTTCGCATCAAAACAATGACAATCAAAGCAATTGGTGTTGTTACGTCAGTTGTTGGTGGTTTAACTGGTGGGAAGGTATGTTCAATTATTTCGATTAAATATATGAAATGTATATTTATTTTAGGTTTTTTTCTTTATTTTTGAATATTCATAGGAAGGGCCAATGATTCATGCTGGAGCAGTAGTAGCTGCTGGAATCTCTCAAGGAAAAAGCACAACGTTCGTTAAAGATTTCAAAGTCTTCAAAGGATTTCGTGATGATCATGAGAAACGTGATTTTGTTTTAGGTGGTGCAGCTGCAGGTGTTGCAGCAGCCTTTGGAGCACCAATTGGTGGAGTTCTCTTCTCTCTTGAAGAAGCAGCAAGTTTCTGGAATCAAAATCTCATATGGCGAACTTTAGTTGCATCCGTTATCAGTTCGTTCACATTGAACATTGTCCTGTCGGCATATCACAGCCTAAAGAACTTTACATTTACTGGTCTCTTTAATTTGGGAAAGTTTACCGATCCAGTGACGTTTGATTACATTGAATTACCCATATTTGTTATGATGGGTGTTACTGGTGGGATTTTAGGAGCAATGTGGAACTCACTAAATACAGCAATCAATCGTTTTCGAAAGAGATGTATCCAACATAAATGGGCAAAAGTGTTCGAGGCAATGTTAGTCGCCGTTGTTGGAGTGACTACTGCTTGTCTTATGGTTTATATGATTAATGATTGCAGACCTCTGGGAAATGATCCCACGGACTATCCAATTCAGGTATGGGCTTAGAAATATGTAATTGCCGTTTTTTGATGTTAAATAGAAATGAATAAATTATTTAGTTGTATTGCGAGGACAACGAGTACAATGCGGTAGCTTCGCTTTGGTTTCAAACTCCCGAAGCCAGTGTGAAATCAATTTTTCATGATCCACCAGGTGAGTTTATTTGAAAAAAAATAATAATGTCTTATTAATAATGTTTTTTAAATTTATCTCACTAGGATCGCACAAGTTTTTGACACTGACCTTGTTTACTGTGAGTTATTACATTCTATCTTGTCTGACATTTGGTTTAAATGTGTCGCTAGGAATCTTCATACCTACTGTTTTGGTTGGAGCTGCATGGGGTCGTTTGGTATCAATGTTCCTGTTTGAAGCTTTTCCAGAAGCAGTAAGTAAATTAGTTATTAAACAAAATTTTTTAACCAAAATTTTAAATACCAAGATTATCGGCACAATGGCTCTGAACCTAGTGACTCACAAGACTCTAAATCTGTAACAAATTGTGTCAGTCAATTCTCAATAAAAAAAGAGTCCAAACTTGTCCAAATAATCAACTACAAATATCAAATTTGGCTTTCGAACAGCATACTGGAGAACGATGTTTTCAGTTTTTGAATTCGTTCTCATTTTTGTATGAGATCTTTCGTTTCGTATCAGCAGAGTAATACCACTTCACCCATTTCTAATTCCAGGCCCGATATGTAAATAGTTCTTTCTTAGGTTTTTATGAATTTTTGTATGATATCTGAGTTTAGTTTCTTTGAAGCAAAACTTTTAGTCAATAATTACGAGTAAATGTATACGAGTATACCGGCAGAGAAAGGTTCAAGGAGCATAAAATTTAGTCTTAAAATATTAAAATTGGTATCGACCCAGAATTTCAGCCTCTATAACATATGCATAGTCCCCTGAATTGTTGCATTGCCTTTTAGAATACATAGTAGCAAAAAGTCTCAAAGAGGGAGCATAATCTGGGGATCCAATTTCGTTTGAAAATTTTGTTCAGTGATAAAGAACACTTTTGCTGAAATGAGTATGTTATGTTGTTTCAGTAAACAGAATTGAAAAAGTCACCGTTTGGTGAAGCCATTGGTCCATATAGCTTGAAAAATGAGTACTGCAGCTATGTGTTTTCAGCAGGACGGCGAAGACAACATTCATCGAGTTTTTGCCGATCTGATGATGCGAACAATCTGCGAAAATTGGACTTCCATTATGCCTTGTTCGGCCCAGCCGC
Source organism: Philhelius festivus (assembly GCA_963931855.1). Lineage (NCBI taxonomy): Eukaryota > Metazoa > Arthropoda > Insecta > Diptera > Syrphidae > Philhelius > Philhelius festivus. Next base: position 191,226,700 of record OZ007554.1, read on the forward strand.
GTCGAAAAATTCACGAAATAAAGAGAATTTCGTGGATATTAAAAATATTGTATGTGTTTTATTAAAATTTAGGCATGCAAGTTACTCAAACAAAATCCAAACCAGAACGGAATGCACTTACATACTTGCTAACCTCAATATTAACCACAATGTCACTCTTCACTCTAATCTGGGTTCCGGGTCATTATGGTATTGATGGAAATGTACAAGCGGACAAGCTGGCTAGGTAAGGATTCTGCTCAGAGTTATGAAGGTCAATTTTCTATCAATTTTTCTTAGCGAATCAAATCATAAGTGGAGAAGTTTAACTAACTGCATTATATCTAGAAAGATTTGGTCCTCACACTTGATCTGATATGCAGAACCAGAAGATCGTTGCTACCTGTAGCGGGAACTGACCATTAGGAGAGCATTTAGCGAAGCTAGGTGTTCCTCACAAAATTCACTGTCATAGCTGTGGAGACCAGCGGGAAAAAGAAACAGTTCCTCCATTTCCTCTGCAAATGCCCTGCCTTTTGGAGTACAATCATTAGGAAGGGCATTTTTTGACGACATTGACGAATTGTCGAAAATGAAGATTAAAGATTTGATCTATTTTTTCGACGCAACGAAATAGCTCTAGGACGAACTGCAATTACCTCTGATCGTACCGTACTCAAAGAGTCTTTCTGAAATATACAATGTCAGTATTTTTTAATGTGTGTAGGTTTAAAACTTGTGATATCAAATGCAAGTGTTAAAGCATTTATTAAATCTTTGTGTGAGGAGTATAACTATATTATTTCATGTGTTAAATATTCTTCTCCTATTCGAAGTAAGTTCTTTATATGTTGTTAATAAAATGGAATGCAAAAAAAGATACGGATACACAATGTGAGGCAAAAATAGAACAAAGTAAAGTACATTCTAGACTCGCGAGTTTTTATAACTAAATCAAAACCTACTCCCTATGCTGTTGTCCTTGAATGGCAAATGCATTGAAGAGCTCGAGAAGCTCTCAGTACTCGGTATGTGTATGTGCGAACTAGTACCTTCGTTGGAATGACCACATTCTCGTCAATGCTGCTAAATGCTTAGGATTTCTCTTTTTTTACCCCCTCTTATCTGGCTAGAATTTCTCTTTAATTTTTTGATTAAATCCAAAACAGAGCGTTAAAACTGATAGGAATTCGAACTATAATGGAATGATTTCCATCTCTTGAACATCGTCCGAATGTTTCATGTCTTTCCTTGTTTTATCACATTTGCAAACTTCAAGCCCAATGTTCATCGAATCCTCCTTTCTCTCCCTCCTAATTTTCCTATCGCTCGTGTTATCTTTAGGTTTTATAAAAAAACTATCATTTTCGTAATCTTATTTTCTCCATTAAAGATGTGAAGATAATATCACTCTTCGGTGAGATATACCGACACTAAGAACATTTCGTTCTTCAACATATTCTTACGTTGATTTCAGACCAGCAGAGTAGTACAGATGGAAAAACTTGCGTACAGTTTTTTTCTTCAGCGTTGAAGAACATCCTCTTCAGAACAATAGAATGGATACTATCGGTATCAGCGCATTTATGTATACAGAGATCTACAACTTGTGAGGCAACCGCACAGGTGCAAAAGATAATTCGTTTGATGAAATCATTTGCGCTCTGAAGGACAGGAGAAGTCATAACACTTACTGGCAGAGTCGAATTAACAGCTTGCCTTTGTATTTGAATTTACCAAAGGAGTGTCGTTGAATACCCACGTTCGAACCGAAGGAGTACAATGAGCAACAAAAAGTTACATCCCTTGGGACATACAAATATTTGTTGCCTTTATTTTTGATCACATACAAAATCGGCAAAAATATCTTTGTTAAATGCGATTGTTAAATTTATTTTAAAAAAGAAGAACCAGAAATGTCACAACTTTAACAACAACGAACATTTTGACATGGATTCAACCTTATTCATTTTTTTATTTTTAGGAATTTCTGCATCCAGGAAAATACGCCTTAATCGGAGCCGCTGCTCACATGGGTGGTGTTCTTCGAATGACAATAAGTCTTAGCGTAATATTGATTGAGACTACTGGTGTTGAAACCATATTCTTCTTTCCCCTGATCATCACATTGATAAGCGCTAAATGGGTTGGCGACTATTTCAATGAGGTAAAATTCACAACATTCAATTTGTTACTTAAACTTTTAATTTAAAAAAAAACACAGGGCATTTACGATATTCAAATTCACGTAAATCACGTTCCCATCCTTCCTTGGGAACCACCGCGTTCTCATCAGGGTCTAGTTGCGTCGAAAATAATGAGCTCGCCCGTTGTTTGTATTAAACTTAGAGACAAGGCTAGTTACATCTACGATATCCTTAAGAAGTACAACCACAATGGATTTCCCGTTGTCGAAGATGTTGAAGGGGTAAGATTTGTACTTATTTCTAAACTCAATAATAATTTTTTTACAATTTATTAAAATATTTTCAGAATAACAGATCATCTGGTCGAGTTTGTGGCATTATTTTGCGATCTCAACTAATTGTTATCTTACTGAAGAGTCTCTATGAAGAAAAAAAACAGTTTTGGGAAAACGAAATTACCAATCAAACGTTCCGTGATGTTTATCCTCGATATCCATCAATCGATGTAAGTTAATTAATGTTTTTTATATAAAATAAAAAACAAATATTATTTTGTAACAGTGCGTTAAAATGCATTCGGACAAGGTGAATTACACCATTAATTTAGACATCTTTATGAACCCCTCACCTGTTCGAGCTAGTGAGGTATTTGACTTAATTTGCCTTTTGATTCTCACGAAATTGTTTAAAATTGACTTTAATTATTTTAGTTCGATACCGTACCAAGGATATTCAATAAGTTTCGCGCCTTGGGCCTAAGGCACATTATCGTAATTGACAAAGAAAATCGTGTTGTTGGAATGATAACTCGAAAGGATTTTTTAAAATAATGTAACCGTTTTCATTTTTTTCTTAATGATATTAAAATTGTTAAACAACATGAATATAGTAAGCTAGGAACAAGTATTTTTTTAAATAAAATATTTAACTTTTTAAAAAATGTTTTAGTTTTTTTTTGTCGTGGGAAATTGTATTCATTTGAATGTCTCGTCATCGAAGCCATCAAATAATCTTTGGAAAAATTTAAGATTACCAAATCTTTGAATCCACAAATCATCCTTTCATATCAAACAATCCATAACCGATATAAATAAAAAAAATATGCATCCCCTTATTTAAATTATTTATTAAGTCCTCAGAATTTTTAAAATTGGGTACATATAAGCAGGATCTTATGAGATACAAATATCCACCCGGTTTCTTCAACACAAGGCGTATTTTATTGGTAATCTATACGTAGTGCAGCAACGCAAGTCCGAATAAAATGCTTTTTCGACTGCATATACACTTTTACTTTAAAGTTGGTATGCTTTGCGTTTATACCCGTGTCAAAATCAGCTGATTTCTTACAAAAATAATACAAATTGAAATGAATAAAGATCCAAAACAGAAAAGGGCTATACATAATTTCTGAGTTTCTTTTAACAAATCATCTTAATGTAATGATATTTCAGACTCATTAAGTGAACAAAGTTAAAGGAAACAAAAACTAAAAATGAAATATATACCTACGAATAAACAATCCACTTTTGAATAAGCTAAGGGGTGCGTTGGAAAAGTTTACGTTTTTGTATGAATAAAACGTAAAGATGTGGTTTATGCTGAATTAACATAACTGACAAATTTGTTGTCAAACAAGTGGGAAAATTATTAATAAAATCAAATCTTAATGGCATGTATATACACAAAGTCAAATAAAGGCTCGGTGTCAGAAACAAATCATTTTCATGTCCTTTTTAATCGTTTGGCATCGCAGCCATCCTCCGATGAATTTTACTCTCACGTGACATAGGTAACATGCACACGCATTATGCGCGAAACAGATTAAACCAGCAACAGCACCAGCATCGTCAACAGCAAACAGCACGCTGACCAGCAAAAATTTCTCAAACACATTGCCACCAGCAACGTCATTTCATCTGCTTGACATTTCATTTGAAAAAAAAAGCTTTTCATTGTGGTGCCACTGAATATTGCAGTGGGAAAGTTGACAACACCGCACCAGCAACAGCAAATTTAGGACTTTGGCCTAACGATGCTGTTGGCGTTGCTGTTGCTGTTCTAATGTGTGTTGAACAATTGAAATACATTGGCTCTAAATTAATGGCGGCCGCTGTTGCTGTTGACGGTGCTGTTGCTGGTTCAATCTGTTCCGCGCTTTATTAGGCGTTTTTCTTTTTTAGTTCAGAACAGAACCTGAGTTGTCAAAAAATAAATTGTGTTTCTTTTTTAGTTCAGAGTTACTACGTTTATATGAGGTATTGAAGCGAGCTTGAAGCTCGCTTCGACCCTTTGTAAACGGGTATTGAGTTGAAATGAGCTTCGTTCGACTCGATCTCACTCGCTCAGCGGTGTCGAGTCGAAATATGAGACGAAAAACCTGGGTCGAGAAGTTGGCTTAACAAAATGTTTCAGAATCGCTTAACACCATTTCAACTCAACTCCAAATCGAGCTTTCAACTCAAATGAAGAAAAACCTGGGTCGAAAATCCGACCCTAATCCAACTCGATCTTTCGATACTGCATATAAACGTAGTAAGTGTTCAGAGTTTCGAAAATGTGTTTCTTTTTTCGTTCTGAGCGTGTTCAGATTGCGCTCTATGAGCTCAGAATAAAATAACTGAGCAGACAGAGTAAAATTCTTAACACAAGCATTTGACAGATGGAAATTAAAAAAAAAATGGCGACAGCTACATAAGTGTTCAGGTCAGTTTCAAAATATACTCAGAGCGCTCAGAGCACGCTTGGTTCAGAGAATGTTAGGAACATGTTCGACATGCTCGGACTCTGTTCAGAGCTCTATACTGAACTAAAAAAGAAAAACGCCTATTAAGAGGCAACATTTTGACCATTGACTATTAACGTTTACCGTCTAATCACAAATTAATATTTCAAACCACATAATTTTGGCTCTTGTGAAAATTTACCATAAAATGAACAAATATCACCGAACAAATTCCCGAATAATCAAAACCCACCAATCTCACCAATTTTAGTGTCACTGTAATCCAGATGCTCCAAAACTTTATCAGCACTATTATGTCCACTCTTATTACTGCCTAGTTTATACGCACTATTCCTTTGTTGTTGTTTACTGTTTCTTTGGATTCCATTCAGGTATTTTTTATAGGACTGAATATATGATTAATTAACTTAGTTTGCTACTAGTAAAACAATATTTTCAAAGAAAGCGTTTTTTTTTCACACGCCAACCGGACAACAAACGACACCAAATTGTCACCATCAACAGGTACCTTTGCCTCCAACACCGACTGTATGTATGTATATGGGCTTATCCGTGCAAATTTTAACTTTTGCCATGCGTCGAAATATATAGACATTATTAAATATTCAGGTTTTAGAATTTATAATACTGTTGTGAACAGAGCTTTATACTACTACAGCGCCATCTGTTGGAAAATTGTATATCTAATTTATGGAAGAACCAAAAAGCTCTTTTCCAATGTCAAATGTATTTCCCCTTATTCCAACCATCTAGAACATTCCAAGACAAGAACTTTCGAGAACAACTAATTTGAGTATATAAGAGAGTGTTCACGGTGAGCGAGAGACAGTTGATTTTTGATTACGGAAGTGTGCAAAACTCTGCTTATTGGATTGTGTAAAACAAGTGTGATTTTAATTTGAATAAAGTATTTGAGTTGATTATAAATTGAGATTTATTGTTGTGATTTGGAAAGTAAAAATAAAGAAGAAATATTAGAAAGAGTAATAAGTTTTATTTAACGAACCCAGCAAAAATATTACAATACATATTATATATATCATTTAGTTTTAACTATTCAATATATAAAATGAACCATCGAGATAGTGTGAAAGTGTTTCAAATCGAAAAAATCATCGAATATTGAGACTTTTGGCTGCGTGCGTAGATAATTAACATTTATATTATCGCAAATATAATGTTCAACATAAGATTACTTAGTAAAATTTTAGTTTTTTTAGATAACTGAAGGTCAAAATTAATTGAAATCATTCATTTTAAGTGCGTGCCTTCCTTATAAATAATCCTATATGATATACATTTTAGAAAAAAACTACCATGCGTGATTTTTCGTAAATCTTTAGTTGTCACAAATTTTCGTGTCTACATTGCTTACATTGATTATGGGGATTTTTTTATAGTTCGCATCATTATTTAAGCTATCTAGATTAGGTAAATAAAACTTTGGTTTCAATGCGTGCTTCATTAAGTACAAATTTTATGAAGTTAACAAAACGAACGTAAAAAACGTAACTGTTTCAAAAAAGGCAAATTTTTTACTAGCACACCAAAGCATTCTTTGATTACATATATCTTTACAATGAGCGTAATTTAAACTGTAGAAACTATAGAACAAATAGTCCAGTCAAATTAAATTAATTAATTCGAAATATCTACAAAAAATACTGCGTCGAATTTTTTTTTCGTTTCTTAAAGAGTACCTATTGGAGAGTGTAAATCCAAAAAGTTCGAACAAAAAACGCCCATGCGTTGTCCGCCATTTTGAAAAAGGCTTTGGAAAGCTTGAACTCGATTTTCTCGGCTCCTATCATATATAGAGCTGTATTTTTTGTTTAGGTTTGTACGTTAAAATATCTTCTTTAACTTTTGTTGAGAAAAAAAAATTGAAACCTCTTTCCAAAAAAAAGTTATCGACGAAAAACTGTCGAGATTTTGAAGTAAAAAATGGTTTTTAACGTTTATCTCGCCTCATGTTCATCTGATCAAAAAATACTTAAGTTGTTTTTTATAGATCACTTTATTTCCTACATTTTGGTATATTAAAATTTTATGTGCGACAAAAACTGTAGGAAATATAACCTGTCAAAATGGCCAATATCCTGCGAAAATTAAAAAAAAAAAAATTTACTCACGTTTGAAAATTTTCAAATTTGATTATGTTCATTATGAAATTTAAAAAAACAGTTCAAACTCTTTTCCACACCACCACCGAGGTAGAGTTACGGCGCATTTTTTTTAATGTGGTGTCCCCAGGAGGTATAATCCACGATTAAATCGTTTTCGTTTCTATATCAGCCTATCGATAGCTCAATGTGGCATAGTTTTCTCATGTCGTTCTTATCTCCTTTTTTTTTGGGGGCTAGGCGTGCGGACATCAATGATCATATTAACTTTGTTTGTGCTGGGATCGTCAATGGTAGTTTCGTTAATGTTTTCAGGTGAGGAAAAGTCTTCATCTTCCAGTAAATTTTGCAAGGTAGGAATATTCTCGCATGTTTTTCCACTGCAGTAGAAACATAATAAGGAACAGTTCAGACCAGTTTTCCGATAGCCACAAACTTGGCCACACTGGCCCTTGCATTTGCAGGATATAGTTTGCAATATGCTTGGTGGAGCTGGATCCTGAGTGGTTGTAACTGGCTCTAATCCTCTCGGAGTTCTTTTCCAACCCCATTTTAGTGGGTCATGGTGAACATCGATCCAAGTCTGTACTTGATGGTAGGTACGGAATGTGTGTTGCCGAGCAGCTGTTGCACTAGGAGGTAATGAAGATAGATTAAACTTAGTTTTTTTGACGTTTTAACAAAGTCGCTATATCGCAAAGAATCCAGTGACCCATTTTCCTTCCCATTGAACAACGCAATAAAACCTTTTTCTCCGGCGGCTCCCAAAACGTTGCTAATGCGCCGTAACTCTACTTCGGTGGTGTTGTGGAAAAGAGTTTGAACTGTTTCTTTAAATTTCATAATGAACATAATCAAATTTGAAAATTTTCAAACGTGAGTAAATTTTTTTTTTTTTAATTTTCGCAGGATATTGGCCATTTTGACAGGTTATATTTCCTACAGTTTTTGTCGCACATAAAATTTTAATATACCAAAATGTAGGAAATGAAGTGGTCTATAAAAAACAACTTAAGTATTTTTTCGATCAGATGAACATGAGGCGAGATAAACGTTAAAAACCATTTTTCACTTCAAAATCTCGACAGTTTTTCGTCGATAACTTTTTTTTCGAAAGAGGTTTCAAATTTTTTTCTCAACAAAAGTTAAAGAAGATGTTTTAATGTACAAACCTAAAAAAAAATACAGCTCTATATATGATAGGAGCCGAAAAAATCGAGTTCACGCTTTCCAAAGCCTTTTTCAAAATGGCGGACAACGCATGGGCGCTTTTTGTTCGAACTTTTTGGATTTACACTCTCCAATAGGTACTCTTTAAGAAACGAAAAAAAAATTCGACGCAGTATTTTTTGTAGATATAAAATACTAATTTGATTGGACTAAAATAAGTTTGAAAAAAGAGGCTGTGAAGATTAAAAATAAAAACCAAATAAATTAACTCGTTTTTTAAAATAAATTATTTTAAATTCATTTTTCTATACTTTAAACTTTTCAACAAGCAATACATATGAGTTATTTTGAAGTTTTTTATTTATTCGTGGTCTATAATTGAAGAAAACTCAAATTTACAGTCATGCTTTAATTTTTTTTTTCAAACTCAAGAAGTTAAAATTTACAGGGATAAGCCCATATCATTTCGAGGGACAATTATCTAAGAGCTTCAAGAATTCACATTCCACAATCATAAATGAAAGAAACTAACTCAGTTTCCCTTTAATTATTTCTCGTTCGAAAAATTAGAATCGGCAATGCTTTTTCGATTAAAAAATTTCACATACAAATATTTTTATATTTCTTCAGGTTATTATAAGAGGAGCAAGGAAGAAGTAAACTGAAGAATATTTATATGCATTTGTTATGACGAATATAAAACATGAACAAATTGTCGACTTACACTACTTCTGCAAAATTGAGTTGCATTTGTCCCTTCATAGTTCAGTAAAGGCATCATTTGACCTTGCGCGGAGAGGCATGGTCTATTTTTTTTTTCATGGATCGATAGGTGCTTATGAGAAAAGCTTAAAACCAAATTTGCACCACATGACAACTTTTTTTTACCAGTTATTGGTAAAAATGTGTTTTGTGTCATTTTTTGGTCATTTGTGAATATCTCGGCTCCACTATCTCGTACAAACAAAAAATTAAACATATTTATTCTTAATAACATCATTATGTTATAAAAAACATTTGTTTAAACAAATGGAAAAAAAGTTATAGTAAGTTAAAATAATTTTTTGTTGTTAAAAAATCTATTTTTCGTGATTATTAAGAAAAAAGCTCATTTAACGATGAAATTTTTATTTTTTATTATTTAAGTTCTTGTAATTCCCTACAATTTAAAAAAAAATCAACACTACGATGAACGAAAGCCGAGTAATAAATTATTGAACATAGGTAAGTCAGCACACCCAAGCAATTTTATGTTTTAATTAATATCTCAGCCCCAGTATGTCGCAAAGTACAAAATAAAAAAACTGTATTGCTACGAGTAATAACAATATTTTCTATCAACTTGCATTTATTTTAATATGTTTAAGCAAACACATAAAAAGTTACTGTTGGTTTCAACGTTTCTTTTTTCTTGTTTTTAATACCATTTTTCATAGTTATTGCGAAAAAACTGTATTTCACGGTAAATATTTTGCAGTTTTGGATTTGTTTTTTATAGTCCTGCTAATTTTCTTCAAATTAAAAAAAAAAATAGTCCATTACGACAAACGGGAGCCAAGATATTCATGATTTAAAAACTTTTGTTCTGCCTAAGAACAAAGTCTATTATAAATAGGTAACACAAGTTAACGCAAATAAAGTTAATTTCTTTATTCAGCCCTATCACGAATTCCATCGTAATCGGAAACTTTTACGAATCCCGAAAAAAGCTATCACCAAATCCGTTCGTAATGACAATTTGTATGAGATTTTCCACTACTATGGATTTTGTGATAGATTTTTTCGGGATTCGTAACAAGTTTCCGATTACGATGGAATTCATGATAGGTTTGATTACTTACATTTTAATTAACTATTTCTCTAAAAAGAAAACACTTTCCGCAACAAGAACTTGTCGGAGGATTTCGGAGAAAATTTTGTTTGTATGTGTCAGAAATAAGACCATTAGAAGTGCTTCATCGCAAGCAAATGCGTTGAATTTCGTCGGACAGAATCTCCGATCAGCTGATCGGAGAAATACCTTGAAGCAAAATGTCTCCGATTCGTAGGAAATCGGAGAGAATTCCGCTCCGACGGTTACCTCGATAGGTTTTGTACGATTCGGAGGATTTTTGCTTCGAGGTATTCTTCCGAACAGCTGCTCGGAATTTTTTTCGACATTATTTTAACGCACCCGACGAACTGCGTTGAAATGCGATGAATTTCTGACAGCTTAATACAATTTTTTTTTCCGATTTCGTCCGACACAAATTCTTCGCGGAACAAATTGCACCAACGCATTTGTGTATTCTGCCCTATCACGAATTCTATCGTAATCGGAAACTTACGAATCCGTTCGTAATGGCAATTTTTATGAGATTTTCTACTACGATGGATTTTGTGATAGTTTTTTTCGGGATTCGTAACAAGTTTCCGATTACGATGGAATTAGTGATAGGACTGATTATTATTCTTTCGGATAGGATACCTCGAAAGCAATTTGAACCTCCGACAAAGTATGCGTTGCGGACAATTTTACGCTCCGAACGGATACCTCGCTAGGGCCGAATGTATATTCATATACAAAAATATAGCATTCACTTCAAATTTTTCGAAAACTAGGCGACGAAAGAGAATATACATAACGTCAAATTAGCCAACTAATAAGAAATTCAGTACCAAGAACACACGCCAAATTTAAAAAGAGTATCTGATTGTTAAAAATTAATATTCTTTCACAAATAAAAAGAAGTTAACATTTTTTTTTTTAAATTATTTCTTTATATTTTCCTTCATTTCATCATGAAACAAAATAATACATCTAACGTTCACTTCTTTAAAATATTTCTGACTTATAATATAAAAAAGATATAATTAAAAAACTAATCATAAATTACATAAATTTAAAAGTATGTATTTATATATAAAAAAAACTTAACTGATATTAACTCTCATTTATATTTTCGCACATTGTTTTTTTTTTCCAGTGTATTTTATTTTTTTTAAATTTAACATTTAAATCTCTATCCATTTTAACTTCGATTGTTTTTATTTATAATGAATATTATCTTAATATACACTAACTATATACAAATACAGACTTAAGAACTACTCATAATCATAAATACACAAGAAAAATCTTAAAATTTAATACACCTTTTTTAATTAAAAATAAATAAAAATACTTTTTTTAAGTGCTTTGAGAGAAGTGTGTTTTGTTTTGTTGGTCGTGGAGGATTTTTGTGTTTTAATATTTGTTTTTATATAAAAATGTATGAATAACAAAAATATATATATATTACATCTTTTTACACAAAATGTTTGTATATGTATATATATATTTCTTCATATTTACATTGCATCAGTTTCTATACATTTATATTTATATTTTTATTTTAAATTAAACTAAACATGAGAAAGAGAGAAAATGCAACAAGATAAATAGATTTTAATTTATACAAATCTGTTGAACTTTAATTGTTTTTGTTTTAATGGATCGAAAAATAATATAGTCAAAACTAAAACTATTAATAATTGAATGAAATTGTTGTCTCTTTTGTTTTATAAATACAATATTTACATTATGTTTTTGCAAGCAATTATGCGACCTCTTTATTTCTGTTTTGTTTTTAATTTTCCAGTTTGTAGCGAACAGTATTTTGTTTGGAGAGTTGATGGAACTTAGAACTATGTACACATTACGGGACTGGAAAACGACATTGTCTGACCTGAGATCATTTTGGGGCTCCCATACTACACTGTCCGGCATTTGGTTTAATACTTCTTCTGTTGGAAAGGAGATTTTTACTCAGCATCAATGATCCGAGGATTAATCATTAATGTTTTATTTTCTTGGCGTTTTTGATTGGCTCAACTCTCCGCCACTCTTACTCTGTATCGATTGAAATGTCTGTAGGGAGTCTTTTTAATGTCATTTTCTTGGACAATTGATGTGATAATGTTTGGTTCGACTTCGGGAACTTTTCCAAGAAGCCAGTCGGTACACATTTGCCGTTGATTGTCGCTGACATTTTGATCGAGCCATTTGTTTGTAAATAATTGGAATCGTTTTTGTTTTCGTTGTGTTAGCAGTGAATGAGTCTGTGAATTAAATAAAAGAAATATTTTATTAGATTTTTTCCTTGGCTAGAAAGCGAAATTTTTTTTGATTAGTTCTTTAATAATTAAGCTAAGTTAGTGAGATTAAGGTCGTCATTATGAATAGCGATTCTCTTAAATTAAGTTCGCTTTAAATGTTAAGAACTTAGCTAATTTGTTTAGCATGGAATGACAAATAACGAATGTTCGCTAATCTAACCGCTTTAAGTGTGAAATCTAATCGAATAAAATTATTTAGTGATAACGCTAGCGAATTGAAAATAGAAATACCTTTCTATGAATTGTTATTGTTTATTTTGGAAGTAATAAACGAAAAAGGTAGTTCGAAATAAATCGGCCCTATCAAGGTAACCGTCAGAGCGGAACTTTCTCCGCAACGAATCCTCCGTCGGATGTTCAATTTCGATTCGTAGTAGCTTTCATCGGAAGAAATTTTACAAAAATCCAACGACGCATTGCGATGGATATAAATTTCAGACAGAGATGTGCTAATTAACCGATATATCGAAAATGCGATATATTTTCGATATTTTTTTTATAAAATAAACACCATAAGCGTTTTAAACCATGAAAAACCGATGAGAGAGTGTAGTTTATTGTTTATAAAAAGTTGGGCCAGAAACACAGCTACAATTTCTGGTGTCTTTTTGATTTAATCCGCTCATATTGTTGCGAAGTTTTTAATTCGTTCTGCCTAAGAACAAAAAGTCTATTTTAAATAGGTAACACAAGTTAACGCAAATAAAGTTAATTTCTTTATTCTTGCATTTTAATTAACTATTTCTTTAAAAAGAAAACACTCCGCAAAAAGAACTTGTCGGAGGATTTCGGAGAAAATTTTGTTTGTATGTGTCAAAAATAAGACCATTAGAAGTGCTTCATCGCACACAAATGGCATGCGTTGAATCTGGTCGGACAGAATTTCCGATCAGCTGATCGGAGAAATACCATGAAGCAAATGTCTCCGATTCGTAGGAAATCGGAGAGAATTCCGCTCCGACGGTTACCTCGATAGGGCCGAATATAAAAAAAAGAAACGAAAATAAAAGTTTAATATTTCAAGAACTAGTGCGAATCAGTTTCCGAAGCTTGGAATGGAAAAAACCCCTATATAACTTAAGGACATAACAGCGTTTGGGACAACTAAAAGATTATTGCAAACAAATTTCAATATAACTGAAATATAGAACTTCCATCAAAAGAAAAGAAAATACATACTGCCATTATAATTTTTGTAGTTAAAATTTTACAAGTTTTCTCTTTATATTTGGTTGGACTACAAGCTAAAACTTTTCTACGAACAAAAAAATGCAACAGCCACTGGTGGAGGATCATACTGCCGGATTATTTGTCTCCTTTCGAGCAATCCGTAGGCGATCTGCAAAGTTTGAGCCAGCCTGTAAATCCACTTTCCAATTGCTTGGATTTAAACACGCAAAGTACGCATCCTACGAGTCGACACGGCAATTGAATGAAATTTTTGGGAGCAAATGTCTCAAGAAGGTCTAAAGAATCCAAATGTACCGAAGAGCGAACAAACACGGTGATTAAAATTGTTTTTTTTTTTATTAAAAAAATCAAGACCGAAGAACAAAAAAAAAAATACGATCTGAAAGAATACAATTTTACAATGCTTAATGCAATTTTTCATTGTTTGAGGTGTAACATGTGTTATTTTAATCGAATCCATTTGGCAGCATTGATTTTGAAGCGAAAGAAGCACAGTAACCATAATACCGCGATTAGGAAAATATTCGCTAAGTCATTCGACTTTAATCGAACTTTCTATTCGCTATTTATAATTAATCACACTCATGTATATATATTTGAAGTTCATGACTTTTATTTTCTACTTTTTACGAAAAGAAAAACAATCGTGAAGATTACAAATAAACCAACTCAATTTATGCGACCCAGTTATTGGAAATGATATTTTAAAGCGATATTTTCATGTAATAAGAAATTAAACTGCTTAAAATATGTGTTTAGGTTGAAGGGTACATTTAATTCTTAAAATTTTCATAAAAAAAATGTATAAGGCTGAATAGAAGTTCAATTCTTTGGTCTTTGGTCTTCTGAACTATAAATACAAAGCTATGGCGTTAGGGAGGATTTTTGCAATTTTCTTGTAAAAGCAACTTGAAAAATAGTGGGCAGATCTGTAAGTTTCTGCTGGCGCGAAACAAAAATGAGAGAAAGAAATCTTAGACATTCTGAACACTTTTCAACAAAATTTTTGTGGCTGAAGTCAGATTATATTTTTCTGAAGGTTTTTGATGATCTAAATCTCAAGATTACTAACATGGCGAGTTTGAAAATAATTCGTGGTGTAACATATGGTTAAAAAAAAAAACAATTCTGAGATCGATTCGATTAGAAGAGGCAACAAGTTACAAAAATCTCTATGGCCCTGAGTAATAGATCCGAATCTAGCCTAAGTTCGATTTTAACCAAACATTCGTAGAAATAAAACAAATTTCAATTATAAATACTTAAAAGCTGCTTTCCTGTAACTAAGTTAAATTTAAAATGATAGAATCACAATAGAACTTTACGAATCTGGTTAATAGAAATCTGTTTGTGTATCAGTTCACAATAACGAAATTATGAAAATGAGTCACAATTATTGGTATAAATAAGACTTTTGTAAATTTGATCTGTTACTACGAAATTTTAAAAGCAACTTTTCTACATCTAACAAAAAGTGACTTTAAAACCGATTCTATGAATGTCTATTACTAAGGGCCAATGAATTGAACGTGCATTTTGAGTGGACACCACAGAAAAAATATTTTTTCCTGTCAGCAGCGAACTAGCGTAAATAAATTCTGAGATTCAAACAGAGATGATTTCTATATTCGTAAACGAAAATCTTAAAGGCACAAAAAAAAAATACCGAAATGGATCTCATGAACTCGGAACAAGTTACTGCATTTCGACATTTCATGGCACATTTTTTTTTTTTTTTAAATGTACGTTTGATTTATTAATAGAAAGAATTAAGTACAATTTGGAGAGAATTTCGTTAAGATCTGAATGAATAGGATGATAGGTCTAAGACATGCACTTTCAATTTCAATTTCTGTATCACTATCGCCAAACCATAACTCATTTTAAAATATAAATAATCTATTTAAATTTATATTAAGAAAAAAACCAGAAAAAAACAAATAATTATATCAAAAGCTAACACATTATAGAACTGTCAAATTTGAAATATTCGAAATATTTTGTGGGTTCATTCACAATAGTGGATTTTTCGATCGATTGAGTTACACTATGCAAAATATGAAAACCAATCGAAACAATCGAAAAGTTTCGATTCGATTGATAGTCAACAATGGCAATCGGGGCCTGAGCCTTAGAAGTGCACTGAGTATTGTGTTTGTATGTGTCAATTCAAATATCGAGAAAAACGCGAAGAAATCAATTCAAAAAATATTATCATGAAGAAGAGATCGTTCTTCGCGCAAACTTATTTCTGAATATATTATTTAGATAGTAAATCTTATCGACTCATAATTGCCTAAGATTATTTTAACTTACCTTTTTGGCTTGCCGAACTGAGTCCAACTTCAATATCATGAGATTCTTATTTGTCAAGAATACCAATCGTCCAGATTGGTCAATTTTCATTTCCTCTCGATCATTAATCATGTATTTTTCATTTGTTATAATACTACCAACCCTCTCTGGTAGTCTTTTGCCCCAGAACGGATCCTCATTCCCACTTATGCCACCACCCATAATCGAACCAACAATTCCACTGTCGCTGCCCGCCGACAATGAATTGGAAGAACTAGTTTTATCACTATTGTTTCCATTGCCCGTTGCATTCGAGCTTGATGTCAAATGTTGTGGTCTTCCTATTCCACCGCCACCACTTTGGCTGCTCGCAGACAAACGTCTTGAAAGATCAACTGATGTTTGATATGATTTTTGTGCTGCATCACTTGTGTTTGTGATGCGCTTGTTGCGCTTCAAATAAAGCGGTCTTTCTGATATAAGAAGATCCTATAAAAATATAGAAGAAGATAAATTAAATAAGTAATGTCTTGAATTGATTCACATAAAAAGAAAAAAAAAACTTATAACATAAGCATGCAAACGAGACACCAATGATTTTTTTGTTCGTTTTGGGATAAGGATCGGCTGCAGGGGTAAAATAACAAATCTTATCATGTGTTGAAAATATGGAGAGGCACTAATTGAAACAAAAAAACATCTTCAGAAAAGAATTCTACCATTGGTACCAGGTCAAACGGAAATGATTTAACAAGATTTATCCGTCGAGAAATTTATATTCTTCCACATTAAATTACTCACATTTGATAAAACTATAACTAAATTACATACAACAAATAGCGAGAGAAAAACAAATAAAAGCTAAAAATTTGATTTCAAAATATATACTGTTTTTTTTTCATGATTTTAGCCAGAGAAAAGCATTAGAAATTACATAATAATTTATTTAAATAGAATTAAAAAGAAAAATATTCATATTTATATAAAAGACATAAAACCCAATAACAAGCCACACAAATTTAGAAAATTTAAATATACACATAAAATAAACTTAAAGTAAAAAAGCAAAACCAATATTTTTTTTGTTTTAACAAAGATGCGCAACAACAGAAGTTTTAAAAATTCGATTTAATTATTGAACAAAAAGTAATATTAATTTTGACTACTGGACTTTTTTAACTAAACTCAATCGTTAAATTAAAAATTAAAACTTACCTTTAGGTAAATAAGAATAATTACGCACGTACTAATTTTTTTTCTTTACAATTTGTCGTTAAGAATTTGGTATTTTTTTTTTGTTGAAATCTATCATTCTCTGTATTTTTATTGCAGGGACTTAAGCTAAAAAATTGTTGACTTAAACATAATTAACATTAACACATTGAGAATAATAACGTTAAATACGAACGATATTTTAATTCGCTAGGCGTTTATTCTGTATCTGCAAAACTTGCCACCGCAGAATCAAAGTTTTATTGACCCTATTTTGCATTAAATTTCTCATGAACATTGTCACTTGAGAGTTTCTATGATATGATATAAAAACCGTATTTTTAGAGTTCTGACGTTTATATTCTCAACGTGCGCGATATAACGTAATAATATCTTTGTTAAATCTTTTTCCTAATCTTCTAATTCCCAAAAATTAGCCTTTATCCTAGAATTTATGTTTACAAGTTTCGATGACGCTCGTTCTAAATTCTCATTAAGCTGATTCATTACTAGCCTGCGATTCCATGAGATGAGGAATCGTTTTGTCCATACATCTTTTGCAAAAATTATTTGAATATCATCCTGCAAAACTAGTAGATTGCTCCTTGACACAGATAAGATAAAAGCGTTTCAAATCCAATTGGAATCAGATCTGTCTCGTTCAGTTTTGTTTTCTTTATAAATCCTTTTGATTTAATCCAATATTGAGTAACTTTAATCCAATATTTTAACTTTTTTAAAAAATCACGTAAACAAGTTAATTTTTTCCAATCAAATAGCCAGTTCAGAAAGCAGCTCTCAACCGTCTTGGATATACATATTAACAGAATTAGCAAAATTTCACAATTTTTCTGTCATGAAACAAAATGTTGGGTTCGCTTGCTCCATTCCGAAGTACTCTTTTCAGAGTATTACATTTCATTTATTCTTGAACGATGCTCGGTAAGTGTTGCCGGTCTTTTTTTAATTCTTTTTTTTATATTAATTTTTCTGGCGGAAAAGTTCTTATCGAAATAATATAGACAACTTTAAATTTAGACAAATATCTGTTTAAACCTCGATACCTTGTTTTGTTATTAAGTATGTATATATATAATTATAGGCTAAAATTCATCTTGAAGTACATATAAATTGTTATTTTTTATATAATTTTAAATATTATTTTTTTTTTTAATTTTAAATCTGTGTTTTTACGTAACGTAAGTCTATTGTTCAATTGTGTTCTAGAGCTGTCATACATTTGTTATTAAAACTGTTGATTTTTGTATGTTAAATAAAGTTCCCTGGCGAAACGTCGGGAAAAGCTAATGCTAACTTAATTGTTTCATTGCCACAAACAGCCGACGGAATAATAACTATATTGGTCAAGAAAATATCTACAAATATCTTATACTTAGAAAAATCAGAAAACATTACCACACAGAAGGGTTGCTTTTATAAAATAAAAAGGAAATAGCGAACATACTGCAATAAAATTGAAGTTTTCTTTTATTCATTTGGTATGCAGAGACTTTTACATCAATTAAAAAAGTTTTGTTCCTGTTAATATACTTCCATTTATCTTAGTTCAAGTGGACAGCGAGATAACACACTTTGATTTATTTATTCTATTTTCATTTAAATAGCCAAAAGTTAGGGGAGTGAATTTCATTTATTTTGTTTGCGTGAAAATGAGTATGTTTAAAAAAAAAATATCAAAGCTTAGTTGACGTGTGCTATTAATATAGGTTTGCTTAAAATAAAGGTAAACCACATTAAAACAACAAATGGGAAAATATTTTGTTTCTATTGATGGAAAGGCCAGGCACGCAACTTTAAAACTTCTAAGTATCTTGCAGGAAGGGTGATGGTATGGGTCGTATTAAAATGGATTGGAATGTTTTCAGTTATAGTAACTGATGGCAGGATGAAATAAGTGTGCCGACCTACCTAAACATTCTTAAACACACAATGGAACCGTTTTCGAATAAGTCTTGTATGCATAAGATTGACCCAAAACATGCACCTAATGTGGACATGAATAGGTTTTTATATTAGATAAAAAATTATAATTTATGCTGAGCAACACAAACTCATAAACAACCTATGAGAGAATTACAAAACAAATTAAATATCTGGACGAATTTTGGATTAGATAGAATTAAGAAAGCGCAGAACATCGTGTAAAAATGAAGTTGCAAAAAGTTCGTTAAGTTCGTTGTTGTCCGCCGGCAAAGTGTTCGCTTGGTATACCAATGTTTTTTTTTTACAATTCTTCTCTTTGTCCAGTAGAAAACAACACGTCATCACAAACAATTAATTTTCAAAAATACAAAAAAAAAATGAGATTAATATAACATTTAATTTTTAAAAATCTCAAATGTTTTACAGTTTCATATATAAAAATACATGTCATAAAACAATTCATAAGTGTGCTATTTCTCTGTCTATATCCGTAACTGTAGATATAGGCGGATATTGACATACCTCAACAAATGAAATTTTAGACTTATAAGGAAATGAAAATCCCTTTATAAGATGAGTTATATGATGCAAGGAACTCGGAGCACATACTCAATTTGTGGACTATTTGAATAATGTCTTAAAGGAAGTACCTTGATCTCTATCGATTGATCAGCAATGAAAATCTCTAGAAATCTCCAATACTTCAGATTATTGGACTTGGAACTTTTGGTGAAATCGAGGGAAACTACAATTTTCTAAACATTATGCCAATGGGTTCTTCGCCTTATGGATAAAGTCAATAATTTCTTCCGGGTCCTTAACTAGTCACTATCCTTCCTTGATATTGACATACAATTACATACATTACAATTTTTTGGACACAAAAAAAAAGAATCAGCCCTATCACGAATTCATCGTAATCGGAAACTTGTTACGAATCCCGAAAACACATTATCACATAATCCATCATATTTAAAATCTCATATTCAAATTGTCATTCCGAACGGATTTGGTGATAGAGAATTCGAGAATCTTAAAATTTCCTGACTAAGATGGAATTCGTAATAGGGCTGGCTGCGGTTTAGAAATTTTAAAATTTGTTTTGCTACTATTCAAAAATGTCATTTGCTGAGTTGTGTCGTCTTTCTTTCGTTTGTTTGTTTTTTTAATTCACTTAAAAAAAAATCATAACAATAAAGAAAAAATGAGTTTAGACAGTTAAGATTAAAACGTCAACATTCTAAGCATCACTGGTTGTTGTGGTGCCTCGATTTGTTTGATCCTATTTTGTTTACACTTAACGTTTGACTTAAACATGATGCCAGTTTAATTCGTTTATGAATGACGAAAACAATACATTTTTTTAATAGTTCCAATATTCTTGATGTTTCGTCTTTCCTTAGACATTTTGGAAATATGTACAGTGGTGGACAAGAATTTAGCACATTAATAAAAGAAAAAATTAAACTATATTTACAAAATTTGTTTCTATTTCAATATTTTCATTTTTATGTTATTTACATTATTTACGAATATAAGTATATTTTTCCAAAATACAATCTTATATTTTTTATATCTGAAAGAAAAAAATGAAAAAAATAACAGAAAACATACTTTTTGTCTGGACATGAATTTAGCACATTTTATTAAAATTGCTTAGTTATGTTATTTACCGTTACTAAAACTATATTTTCTTTTATATTTTGTTCGAAATCCTTTGTTCTTTAATACTGAATTGAGTCTTTTTGGCAAGCTCTCGTATAAGGCCTCACAGCGTTGCTTAGGTATTGAATACCAAGCATTCTGTATCTCTTGCCACAAATCTGTTAAATTTTTCGTTTTTTGTTTTTCAATGTGTTGCTCAACGTCATTCCACAAATTTTCGATCGGGTTCAGATCGGGTGATTGAGCAGGCCACTTTAAAACATTCACTTTATTGACCTCTAAGGCACTTTTCACTAGCTTTGAAGTGTTCTAGGGTCATTGTCGTGCATGAAGCGCCATAAAACCGGCAAATTATCTTCGGCATATGGAATCATATGGTTCGAGAAAATATCTTTGTACAGGTGCTGGTCCATTTTGGAGTCTATCTTCACTATTGGACCAACACCGTTCCAAGAAAAGGCAGCCCAGACCATCACGTTTCCACCACCGTGCTTCACCGTCTTAATGGTGTATTTTGGATCATGTTCCTTATTTTGTGGACGCCACACATATTTTTTTCCATCTGATTTGAATCGACAGAACTTTGATTCATCGCTTCAAAGTACATTTTTCCAGAAATTTAGTAGTTTTCCTAGATGTAATTTGGCAAACTCTAATCTAGCCTTCAGATTTTTTTTCGAAACCAATGGTTTTCTTTGCGCAATGCACCCTCTCAAATTTTTTTCATTCAGGCGTCGTCTCACGGTTCTTCAGAATACATTGACATTGTAATTCTCCATTAATTCATTTCGAATGACACTAGAGGTCTTAAATGGATCCTTTGTTGATAACATGTAAATGACTTTATCTTTCCTCTTTGTTGTCTTTCGTGTGCGAGAGGCTTGTTTTACATGTTTTGTCACTTCATACTTTTCAAAATGTCTAAGAGCATTGTAGACCATCTTCCTGGAACATTCTAGCAGCTCAGAAATCTCCGTTACTGTGCGACCCTTTGACGTCATACTCCTTTTGTCCTCAGAACACCATTGCCCTTATGCCATGACTATTTAATGTTTTTTTTTAAATTTTATTTGAATATATAACATTAAGAAGATATAAAATTACCTCGAAAATAATTTTGTTCTCTTAAAAACACACAAATTAAAAAAAAATAACCAAAATTTGTACACGTGCTAAATTGATGTCCAACCAAAAGCAATGTAAATGACAATCTATCAACGATTTTTTCACTATGTAATTGGATTGCATATGAAAATATACAGTTTTGTTTTCTCTGATTTGTTGTCATATATATTAGTTCAAAATGTACCGTTGCTTGGAACAAAACAAGAGAGAAAATTAAAAATATGGTAGTACCCATCTCAGTGTGCTAAATTTGTGTCCACCACTGTACATACATGCCTACCCAAATGTTCGTAATTCTAAGTAAACTTTATTTAGAAAACTAAAGAAATTCTGCCCCTCTAATATGTTATGGTAAAAATAAGCTTATAATTCTTCGATATAAGCCAAAAGATCTTATGTCAGTCTCTATGTTTACTGTTTTAGAAGAACTACTCTTTATTAATAACAATAAGCCTCATAGAACAAATGTGGCCTTCATCAGCAACACAAAGATCCCCCAGTTTTCATTTCGTCAATAAAAAAAGGCATATCAAAATTTAAATGCTCGATTTGCTTTTTATTCAATATAATATTCTTTCGTCAATAAAATAAAATTGTTTCCATTTTGTATGTTTTTGTATGTGGATGTGTTTGTGTGTGGTTTTTGAATGTGAATTGATATTTACATCATTTGCTCTGTTTGTTACATTTTAATTTAAAACAATTTTTAGTTTTATATATATTGAAGATATATATAAAATTAACATACATAATGTGTACATATACGATATATATTATGTTATCTTCTTTTTACTACTTATTGGACACTTATTGAATTTGAAATAGAGAAACAAGATAGGACGATTTAGAATTATTTCGTTTAAAAATAGAAAAGTTCCTATGTATAAAGATTTATATATAATGACGATGTGTGTTTACAACTTCAAAAGGATATCTTGGAAACTACTTTTATGTATTAAGATATTTGTATATCTCCCCTAACCCACTTAACTCTTTTTATATATATGTATATATTATATGTATATACTTTGTACAAAAGAATTTTTTTATAAATCTCAAATATATATGTATTCTTTTCTTTAAGTTTTTAATTATATTTTTCAAATAACTTTTTTTTTAATAAAGAATATTAACATTTAAATATATATTTATGAATTAAAAATGAACTGTTAGTGTGGTTAAAGAAAAATTCAAAAAAAAAAAATGAAAACAATTATTTAAATTATAAAAATCGAACGAAAAATTATTATGATTAATAAAATAAGATATATAAAAAAGTCAAATGTTAAAAAAATACTAGTAAGAGATTCACATACAATGTTTGTTAGAAAAAATAATTATTTAAAATACCGAAAGTACTTGTCTAAAAGTTCTATGTTTTTGAGTACCTATTTGTTTATTTCGTTCATATCACACGAAAATTGGATGTTAAAAGAATTTATAAAATACCGTCTGATGATATTACTTTATAAACTTTAAAATGTTTGAGTTGCATAATAATTTATACACAATCATTGAATACAGAACAAAAAAAAATAATTAAAAAACATATATGAAATGAGAAAATACAGAGAAAAAATAGACAATAAAAGTGGTAAACAAAACCCTTGTTTTGTGATGTTATACACAAATCTGTGAATTTTTTAACGATTTGATTTGAATTGTTTTTTTTTTTTTTTAATTTGTTTTATTTATTTGTGAATAAATGCCTTTGGTTTGACCTGGTACAGATTAAATGAGAAAGAATGCAATAAAAAGCGTTCGTTAGTGGTTTTGAATGAATTTGATTTTTTTTGCATATTACAAACGTTTTAAGGAAAACAAAAATGAAGAACTAAACAAAACAAATGAGAACGATAACATGTTTCAATTTTGTGTGATAAGAAAAGGATGGGTTTGGATAAAACATAAAACAGATACAAAACAATAAAGAGCATACTTTTGTTTGTAAGAGAATTAAATTCAATGTAAGACCTGAAAGCAAATTGTGAAAAAAAAAAAAAAAAACATTTTTCCAAAGCGAAATTACCAATATCGAGATATCAATTCAGAGCCTGTAGAAAGAAAAGAAAACTATCGACCGAGCCAATTTAGGAAATACCTTTCGATTGTGCTTGATCCCAAGTATACCATATCACATATTTATATATATCGAATCTAAAAGGATATACATCTTTTAAAAATATCAAACACTTTGCAACCCATCGACAAAAAAATCCTTGTGCTGGTATAACCTAATCAAGGAACTCATAACCTTAGCCTCATTATAACAGCAAGGGCTATGATTCCACGGTTAGGTTAATGAGCTGACGGTTGATCTTTTTACCGTCACACTTAGATCAATGTAGATCCGTTGCGACTCCCATGTATTAAAACCTATGATAATCCTATGTCATTCAAGTCCGTAAGGTTGTTCATGAGTTTCAACAAGCTATAGCCTGAAATATCGGTGGGTACTTCTAAGTCATTGAAGAAATGTCTGTCGTCACATGCGTGGTCGGCTGGCTGATAGAGTTTAGGAATTTTCAAGCCATTTGATATCGTAAATAATTCTCAATATGTATTTGCTTGGAATGTCAGAGAACTCCTCCAAGTCGTTGAAGAAGTGTCTCCCTAGGTGCCTGTTTCTTGAATGATATAGCGCAGGGCAGTGACCAAGGTAGTGAGGAGTATCCTCATGTATCTCCTGGTCTCCGCATCCTCTGCATAAGTCGCCCATACTGAGTTTCATCCTTTTCTTGTGGTAACCCGTTGGTTGTGACCGGTGGTGATGCTCACGAAAAGATTAAAAGACTTTTTACTCAGTTGGATAATAATGTCGGTCTTTTGTTTGCTGAAACTAGGCCATAGTTTTCTGGTTATTAGACAGGAATCGAGCAAGTTCCATCTCAACGGCATACAAAAAACTTATTGAGGATGTGGAAGGTGCAAGGGTTTGAACCACCTATTTTTTTTTTGTTCTCAAAAAATGTTCGTACCCTGTTCGTTGGACTGTTCTGCCGAAAGTCTGGGATGGATTCCCAGCTGCTGCCACCTAAAAACAAAAAACAGCGGAGAGCCACTTTCGAGGTAGTTACAATTTCTACAAGAGTATATCTTGCCATGAAAAGTGGTCCTCATTTTAGTCTTTCGAACTCAACAGAAACTGTAGATTTCCTTCGTTTTTGCCTATTACACGAAAAAAGAAATGGTTGAGATTTTCTAAATCCTTAGGCCATGGTTTTCCTTAAGTTGTTGCGCCTTAAGTTTTTGTTTGTATGTATAAATTCTAGATTCTTTTGAAAGCCAAGAATTTTAATAGAATCCTGAATCGTTTCTAAAACTGCTTGTTATGTTTAAAGAGAAAAAAATACTGATATTGTCAAAAATGGAGCTGAATTGAGATATGATTCTATGACTAAGAAATTAAAAATAAAGAAATGTGCTAAGCCTTATCAATGTCCAATGGGGTAAAAGAACTAATCGAAGCAAAGGGAAACATATCTAATATAAATAAATCTCTGCAATCTCTGAAATCATGTATGTAACATTTCTTATTCTATTCTATTTATGAAATTTTTGACCGAGGAAAATTTGTGAGTGGTAAGGTATATTGATCAATTTTATCAAAAATTTTAAATAAAAATACAATGTGGTAAAAGTATGCACTTTAAAGTTGAAGTTAAAGAATTAAACGAAAAGACAAAATCGACAATAAACAAAAAGTTGTTATAAAATGTTTTTTTTAGGAAGGGGTATATGGGATGGATGTCAAACGAGAACGAACTGAATACAAACACAAAACATTTAAGGAAAAACAAAAACAAAGTAATAACGAAAAGTGATATACAAAAAGATTTACGCCAAAGGTGCACTAAATATACTATACAGTACTTTCTTATTTTATAAAGAATAATATAATAAATACTCTTACATAAGTAAATATTTAAAATTTGCATTTGACTTACCATCTCATCATCCGATCGTTCGGCTTTTATTTCAAATCCAGTATCATTGGCATTGGTACTTGCTGGATTTACCATGCGATTTATGAATTTATCCCATGATTTGGCCTTGTTTACCGGCTTCTCGATCTCATCGGATTCTGTGTCAAGAAGTTCTATTGTAATACGACAGTCAATTTTGTACTGCAAATAAAAATAATATTAGTCAGATAAAATATGAAATTTTGTAACTCAGAATGTATATAACTTACAATATAAACTTTGAAGCAATTTTCGTCATGCAAACTTGACTCTGCCTCTCGTTGGTATGCCAACTCTTGGTTTAGATGTTTGTTTGCATAACGACATAAGCTGCCAGCACCACCAAGTCGTTGAGCATTGTGGTAAAGTTCAACGCACTGCAATGCAGCACGTTCAGTAACGCAGTTTTGCAGTTGTCTTACAGCATTTGAGACCACCTATTTTTTGGAAGACACAAATTAGTAAATACATACAAACATATTATTTTTATTTTTTATTTCTGTTGCTAAATTGGCAATATTTCAACGTACCCTATCCAAAGTGAATGAAATATAAGCATGAATGCCAAACATCTCACGCATAGAGTCCTCAAAGGTATTCGCTTCCATGTTTCCATCCAAGACGTTCTTAAGCATATCCAAAAATGTGGGATAAAAATCTTCGACTTGAACTTCACTGCGGGGTTTCAGTCTCAATGCTGTCGCTGTACTTTCACGACGGTTTGAACGGTGTTTCTCCTCTTCTTTTGCGAGTATTTGCGAACGTTTGTACATGGTATGTAGACGTTCACAGAGGATTGCATGTAACCGTAGGAACAGATACCAGTTGTTGTTGGCAAAGAATAGAGCGTAGGCTTCCTCCTAGATAAAAAGAAGATAATAATTTAAGTAATTATACATTTAAATAATATCAACAAGAAAATTTAACCACGATATGAAAGAAAAACGTAATTTTATAGTAACGATCATATACAACAAATTTCGAGCTATGTATGATGTTGCTGTATTAAAATCTTTTTAAATTTTCGGATTACGAAATATTTTTATATGGAAAATGTGAACTGCTTACACGAACAAGAAAGAAATAATTAATACACTAAGACCAGTTTGCTGTTACAACATAAATATTAAATAATAGATATTATTTACGATCAGAAAAAAATAGCACATAAGCGTTCGAACTCAAATGTTAAAGTTTCGTATCATCAAACGAGTTTAAGTCTATTTTTTTTATTTCCGATTGAAATTTAAATTTGAATACGTGTTCGAGTTAACTGTTTAGCAACTCTAAAAAAAAAAAATTAGGTCACTACGGATCGTAGAGAGCCTTAACCTAGTGAAGTGGCCAATCAACCTTGCCTGTGTGCTTGTAAGCAGGAATGGAGGAAACCTACAAATTTCTGCCAATTACGGCTCATGATCATCACTTTTCATGAAAAGAGATTCTCTTAAGGGATTTGTCACTTCCTCGGAAGAGGCAGTAAATCCCAGAAAGACAATAATTTTACACCTGTCCAACGCAGTAACCAATACGCCAACGGGTAATACAACTTTAACTTTAATTTGAAACTTTTATTCAAAAAAAAAAAACTAAAAATGGTGAAATAACAATTCTTATTAGAATTATTTTCTTTGGCCGTAAGAACATGGAAACGAATGCTTTCAACTGTATAACACGAAGAAAGAAGCATTTAATAAGAGAATATTTCATCCTCAACTGAAGCTGGTTATTGATATAGAAGATTCTCAACGAAAACTTAGCTGAATACAAATGTTTGAGATTTAATTAACCAACAATTGTAAGAACAATTTATTTCCGAAATTCGAAGTCGACAAGTGGACAAGTTAATTTTTTGTGGTGGGATAAATACATTCACTACAGCTTTGCCCAGCTTTATTAGGAAGTGAAAATTGAAACTTTTGATTGCCGAGTACAATTTGTGCCCTGGCTTTGATCTCACCCAGAATTGCCGTTTGTTGTCAGAAATAATTCTTGACGAATACTATTATACTATTACTAATATATTATTTTTCATTGTGGCGCGTAAGATAGGTAGATGCAAGGAAATGAAAGAAAAAGGACTTCAGTATAAAGACCATGTTACATAGGCTCTTATAAATTACTCAGATGAGATTTCATGAGGTTAACACTATCAAATCGGTTACAAGAAATATCACATACAATTATTACAAGAAAAGAAAATAACTTACCGCATTTTTGCTAATCGCATGTGGTGGTAGCACTTGGATATCAGCATCGGCTTCATCTTTCACTTCGAGTTTAATGCCATCAGCGTTAGATCCTAACGC
The DNA here is from genome assembly GCA_963931855.1 of Philhelius festivus. Taxonomy (NCBI): domain Eukaryota; kingdom Metazoa; phylum Arthropoda; class Insecta; order Diptera; family Syrphidae; genus Philhelius; species Philhelius festivus. Next base: position 191,254,708 of record OZ007554.1, read on the forward strand.
TGCTGCACCAGCAATATCACATTTATTGTTGACATTATTGTTATTACTATTTGTATTGCTAATATTGTCGGTTAGCTTAATACCGCTGCTACTTAAATTACCACCGCCGCAACCACTATTCGATGTGGAGGAAGAGGACGTTATCAATGAGGTTGTTATTGTCGTGCTGCCACTCACTGTGTTACCACCACATATCACAACTTTGTTATCACTACTACCACTATTACAAATGTTTGCACTATTAGAAGAATTTTGTAAATGTTGTGGTGTATTTGCACCACTAGCAGCACCACACGGCATTGTAGATATAGCGCTAGCTAATGTCGTCGCAACAACTGCTGCTGTAGTTGCTGCCGCTGCTGTTGTTGATGATAACGAAGACGTTAATGCCGAAGAGTTCAACAGAATTTTATTGTTATTAATACTACTACTGCTACTATTATTTTTACACTGTGATTGCGTTGTAGTTCTATTACAGTCATTTGTATCACTTTTATCAACACTACCACCACCTACAATTGCAGCAGATGACGATGTTGAGGACGGTGATGACAGTGACGAGGAGTTGGGCGATGATGATGTACCTGCTAGTGTTGATGACAGCATACTACCACCACCACCTCCTCCTCCCATGGATGACGACGATATTGTTGGAATCGTGGTTGAACCTGTTGTAAATGGTGTTGCTATTGTTGACGGGTGTAATGATGAGGACGCGGACGACAATGACATATTTATATGACCCGTTAGCATTTCCTTTGAATCTTCGGCCTTGATTGTTGTTTGCCCAATGATGGAAGAATTATTGATTCCACCACTTGAAGGTGTTCTACTTTTACTGCTTTTCAGACAGTCCATATCGGAAGGATCAACGTCCATTTTTTCATTGTCATCTGTAAATAAAAATGAAGACAAACATTGAGAAAAAATTGATGATTTAAAATCGTTTTTAATAGAGATGCCGCGAATAGTGACTCGGCCAAATACCGAATACCGAATATTCGGCCACACTTGTCGGCCGAATACCGAATATTCGGCAGCCGAACATTCGTGACTTTTGACGAGGAACAACAGTTTCTGGGAATGTTTTGAGGAAGTTGCTATAGACAAAATGATAAAGATGTTGAAAAAACTGCCATTGAAAACAAAATAGATTTTTTTTAAGAACTTTTCGCCAGGATCGGACGGCAGACCCTTACAAGTGGTGGTCAGCAAATACAAAACTGTTTCCTAATTTGACAACATTTGCTGAAATCTACCTCTCGTCTCCTGGTACTAGTGTATTAGTGAGAGGTTATTTGCAGAAACTGTAATTGGTTTCGAATATAGACGTTACACAAATCGTATGCTACCAACGAATGCTTAAAAAGCTGTTTTTATTCACCACAACTTACCATTAGTAGATTTTAAATACTAAAATAAAAAATTTTAATAAAATTACAACATTTTTTGTAAGATAATAAATCTTTTTTTATTCTCCATTTAATATTCGGTATTCGGCCGAATGTTGTGAACTATTTTTAATGTTTTTTTTTAGTCCGCGAAAACAAGCATTTAATTCGGACATTATTTTTTGGAATCATTTCTTGTCTCAGAGAACTTATATCGTTCATTACAGTTCACCTTGCATCGAGTTTTTGACAAAAATTCAAATTGGACTATAACCAAGAAGATGTAAACTTTTAAAGCTCGGTATTTCAATGGGGGAATCTAATTTCGGGGTAAAACCCGAGGTAACTCCTGGAAAATATTTATTTACTTGATTTGGAGAGTCAACTGTGGGATGAACTGAACTGAACAGATATTTCTGACGTATGCATAATCTAAAGGACTATTAACATCAGAACGACCAACGACCGACGCGACGAATAAACAAACATGTGCATTTTAACATTTCCTTCATACAGAGCATGTTTTAATTCTTCGCGAATGACGATTAAAATAAACAAAGCTATCCTCAATGATTTTGAGGATAGTGAGTAGTCTGCCTATATATTTCCTCAAATTTCTCTTACTATTTTTTCTACCATTTTGTTTAGTTTTTGTAAAAAATTTAGACTTATAAATGTTTTAAATCCTCTATGTTCTATTATTCCTCGGTCATTGGTTGCTTTTATGTGAATAGTCCTTGCAAATCTACTAAATATATTAAAATCGAAGTATGACCCTCTGAAAAGTGGCGCCACATTGATATCGTTAGTCAAAAGACGATTTCCATAGTATCAATACATTTTTGACAAGTGAAAATTAAAGTTAATCCTCCACTGAAAATATGCTTCCGAGTTTAACTCAGATGTATTTTATTTAGAAGAAACTAAGTTAGAAATTTAACGCAAGGCAAGACACTATTTTTAAGAGTAAAATCAAACTTATAAATTTGAGTGGAGTACCATTTAGTGGAGTACGATTTTTTGAGAAATTTGAAGTCACTCCACAATCTTATGGTAACTACTGAAATTTATATTTTTAACAGATTCAAATTGAATATTTAGACATGGCCGGTTAGGGGGTTTATTCAAACCTTCAGCACTTAAACAAGAACAGCAAAAAAGGAGGAGCACTACAACTTTCTTATTAAAATCGGTATAGATTCTCTTAATAAATTATATATCAATATTTATTAAAGTAGGAAAAGATATATGAATAATATCGATGGATAGGCCATTTGGACACTGCAAACTTAGAAGGCACCTAGGTTTTCTTGGTATATTAAGCAGTGCCACATGAAGATTCTGCAACATGAATGAGAAAACACCGGATGCCATACTAAGAAGATGTTGTCCACTCATGCACCAAAGGAACAATACCAGGTGGAAGAGGGCGACCTATCCTCTCTGAAGGCGCCCCAAATACTAAGATTTCTTAGAGCAATAGATTTGGAGGAAGAACTATAAATTTTAACATTTGAAATGTTAAAATTTCAAAGAAAATTTCTTAACTTTAACCCACGAGATAGAATATACCAATAAACCACTTACCATCATCACGTTCATCATCACTCAGCGGCTGACGCGTTGAAAAGAACAAATCAGGCACAAATTGTCTTAAAATATGTTTAATCTTAGCTTTTTCTTGCTTTTGAATTCCAGTCTGTCGTTTCACATGGTGAATTAGCAAATTAGCCGCATCATCCAATATGGTTTTATCTTTATAGGGAAGAATTAAATGCGGACCAGCCATCGGTTCCGAAGATTCTTCATCTTGATCATGCCGCTAAAGAAAAATAAAGCAAAGAACATAATTCGTAAACAAAAAATCAGATATAATAAATCAATTATTCTACCTCATCATATAAAGTCTCTATCTCATTGAAAAGACTCTTCGATCGCAAGGCCTTCGTGTCGTTTGGCTTGAAATTAATTGCCTGATGGTCCAGGGATTTCAAATAGAATTTTTCATTTTGTTCCCTCCATTGTTTGTTAAAGTTCTGAAATCGAAATAACGCATTATTTTTGACCAAATTTTTAAATAAATAAAACAAACCTTTTGTGCTTCACGCCATTCTTCTTCCTTGACTTTAAGACGCTTTAGAACAATTGGAACAGCAACGCCCGGATTCTTTTTCAGCCCTTGGATAATCTCTCCTGCTTTATCACCATAGATCCTATGAATAGCTCGCTGATGGATTGTCTGTGAGCTGCCACCTAAGTAATCATCCAAATGATATCTTTGCACATCTTCCTGAGTCATACGAGACAGTTTCTTTTGAACACCTTCTAGCACACGTATTGTTGCACTATTTGTTTCAATGACAACATCTAGTTCGAAGCGCTCATCTTCAGTTCTGTGGATATTTCTTTTGGGTTAGAATTTTGTATAGGAAAAATTAATTAACAAAAAAAAAGCAAAAGAAAAAAAGGTATTTTATGTGCGTGTTTTTGTGAAGGAATGTCAAGTCAGATGTGGAGCTTATGTTGTGTCATTTGAGTAGTTGAAAAGCAATGAAAAATAAAAATGAGAAGAATACAAATTAGAAAACAACCCACCTGTAAATAATTTCTTCGAACTGTGTCTTCCGCGATGTCACAAACGTAGAGTCTTCACTCGCCCAAGTTGGAAAAGAAACCCAAGTATCGTTGAGTACTTCTCTACATAGGGGTGTTCGTCCCGAGCACTTTTTCGGGATGGTAGACTTTGGCAGAGCACAATAACTTGCGCCTAATCGTTTGCAAGAAGTCAAATCAATTTCTTGGGCCAGCTCACCACCCTGATTCCTATCTTGACGCTGTGCCGCTTGTATGGGAATACCCTCCGGGACGCATGGTGGTCCCAAAAAGTCTTGAAACCATCGATGCAGCTCAGGGAATTTACTCAAAAACGGCGAGACAAGGTTCAGTAATTCAGTCTTCGACACAATCTCTTGATTAAAAAGCGTCAGACAGCGCAGGAAATTCTCATAAACTTCGGGACTACGCAAAGCCTTACGCACTTTGTCAAAAAATGCACCTTCCTCCAGAGAGCCATATCGAAATGCCTCCGAGTAGGTTATGTCGCGTGATATAGGCTTATGGCGTTTAGCTGGTGGTGCACCGCTCTCATCCAAACTCGGTCCACCCAGTCGACGGGATGTTATATGACCACCCCCACCACCACTTCCACCAACAGGCATGGCACTGAAACTCGGCGACTTCTTAGTTTGCGACGAGGAATTATATTTCTGATTATGGTGATTACGATCCTTATCACTTCTTTGTATAGGATGATGGTATTCCTTTTCATACACCAAATCACGATCAAATCTTGAGAGATTATTGTTCTGCGAGTTATTGTAGTTTTTCAAAGCGGAGGGAATGCTGTTTGGACCTGAACCACCACCGCTACCACCAGTAACAGACAATGGCATTCCAGATAGATTTGCACCTAATCCAGCAGCAGAAGGAGCATTGTTACCAACATTACCGCCAATTGCAGCTGACATTACTTTCTTGTGATCGTTGTGCGCCTTGTTCATGTATTGTGCTGTTTGATGGCTTGTCGCATCCGGAAGGAATTGACCAAATTCTCGAAGCAAATCCTCGTTCTGATCGAAGAGCATTGCCACTTGTGTATAGACTTCGGCTTCGGTTAAGGTTTTACCCTGTTGTTGTACGTTACCTTCTTTTTGGACTTTTTGTTCCTTTTGATATGTGTGCAAGATTTCAAGAAAACGCTTGTACTTTTCCGGTTGATTTTGGAAGCGGTTCTGTTCGAAGGCAAACGAAAAAAAAACATAAAAGTGGAGATTAGTATACGACATTCGAAAAACAATTCATGATTTTGAGCTCATTAAAAGTATCTCTTATAAAACTATGTGGTTAATTAAAACATTTAACAAATCAAAACATATAGTTTCCATTTAGAAAATAAATACTTGTAAAGAAACAGAGAGAATGAAACAAATGTTGTACTGTGTAACCATCGACTATTCTTTATTTTCAAAAATTATCTCTCCTAAAATATAAAAAAAAAATCATTCGCCGAGTAGGGAGTGTACGGCAGGATTGGCCAGACCGATTCAGTTAATTATCTCTATTACTGTTATCGTTTTACTAAAATGACATCTCTCTAGAAGCCACAATTAGTGTTTCGGTAAAACGAAGATGATTATAATGAGGAGTGAAATTCAGTGAGCGTTAAAATATTATTATTTGAACGCGAATTCAGAAGCTTTGGCATTTAACTATCGTCTTAAAAACAATAATTGGCGTGAATATATAAGCTAGGCCACCGCAGGGGGTATTGTATTCTAAATCACACTGCAAGTGATACCATAAAAACTCCTCAAACACACAATATGCAATTGTACATACAAAATTCGTTATTCAGGAGGTTAAACGCTTTACACCTTAAGCGATGTTTGTCTAATTACTTATTGAAAGATTCTAGTAAAACTGGCCGATAAGGAGAACTGGGAGTGATTTGAATATTCAAAATATCATCACAAAATAAATAAATATTTATAAATAACTAGCCGCCCGTGCTCGCGTTGCTAACTACGAATATTTTTTTTTTTTAATTGTGAATCTAAACCATTCTCAGATCCCCTTGAACACACACAAAAAATTTCATCAAAATCGGTCCAGTCGTTTAAGAGAAGTTCAGTGACATACACACTCACAGAAGAATTATATATATTAAGATGTCGAGTTATCATTCATTTTTTAGAATAATCTTCTGCCGTAAGGAATGTTTTTAACTGAGGTTGAAGTTGAATGCCTTCAAAGCCAAATGACTTTAAAACCTTTGAGTTTATGTATTTGTCAATTTTCTTTCAATCCTAGAAATTCGGTTAAAGTTCTTTAAAATGATTTGAGATTGCAGTTTAAGTAAAACTCAACAGTTTTTTCAGATTGGTGCAATTGATAAAATAAGCCTTCACAATAGTTCATCAAACACCAAAGAAAGAAACTGGTAAAAAGAAGGAGTGGCCGAGTCAAAAAAATAAGAAGGGTTGAATCGTGAATCTTTAGTAAGTAGCCTGTTGAACAAGCAGACGAGCCTCCGTGTTTGTTTCAGAAGTCATTCAAAATAGAAATAGTTTTCAATGTGAAGTAATTACCACGCCTTATTAACTAACTCAAAAAAAACTCACCTTAATTTTATTGACATAGGTAATGGCATGATTGAACTCCACCGGTTGATTTTGTTGCCCACTAGCTTCGCTCATCAAAATCGATTGATGTGCCTGTGAAATTTGATGCAAATTATGACCTTGCGGACTGAGTTCACTAAGTGAGTTGGGCGTTGGTGGACCAGGCATTATATTATTACTAGACTGCGATAATGTTCGTTCTCGATCGCGCGAATAATTTTGTGGTACTTGCACCGCAGATGTTGGTGGAATAGCTGATGATAGAGCAGATGGCGCAACCGAAGCTGCCGATTGCTGTGGCGGCGGTAGTGTGTGAATTGTCGTTGGTGTTCCTACCGACGCCGCATTCACAGCTGATGGATGTGTAATTAAATTAACCGGACCAATTGTTTGGATTTTATGCACGGTAGCTGCGCTCTGCATGTTACTCGGTTTATGAGCTGGACTTGAAATAGGTGCTAAGCAAACTGAAGGACCGGGAATTCCACCTACTCCAGATGCGTTACCCGTTGTCGATGGCATAGAAACAAATGGCACCGAGATTCCCTGGTCGTCGGAACGTATTTCAATTTTGTATCCTGGCGGAAGAAACATATTGAAGCCGTAGATTAGTTCAGTATGGCCTTTGAATAGGTTCGAAACTCGTTGAATAACACCCGGTGTGTCAATACAATGCGACTTAAATTCCTTCATTATATCCAGAAAATTGTTGTAGATCTGTGGCTGATCTGCGTATTGGAATTTAACTTGATCTAAATAGCTTAGTGCATCTTCGACTTTTAAACGCGCTGGAGCCCCGGGTCCAGGTTGTGGAACGGAATTTCCACCTGTGCTGTCTGCAACTGCTACCATTTGTGCCTGCACATTACCAACAATTGCACCACTAGATCCTCCTCCTCCACTACCACCACCACTTGATCCACCTGTGCCTGTTCGTTGACGTATTGAGTTTGATGTTGCATTCAAGTTTGTGTTGGAGACGTGAGCAGCTACAGATGCAACCACATCTGGTCCCAGAGTTTGTGTTTTCAGACCACCAGATATTGGAGCAACATTATAAGCTGAAAGGTATTACAAAAATAAGTAACATTGTTCAATTGAAAGAAGTTTACACAAAATTTGAATTACTTACAAGTTGAATACTGAACAGTTTGTGATTGTACACCGCCACCAGTGACGGGCACAACATTCGGTCCATTATCGGGTACATTTGCCGTTTTAAGGACTCCAGCCGTTGTTGCTGCTGGAAGATATTGAATTGTTTGACCACTACCATGTTGAGTTGTTAGTATTCGATGATGACCAGCATTCGAGGTGGCACCACTTCCTCCTCCGCCTACTCCCACTCCTCCTCCGCCACCGGGGCCTCCCCCTCCCCCGCCCGCACTTGGTCTTTGCCCATATTGAACTTCTTCAACTCGCGTTCGTTTCATCATTCCCATAAAACTTTTTTTTTTAATTTCAAGGAAGTTCAAGGGCTAAATGAGTTTAAATTGTTTTTTTTTGTTTGTTTTCGTTACCGTTTGTTGTAATTTGAGTTGAGCCCCTTTGACAGTTTTTATCAATTATAAGAATTAGAATATTCTTATGCCGATTTTATGGAAGGGCCTTTTTTTTATTTTTTTTTTTTAAATATTTCTTATTTAATTTTTAAAGCTTTTGTGCAAGAAAATATTAACAAGTCGCCCCCATAGAAGATCACATTAGTGATTGTTTAATATGTATTTTTCGTCGAAAATGCTTTTTATTATAATCAATTTTATGTTGAATAATCATTAGAGACGACGACATTGGTGAATCTAAAATGATAAAATATGATAATAGAAAATTAGTAAAAACAAAAAAAAATGTATCAAGCAAAAAGTATTGTTGAATATTTTGTTAAAATTCGAATCATTTATGTTGGTTGTTGGTTTTCAGTACTGGAAAATTTGTATCCGGGTTTGCTGCTTTATAAATTTTTGAGCCAAAAAAGTATTCAAATTCGAAAATTTCCACTTTTTGTACATAATGTCTGGGAAAATTACTACAGTCCTATTAATAAACTACGAACAACAGCGGGTTATCCACTTATACATCTGTTAACTTGTAGTTCTTATTAATAAAAATGTAAAAATGGGACATGATAAATGTAGCGGATAACTTTAATTTGCCATCGTACAAGCATTCACATGAGGAATTTCGATGGGCATGTATAGTAGTACTGTAGAAGATTTCTACGTTTTCAAGTTTTGCGCTATTTAATGTAATATAATGAAGATCACTATTCCAACACCTTGTTTTTAGTCAACTGCATATACATATGTATGTATGTTGACCATAACGACCATATTGAAACTATGGCAGTTTGTTTTTTTTTACTTTTGTTCTAATTAAGTTTTGTGTATAAAAAAAAATATTTTGCCTTGATATATGTTTCGATTTATTCGCCAGTTATACCTGGTCGAAGCGATTTATCGGAACCGTGAAAATAACCTTCCCTGAGGGCATTTTGTTGCGATATTTTAGGAATCATATGGTTATAGTGAAGGTAAAGCACTTATTAACAAGAGCTTAGCAAGTAATATGGGGGTTTCGAGGGAAACACCTTCAATATCTAAGAATACACATTTGTTTTGCATCTAAATCTACTTGTTATACATACATTTGTTGAAAAAGAGTCGTTTATATAGATCTTCCCGCCCTTTGTATTTACTTCTTATCTTATCAAATTACTCGTATCAATAATTGACATTTGCAAAGTTTTTAGTATAAGGATTTAAATTTATCGTATGAAAATGACTTTAGCTCTTGTACATAGATTTCGTATGGACCCAAGTTCTGTATTATTAGGAGTATGTTACATAACTAGGCGAAGCATTAAATCTGATTTATTTTGTTGGTGGCTATAAATTAGATAATCAAAATTAGTTTCACTATACAACTTTTTGAATTAAAGTACATCTTTAGGGAAATTTTGGTTCGACAATTTAGTTGAAGACCACATCAAAAGCATTTTGATGAGTTTTCAATAATTGAGTTACATATATAGTCACCAAAATTCTCACTTAAAACTGGGTTGAAGGAACAATTTTCCACCAAGAACTTTTTTCTCTACCTATACCGCCTTTTTGGGTTTTACACAGTAGATAACTATTTTGCATCACTTATACCTTTGCCAAGCAAACAAATGCATTACATCTTCTGAATGTAAAGTATTCATTGGTGAAACTTTTAAAACGGTTCTGCTTATTGTACAGTTTTTCCAGGTAAAATAAGGCTTCACACTGAATATAATCGAAATAAGGCAAATAAAGAACGGTATAGCTAATTTTGAAGGATCTACCGCCATATAAAAGGTCCAGGACAATGAAATCAATATGTACTCATGCAATTCAAATTTAGAAAATATTTAACCAATATACACACAATTCATCAACAAAATTGTTTTCCACGGGCCGCAAAATTCAATTGAAATTACATCCTTCAATCCAGTTAGTTTGCAGGCGGCTTTCGTTTATTATAGACAGTAGAGAACTTTTTCTTTCTTTCTTAAAACAAAGAAAAACTTTCAAAAACTTATTGCCAACCTCGGGGTTGTTATCTACTGAAGGCAAAAAATATACACTACACTCCTTCACAAGTGAAATGTGTTTTGCATTGAGGAAGAAAACTTTGCAATATTTAGCGTACAAATCTGCATCACCCACCCACTCTGGGCCAGGCAAATATTGTGTTCCATAACTGGTTATGTAACTTCAAGATGCGCATGATCCTTTCAAAAATGCATCGGGCGGGCAAACATTAAGTCCTTTTTTTTTCAAGCCATCATCAATCCTTTGTTAGAAAATCTAGTCATATTCTAGGGAAGGAGGGGAGCGAACGAAAGAGAATCAAAACTTTACAAAAAAAATAGAAACTTTTCATTCGAAAAGCGGGATAATTCAAATGCAGATATACTTCGATGTACACACAAATGCATTTTATATTCTTCATATATGGATATATGTACACATATGCATTCTGGTATATGGACACAGACAAAAAGATTTTTCTCACATTTGTTGCACTGCACATACAAAAAAACACAGAATATGTACACATTCTTCACCGGTCGGTCACAAAATATGGTCAAAATGCGCTGCTGCACAAGTTCTGCATCTATCCATGAGACATGAGGAGATAGAGAGATACACACACAACTCTTCAGTAGTTCAATAATCTACGAATAGAAAAAGTTTATTTTTATTTCTGTTCTTCAATATTTCTAATTTTTGTTGTTGTTGTTGCTGGTAACTTTAGAGTAAGTTAAACTAATTAAAATGTTGTTCCTACTCTCTTAAATAGTGCTTAACCATCATCATCACCACAACACACTCTAATGGTTCGGAGTTCGAATAGGTGCCAGTTGTGCATTTTCATATGCCTGGTCAGGGTGTCGATTTCTCCTCCTATGGAACTCGCGCCTTCAATTATAATTGCGCAGTTTCTTTAAAGCCCTCACATATTTTGTTTCAAATTTGTGTTGTTTTTTTCTCACTTCTTCTTTTGAATTAATTTTGTGAGTGGAGAGGATTTTTTGATTAAATTTAGGTATTAAAAGATTCGAACCGAATTTAAAAACAAAATAGCAACAAGGGCAGCAAGTTTGGTCGAAATGTGTCAAATTAAACAAAAAGAAGATGAATACAACCATACATGCAAAACGAGCTAACAAAATGATAGGAAAAATAAATAATATCATATAGAAGAAGCCTTGATCGGAGTTTCGTTAACATCATTACATATTGTGCGTCAAGTTTAAACTTTTTTTTTATAGAAGTTCCCTTGAACAAATAATAAATTACATATTTTTGAAGTGTTCATCAAATAATAATAATTGTTTGTTTATTTGATTCTAAGCTACGAGTAGTGTAAGAAAAAATCAACACAGTAATCGGCTAACATAAGAATAAAATGAACTTAGATAAAGACCTAGCCCTAAAAAGTATATTACAAAATAATATATAAACGAACGTAAATTAACCAGTGAAGGGTTTTTGATAGATGAGGTTGCGGCCTCGAAATCTAATAGTTTATATGAATATACATATGACTAAATTTTAGATCATGTTTCAGGACAAAGACTTTGAAGGTTGAAACTCAAATCTATATGTAATGTTGCTTTTTGTTAAATTATTTTGTTTGAATATAATATATTTTCTACAAATTCATACGCGCATTTAATTCAAGACCGTCATAACTCAAAATTTGTTGCTTCGTGATAAGTGATATTAAAAATCTAGGTGTTGCGAAAAAGCTGTACAAAGAAAACGACAGTAATACAAACAATAAGACGCTCCTACTGGCTTTTTTAAATTAAGAAGACATATCGATGTATTACGTTTTACAAATTTTACCATACATAAAGTATGGCTTTTTCTCGAAATAGTCGGTAGGACTGTGATAAACTTGTATTCTTTAAGTGTGAGTTTGTCGTCAAATAATAGTTTTTTTTTTCTAACTTTTTGGTTTAATGAAGAATCATTTAAAAAACTAATCAGTTACGAATGTCATACATGGCATTACGAACGGATTGATTTGAGTTTTTCTTTGGAGTCAAATTTTTAAATGCATATATGTTTCGCAAATTATTCTAAGCAAACAGTTCCGAAATGGAAATCTAAAAAATCCGGCTAAGCAGAATGTCCCAAAATGCGTTCGGTGCCATTTTCTAGTTCAAATGCTACGAGTATTGCCTTTGCGTTTAGGAATTTGGCCATATCATCGGTCTTCTTGAAAATCGTATTAACCACAGTTTTACATTCTAAAACCAAGTGAATTTATTTTAGAAAAATTTGAACGAATTACATTTCTTTTTGTAGATTTGTATTTAAACAAAAACAAGGATCATGATTTTGAAAAGGACAACACGATTTTTAGAAATACAAAACTGATCCATTTTTTTTTTTTTTGAAAAGCAGATATTCCTACATTTCTTACAATTATTTGGAAACACAAAATTTATTAAAAGTTGTAAAGTTCATTAATTAATTACTACACGAAATTATGCCGTTAAAATTAATTTTCAATACTATAAATAAATAAATTTGGTGGTGCAACAGCTCGAAGAGAACCAGGACCTAATGACTTACAACTCTCAATTATTCCTGTGTGCGTGTTACTACGAATGGAGAGGACCTACAATTTTCTGCCGATTCCGAATGGCTTATGAGCAGCACTTCTCATGACAAGAGATACCAATGTCTATATTTGCCAGACCACTAGCAGAAATCTCCTAGGTGGAGGTTATTCTTTGAGATAGAGCAGAGTATATACAGAGAAGATGAGGAATCGATTCTGCAAAAATCGTTTGAGAATACTCCGAGTCTAGTTGGATTTGTACCTATTAGACAGTGTCTGGTTATGATACCTATTATGAAGCCGATGTATAATCTACCTAGAGATAGAAAACACTTTGTTTGCCAGATTTGTTTTTTCGTGAGGAAAGAGGTGATGGTGTTCCACATAGGGTTTTTTCTCAATAAGGTAAAAAAGGTAGTTTAGATCCACTTTTGGTGAGTGGATCAGCTTAACAATTTCCTGCAATATCTCGATGAACCGGCACTCAACATAGGTGAATATTGAACTGATGTGCCATCTCCTTGAGAATTAAGGACTTTTGTAGAGACAGTGTCCAAAGGTTTATTAGCGACTTGGCTATCCGAGAAGATGTAGATATATAACTATTTGACATCAGGTTTTCTTTGAGCCAAGACTGGACTTCTTTTATCGCCAAAAGTTCTGCCTGGAATACTCTACATTGATAAGGAAGAAGAAAGAAGAGATTTAAGTTTAATCTGTCTGTGCACCAACCCCATCATCGGTTTTTAATCCATAAATACAAAAATCTTCCACGGACGTACTTCCAGTTGGCTGGTAATCTGAAAGTTTGTATCGAGCTTTAATTGTGGAATGGTGTAGTCTTTGTTGCTCGGTATTGATCAGAATGAACACTACGAGTTATCTTTAAGACGAATGGCTGTACTTGCAGACGTTTGTTTGCGGGATATAACTAAAAAAATGTAATTGTAACACATATGTAACTTGAAAATAATTCTTTAATATACATATGTATGTATGGGAATATGCTGTCAACCAAGGGTTTTTTTATCACAAGAAGAGGATTGCTAGCGATCCATTCATATTTTATGACTTCGACATTTAGTGCATTTGTAGAAATTACTTGGTTGTTTTTGCACTACCGAGATTTACTATAAAATTAGATTACATCGTTCCGAAAATTCTTGTTTTCTTTTATTCTGGACAAGTTCTTCTCCTTAAAACAGAATGTAAAGTAAAAAATTATTTTAAATTAAATTTCAAAAGTTACACCAATCTAACACTTTTCTGGTCTTTGTAACAAAATTAGTTCGGTAGGTAGGTCTATACAATATTGAAGATTGTGGAAACATTATTTGAATAATCACTATGACGTAATTTCACTATGGATATTCTGTGTTTACGTTCCCATTTTATTATCTCCGAAAGCTCAAATGATAAAGTTCTTATTTGTCTGCTGTATTTTAGAAACAAAAAAAAAGTAGATAAGTGCATAATGAACTAATATTTACAATATGGATGCTTTTTAATTTTTTTTTTTTTTTTTTTAAGAAAAAAGTTTCAATTATCTTTGTCTCAATTTTTTTGTTTTTGTTTGGAACAATAATTGCACTTTTGTTGTTTTGTACCTTTTCAAAAGATACCCCAATCGTATGGGGTTTAATTATGGACGGACGGACGGACGGACGGGCGGGCACGGAATATGGGCTTTTTAAGAAAACAACAAAACTCCCTTCTGTGGTGAGAGGCACAAAAACGCCACCGCGCAGTCGCTTTTTTTTGTTCTCTTAGTATTAGTACAACTAACATCTCACTATCACAACCATAAAATAATGTGGAGCCGGAGAGGCAGGAAAAAAGTGAGAGATACATCAGAAGTGAAATCACATAGATATAGATTCACTTTAGCAATGTGTTCTTTTACAATGTGTACATAATATTATTGAAATGAACAAAATAAAAATGAAAACAAGATAGAACTTGTTTAAAATGTCACAATATTTTGAAAAATATCACAAAAGGAATTTCATCGAATTTTGTTGAATTTTGCACTTTTGAAGAAATATGAGTAGCCATCGAAAAATTGTTCTAATTTCACACCTTTCTTCTAGCAGAAAGCAGGTAAATTTCATGTGTACTTTAAATAATAAAACTAAAATATATTTATCTACACATATGTATGTTTCTATATATTATATTCGATTCACGGATGTGAACACAACGTTTTCAAAGAGAAAGAGGTGAAGGAGGCAGCAGCACCAGCAACAACAACAACAACGCGGTGGCGATAGCAAATAATAATAGCACTGCTGGCTGCCACCTTCATCATCATCACCATCATCGAATGGTTAGAGTATAGGATGAATGATAAGATATTTATACGTTTTTAATCGTTATTTTCCAGCTCAATTTCTAAAACAATTTCAAAATCTGCTCATTGGATACACATGATTGATGGATTTTATTTAATATTGGCGAAAAAAAATACACGAACACAAAACGAGAGCCCGAAATTCCTTAATTTTTCCGGATAATTTGTCAACCATTTTGTTCATGAGACAAGAAAAACAATCTATTAATAAATACAACACGAAGCAAAACGAATGAAAAACAAAATAAGGTATAGAAGAAAAACGAAATAATTATAACCACAATTACAAATAGAGTGACCTAACCTAGAAAAAAAAAATAAAAAAAAAACTACTTTAACGAGACAAGCAACACAAAATAATTATCGACATTAATTTATGTAGGTACACATATTGGATAGGGATTTTTTATTAATATTATTTAATTTAATTTAAATTTTAATTATTCTTCACCTTCATTAAAGTTTTTTTGCTCGACTGTACATTTTGTGTTTATTGAAAAATTACACTACAATGTACAATATATCACTCCAAATTTTGTATTGCTTTGTTGGAAAAATTCAACAACGTTGGCACAAGAAATTTTATTTATTTTCACTTAAAATATATTTAATTGCTTTTAATGTAAACTTTCTTCACTTGGACAGATGGAAAAATTCGATTTTAGATTTTATTGCACTTGGCAGAAGGCAATATCTCAACCTTTCGATTAAAAATATTCACTTTTTCATCGAATTTTTTAACATCGAACAGAAAATGAAAGCGTTTTATTTCTGTTTAAAGTTTATTATTTTGAATTTTTTTGTTTAAATAATCGTAAAATGTTTAAGTTGCTGTTTTTTATGGTGACGCGGTAGCAGCAGTTCCTCGGCTCTCGACATTTCGATCGACAATACTCCATATATTTCTTCCAGATAGATAATAGATACATTTGTACATACGTGTATAGCAACGTTGTTGTTTTTTTGGTTATATTACTATATACCATATATATATGCATATATATACTTATGTGTATGTGTCTAGGGGTAATATATTTGAAGGTATCTTAGGCCGAAACAACAACAAACTCTCTACCCTCTATAGTTGGTGGTGTGTAGTTTGGTGTGTGCGTGTTAGAGGAGAAATTGTATATCTCGTTTTTCCACTTAAAGTTTTAAACACATTTTACTTTTCTGGCAAAAGGTATTTTTTTTCTTCAATCCATTCGATATTGCATCGAATTGTATAATTTCTTTGTATTGTCTACATAAACAAGAAATATATCATTTGCTTGTGGAGGTGAGTTGTAGCTGTTTGAGTGAGTTCGCGCTATATAGGTAAATGCGCAAAAGTACTTTGAGAATTGAGATAATACTTCCATCTCTTGAAGAGAAACTCAAAAACCGGATTTTTAAAACCTCTACCTTTATACTCTTGAATTCTTTGAAAAACAGAGTTGCCATGGGGGTAAATTATAAGAAAATAGGCCGATGTCACATGTTTCAGGTACAGGTCAGGTTACCTGTCTATTTTAAGGTAGTCTTGACATTAGATTGCATAGATGCGTTATGTATTATACCTATTATGAATGTGTCATACATATAAATTAAATAAATATTCATTTTGTCAAGAACAGCTGATTTTTAGTAAAAAATATTACTGTGCCAAAAAAAAATTCGAAATACATTATCAATTATCAACATAAAATGGCGCCCAACATTGGGCTCCTTGATTTATATTTTTATTCAAAAATCTAGTTTCGTAATTTAGATTATTATTTCTATTTACGTATTATACGTTCAAAGGATCAGAAAACGGAATCGAATTTATTCGGTAGTAAAAAGTCCTTTCCGACATTAAGTCATTGACAGTAAAGCACATAGCTAATTTTCAGTCAAATTAAAAATAAAGTAGAAATATTTATAAAGGTTTTAAATAAAATCTATCACCTATGCGGGATTATGTAACAGGTCTAAGTAAGAGTGTAAAGTTTTATTTTTTGTTACTAGACCGTGAACTCACTTTTTGTAATCAAAAAATCAAATGTCAAAATTTTGCATTTAATATTTCCATTTCTTTATAATTGCAAAGAAAAAAACAGAAACCAATAACAGCTGGCAGTACAAAATGACATTTGGTGATCTATCAAACAAAATAACAAATTTAACAACATTGGCTCAAAATTTTAATAGAATTAGTACGGTGCTAAAGCTGTTTTAGTATGATACTAGGTTAAAACAACGAATTTGCAAATTTTAATCGAATATAGCATCATACTTTCTCTACCCTTTTATTAAAGTTAAAATCATCGAATACCTACTTTATTTTTTTAGTATCGTACTAGCTTCATATCATATCTTTGACATTTGCAAACATCAAAAAAGGTTTGTGTACTTACTTTTTTACACGAAATGTCATTGTTTTAAGTGTGTTCAGAAGCAATTTATTAAGAAAATTCTTTTAGTTCGACACTAGTTAGAAAATGTTTAAAATTAAGAATGAGTTAGTAAACTACTATAAAGTTAACAAATTGTTAAGTAGTATCATACTAATACCTTAATAATAGGCTGTTTAAAATTTTGCGCCATTGTATTTTTATGTAGCAATGGGGTTAGTGTATAGTAGAAGTACAAAAGTCTTGTAGGTGTTGGAGTATAAGAAAATGTTACACTTTAACAATAAAACAATACTAGTTACACCAGATCGTGAATATCTCCAATGTACATATGTATGTATGTATATAAATTTCGACAGATGATATCACTGATTCTTTGTTTAAATTTCTGTCAGTATTTCTTACAATTCTAATCTCAAAATTGACTTTTGTATGAACAACTAAATTCAGTTAATATATCTAACTTTGGGTTTTTCTCTCCATGTTGTGTGTAGGTATTAATGTATTAAAAGAGAAATAAAACATAAATAATAAAACTTAGAACTTATAATTCTGTATCTATTTTTAATTTATTGTTTTAAAAAAAAATCTTCAATTTGATCACATTTATTTTTATTTTTAATAATTTACCATGCATTTCAGATAATTAAAATAAATGTGATAAAATTGAAGTTTTTTAATAAAACAAAATAAATAAATAATAACTAAAAATATTCCAAGTTTTACTATATACATATGTATGTTTTATTTCTCTTTTAATACGTTAATATTCAGTTGATGCTTTTTATTAACAACATAGATGATGTGGAACAGGATTCCATCGTTATATGGATTCGTGTTTCGACGATGGTTCTCTATGATGGCTTTACCGGGGCTTTAGTTTTTTTTTTTGACAAATGATTTGTTCTTTTGCATAGAATGTGTGGTGTGATAAAACTTGTTAAAACGCGGATCAACAAAAATATATATTTATAATTCAAGTTTTTTTTTTTGAATGTGTATAAAATTCGTTTTAAGTGTTAAACAATTTTTTTTTTGATTTTCATTTTCATGATCGTTAACTAATAAATATCTTGTTTATTGCTTTTTTTATTACGTTACACTTTTATCAATGTACAAGACTTTTAGGGTACGTCCAGCTGTTAAAAAAATGGGCAATAAGTTCTCCGTTTTTTTATTGGATCTATTTGAAGCGAACTGTAGGTCAATAGATGTTATATTTTGAACTTTTTTTTTGGACAATTTGGTTGACTAAAGTTTAAATCTGTGTCCGATGAGGCTACTGACGATTCTTTACATTTTTTGTTTAAAATAAGTAAATTTTAAATATAATTTTACTTGTAAATTCAAGTTTAAGCATTTGTTCAAATTTTGTTCGTTTCATTTTTGATAATATTATCTAAATTATTATGTGGTATACAATGTGCTGTATAAAAATAGTTACATAATTTTCGTAAGGTCATTGGTCTGACATTTCAAATTATCTGATGAATTAATATAAATTTTATTTTTGTTTAAAGAACGAAAACACGTTCGAAACGTTGTACAAAATATAACATATATTATTGACCTACAGGCCGCTTTAAATAGATCCAATTAAAAATCATAGAAAAAGGTCACGTAAATAAATAAAAATTTTTATAAGTTCTCCGATAAATATTTGTATTACAGCGGGGTTTTCACTTAAACGAACCCCGCTTAAGTGAAAAATAATTTCACTTAAGCGGAGTTCGGATAAGTGAAAAAAAAATTTCACTTAAGGGGATTTAAAAATTCCATTAAGCGGAGATTTAATGCTAGAAACAATAATGTTTTTATCTTTTGAACTTGCCTTGAAAGAAGTTAAATAAAACAACGATTAAATAATACAAAAATAATTTATTGAAAAACACTTCACTTAGAGTTTTTTTCATTGAAAAATATTAAAAATTAAGTGAAAATATGTTTCAGTTATCCGGGTTTTTCGCTTAAGCGATTTTCACTTAAGCGGAGTGTTTTAAGGGAAATTGGTCGGAAAATACTTGATGAAAAAAGTGTTTCAGGTACGCGGGTTTTTCTCTTAAGCGGGTTTTACTGTACTACGTTTTCACCGTTTTGGTGATTTACTTAAAGACCATAACCGTGGGAATACAAAAAGAATTTTTTCTAATAAAAGCTTAAAAGGGCCTTATAGGAAATGCTGTTATTTTAGTGATAAGATAATCTTGTTAGAAATTTTAAAACTATGTACTCATAATTTAATTTACTGCTCAAAAAAATGTTCCCAAGAAACCCCAAAACTAAAATATATATGTATTGAGGTGGTTTACTCAATTCTAACATTTTTCACATACAGTTGTGTTCATAAAAATAGCAGTGCTGGTCAAACTTTATTAATTAGTCAATAATTTTAAACACGCAGATTCTTACAAAAAAAATTAACCTGTTATTTGCATCTAACGGTCTTTCATTTTTATATTTGAGGCCTTAAGTTTGTAATTGAACCTTACTTTTTCCGTTATAGACGCATTTGTTCAAGCTCTCTGAATATAGCGTGTTCATAAAAATAGCAGTGTCTTGCATTTAAAGTTAAAAAGTGTTAAACATTATCTTTTTTTTTATTTTTCGGTAAGTAAAAATTTTACTTTTTGTAGTTTTTAGTATTCTCAAGATAATATTATAGAAAAAATTATAAAATATTAGCTCAAAAATAAACAATGGGTCGGTCAAAACATTGCAACGAAGAAACTCGAAGTTTAATAAGAAAACTACATTTGGAGGGGGAAAACTTACCAGGATATTCAGGAAATCTTAGGATATTCAGCAAAAAAGATAAGTAACGCTATAAAATGGCGGAATAAACCGGAAACACACGGCCGAAAAAGGATGACGAGTGTTAGAACTGACAGAAAAATTGTTCAGTTAGCTAAACAGAACCCTTCCATAAGCTCCAGAGAAATTAAAGATAAGCTTGAACTGTCTGTGAGCGCTGTAACCGTACGAAGACGTCTTTTGGATGCCAAATTACCAGCCCAAAGTCCACGCAAGGTACAATTGTTGACAAAAAGGCATGTGGCAAAGAGAATGGAGTTTGCCAAAATGCATCGAGATTGGCCACGAGAGAAATGGAGGAATATTCTGTGGACCAATGAAAGCAAGGTTGTTCTATTTGGATCCAAGAGTCGTCGAGTGTACGTAAGAAGACCACAAAATGCAGCAAACGATCCACGATACACTGTGAAAACAGTGAAGCATGGCGGAGCGAAAGTTATGATATGGGCTTGCTTTTCTTACTATGGGGTTGGGCCTATCTATCCCATTTAGGGTATAATGGATGCAGCTGAATATGTTGAAATTCTCGAGGAGGTCATGTTACCCTATGCTGAAGAGGAAATGCCGTTGGTTTGGGTATTCCAACAAGACAATGACCCAAAACACACTTCAAAAAGGGAAAAATCATGGTCCCAGGAGAACAAGTTATGCCTTATGGGGTGGCCCGCTCAATCCCCTGACCTTAACCCCATTGGAAATTTGTGGGGGGATGTTAAGAATGCGGTTCATGAAGCGAAACCGAAGAATTCGAAAGAATTGTGGGAAGTAGTGCGAGATTCGTGGAACGCAATACCAGTCGAGAGGTGTCAAACTTTAGTGGACTTCATGCCACGCAGATGCATTTCCATTATAAAAAACAATGGTTATGCTACGAAGTATTAATGGTAAGCTAAAATATCAATATAGTTTCATATACGTTTTTTACAGTTTTTCTAACTTTTTGCGTTATAGATTCAGAACATTCAGATGCACTGCTATTTTTGTGAACAGCCATAAATTTTAAAAACGCTTCTTACTGTGATAAAAGTAACGGTAAAAAATCAATCTTAATTTTTTCTGTTAATATTAATGAAATACCTTAAATTGTTATTAGAAGCTAAGTGAAATATAGTATAACGTTGATAATGAAAGCCTTTTTGTTTTATTTGGGGAGCACTGCTATTTTTATGAACACAGCTGTATGTATGCAGATAGACGTATTCAAATAAAAAAAAAAAAAAACAATTCATTACAATTAGTAATCGATTAGACATTTAATGTCAGGATGATTATTCTGAGAGAAATTAATTCTTGTGGTGACGGCCCGTTATGAACATCTATGGTATGGAGCAGAGATCAAAAGTAAATCGCAACCTTTTGAAAGGTCTCTTAAATTACTCTCACTTGTTGAGATTTACGAAAATGATCACTTAATAACCAGTTGACTTAAATTTTATTTTTTTCGGTTTCTCAGAGAGAAACTTTTATTTTGATTTTTTTTAGGTTTTGGTTAACCGGTGATCACTTATTGCTGAGAAAAAAAAAAAATAAATAAATAAATAAAGAATAAAAATAAATTCTTCTCTAAGTTTTATACTTAGTGAAAGAAGATACAATTTAAATTCAAAAACTTTTGGGAGTTTACTTTTAGTTAGGCTTAATACTTAAGAATTAACTGATTAGTGAAAGTGCCGAAACAAAATTTCAAGAATGGAAATAACACAAGTTTACTATCAAGTGTTAAAGGTTTTATTTTGTGTTTTACTTGCAACATAAAGAAAATAATATAATTTATCATTTTAACCATTTTTGATTTATTTTCTACGAAAAAGGTTTAAGGTTAACCATTTCCATTTATTTTTAGTTAAATAAGTCAACAGATAAGAGATATTTGTGAACATAAATGATAAATCTCACCCAAAGACCTAAAAAATTTATTTTTAAAAATAAATCACAGACCAAGATCAAAATGAAATTGGCGAATTAAATAAATCTCAGTGAGAAACCGATTGGAAACAAAGGTCAACGGTTATTTTGGGTCTCTGGTATGGAGTCATTCCTGTTTTTTTAGTACGTTATAGCGGATCAGCGTTGCCACTTAATGCAAAATAATACCTCATTTGAAAGACATTGGCGCAAAATCTTAGTTGAATTAGTATGATGTTAAAGCTGTTTTATTATGAAACTAGGTTAAAACAACGATTTTGCAAATTTTAATCGAATTTAACATCATACACCGTCTCTACCCTTTTATTAAGGGTAAAATCATCAAATACCTATTTTATTTTTTTAGTATCGAGCTGTCATTGTTTTAGGTGTGTTCAATTTATTACGAAAATTTCTTTAGTACCATATTAGTTAGAAAATGTTTAAAATTAAGAATGAGTTAATAAATTACTTTAAAGTTAGCAAATTATTAAGTAGTATCATACTAATACCTTAATAATAGGCTGTTTAAAATTTTGCGCCATTGCCTTTTCAATGAAATTATGTCTTTTTACTTAACTTTTTTTTTTAATTCTCGTGACAAAAACTCAAAAATTTAACATAAATATAAGAAAAATAAAAATAAACAGAGATTATTATACAAACATTAAATAAACCTAAGACAAAATTGTGAATGTTACATAAATATAGAAAACACGTTTAATATCCAAAAGCTGCTCTTATAAACTCGGCTAATGTCTACCTACCTACATATATATTTGTTTTTCGTATTATTCGCAAAATTCAACAACATTTTCCCCTTGGTTAGAGCTTGACAGTGTTTTGATCGCTCTTTATAATGCAGTTGATATTTTTTTTTAACTTTATATCTTAAGATTTAAGTTTAAATATTGTTTTTCTATTCTATTAGTTAGTACTTATTTAAATATTGTTTTGCAAAAACAACTGCAGACATACTCCCTTATCAAAGGCTACATACTACAAACATTGACCGTGATAAACAACAAAAACATGTTCTCTCATACCAAAACACCCCGGATGAAAAATGTGTATTCCCCCTCTTATTTGTAAGCTTCGCAGTTACACACTATTCACACATTAAATAGATAGATAGATCAAAGAAATAGATGAGTATTGGCGAACCGAGCGGGGAAAAACCCATAGTAACAGCGCAAGTGCAAAAACCAATGATGATAAAGATGATATAAAAAGCTAATAATTACAAGAGGGAGCCAAATGAAGTAAAGCCGCCACGAAAACGTTTTCACGTTAACATACATAAATAAGACAACGGAGGAATTTATCTCCTAAAAGATAACACAGTAAGGAATAGACAACAACTTATTTTTATCTTTTAATGATAAAACAAAATTCCAAGACAAAACTATTTATAAAACAAGAACCAGACAGGTGGAAACGAAATTAAATCAAAAACTTCCCGCCTACTGTGTATAACAACTTTTTGTTTTCAAATTCTTTTAAAATGATGATATTATCAACTTGGGCGCATGTCCAGATTTACTAATATGCCAAAATAATATTGTTTCCTTCTTCTACCTATCGGTTTTGAAAGAAACCACCTCTATCCCAATTTATATCCAACATAAACAAATATCCACAACACTTCAAACCGAACACAATATACGTAAGTTGCACATATGCAATGTTGGTAATAATTTTCCTCAGAGTCTTATATGGAGGAACCACAAATCAAAAACGAAAAACGTCCTTTTTCTGCAGCAAACACTCTTCATCTGCATACCAAACGGTATCTCGTCAAATTTCCCCTTGCCACACATTGTGCCTGACTGACACAGCCAGAACAAAATTTAGCCTTGTTTCGGGTGTATTTTTGCGCACGATGCTTTTTACGCAAGACCAATATTTTCATTTTGCAAAGCAACCCTTGATTATTTTAAAAATCGATGAATTTCGTATAATACATGCAATATGAACGCGAACGTGGACACAGACACCTCAAACACCCACCTGAACGGCCTGCATAAACAAAGTTTTAAGTTTTTAACAAAAATCTGACTGTACTAGCAGCAAAAGTTTATTCTCTTTTCACCTTTTGAATACTACCAAGAAGACATGAATCGCCCGATTCTCTAGTTCTGTGCACTTTTTGCAGGAGAATAGCAAACAAAATCATGACCTAGCACAAAGTCAGCCACCGCAAAGCTACGACAGCAGGAAATTCATCATTCACACGGCGTGGTTCGGCAAAGCACCCACCCTTTACATATTATCCAATCTATTATAATTGCAACGGCAGCAGCGGCGCAAGTACAAGGCATCGGAGCTTTTTCTATTTAAAACAAAAAAAAATGTTTAAAAATACACACATGTAGTTAAACATTATATTTAGCGTTTTGTTGTATCAATTGTTATATAACAGCCGACTGATTTTATTTTCACACAATATTGCGCCAACGTTGCAATCTACTCTACTGTCAGGCAGACATGGTAAAGGCGAGAAGCAAGTCGAGCCATACAGTAAATCACCTTACACGGGGTTGTGTGCTGGTTTTGAGTAAGGTGGGAGAACAGACGACGATGAGTTACACAAATATGTAAATACAGGCCATTTTAGTTGTACAGTTACATTACTATTAGAAACAGCCTTGATTGGGGAAACATAAATATCTACTATCATTTAATTAAAAAAGCTTAAACAAGAATTGTTTCAATTTCATAATTGACTTGGTTTTTCTAAATTAATTACAGTTCAAAATTTAATTAGAAATAATTAAATAAGGTTTTTTTTAGATCTTTGAAGAAAAATATATACCAATTATAATAGGCAACAATTTTAAAAATGTCCGAATGCACATTAATGTATATGTATATACATTTTTCGATAAGCTTAATGTGAAGTAGGGAACTTAAAAAAGATTCTTCATATTTTACAGTGGTAATAGGAAGTTTTTAAAAGACGTTTATTTTAAAATTCTGACATTAATCATGTTTTATTCTCCACATGATCTGTTCAAGATAATAAAACAAACAGGATCACAGTTTCAAGTGTTATAAAGCCATCCTTTCGTGTCAAAACAAAAATTGGAGGTTTTAATCAAAACTAAAATTGTGGTTTAAGAAAAGTAAAAACAAAAAGTTTTATTTCACCCTACAAAACGTCGATCTGTTTACTTCCACGCATCTGTCAGTCCAGGTGTACCAAAATCCTAAACGACTGAATGAATTCGCTAGAAATTTGGTACAGAGGATAAATGCGAATCTAAGAATATTATTATAAATAATTTTAATTAACAAGGTCTGGGTCGTTCTATAGAATTAAACATATCAAAAACTCCAACCCCTAGTACCCCTTGGCATAATGGTTAGTGCTTTGGACTGTCATGCAGAAGGTCTTGGGTTCGATTCTCAGTGTACTGCCTCTTGCGAGGAATTGACGAATTCTTTAAGAGTATCTCTTATCATGAAAAGTGCTGCTCATTAGCCATTTGGAATCGGCAGAAAATTGATCCCCTCCATTCCTTTAAACACACACACAGGAATGGTTGAGAGTTGTAAGTCACTAGGTCCTGGTTCTCTTCGAGCTGTTGCATCACCAAATTTAAAAAAAAAATTTTAAAAAATAAAAAAATTTAAAAACTCCAACTTTGTTTATCTTACAAACAAACTTGATTGATGATGAATATATCAAATTAAGGGTCAACTGGCTAATTTGCTGTGGGTTAAGGAGCCTGATCAACGAATTATAATGCGTCCACTGAAGCAACTTAGGAAATGTCAATATATAAAAATTTGTTTGTGGGGCCAGCATGTCACCCGTATTAAATCTATTCATAACGCGTATGCTCGTCCAACAAGAAAAACTAAAAGTTAGGTAGACAATGCAGCCCAATCCATTTAAAAAGCATAACAAACATTTCTGCCAGAGTGTAACACCAGACCAATAGGATAGTATCTTCCAACCCAATACCGCAACGTCAAAGTCGTCGTCGCTAGTTTGTGATTTAATCCAAACACACAAGAAATGTTTCCCAAGTATTTTGAGTGATTTTGTGAAATCAGTCGACTTCGGGCATTCAAACTTACAGCCAGAGATCTCTTTTTCCTTTCCGATTAAAAAAAATTAAATAAATATAAACCCCAAAACGAGAAAAATATTTTTCGTGTGTGCATCTAAAATAAATGCCTTTTTTATGTGTACATATAAAATACATAAAAAAGTTTATACATACATATAATTAAAGAAGAAAAACATAGTCATAATATGCTCTCCTCGCGAGAGCGATTCAGATTAGGAATTTTGTGGCAAAAAGAGAACGAAACTTATAGAGCCGATGCTGTTAATACTGAAATATAATTTTTGGAAACGTAATCGATGTCTTCTCACGGGTGTTAGCGTACCGTGCGGTCGTCGGTCGAATAAAATGATCCAAGAACGCTGTACACGAATAGATTTTATTAAATGCCATAAGGTTCTTCATAGTGGGTGCGATAGTTTTATTTTTTTTAACGCTGAAAATGCGTTTCGAGAACTGTGGATGTTGAAATTATTGAACAAAAAAAAACAGCAACAATTTCAATATGAAGCAATAGAATTCCACCGAGCGGTTCTGTTGTTAGTGGTGGTACCTAACCTAGTGGCTGATGTTGATTTGGTGGCGTTCCGATTGCGATGGGTAAGCAGCTTATGGTGCCACCACCACCGCCGCCGTGTTGTATACAAAGATCGTGCTGGTTATCTCGTTTGCTTTTTAGAGAGTTCGCGCGCTGAAACAGGAATATGGTATAAATCGCTCGTAACCTGATTTGATAATCAACTCCACAGCGACAAGCGAAAGAAAACGGATACTACGTTCGAACGAAATAATAATAAAAAAATAAACCTCGATTGTTTGCCGGACGATTGATGGTAAAACTCGTGCGCAATACAAAATATGACGTCGGTTTGTCGAAGACGAAGGTAAAAGGGAGAGGAAAGTAAAAATATTTCTTTAATGTTGTTTTTGGGTTGTCACAGTGGTAGACCGCTGTTGCTTTTCGTTCACACATTCTTTGAGTATTGATTTTATTTGAATCATTTTGCTGTTGATTTGGATTAAAAATAAACTTGGATTTGTGGTGCCCCTCTTACTCTTGAATGAATTTTGTATGTTCTTTCATGCCTAACTACTTTTGTTTAAAAAAAAATCATCAGTTTTTGGAGTCCAAAGTAAAATGAAGAATCGCTTGGTCAGTCCATGACACGGCAAAGACAACAGAATCCATCGCTTCCTTAACTAGTTTTTCCAGTTTTTCTTTAAAATTAACACACGGGTCACTTTAAACACAGACTGAAAGGGGGCACAGCACAAGCAATACTTATTGCTTTGGGAAACTACAAATAACCAATGAAAAACAAAACACCAATTTTGGTATTTTTGTATCTCCGTTGAGATTGATGATGAGTGAGTGAGTCTTATGAACTCTCAAATGCCTCTGTAATTACTTTAAAAATAAATGAGTACTCCTCATGGGACTTGTGTCTATAGTTTTCTTCGATGTGACTTTGTCAATTGGAATGTACATGCTTCCTTCTCCATTGTATGCCCAAAAACAACTAATCTACTTCTATATTTTTATATTAATTTAATTTTTGACTCACTTCGATATGTTTTGGAAATTATGACAAATTACACGTCATTAGATATCCACTTAAAGAGAAATATATTTTTTTTGAAAACCCCAAAAGTTAACCAAAAAATATGAATACAATCAAAATTGCCAATTTACTAAAACGGTTAAGCAGCGATTCGCAAAAACAAATAAAACTGAAAACATCCGCGGAAGCTCGATAAAATATGAATCATCAAATACAATAGAATTTGTTTTTTATCTGTGTATTTTTAAAAATAAATTCTTATTCGGTGGTATGCAGCTGTGATGGTGACATCGTGCTGAGCAGTTTATTAGAGTATTTTGACAATGTGACGAAGTGGATGGGTGATAGAAAATCAGAAAGGAAAAGCATCAAATTCATTTAGAACACACGGCACGGCGCAAAAGTATTGCATTGGTATTTATATAAAAATAAAAGTTTTAATTTTAGAATAAGACAAACAAAATAACAAAAATAATGTAACAAAAGCATTTTATACTCAATAAATCCTTTAAAAAATATATATTTCCCAAAGTGAAATAGAAAAAAAAATAACATTGTTTTACTCAATTTCATCAGTTGTGGAGTAGTATATATTTTTGAATATACTTTTGGAGGAATAGAATATTCTGGCCGGCTTTGTTTTCACAGCAGAAAGTTTTCACAATTTGTCAGTTGTCAGTCTCAGGAAGCAGTATACATACATACATATTTTATATAAAAATTACTTTGTCGCACGTACTAACTTTTATAAGGAAGTGTAATGATTAATTTCATAAAATGTACGAAGAAAATTAAAAATCGTTATGAGCTCTGATAAAATTCTGCTCAGAGCGTACTCGAGTACAGAGTTAAAACGTAGAAGAACTTTTTTACCAATAGCAAGACCAAACACACAATAGTTCGCATATTTTTTACCAGAATCGTTAATTCGTCGTCGGGAAAAATAAGATTTGCCTACTGACTTTATTGTAGGTACAGTTATTTACAGCTGAAAATCAATTTCTAACGATCGAATTGGACCGTGTAATTAATAACTCTGGCCTCTAAACTCGTTATTAGTGTACTCAAGATGCCACTGATATAATCAAAGGTGGTAAGAAAGTTTTGTCTACACTACTCGCATTTTGAAGGATGAAGCTGAATATTTGATTAAAATGTCTGGTTTGAAACAGGTATTACTACTGTGTCCGAAGAAAACTCAACTTGAACTTTAATAAGGCACTGGATGTATTCAAGTGTGCGGAAGTGTAAATAAATAAATTAGAGGCCATGTTGTTTCATGGAGAGCCCAAACCTAGGGACTTACAACTCTCAACCATTTCAGTGTGCGTGTGTGGAAAAATGGTACGGGCCTACAATTTTCTGAAGATTCCGAACGGCTAATAAGCAGCACTTTTTATGACAAGAAATACTCTTGGAGGATTTGTCAATTCCTCGTAGGAGGTACACTCCTGAAAAACAATTTTGCAGCGGCTGAGAATTGAACCCAAGACCCTCTCCGGGACAGTCAAATGCACTAACCATTATGCCAAGGGGTACTATGTACTGCAGTGTACAATCAATAATTTAAGTTCGATCATGATCTGTTTGTTTGCTTTCGTAGCTTCAATTTCTCATAAATTTCTTCTTGACTTTGTAAGTAAATAAGCAATAAGCATGTACATACCGAAATTCGACAGTTCATAGAGTATAATTTGACATTCGATCAATAAATTTTAATTCCAGATAAACGGCCCCTCGCCGCGGCTCCCAAAGTAATTTTTAAACTCTAATTCGAGTTCAGAAAACTTTTTTTAAAAAATAAACGGGCGTTGTAATAAACTCCATTATTATACATACATCCTTGCTTAATTTATAAACTGTAATTAAGCGAAAAAACCTTTGAGTTATTTTCATAAATCCAGTGCACAATAATACTTCGCTTTTAGGAATGCTTAAACCTCATTTCGGATTTACTTAGGAA
This sequence comes from Philhelius festivus, assembly GCA_963931855.1. Taxonomy (NCBI): domain Eukaryota; kingdom Metazoa; phylum Arthropoda; class Insecta; order Diptera; family Syrphidae; genus Philhelius; species Philhelius festivus. Next base: position 191,284,423 of record OZ007554.1, read on the forward strand.
TAGATTGTTCGTTGGCCTCACTCTACGAAAGGCTAAGGATTATCATTTACCCTATTTCAGTAGTCATAAATTCAAAAAACTAAAAAGGGCAGATGAAAAAGCTTACGCAGTCGTAAGAGTTTTACGTACCACTGCATCATCGTAAGCAATTTATGTAATTCATATAATTATCGATACATTAACAGATAGCACATACAGATAGTAGAAAACTTTACTGTCTTTTCGATCGAAGGTATTAATTTCCGCACAATTTTAGAAATACTAAACTTTTTCAAACTTCAAAACTCTTTTTATTCGTAAATATTTTTTATTGAAAATCTGCAAGAAACAAAGAATGATGAAACACATCGACGAAGAGCTACATAGGAACGGATTAACTAAGCTCCTTTTAGCACAGTTAATCAATGGAAATTATAGACCAACAGGTATATTGCGAAGGATTTACTAAACTTCTTTTAGCGGGCTTAATCAATAGGAAATTTAAATACATATAATAAAAGTGTGCGTGTAATTGGACGGAATAAACAAAGCAGTATTAGTCTAAGTTTAGAGTTTAATACAATTAATTTCAGCGCCTCAGAACTTTGAATAAGGATAAAACTAAAATATAAGAAAGGTTATTTATTCAATTCAAAATGAACAAGATAATAATTATTGTATGCTATAATGTTTCATAAATAAATAAAATTTCAACAACTTTTGTAATATGGATTGTAACAGGGTAGTAAATATTAAGAGGTCTTCAGTTTACTTAGTCATTTATACAGTTCATTTCAAAAGGTTTTTAGTCCAGGCCACTCATGTCTTAAGTTGAAAATGAGTTAGTTGTTTAATAAAAATAAATTTGCCTGAAATTCAAAATAATTGGTTAATTCCGACTATGCTATTATTTTACTAACCATTTTCTGGAAATATATTTCTGTGGTGTTTGGTACAAACATGATAAGTCCATTAAATAATTTACGTTTTTACGTTCACTTTACATGGACCTAGGGCTGAAACGGGTTGACTGACTTTCTTCAAATTTGGAAAACTTTTCAAAATATTCTTTGAAAAATTATGTTCCAAATTTTAGGAAAATTGGTTTACCCGTTTAGGTTCGAGCTCAATATAAAGTGAATGTAAGAATGCAAATTATTTTATGCAGTTATCATGTTTCTGCCAAACACCACAGATTTACTCCCTGAATAGTCCCTACATTTAATTTGTGAATCTCTTATAGAAATTGTTTTTCAGTAGATATGTTTCATATTCGGAGCGTTGTTGATTTTAAACATACGTTTCGCGTACTCAACGCGTTAAATTGTGATTCAATGTGTTTTATATTCGGAACTTTGTTGATTTTAAAACATACGTTTTCTATTATTTATTTATCTTTTTTGTTGTATAATTGAGGATAATTTCTAAGTAAGTAAAGCAAGTGCACACAAGATGCCCTAAAATCTAAAAAGTTTTGATATTTTTCGCCGTAGTAAATTTTTAGTTAATTGTTATACAAGGCGTCGCGCAAGTACCTATTGTTCCAAACTGAAACTTGTGACTGATGATCTTAAAATTTTAATTCATTTACAAAAATTGTCCAAATATGTCCCCATTTCAAAGCTAAATTCAAGTAAAAATTATGGACCGGATATGCAAAAAACTGGTAGAAGGTCAGGGTTTTTAGAAATTTCAAAAAACAAGCGAATCGAAAACCTTTAAGATTAGGTATGAACAAGTTATTTACTAAAATTCTGAGAGGCCATGAGCTGCCCTTCCACCAGTTTCAGTTTATTTACGAAACACGCTTTATAATACAGGGTGCAATTTATGTTCGAGGCCGATTTTATATGGTTGGCATTTTTGTTTGCATGAAATTCGCCAGTTGGCATTTGGCAGTCATAGAAATTGGTCGATAACAACCTAACATCGAACATCTAACGCAGCAACAAGACGTTCAAATCATTAAAACATTTTTGTTCATTTGTAAATACGCAGAAAATTGCTTCATTTTTCTGGTGTTGATAATATCAAAAAGTGGTGTTAATAATGTCAATAGGTCGCTTGGCTTCCCCATTTCTTCTTATGGAGTAGGTACTTGAATGAAATTGTTTACATCAACAAACCAACCACAACCTAGATGCTTAAGGACAACATTAGAAACGAAATTGCCGAAATTATAACCGAATTCTGCAAAATTGTTGTGTGCTTATAAGACATCGCCATTGCTCCACGGTCAGAGGCGTCGACTTGACCGACATCATATACCATACATAATGATAAAGACCATATAATAGGCGGTTTTTCTCTTTTAGCCCCAAGCAGGACACAGAGCGGGGCCTGAGCGCTTAGAGCTCGCTCCGAACCGAGCGTGACCTGAGCGCTCTGAGCTATTTAAGAAACACATCTAAGCACTGAATTGTCATTGTATCATTTTTCATTTTTCAAATAAACTGTCAAAATTCTCAGCTTTGTTTGTGAAATTTGTGTTTTCATTTTCTTGAAAACTTGTTTTTAATTAATTTCTAATTAATGAAAATGGAAAAAGCAATTATTTTAAGGGAAGCGTTCAATTAGTTTTTTGATTTTGATGATGAGGAAAACTTTGAGCAAAATTCGCTCATAATTACATATATTTATTTTTCCTTACCTTCACTGCTTCGCCCGCCATTTCCATTTGTTTTGATTTTGTATTTCTTTTTTTTTTTTCTTTTACTATCATCCCTTCCAAAAAATTTAATGAAGTTAACCGCGCTCAGCTTTTTGCTCGGTCATTTATTATCGAGCTCATCGAACGAGCCCCGTTCGAGCTCTGAGCTAAAAAAAAAAATGCAAGTTCAGCGCCTAGGGCGCTCTGGGTTAAAAAAGTAACATAGTTATTTTTTTGACAGGTCAGTGCCCCGCTCGGAGCTAAAAAAGAAAAACGCCTAATAAGTGAATATAATAGGTGCGTTTTATTATCCACAAAACTATCTGGATCCGGATCTGGATTAAGTTTTAACATGTATTATAAAAACAATTTAGGATCCTGTTTTCTATCGGGATCTATTTCAAAGATCCAAAAATTAGTTATTACAGTGGCGAGTAGATGGCTTTTTATGGTAAGGTAGTGTAAACTACAGTGTAAAGAAAAGAGACAAGAAATAATTTAAATTTTACAAATCCAAGGATAAAAAGAGACGGGCTTATAACACTGCTGTCACTAAGATCCGTATCGTTTTATTTTCAAGGGGAGATCCAGATCCGGATCCATTTAGATTTGTACATAATAAAACGCACCTAATAAAACACGGCTAATAAAAATTATAAAGATGCATTTCATTTAAAAGTAATTGGCCTGGAACACAAATAGCACCATGTATATTTCCGATTCGTCTTTGGTTATAAGTCCATAAACAGTAGATTCTCTATCTAATAAACTTAATAGACCTTCAAATTTGAAGTACTCTTATAATTATCGCTTTAACTAAAATTCCAGGGGCTTAAATAAACCAAACATTTCGGTGTTCTTTCTTACTATTAGTACTTGTTGTACTGAAACGCCGATTTTCGCGTATACAGCAGTGATTATAAAACGGTGATTAGTTAAAAGGGTTATTCGTTATTACTAACTCAGTTAAATTTTAATCTTTTTCAATTAACAAGATTATGAATGGCCTTTTCCAATTCATTATGTATCAAAATCATGAGAAATCAACAGACATAAAAACAGGCAAAATTAATAGATTATTTTTTTCGTGTTCATTGTTATTTCAAGCATGATTGAAAACTCTAATATATAACAATAAAAATCGATTGAGTTTAAAGACCGTAAAATAAGATTTTGGGTATGGGCGTTCCAGCCATAGTTGCGATATTTTAGAATTTGACAAGATCTATTGGCTCTACAAGGTTTCGGTAAAAATGAAAAAAATTACTAAGTTTTATTTAATTAAAATTCCAAGTAATGTTAATTGCAAATTTGATAATAATTGTAACATGAGCCGAAAAGTCACCTGAGGAAAATTCTCAAAAACATTTCCATAACTTTTGGGAACATTTCTCTATTCGTTTTCATGATATAAAAACATTTCATTTGTTTTTTTGGATAACCAAATATTTCGCGTATCATCTGCAAAGTAGAATATCACATTATAGAATGAGTATTTCGCTCACTGACAAAATTCTGTGTAGATGTCTACCTATTAACAACTAAATTGGAAGGCAAATATTGATGAAAGAGTAAAAAAGGCTACCGTAGCGCTTTTCACTTGTAAAAAGGCAATAGGATCGAAATGGGGCTTCTCCCCAAAAATAACCCATTGGCTATACACCTCGGTTATTAGACCGATACTCATTTATGGAGTTGTCGTATGGTGGACCGCACTGGACAAGATGGTAAATGTAAATAAACTCATCAAAGTCCAGCGGTCAGCAGGTATGTGCATCACAGGAGCACTTCGCTCGACACCAACTGCAGCCCTGGAAGTGCTTTTAAACCTAACACCTCTTGACATCTTCTCCAAAATGGTGGCAGCCAACTCATGCGTGAGACTTAGAGCCACCTCTCAATGGATCAGTAACAATACTGGTCATACAACCATCTTAGACAACTTCAGATCTATCCCAGATCGCTTAGACTATACCACCCCAAAAATGGTATTCGATAACAACTTCCTGGTTTCCATCCCTTCAAGATCGTCTTGGGAAGAAGAGAGACTCCTGGAAGACAATGCTGTACACTTCTATACAGACGGTTCTAAGACCGATTACGGCGTTGGAAGTGGCATCTATTCAAAACAACTGAATCTCAGTCTTTCATATAGACTTCCCAATCAATGTAGTGTATTCCAGGCAGAAGTAATGGCGATTAAAGAGGCACTATCCTGGCTCAAAGAAAACGTTATATCTTGCAAGGATATACGGATCTTCTCGGACAGCCAAGCCGCCCTCAAATCTCTCGCGTCTGTCTCCACTAACTCTCATTTGGTCCACGATTGTCGATCATCTCTGAATGAGATGACAGAACAGTTTAATATTCACCTTATTTGGGTGCCGGGCCACAGAGACATTCCGGAAAATTGCAAGGCCGATGAGCTCGCCAAAAACGGAACACTTCTGCCTACTGTTAGACAAAAACATAACATAGGAACACCACTTGCTACATGCAAACATCTTCTCAAACAATATGCTCTAGAATCAACAAATGCTAGATGGTCACAGGGTACCACCTGCCTGGCAACTAAACAAATATGGCCAAGCATAGACCTAAAACGGTCAAAAGGCTTGATCTCCCTGAGCAGACAAAATATAAGCTCTACAATAGGAGTTATAACAGGACACTGCCTCATAGGTAGACATGCCTTGAGGCTAGGAGTCTACACAAATGACTTCTGTAGAAGCTGCATGGACGAGGAGGAAGAGGAAACAGTCCAACACCTTCTATGTACATGTCCAGCACTCTCCAATAGAAGGAATAATTATCTAGGTAATCCCTTCTTCGATAATACCAGTGAACTGGCAACAATCGACACAAAATGTCTCTCTAACTTTATTAAAAGCACGAAATGGTTTGTTTAAATTCATTACTCTCCCATGAGTAACTTCTTTAGTGGTATCACAACGGATCCTTGAGGTCTAAGTGAGTCAACAACAACTAGACAACCACTCCAACCTAACCTAACCTAACCTACCTATTAACAATTAACCACTCGCAACATTCCCATATAAAACCATGGCCGACAAACTGTTGAGATCAATAGACAGTAATCTGATGATATTTTGGGTCGAAAATTTTCTTTACAACTTGTTAATTTTTGTTAATTAATAAATATTTCTAAAAATAATAATTAATATAGAGACATCACACGCAAATAAATTCAACTCTGCGGAGGTAGACAACTTGGTGATATAAAGGGATAAAAGAACTTTCTACTCCCACCAATTAGGTAGGTGGAAAATTAAAAATAAATCTTGCTAAAGATATCCTTTACATGACTTAATACCTACGTAGAGAAGGTATTTTGAGCATTTTTCTCGATGTGCATTGAAATGAAGTGAAATCTATCGTGGTACTATTTTACGTCAAGCTCAGGACCCCGTAGGAGCAGCACATATCTTTTGACAAAAACCAAGCAACGGTAAAAATAAAAAAACAGAAGCAATTTACCAAACCAATAGGTAGATATGCAGAAGAGTAGAAAATACCGAAATAAAAACAACAACTAAACAGAATATTAAATAGGAAAAACTTTGTTCATTGGGTTGGCGTTTGAGGAATCGGAATCGAAATATTGGAGCTAAATTCCCAAACAAGTTCAAATACTCTCGTACAATAAATGAACCCATCGTCATCAAGAGGAGCCACCATCAGAGATAGATTCAGTCAGTTCAGTTCAGTAACATGCAATGGTGTTGGTGATAAAGTAACAACGACCCACAGTCCGACTGGTTTTAATCTATCTCTATCTTTTTTACACAGAGGGCACCAAGCTAGAGAGAGATCATTCGAAGAAGGTAGAAAAGAGACGAAGCTCTTGCTTAATCAACTTGTTTTTGCTTTTTTTCTGCTGATAGAGGAGAAAACACAAAACTTTTAGGACTTGTTAGTTCGAATAAAACATAGGTACATCACCTATCCGTTCGCATATTGTACAAAATCAAACAGGAACCTTCCCCCACCCCATTATACGGATCAAAATAATGTAAACCAATTCTCAATATTCCACCACCCACCGCAACACATTATATTAATTGAATTTCGTAAAGAAAATCAAATGTGTTGATGACTGACTATGCCCGAGTACGGGCAACGGGCAACGGGCACGAGAGCCAGAGAAAAGCACCTCAAAGTGCATCAGTGTGTGCGCGCAAATAATTTTACATATAGACACGTCTCTCTTGCCCTCGTATCTTCGGTATACTATCTTCCACTTTGCTGTGTATGACATGATTCTGCCACATATTTCTCTTTTTCATCATAAGCAAACTACTCAAGTCAAAAATTACTTAAAAAATACAACTTTTTCTTAATTTTTTTAACTACGTGCAATAATTAGTTAATTAACTTATTTCCTATGATTTCATGACTCCACTACAATCAACAGTAAATTCAACAATACGTTTTTCGCTTTATACCTATCTATGACGTCTCTGCCTGTCAGTGTGCTGTGCAGTGCTGGTTTTGTGAATTCTAACCAAACTTTTTTGTGACATCTTTGCAAAAATTATATAAAATTTATAAACTTCCATTGAATGAACACAAGTAGAATAAGCGGAACAATAAAACAAACACAAATATACCTCTTAAACCTAATCACGAAGCGAAAAGTTAACAAATTTTAGTAAATTCAATGCATGCCCCCAATTTAACAAGAAAAATAATATATATAAATTCTAGACAAATACACATATCAAAACAGCACACATCTCTTCCTACTATACGTATATACGAGAAGAAAAAAAAATTACAAAAACATATTTTAAACTGAAAAAACTGAGGTTATGTGAGGCAAATGGGCGAACAGATTTTTTTTTTCCTTTTTAGCGAATCTATTAGGACATTATCTTTATGAAGAAATGAAAGGAATTTTTATTTAAAATTATATAAATCACCTTACCTTTGACACAGCAATTAGTGCACACACTATTAATTTTTCTACAATAAGTATTCTTCGTCTTCTGGACATAAATTTGAAACTTCTGTCGTTCTGGTTGAATATTGACACAGGGAGCGATTGCTTTTCGACTTTTTGTATTTGTTTTTGCACTAATATTTAAGATGAGAGTATAATAAATTCAACATATTAAATGAAAATCGCGAAGGTTACCTGAAAAAGTGTCTAGAGACCAGAACCAGCAGTATGGGTGGTGGAGTAAAAAACTATTCCACGAATTCACTTTTTTCTTTCTTTTTGTTTTGTTTAGCTTATTCAGTTAACTTTATTAAATTAACACAATTTTATTAAAAAAAATTCAACAACTTGATTATAAATTTTTCCTTCAGTTTTCAAGTAATTTTCAAAAACACGTCCTTCTCCGCAGCTGACCGGATTAAGACTGGCCAACCTTTGCAATATGGCGCGCGGTTGTTTGGTCGAATCCATTTTTCGATGATTTTTCTCCTTATATTTTTTTTTTGTTGGGATTATTCGATGTCTGCCATATACAAAAATGACGGAACGGTAGAATAACCAACTTTCTTAATAATTCTGTATTATTTTGTTAATTTATTCATTTCGAATAATTTTGATATTGATTTTAAGAAATTTTACATAGTTTTTTAATTGTATTTTTTCAAGATTTTCAATAGTTTGAAGGAAAGTTTATAAAAACGAAGGCAGACATTCTTTCCTTTGAAGTATAGAAATATCACGAAGAAAGCACCAGGCTCAGCGAGAGGGCTACAAATGGAATCGACCAAATATTTACCAAATCGACGATTGACTACGACGACACACGACGGTGCAAGTGTGCGATGAAAACGTAGATAAAAGTTAAAAATTCATACAAATACAACGCAAAACTTATAGCCAGTGTTGCCGGTTGAGGTTTTGGTTGTTTTACTACTTTCGTTGAAATACGTTTTATTTCCTCATTAGTTTTTTATTTGGTTTGAGATTTTTTTTAAGCAGATCTTTGAATGAAAGTGGTTTGGTGTTGAGAAAAAAATATCGTGAAAGAATGATTAACGAACTTTTTATTTGTCGTCGATTTAGTTTTTTTTTATTATAATAATTGAAGGTGCTCTATGAAAACGACAAAACAATGTCAAACGTTTTCTAATTGCGCTTTTTGATCGTTTGTCTCATATGCAATCAATAGAAAAAATAATTCATTTTTAAAATATATCCGACCTTTCGTTAGTTGTTTTCCAAGGGTCTTTTTATCAATTGTACTTTTATATTATTGGAATTACATACTGGTATTGGTATAACACGATGTTTTTGGATCGCTTTCGTTTCAATTGTCTATGCTCTACGTCTACATCTTCCATGAACCTTAAAGATAAAACCGCATTCGTTGGAGCTGCAATGCTACGTAAGTAAATGACTACACAGAGAGATTAAGATATTTCTATAAATAAATAACCCGCGGTCAACGCGATACCTTTGACATCTGAATTTTCGAATTTGTGATTGAGCAGCCTCATAATTTCCTAAAAAAGTTTTCGCTTGAAGTGACAGAATGCGCTACTGCGAAGCCAGCCGAGGCAGCCACTTGAACGACGTTGTGTTTTAACATTAGTGGGAATTTTTGCTCTTACTAATAAAGCCATAATACATGGAAAATTTTTAATTTTGTTCATTTAATTACATATATAAGTCTTGTATTTCGTTACGAAACAATGTACACAAATACTACATATTTGTAAATGCAACAATTTGCTTAGGACCTTATTCGGAATTCCCCCCCCACCAAAATGAACTTTTTTTTTACGAATCGATAAAAAAGTGTTTGCTGTTGATAAAAAACATCAAATTATGGAGGAGAAACACTTTTTTATGGTAAAAAAGTGAAGTATAAGCGGACCACCCCCAGTATAGTTGGCCCTTATTCGGAATTACACCCCCCCCCCCCCCCCCACCAAAATGAACTTTTTTTTAACGAATCGATAAGAGTGTGCTGTTGATAAAAAACATCAAATTATGCAGGAGAAACACTTTCTTATGGTAAAAAAGTGAAGTAAAAGCGGACCACCCACAGTTCTATAACTAAAACTACTTTTGTATGGGATATTTGCTTTTTTTGCTTGCTTACGCATTACGGCGGCGTTTAAACAGTGATATCTGTATGGGGGGGCATGCTGCCCCCCTGCAACCCCCCTGCTTGGGCACACTATAGGATTTGGGGTAGGTGCGAGGTTGGGTGTATCCAAGGTTTCTTTTGCATTTACAGAATCTGGATTTAAAGAAACTGAATTTACCCTATGGCCTATCTTCATTTTTTTATACTTCACTTTTTTACCATAAAAAAGTGTTTCTCCTCCATAATTTGATGTTTTTTATCAACAGCACACTTTTTTTTATCGATTAATTAAAAAAAAGTGCATTTTGGTGGGGGGGGAATTCCGAATAAGGACCTTTGCTTCATCTAAAAAATGACTTTCGACTGATATTTTCAGTCATGTTTTGCGGTCAACAACATAAATTAGATCTGAATTTCAGATTTTGTACTAAACGAACTAAAAAGATAAAATTTACATTTTGGCGTTAATTTAATTCCATACAATTGACCGTTTTTTTTTTCTTGATTGAAAAAATCAATTTTTGTATCTTATCTTTCAAGAGCCTAGTAGTTAAGCTTTAAGGTTAAGGTTAAGGGTTGAGATGATCAACACGCCACTCAGAACATAAAAAAAGAAAGCATTGAAAATGGCGAATGAAGGTTGTCGTTCTGGTCGAGAAGATTAGATCATTTAAAAAATAACTAGTAAAACATAAATTATGAGTTCGTTCTCAAGCGCGTTTCATAATTAGGTAAATCACGAAAGTTCTGAACACAGAGCTAACTGTTTTCGTTCAGACACTGCTCGGAGATAAGAAAGAAAAAAGCCTTTTCATACGAAACTCAAAATTGAATTTTCGAAATTTTACAGTAAATACAATTCATAATTTTTTCCTATCGAATTATTTACATACATAGACTAAAATTCTATTTAGGCTAACTGAAAATCTTTATTTTTAAGACCCACTAAATAAAACCGTGAATATTTCAGAAACTTTTAATACGCTACTATTAACGTGAAATTATCTACACGGGAACACTTTTTCCGCCATATACACATTCTGTGGATAGAACCGACAAAACAAAAAAAAAAAACAAAAAAAGTAGATAAAATGCACACACCAAAAACTTGCATAGTTAATAAATTAGTTTCCCTTTTCCCATTTTATCTTTTTAACAAAATATCAAACACAATGCAGATATGAAATTAAAACTTACCTTTGCTCAAGTGAATTCACAAAATACGGTTAAAAACCGTAAATCTTCCACCCACTTCTTTCTACATCTAAAACTGATTACAAATTATTTTAAAACTGTCGTTGTTTACTTCTTCAATCAATAAACAATTTTCTCACGTTATCTTACGATTTGAGGTTTACCACAAAGGATTTTTTTCACTGAAGCAATTTGTCTGATAAGGGATTTTATATAAATGTATATTTGCAATAATAAAACAAGGTTATTGTACAGGCCTGGGGAATAATTATGCAGAGGGAGGAGCGGGTAAATTGGAATTGTTGAGCGTTTGAAGGACTTCCTTCAGGTACAGTACAGTTTGTATTGAGAATCGATTTTAATGTACATATACATACATACGTAAAATGAAAGGGTGGAATGTTTACCTGGTGATTTTTGAAAATACTCAATATATTTTCACTGTAATGGATTGAGAATAAAGTTAGGAGTTTAATTTTTGATTTCTTGAATGCAACAAAATACTAAAGCAAGTTAAGTGCAACTTGCAATTTTCAATATTCGCGGCGTAATCATCTTCATCTTCACATTTACATTGGTTGCGTTGTTGTACTCCTCATCGCATCGCACCATATTTGAAGTCATTCAACGCATGGACAAATTATAAGAAAGTAAGAAAAAAGGGTGTTGAGCGGAAAGAATTTGATACTATTTTTCGGGAAGTGCTACCATTGTAGTATTTATTATAATTTGTTACAGAAAATACAATTCGAATGATATTTTATAATAGGTGCGTTTTATTATTCACAAATCTATCTGGATCCGGATCTGGATTAAGTTTTAACATGTATTACAAAAACAATTTGGGATCCTGTTTTCTATCGGGATCTATTTCAAAGATCCAAGAATTAGTTATTACACTGGCGAGTAGATGGCTTTTTATGGTAAGGTAGTGTAAGCTATAGTGTAAAGAAAAAAGACAAGACATAATTTAAAATTTCCAAACCTAAGGATAAAAAGAGACGGGCTTATAACACTGCTGTCAGTAAGATCCGTATCGTTTTATTTTCAAGGGAAGATCCAGATCCGGATCCAGATAGATTTGTGCATAGCTGGGCACCGTTAATCAAACAGTTAACTTCGTTAATCGTTAATCCGCTACTAAAAAAGTTAGCTTCGTTAAACGTTAAAGCGTTAAATTTCGGAAGAATTAACGCAAGTTAACGTTAATCGTTAATCCGTTAACATGTGATAAAAATTGCATTTTTTATATTTTTTTTCTCTAAGCACCGGCGCTAAGTAATGCCGGTCGTCCACTAGGCGATCAACGCACAAATTTCGAATTCAACGCAATCAACTCTAATGTACGGTGCCTTCAATTCTGTTCAATCAACGGGTTGGATCTAGTTGTTGGCCGCTACTCAACGAATTGCCCAACAAGTATACGGGTAGTGTACGAGCTCGTGTTGCTCCTTGAAAATGTTCGATCAACACGTTGAGCAACATTTTCAAGATAATGTGTTGCACATTATTTGTTCAACGCGTTGATCAACTTTTTAATTTGCTTTGGGATTTCTTGACATAATATTGTGTTGCGTTGCGTTGGCTGCAGTGAAATGTGTCTACGTGGTTGAACTATTGCGTTGCCATGAACTTGCAGTTGTTGCAACTTGCAAACTGTAGTTTATTTTAATTTCAATTTCTCATATATTTCATTGAAAAAACAATTTTCTTCGCGACTAAAGAAAAAATCATCTACCCAGAATCGTCTTGGCTGTTTTTTCTTCCTTTATCGTTCATTTTCTAATATTATTAATGCGGCAGCCACTTTTTTCTTAGAGGAAATCATACTCATATGGAACAAATTTAAGAATATTTTAAAGCGAAGGCGTGCGTCGACAATAAATGTATGTACCGAACTGAAGTCAAAATTATTTCAGGTTTGGCGTTTGAGTTTTTTGTTTATGATCCTTGGTTAAGTGTACGAAGGTATCAACTCCTTCATCAACTGGTTGAGCAACAAATTTCTGTCAAAATCGAACAAGTTTATCAACTAGTGTACGAAGTTATTCAACATTTGAGTAAGTTGGTCAACTAGGTGTACGGAGCTATTCAACACTGGAATAAGTCTTAAGAGTTGATCAACTAGGTGTGCGGGGTTAATCAACATATAGGAAAGTTGGTCAATTATGTGTACGGGGCTCCAAACGCATTTTGTTCAACTTTAGTTGCTCAACGTGAATTACGTAAGTTGCTACACTAGTGTAAGAGGTTGTAAATTCGTTTATCCAACGAAAGAGTTGAATAAAAAGTTGAACGAAGTTGGTTAAACTTATCGCGCATATAGTGGACGACCGGCATAGTGAAATGATCAAACGAAACGAATCTCTTCGCAGTTTTCTCACTCGCACGCGCCGTCAAAATATAATACGTACCTAGTTGCTTTTGTTTCACCCGCGGCACGCGCCGCGCGGCACTTGTCTCATACTTGTCTGAACCTGTTTTTCGCGCCGCGCGGTAAATAGTAGGCATTGGATTAACGATTAACGGACTTAACGTGGATTAACGGATCTAACGTGTCCGTTAACATTTTTAAAAGTTAACTTAAAAGTTAATCCGTTAATCAAAATTTTAACTTCGTTAATTAACGATTAACGGATTAACGAGTTAATGCCCAGCTATGGATTTGTGAATAATAAAACGCACCTATTGTAAGATCTACCAATCGTGTACACTTAGCTTTAGGTTTGGAAATTTTAAATTATGTCTTGTCTTTTTTCTTTACACTATAGCTTACACTACCTTACCATAAAAAGCCATCTACTCGCCAGTGTAATAACTAATTCTTGGATCTTTGAAATAGATCCCGATAGAAAACAGGATCCCAAATTGTTTTTGTAATACATGTTAAAACTTAATCCAGATCCGGATAGATTTGTGAATAATAGGTGTGTTTTTTTTGCAAGTCCATATAGAATTGTAAAAAAAAACGACATCGGGACTAAGCGCTTTACATGCAAATGCAACATCTACTTAAATCTATACAGAGTTAGCTAAGACCAGATAATTATCGAGAGTTAATCTAAGACCCGATAAAAATGGTGATGCCAAAATAGTATTATCTATATGTTATCGATAATTTGCTCAGAGACGTCAAAAGTGAAGTTTTTGGATTGGTTGATGCTAGTCGTCAATAAGCTGACAAATGTCATAGCGTACACAGTGCTTCCAGCTATGTGGAAAAAAAGCTCCTAAATCCCGATGTCGTTTTTTTACAATTCTATATGGACTTGCAAAAAAACACACCTAATAAAACGCACCTATAAACTCCTCTGTTGTGTAGGCCCATTACTGTTCGTTTTTAGTCTGACATTGATGACGTTTACCAAACTGTCATCAAATATTTTTTTTAACCCACCCAAACCAATAGAATTTTAATACGTGTGTCTGTTCCGTGCCGAATTAATTGTATCAAAACGAAAAGGTTCACCTGCTTACTTGGTGTTTTCGGCACCTGTTATTAACCTATTAACCTTACTTGCCCATATAGTTCCAATACCTTCCTTTTAAGCCAAAATGAAGAACTTGTTTATATTTTTAGTTTCCACGTCAATTATTGGCTTAGCGTCATTACAAAAAGTTAATCCTCGGGATGTTAAATGCCTCGGTAAGACGTGTTTTTAGTGAAACTATTAATGAAATTTAATTATTGTCATTATAGTATGCAAATCCACTGTTCAAGAAATGGAGGATGCTGTTTCCAAAATAGACCCCCATAAAGTTGTTGAAGTAAGTGGATTCCGAATTGATAACAAGGGTAATCTCATTAGCAAAACAGCCAAGTATAGCAAATCCGAGACATACCTCACCGAATTGATGGAAACTGTTTGTTCGAAAATGGACGACTACGTCAAGGTGACGATAAAAAAGACTGGTAAATTGCAACTTCTGAAAATGAACATGAATGAAGGACTGAGTTCGATGATGTCTGAAGTTGATTTCATTCAAGATGGGGATTTAAATAAAAGTCTGCCGCATTATGTAAGTTTTATACTTAGCAGTTCCTATAAATTGGTAGGTGAAATATATACGACGTACAATGTTTCCTTACAGTGCCTTGAGATTCTAGAAGATCAAGAGGACGCATTCCTGAAGGCATTCATGAACGACACTCTAGAAAGTGATTTAGATATTAGAATATGTTCGCAGATGTCCAACTACTGTAATGATGCACCCATACAGGAAGAATATCAGTTGGAGGAGGACGATCTGAGGGAGGAATTATGATGAATCATTTCGTTTTGAAACACGAATTAATTAGGAAATTTTGTTATTAAATTTTTTTTTTATTACTTTGATTTTTTCTTACTTAAACAAGAAAATTGGTTCCTAAATTGATGAAACGATTTAACAATAATAAGATGTAAACAAATCCTCCGCCTGATACAGAGTTATGTACCTTCCATTTTATATAAAAAAAAACAGGAACAAAAAATAATAATAAAGTGAAAGAATATACTTTAAATTATTTGTATTTGAATTTATTTCATCATTTGTTTATACATTGAATTCCACAGGTTGTAACGGTGGAGATTTTCCCGCACAGGAAGTCTGAAAAAAAGAAGAAATGTTAAACGTAAATATATATTTTTTGAAGTGAGAGTAGTCAGTTTCGTATTGCATGTGAGTCTAGGTTTGTTGGAACAAATACAATTTCATTGCTCAACGATATAAGAATTATGTGGAGTTTGGCACAGAATCTAAGACAAATATTATTTTGATTCCCAAAATAAAGGCTAAGAACCATTTACAAATCTAGGGCAAGAAACTTAGTTACTAGGTGTAAGGACATCATGTTATGAACGGACTCGGTAAATCAATGGTAATAACACTGAAGTTTTCTCAAAACTGCTATTATTGGTAAACAGTTGATAAAGAATATAATAAGCAAGTGGATTTCTTAAATATTATCAGACTTTTGATAAGGGTTGTACGTAACTGATTATAAAACACGTTGGGCAGAATTGACACAATTTGTCTGTAGGTTCCGTACATTTTTCTTTTAATACTTAAATGATTATAATATCTTATTTGAACCTTAACTAATTGTATTCAAGAAATTCACAAATTTGAGTTGTTTTTAACAATTAAAAACTTATCCTAAAAGGACATGTTCCACCATAGTGGAGAGATTTAAGGGATTAGAGATTAGATTAAAATACGTTTTATCCGAGAAAATGACAGGGTTTGTGTTGAAGGACTTCGTATCGATTCATTCAAGCTCATTTTTTGTAAGTTCATCCTGGACTTAGGTCACTATTTGGCAAAAACTTCCAAGTCCCCATTCCTTCTTTCTTTCTTTCATTTCCATTTTTACATTTACAAATTGGTCATGAGGTTGATGCGGGTTATTTAGATAAACTGAAATTATCTCCCTTGTGTTATCAACAACTGATATCGCATCTTCTTGGATAGTCAAGACGGCGCCCCAATTGAGTGCCAGGGCATAGGGACATTCCAGGAACTGTAAGGCTGAAGAACTCGCCAAAAGTGGAACAAAATTACCTTTATTAGCTGATAAAGTTAATATTGGTATATTCATCGTTACATGTAAGCTTATGATGAAACAAGATGCTATTGAGAGGAGAAATCTTAGACGGAATAATATAATCATCTGTCTGATGACAAAACAGATCTTCAGGTTGAATTTCAGCTTCATAATTGGTATCCTAACTGGCAACTGTCAAACAAATAACGAGGCTTGGCGTTCATTTAAACGATTTTTGTAGAAGCTGTATGGACAATGAAGAGGTAAAATCAATGCCTCATCTTCTATGTACATGTCCTGCTCTACTCCCTAGATGTAGGCTCCATATTGGAGAGTTTTTCTTCGAGCAATCTAGTGATCTAACTAATATAGATATTTATAGTCTCGCTCGCTTCATTAGGAGCTTCAAACAGGTTAACGAATAGGGAGAAAATCTTTAGATTCATGTGGTATCACAATAGACTCTGATTTAACTGATTTAAGTGTTTCATCGGCAACGCTGGCAGCGCCCTAACCTAGGTCACTATTTTATTTGCATATAAACTTTCGTACCATTGTGTACGTAAACGTTTGTGCGCGAAATAGAGTGTGGTTGTGAGGGGAAGAGAAAGAAAAAAAAGATCGGCACTGAAAAATTGGGCAATAATAATCTATTTGTTTTATTAAGGAATCAGCCCTTTTTTCTGCAATGCGGAAAGTCTCATACTCATTTGAAGAGAATTATTTGTTCAAGTCGATTAATATCTCATTATGATACTCTTGGAGCATTTAGAATTTCCTCTCAAGAGACAATGACCCTAAGAAAAGATTTTTTGACTGCGACAAAGTACAATGAGAAGATTATATTGCAACAAAGGAGTAGACTTAAATGTTTCGTTTATTTAGAACAAAAAATGGGCCGCTAAATAAACTTCCTGTAAGAATAGTTACTGTACAACGTTTGAAAGGGCGTAGGCTAGTCTCCCACTTTTAACTTTTAGTCACGCAATAGGTTTGTTTTTAAAGCTGCCAAGGCTTTGAGCTTGTATGGTAGTGTGCTAACATCCAGAAATATAATTTATTTTCCTTTATAACATGATTGTAAATGGATCACCTAGTGTGGAATTCCGGAATGAATCGCATAATAAGAAAACAAGGAATCTATTACTTCTGCAATTAAAAAAGCATTGATTGATATTTGATTTTTGAACAAAATAAACACTATTTTCTATGAATTAAAATCGTTTTATTAATATTTAGACATTACCTATCTATTCAGGTCGTGGGTTGTTTATGTGTTAATGCGAAAAGGTGTAATAAATAAATTAATTTTTTTTTAGCTTTTTCGGATGTCAAAATTCAATGTGAAAAAGACCACCTCAATTTCGGCAGGTCCCAAAAAGAACCAGCATCAGGTAGACTATTTAATTTTCGATGCAATCATTTTAATTAATACGGCAATTAAAAAACTATTTATGTAAGGTGACCACAAAATGAAAACGTAATCACTCAAATTTTGGCTAACAATGGGTAGCCCTATGGTCTTATAAGAAGTTTGATACAACGCTATACAAACAATGTTAACCGTGAAAGAACATCCATCTTTAAAACCGATTGCATTCATAAAAGCATAGTTTATGTCCCAACACCGGCTGCAATTTTCAAACAAGTTGTGGGCTACCGTTGCAAAAAAGTGAAATAAGCTTTCACGTCACATTGCAAACTTGCATCACTATACCCAAAACTTAAGTCGAAAACGGAGAAAGAAAAAAAATTAAAGAATGACTGGCCATTAATCGGTTCAAACCAACCATCAGCCAGATTTCGATGAGGCAGAAATTCTCCAAGCAAAGATACATTTTACCAATTTTGGTCGCATCGTCAAATATAGAGATTCGTTTTTTAGTCGCACAACACGATTATGGAATAACTTACCCGGCACGGCTTTCCCTTGCCATTTCAATTTGCAAACATTCAAAGCCAATGTTCATCGACACCTCCTTTCTCTCGCTTCCTAATTTTCCCATCGCCCGTGCTTTGTTTAACATTATAAGGGTCTATTAACAAAAAAAAAGGTATAACTCTCCACATTCTTAAAAATAATCAACAATATGAATAGAAAAAACGAAACTCAAAACATCTCTGCACTCTACTGCTCTCTTATAATGGCCAAGAAATTTTAAATTTTGATTTAACAATAAAACAAGACTGATCTTCGTATTACAAGCGCAACATTTTAAAGTTTATAATTTTAAAATTAATTTATGTAAAATTAGATAGATGACACTTGCCCTATTTGACTTTATATGTAAGTTTTTTTTTTAATTCAATCAACTTGTTTTTCTTTTTTAACAAATTTGTTAAACTGTGTTTGAGATTTATTGTTTCAATAAAGGATCCACTGAAGAAGAAAGCAATTCCTGTCGAAACTTCAGGATAATTAAATGAAACAAACTAGTAGTTTCATTGAACGTTAAGTTACCAAAATAGCCGAAGAGGAACCAGATTCTTCTACAAAAAAAAAGGTATGATAAATAAACAAATGGTACTTTATGAAATGTTCTGTTAATGCAATTTTCTTTGTTTTAAAACTAGAAATTCCATTTATAACACTCTGATATCTCATAAAAAGAATAATGCTTGTTTCTAAGTTGCGCGCATTGAACTTCGAATATTTATAGCTAGTACTAGTCATACGCAATTAATTCCACTCTATTTCTTCAATTGTGTTTGATGTTTGGGGATAAGTCGAAGTACTTTTTTGTTTATAATTACGATAAAGGGGCATCTGTCTTTGCCTCGCTTCGAACATTATGAAGCATCAAGCACATAGGCATTTACAGAACGCTATTTTTGTAAGGTAATATATGTATTTGTTAAGGGGGCTGTTCCATGGAATAGAATATATCATTTTCAAGCTTATTTTCAATTCAACCCTTTCACGAATTTCTTCATAATCGGATACTTTGTGATAGTTTTTCGGGATTCGTAACAAGATTTCGATTACCATGGAATTCATGATAGGGCCGACTGTTTGGATAGAACGGGCTCATATTATATAAACAGTAATATATACATGTATAGTTATATAATTATTTTTATTTACATGATTTTCAAGAAAATTATAATCAAACAAATTAGAAATCAGCTGCTCTTATTTTACTAACCTTTCAAAGATTTTTTTTTTACTTCTTGAGGAGTTGATGCCTAACAATCAAGAAGGGAGAACCAAGTCCAGATCCGACAAACAAAATGAACAAAGCGGTAAGCTTGTATCGGTTATGGATGTTCATGGGAAGATTCTAAAATAATAAAACCAAATGTATTTAATTTCAATAATTATACGTTTGCTTCCCAAAAAAATGTATTTTCTTTTTATTATGTAATCACGAGGTAGAGTTATGGACTTACCTCGCCGGGGATACCACCATGGGAATGGAATCGGACATTGGATTTCACTAAATTGCGGGCCAATAGACTTGCACGGGCAAACATTTTGTTAAATTATTAAAGTTTCTCCTTAAACAGTGTGAAGTCCAAAAATCTGATATAAAATCTGCAGCTCTTGAAGATGTGTTGCAGGAAAACGAAGGTTGACGATGATGGCTGAAGAAAATTCGATATTATAAGAACTTCGAAGTGTCAAAATAATTTTCGAAATTCAGTTCGGTTTTCTGGCAAATGAGCAAATAGAAATGTTAGTCGGTGATATGTGCTACCAATGGCCCCGTTCAGGATTCACTTGGAAAATCGATGACTGCTTTAACATAAAAGCGATTTTTAACTCTTGTTCCTCCTTTGGTGGATTTACGACATGTATCTGCATTTGACTTCTGCAAAAAAAAAGGGATGCCAAAAACAGAAATCATATTTGTTAGATAGAGAGAAAAAGCAAAATGCAGAAGGACTCCATTTCTGCTTTATAGGAAATTCGAGAAATGCAGAAGTCAAGATTATAGTAAGGTCGAACATGTTCATCTTTATTATAGCATATCATCGTCTGCATTTTGTAAATTTGCGATATTTTCACATTTTTCTATAATTTTTGTTGACGGACGCATGATGTGAAAAAAACATTGAATCGAAATGGAAGAAAATGGAGGTAAGTTAAATTTTCATTGCATAGTTTCGTATTAACAGGTCAACAAGTTACAGCAGCTTAGGCTAGCCGCGCACTAGCAATTTTTAGTTGCGAAACTGTTTGGTTACTTATAGAAAACAGATGAACTGTTTGGTTGAATGTCCGTGAATTTGCAGATAATTATATGTTCAATAAAATGGCGAACTTATTTTAGGCAATCGTTTAGTTTGTGTCATACACACAAACTTTTTAGTTGCTCGAACCAAGCATTTTCGCAACTAAAAATTGCTAGTGCGCGGCTAGCCTTATAGGAAGTAAAAAAGAGTTGTCGCCTGTGTATTCTCTGCCACTTTCGGGTTTCGACATACATCTGCCTCTTTCTACTTTTTTGCATTTTGCAGATGCAGAAACATGTAAATCCACTTTTTCGATTGTATAGATTAAACACCGCGATTTTTAATAAAAGTTAACTTTGTTCTATTGAAAAGGAGTCATCTCTCCGCATTTTTTACTGTACTTAGTTAAGCGAAGATCGCTGAGCGAGTGCCAAATAGTAATGAATCATACCAGAGAAATAAAGAATAGCACAAAGAAGGAAGAAGGATAAGGCTATTCACGCACATTCAATTTTTAGTTTCGCAACTGTTTGGTTGCTTAAGGCCAGGCGCACACATTCAATTTTTAGTTTCTCAACTGCTTGGTTAGCGCAACTAAAAAGTTTGTGTTTTGACACAAACTAAAAGATTGCCAAAAATGAGTTCGCTTTTTGTGTAACATATATCTAGTTATATGCACCTGCGCGGACATTCAACCAAATAGTTCATCTGTTTTCTATAAACAACCAAACAGTTGTGCAACTAAAAATTGAATGTGCGCGCCTAGCCTAAATGAAACATATGGGGTTATATGACACACCACGCACATAAGGCTAGCCGCGCACTAGCAATTTTTAGTTGCGAAACTGTTTGGTTACTTATAGAAAACAGATGAACTGTTTGGTTGAATGTCCGTGAATTTGCAGATAATTATATGTTCAATAAAATGGCGAACTTATTTTAGGCAATCGTTTAGTTTGTGTCATACACACAAACTTTTTAGTTGCTCGAACCAAGCAGTTTTGCAACTAAAAATTGCTAGTGTGCGGCTAGCCTAAGAGCAACTCGATTCAGTTTGTGTTTCGACTCAAACAACGATTTCCTAAAATAAATTCGCTATTTTGTGTTAAATGTGCACCTGCGCAGACATTCAATTAAATAGTTGAGCTGTTTTCTATAAGCGCAAGATAGAAAAGTGTGGGCGTGAGTGAAGAGTTGCCAGGGCGCGGTGCTCTATGAACTAAAGATTAAACTATTTGATTTCGATCACAGTTGAAAGTGCGCGCCTAGCCTAAAGTCTGCAATTTGTCCAACCCTAGCAATTTTCTTTACCTGCGCCACCGCCTCCACACAAGTCTCTCTCCTATGGGCTTAAAAATCGCAATTTATGCTTCGTTTAAAAGCAGTCAATCTGTTTAGCAATTAAGGATTTTTTAAGAATCACAAATCAAACAAACCGCATAACTTGAAGTTCTCCGAATCAGCTGTTTTGTGACGTCATTTGAGTAGTAAAATATTCCACTTGTTATCGTTATCTTTGCAAGATTGCATTGCACTATTATTTTGTATTTTTGTTTTTATATCTTTGTAAATAGTTATTTCTTACTGTTATTACTAAATATGTTAAGAATATCCACTAAAATCCACACAGCACTATGGAATCAAGTAACACGTAGCAGCATTCGGTTGCTTCATATCAGCGAAGCCGACGTCATAACGACATCCATAGATAAGGATTCACCGGATTTTAAAGTACATACCAAGAATTCCTATGAGCCTTAAAAATCTCAACGAATATTCTTATTTTTACAGCAAAATGAAAACGAAATGAAGAATCTCGTAAAAGAGCTGAGACATCTTACTTCTCAAGCTTTGACAGGTGGTGGTCCGATAGCCATAGAGAGACACAGATCTCGAGGAAAACTTCTAGCACGTGAGCGTATTGACAAACTTGTCGACATTGGAAGTGCATTCTTGGAGCTCAGCTCACTAGCTGGACATGATCTGTATGGAAAAGAAGTGGTGAATTCTGGTGGCATCGTCACTGGAATAGGAAGGATCTGTGGGTTGGTGGTTTTGAAAATCAATCATTTTCTGGAAAGTATATTTTAAAACTTTATCTTTCAGAGCGGAGTGTGTCATTGTAGCCAATGATGCCACAGTCAAAGGAGGAACCTACTACCCAGTAACAGTGAAGAAACACTTGCGGGCCCAGGAGATTGCGCAAGACAACCGCCTACCTTGCATTTACTTGGTCGACTCTGGAGGTGCGAATCTTCCTCGACAAGCTGAAGTTTTCCCCGACAAATGGCACTTCGGACGGATATTTTACAACCAAGCTAACATGTCGGCGCTTGGTATTCCCCAAATAGCTGTGGTCATGGGCAGTTGTACAGCTGGTGGAGCCTATGTCCCAGCTATGGCTGATGAGAGTATTATTGTAAGAAAACAGGGAACTATATTCTTGGCTGGACCGCCATTAGTAAAGGCAGCCACGGGCGAAGATGTGTCTGCAGAAGATCTCGGTGGAGCTGATCTGCATTGCAAGACTTCTGGGGTAACCGATCACTATGCGACCGACGATGAGCATGCTCTCTATTTGGCTCGACAGATTGTGAGTAATTTAAATTTGGCTGAAACTAACGCTTACTCGGATCGTGACCTGGACACTCCGTTAGGTACTTCACGATCATTTCAGTTATTCTATGAAGAACCGAAATACGATCCTAAAGAAATATATGGGATAGTAAGCCCCAATCTTACGAAGAGCTTTGACGTTCGTGAAGTCATTGCTCGAGTTGTAGATGGAAGTCGATTTAATGAATTCAAGAAGTTTTACGGCGAAACTCTGGTATGTGGTTTCGCGAAACTTTATGGCCATACCGTTGGCATTGTTGGGAATAATGGAGTTCTGTTCTCAGAGAGCGCTCTAAAGGGTGCTCATTTCATTCAATTGTGTGCCCAGAGGAATATCCCACTGGTTTTTCTTCAGAACATCACTGGGTTCATGGTCGGTCGGGATGCTGAGGCCAATGGAATTGCCAAGAACGGGGCGAAGATGGTGACTGCTGTCGCTTGTGCAAATGTACCCAAATTCACCGTTGTTATTGGGGGATCCTATGGGGCTGGGAATTATGGTAAGACTTGAATATCATATAAAAGTGGCCTATTTCATCACTTAATTTTAGGAATGTGTGGTCGGGCATATTCTCCACGGTTCCTCTTCATGTGGCCCAATTCACGTATTTCGGTGATGGGTGGTGCTCAGGCAGCTAACGTACTTGCTCAAGTGACAACTGATCAGAAAAAACGTGATGGTATAAAACTCAGCGAAGTGGAAATCAATAAAATGAAATCTTCGATTGAAGAGCGATTTGAAAAGGAGGCTTCTCCTTATTACAGTACTGCAAGATTATGGGATGACGGAGTTATTGATCCTGCCGACACTAGAAAAGTTTTGGGACTAGCCTTCGTTTCTTCTTTGAAGAATTCCAGAAACGACACTAAATTTGGTGTTTTCAGAATGTAATTTTGAAAACACGACAGATTTATATTTACTTATTCGGTGCATTGTGCATAGAATTTAAGGTAAAAACAGATACTGTTGCATTTATTAGGTTTAAAGAAAAAAAAAGTTGTTGGCATTTATGTTTTATAATATTTACTTATACATAGTTCAGTTTACTGTTTACAGTTTACTGCAATATTTTAAGAATAAAGTTTTAAAATTATAACAATATAACGGGTGATTTTTTTGAGGTTAGGATTTTCATGCATTAGTATTTGACAGATCACGCGGGATTTCAGACATGGTGTCAAAGAGAAAGATGCTCAGTATGCTTTGACATTTCATCATGAATAGACTTACTAACGAGCAACGCTTGCAATTTTCAGTGAATGGGCCCTAGAAAAGTTGGCAGAAAATCCGCTTTTTTATCGACAAATTTTGTTCAGCGATGAGGCTCATTTCTGGTTGAATGGCTACGTAAATAAGCAAAATTGCCGCATTTGGAGTGAAGAGCAACCAGAAGCCGTTCAAGAACTGCCCATGCATCCCGAAAAATGCACTGTTTGGTGTGGTTTGTACGCTGGTGGAATCATTGGACCGTATTTTTTCAAAGATGCTGTTGGACGCAACGTTACGGTGAATGGCGATCGCTATCGTTCAATGCTAACAAACTTTTTGTTGCCAAAAATGGAAGAACTGAACTTGGTTGACATGTGGTTTCAACAAGATGGCGCTACATGCCACACAGCTCGCGATTCTATGGCCATTTTGAGGGAAAACTTCGGAGAACAATTCATCTCAAGGAATGGACCGGTAAGTTGGCCACCAAGATCATGCGATTTGACGCCTTTAGACTATTTTTTGTGGGGCTACGTCAAGTCTAAAGTCTACACAAATAAGCCAGCAACTATTCCAGCTTTGGAAGACAACATTTCCGAAGAAATACGGGCTATTCCGGCCGAAATGCTCGAAAAAGTTACCCAAAATTGGACTTTCCGAATGGACCACCTAAGACGCAGCCGCGGTCAACATTTAAATGAAATTATCTTCAAAAAGTAAATGTCATGGACCAATCTAACGTTTCAAATAAAGAATCGATGAGATTTTGCAAATTTTATGCGTTTTTTTTTTAAAAAAAGTTCTCAAGCTCTTAAAAAATCACCCGTTACATAATTAACTTTAGTCATTGTTATATGACCATTATGTAATATCAGCTACGTTCTCGTGTCCCATTGAAGAAGAAGCATCCCACTAGGACCGTTTGCCGTTTGGCAATACGAGAAAGCCAACTGAGACGGTATAATTTTGTCGAACTTTTAACTGATGGTGACGTTAATGCCGGTGCTGATTATGATCACAGAAGTGATTTTTCGTGGCATGCTTTCTTTTATTCCTAACAGAAACAAGAGTATAAATCCTAAAGAAACGTCAGGTTGAAAGAAGTTTCCGCTCTTATAAAGTCTTATAAAGCCAACCCAACTAAGGAAAATCGAAAAAAGCATTAATAATTTAGAAACTTCATCTTCGGTTCAAAAGCTCATCTACAATGAGAGCCCGATAACGACTAGACCTTTAGATAAGGCAAATATACCTGCAGCTCATTTTGCTGTTAGCTCTACTTGCCCATCCTATATACCTATACTTCAGAACGTAAATAATTCAATGGGACAGGTTTATTTCCGCACTCGTACAGTTGCAAGAGCCTTTCGAGATCTTGATATAAACAAATCCACTGGTCCTGGTGGTATAACCCCCATTCTTCTATAGAGGTGTTCATCGCTGTAAAACCATTGCGTAAGCTTTTCCATTGCTCCTAATGTTCTGGAATCGTCACTAGAAGATGAAAAACCGCATTTGTTCAGCCTGTTAATAAAACAAGGCGACTTTTCCTCCCCCTCCTTCTATCGACCAATTGGACTTACGTCCCTTCTTTACAAGGTGATGGTTGATAAATCATCAGCTTAAGAAATATCCCGAAGATCGAAAGCTTCTGAATGACCGGCAATACGATTTTCGCAGCAATCGTTCTACTGGTGATCTGATGGCATATATCACCAAAGAGTGGAGCGGATCTTTATATTGTTTTGGGGAAAGTAAGATTAATGCGCTTAATATTTCTAGTGCATTTGATAGAGTTTGGCACCTTACTTGACTCTTATAGAAAATACGTGCGGTTGGTATCAACGAAACCCTTAGGCTAGTCGCGCACTGGCAACTGTGATCGAAATCAAACAGTTTAATCACCAGTTGAAAGAGAACCGCACACTGGCAACTCTTTACTCACGCTCGCACTCTTTTCTCTCTTGCACCTATAAAAAACAGCTCAACTGATGCGAGGCAATCGTTTAGTTTGTGTCAAAACACAAACTTTTTAGTTTCGAGAATCGAGTTGCTCTAAGTGCGCGGTGTCCCATATAAGCCCATATGTTTCATTTTAGCAACTAAACAGTTGCGAAACTGAAAATTGAATGTGCGCGCCTAGCCTTAGGCTACTCGCGCACTGGCAACTGTGATCGAAATCAAACAGTTTAATCACCAGTTGAAAGAGAACCGCACACTGGCAACTCTTTACTCACGCTCACACTCTTTTCTCTCTTGCACCTATATAAAACAGCTCAACTGATGCGAGGCAATCGTTTAGTTTGTGTCAAAACACAAACTTTTTAGTTTCGAGAATCGAGTTGCTCTAAGTGCGCGGTGTCCCAACTCGGCGCACAATTCGATTCATGTAATTAAAAATTAAAACTAAACCATTTCCTATACTCAGTTCGCTATTTTGTTTAACACAATTACATGCACCACCTGAGCACACATTTAACTAAATGGTTGAGTTGTTTTCTATAAGCAAATCTGATCTTCACAAAATAAATGCTGGTGTTCCCCAGGAGGTAACATAGATTCATTATTAGCTGTGTTTTTTTGGAAAAGTTATCCATAGTACAGTAGGATTTTATATGAATAACAAATACAACATCCGCAGTAGGATCACTACCGATCAAAGGAGAAGTGAAATCCTGCTGCGGATAGAGATTTGACGTTTATTCGAGTATCGGCAGTGATATCCTACTGCGGATGTTGTATTTGTTATTCATATAAAATCCTACTGTACTACGGATAACTTTTCCAAAAAAACACGGCTATTTGTATTCATGTATTTCCTTGTTTTATCGCTTCTTTCAAAAGTAATGCTAACTTGAAGTAGCCAGTTGCATTCTTACATGAATTACAAAAACAATTTGGGATCCTGTTTTCTATCGGGATCTATTTCAAAGATCCAAAAATTAGTTATTACACTGCCGAGTAGATGGCTTTTTATGGTAAGGTAGTGTAAACTACAGTAGGTGCGTTTTATTATTCACAAATCTATCTGGATCCGGATCTGGATTAAGTTTTAACATGTATTACAAAAACAATTTGGGATCCTGTTTTCTATCGGGATCTATTTCAAAGATCCAAAAATCAGTTATTACACTGGCGAGTAGATGGCTTTTTATGGCTTTTATGGAAATAATTGAAAATTTACAAACCCAAGGATAAAAAGAGACGGACTTATAAGACTGCTGTCACTAAGATCCATATCGTTTTATTTTCAAGGGAAGATCCAGATCCGGATCCAGATAGATTTGTGAATAATAAAACGCACCATTTATCTACAAATCTATCTGGATCCGGATCTGGATCATCTCTTGAAAATAAAACGATACGGATCTTACTGACAGCAGTGTTATAAGCCTGTCTCTTTTTATTCTTGTGTTTGGAAATTTTAAATTATGTCTTGTCTTTTTTCTTTCATTCTTCCTGGCAAATTTTAGTGGAGACATTTTGCAGAGCAATTCACAATAGTATGAATTTTGCGCGCGAACTGCGTACTGCTCGGAAAAATATCCGAGACAAAATTTGTCCCAAGAAAAAAATGTATGGGAGACAAAATTTTTCCCGATCTGCGTACTAGGCTTTAATCCAGATCCGGATCCAGATAGATTTGTGAATAATAAAACGCACCTAATATTAGATAAAGGCTTTTTTTTAAATAATGACACAAATCCTGGCAAAATTTAGTGGAGACATTTTGTACAGCAATGCACAAAAGTATGAATTTCGCGCTTTAACTGCGTACTTCTCGGAAAAATATCCAAGACAAAATTTGTCCCAGGAAAAAAATGTATGGGAGACAAAATGTTTCCCAATCTGCGTACTAGGCTTTAGTTTGTGTCAAAACAAAAACTTTTTAGTTGCTCGTATCTAGTTGCTGTATGTGCGCGGTCCCATATAAGGCTATATGAACAGCTAAACAGTTGTGAAACTAAAAATTAAATGTGCGCGCCTGGCCTTTAAGCATACAAAAGAGAATCCAAAAGAAAAACATAGGTTAAAAATCTTTTTCGTGTAAAAGCAATCAAATTTCATTTTACTTTTCTTTAACTTTAAAATAGTTGTATTTAAGAACGCACCGAACTATTATTAAAATTATTTAACTTCGACATCTATCTGTGAATAGAAAAACATTTACTATATCGTAATTTTCCAAACTCACCCACGCCCATGTGAAACTTGGCGTTGTCAACAAACTGACATTTCAAATGTTTTGAACGAAAAAACAATATTACTCTTTCATGTTTCATCTTCTCCTTCCTCTTCCACTTCATTTGCAACATTTGAGAAAAAACGTTACTGTGTTCTAGTCTAGCTTCCTTCTAGAGCCGAATAAATTTTTACTCCGTAGTCGGCGACAAAAAAATTTTTAAAACGAATCGAAAAACTCTACTAAGTAAGTGAATTGAATTCAGGATCATCATATTGCAGTGAATCAAATGTGAGTAATTAATTTACTGTGAAAAACGTACTTCGTCAGATTTTTTCCAATTGAAAATTCCGATACTGTGAACCGTGCGGCCATTTTTTATTTCGGATTATATTGGGAGTGACTAAGATAACACTATTCACCGTAACTCATGAATAATATTCGCGTATAATAACTTTGTTTCGTTCTAACTTTGGCATTGCACTTAGAAATTGTTGGTATGCATTGAATCTTGCATCGCATTCAAAAAGTTTATTTTTGAGTCGAGGCAGGTCGGTTCTCCTTCCTTTTCAGTTTTCAGATCTTCAGTTCTATTTCTCTTCTTTTCGTTTCGTGTACCACGGTTTTTCTAGAAAGGAATTCTTTTACTGTGTCGTTGAAAAAAAAAGATTGAAAAAGTGTTTTTTTTTCTTCTCAAGATTTATAGACTTTTGAAAAAGACAAAAAAAGTGATAAGAATATTGATTTTTTTTTCTAAAGATAAAAAATATAGCCTAGGTGAGTGCGAATGATATTTAAAGAACCTCGAACGTTTTTTATTTTTCCGGTGAAAAAACATGTCTTCAGCCCATCGCCGTCATCTTTGTCATGGTCAATCGGTATTCTTCGACCTACTCCTTGGTTTCTTTTTGGTGATAGATCGGGATGCAGTAGGATAAAAACGATTCTCTGAGGGGATGTCCTTGTGGAAAAAAAACCAATAAACATTTTGGTAATAGGGATGGTCGCTGTTTAAATTAAAGACGTCTGTCTAGATTTCTGCCTTATGGTCTCTATTTCTCTACCAATGGCTGCATATTCTGGGATTTAAATGTTTTTTTTTGTCAGCTTTATATTTAAGTGCCGGTGAAGATTCTAGAGTCAAGACCAGCTACAAAAAAGGTAAAGTTCGGTCTGGACTGTGGGGAGATAGGCATGATTGCGTCATCGGGTTGTTTCTTCAAACTTCAATTCATTAAATTTTCATCTAAAATCGGACTCACTTCACTAAATTTCAATTTTAGATAAAAAAAAAGAAACTGGATAGCTGCGAATGTGATACCGGCCTGTTTATAGATGTTTCAAGTACATTCTTTATATTTTAAGTGTTGCCATATGTAAATTAAATTGTGAAAAATAAAAATCATTGGCCAAAATTTTGATAACTTGGCTGTGGGGTATTTGACGCTGATGTTACTCATTTCTGTATTTTATCTTCAGTCAATTTTGTTTAAATTAAAACAGTTTATACTTTGAATCATTGTCTATAATAAGATTACTTATTTGCATAGACTTATTGATTTGGAAAGATCTTTTTGTGTTTTCTGGGACAATTAAAATGCTTAAACGATGAATATCTTTAAAATAAAATTATTTGTTTATGCTCTTTATTCTAGTAAATATACACATCTAAATATCTTTATACTTAGACAAAATTTAGAATCTGTTCTTAAAGACTTATCTATCTATGAAATCCTCAAAACTCCCTCAGAACTGGACACCTTCCTATGAAATGGAAATTATCTCCTCGCTCTTTCGTATTCCAGCTGAAATAATAAAGTTGAGCCTTGAGAGTTCTCCTCGCAGAAGAAATATGGTAGCAACTTCCATCAATACTGCAGAAATCTTGAAAATAGTATCTTTCATTTAGATTGTGACCCAGTTGACTGCATATCTCTCTATGTTACGAGCCCGGTGCTTCTTCTAGGATTTTTATTCGATACTGTTCATCTAAAAGTTTGAGGACTTCATATCGATGGTTGCCACTTTGCCAGCTACATATGAGTCAATTTTATTTAGGTTCACCACTTATCCACTTTTCTGAGACAAATCCATCCATTGCCTAAGCCAGACCGTTTGAATCTGTTCTGTTTGCAGTGCTATTTTCATTGTAAGCCTTGTAGGTATTTTTAGAATTTTGATTATGGGGGCTTTAGTGAACAAAATTTCCCGCGGAATTTTTCCCATCTTCGAAAATTGGAAACGACAATACTTCTGCACTGTTCATGAGAACAACTCTCTATGAAACTCAATTCCCTATATCAACAAATTCCAAGGGGAACATTTAGTTTAGTTTAGTTTAGTATATATTTATTTAGCATTAAATTTGCTATTTGTAAACTCTTTTACAGTATTCATTAATAATTTTCTTTTACAAAATAAATAATTGAGTGCTTAAATCTAGTTAAATTAGTTTCTAATTTAATATTATTAGGAAGGCAGTTAAAAATTTGGATTCCTTTATGAAATAACATGTTTTGTGTTCTATTATTTCTAAAAAACGGTAAGTGCAAGTTATTATTATTTCTAAGATTATATGGACGCAATTCACTCCTTGTTATCAGTCTTCTTTGTAAATAAGTAGGCATTAAATTATTTTTTACTTTGAAAACAAATATTAAAGTATTCATTACAATTCTTTGCTTTACAGAAAGCCAGTTCAAGGTATTTAACATATAACTTATAGGCGTATAACGATTACAACATAAGATTGCTCTCATCCCCTTATTTTGTAAAATTTGTAATTTATTAAGCATTAATTCAGACCCCAATAATAGTATTGTCGGGCAATACTCAAAATGTGGCTGTATAATGGAGTTATATATCTTGATCGCCATAGAAATACTAAGCTTTTTTCGTATTCTTCGAAAAAACCCGATTTTGTTGGCAATTTTTTTAGAAAGCATTTCAAAATGTTTTTTAAAATTTAAATTACAATCAATAACTATTCCTAAGTATTTGGTTTCTTGTACACATTCAAATTCATTTATTTTACAAATTATTTTATTTTCTGGCAATAACATTATTTTAGTTTTTTCTGTGTTTAATTTTAGTTTATTCATATTTAAATTTGACATTATTCAAGTTGATAATTTTGAAAGTTGGAAAAAATTCCGAGGGAAATTTTATTGGCGATAGCTCCTTTATAATCTATATGAAGTTTAAATGTTTTGATGAAAAGAGGCAATAGTCCAGGAGTTCGGTGGTAGATGAAAAGTAAAATCTAAGCTTTTATGTAAAATCTAAGTAGTTTCTCTGTTTTCGTACCTTTTCCATACTTTTTTGTGCAGTATTGAATAGTACAAATTTTGATTCTGCCTCAAAGACCTTAAGATAAGTGCTGTGAGCAATAAACTTATTGTTTAAACAATTTCTCCATGGCAGGTTGGAAGCTTTTTTAGATTTCTGTAGTTTTTTCTGAAGATGATTCTCCATATTCAAAAAAAGTAACTCCTAAGTATTTGTACCTATTCCTTTATAACTTCTACTTTTTTACGAATAAAGTGGGTCCGGCAATTCCGTCTGTCTGTCTGCATGTCCGTATGTCTGTATGTCTGTACCTTTCCCTACAGCCTAAGCCACTGGACCTATTTTCTTTAAACTCGGTACTTAAGGGTCTTCGGTGATTTCCTAGAGGAGAAGTTCATTTTTTTTTTACCTCCAAAACTAATGGTACCCCCATACACCCGTAATGCATAATCTTATTTATCTCAACAAAAAAAAAATTAGGCGTGATATTATGGGCATTTTTGTCAAACCAAATTTTGGTGCAAAATGTTATTAACGGTAGCTGTCATAGAACCGTTTTTTGACTTTCTCGTCAACGGCTCTAACGATTTAAAAAAAAATTCAGCAGGAGCCCCCTTAAGTTTAAAATAATATTGCATATAAAAATATTTGAAATTTGTTTATATTGAGATTTTTGAAAAAAAAATTCCAAGTTTTTTTTGTTGAAAAAACTATCTTTAAAACGTGTGAACGATTATTTTTTGAAACTATTTCTAAAATCTATAGGTACTACTAAATACTTAAAATTTGGCATCCCAAATTTTGTTCTCGAAAAATTTAAAGGAAATTTGTTATATTAAAAATTACTTTAATATTAAAAAGATTAATCAGACGGCAATTCCATATATTTGAACATTTTTATCTCATTAAATCTATGTTTTATATTTATAAAATGTATTTTAAATTCCAAAGTACTTTTACTTACTTTTACATAAGAGCAAGTTCGTGCGATCCAGTCGTGCATTTTATTCTGTATTGAAGTATCGTTTTCATGGGAACAAAGTTTGCCTTCACCATTTTTGAATACCATAACTTTAGATTTGCTTATGTTAACCGTAAGGTTCTACTGTGCTCAGTGTTCAGAAAGCTTGTTCATCATAAGCTGTAGGGATTATAACTAAATCGTGCGCAAATAGAAGAGCTTTGACTAATATTCCTTCATAATCTAGTTCTCCTGGCAAATAATTTAGTTAAATCATTTATAAAAAGGGTAAATAGATTATGATTGAGTGTATACCCTTGTCTCAATTCAGTTTGAAAACATTGCGATATGCCGTGACTATTCCATACCCCAACCCTTGTAACATCTGAGATATACCTATACTCTGTTCAACAAAAATTGTCAGTACATGCCTTATGGGATAGCTTCTTCCAAAGCAGTGGCCCCTGATAACAAAATTTTAACATTATTTTAAGAAAATACCTGGTATTTGGTCGAGTAACCCTTATTTTTAATCACAGCGGAATACCGGCGTTTTATAGACGAAGGAAGACTCTGGAATCGTTCAACAGATACTGAGTACCAGTCTTGCTGGACTTTCCGTCAAAGTTTGTCGAAATTTGAAGTATCAGTTCAATTTATCGCTTCGTCCACAACATTCCACAAGTACTAAATAGAATTACGATCTAGGGACTAAGCTGGCTTATTCCTTAACAGACTTAGCCATATGGTTAGGATCGTTATCCTGTTGAAATTTAGACGTCAATGGCATTTCCTCAGAATACGATAGAATTGTATCCCGTAGGATTTCCTTGTACGAGGGCGGGTCAATAAGTCCGTGACTTTTGGAATAAAACACAGATTTTTTGATAAAAAAATAATTTTATTTTTCAACGTAGTCTCCCTTGAGCTCTATACACTTTGTCCAATGCTTCTCCAATTTTTTTATCCCTTCCAAAAAAAAAATGATTTGTCGAGGTCCTCAAAATAGGCCTTTGTTTGCGAGATGACTTCATCATTGGAGTCAAATCTTTTTCCACCAAGCCATTTCTTCAGGTTTGGGAACAAGAAGTAGTCGCTCGGAGCCAAATCTGGAGAATAGGGTGGATGAGGGAGCAATTCATAGCCCAATTTATGGATTTTTGCCATGGCAACTGCACATGTGTGCACCCTTGCATTGCCTTGGTGGAAAAGAACTTTTTTCTTGGCCAAATGAGGTCGGTTTTTTTTCAAATCGTCATTGAATCGGTCCAATAAGTTGGCATAATATTCTCCATTGATTGTTCTTCCCTTTTGAAGGTAGTCAATGTGGATTATCCCGCGTGCATCCCAAAAAACAGTCGCCATAACTTTATTGGCTGACAAACCCACCTTGGCCTTCTTTGGCGCCGATTCACCCTTAGAAACCCACTGTTTTGACTGTTGTTTGGTCTCTGGTGCGTTGTGATGGATCCATGTTTCGTTCACGGTTACAAAACGGCGCAAAAACTCCTCCATATTGCGATTAAACAACGCCAAACCTTCCTGTGAAGTTGTTACACGATTGCGTTTGTGGTCGACTGTGAGCAAACGCGGCACCCATCTTGCGGAAAGCTTTCTCATGCCCAAGTGATCATTCAAAATTGAAACCACTGAGCCATGCGAGATCCCTACGGCTTCCACAATCTCTCGCACTTTCAATCTTCGGTCGGCCAACACCATATCGTGAATTTGTTCGATTGTTTCGGGTGTAGAGACCTCAACTGGGCGTCCAGGACGTTCGGCATCTTCAGTGCTTGTACGGCCACAACGAAATTCAGTAAACCACTTTCTTACCATTGAAATCGATGGTGCAGAGTCCCCATAGTATTTATCAAGCTTAGCCTTGGTCTCGGTAATGGTTTTTTTTACCCCTAGGGTAAACGTCAGCGCTGATTGTTTTCCACTTCTCATACTAAATTTCAGCAAATAAAATTGAAGCAACTTAACTAAGAACCTTATTAAAACTCATAACTTTTTCACTAAGCTTTTAAAAGTTAAGAATATTTGTTAAAAATGTGTTAAATTTGCAACGGAAACAATATGTGCTATTTAAATTGTTCTCACCTGAGTGCAACTTGTGTACCATTTGACTTACATTTGACTTTTTTATAAAATAATTTCTGGAGAAGTCTTATCCCGTTATTTGATATTCAAAATCCAGATACTCAACATTCAAAATCTACAACAAAAATGGTCTTACAGTACCGGATTTCAAAATGCACTTATGTTTTAAGGCCAAGAAAGAATTTTTAACAGAAGTGTGCTATTTATTTTGTCGCCACTGTAGATACAAAGATATGATATTGCGTCTCCCTGAAAGATTGAACTGACGGAAACTATCAAGCAAGGTAGATAGAGGAACATCATGTTTTCTGGACAATTCCTTTAAATCTAAATTTTGACTATTAATATAATGGCCATAACAAAAGAAGTATATAGAAGTATATTTTGAAATTTCGAAAAAAATAAATTGTTGGTCATACTGTATTTTGAAAACCAACATTTTGAGGCGCCCCCAAAGAACATCCATCCATGTAACTTAACTGATATTTCTATCTATTTACTAAATTTACCCCATGCTACCGCTGAACTTGATTTTCTTGCCTTACATATATATTTACCAATAAATGTCCTTTTGACTGATTCCCAAAAACCGTGTATAATTTTTGGTGCTTACAGAAAATGGTCATAAAAGTAAATTATGAAATGACTACAAAAAAGTATTTTTTCTGAAAGATTGACTAATATTTTTTTTGGGGATTCTATTTATCGGGATTTTGTGGTTTGGAATTCTGTGACCAGGATTTCATTACTATTCGGACTTTCGGTAGTTTGGGATTTTTTTGTCACTCTGTAGTCACATTCACTACCGTTTAAGATGTATGAATTGTCTAGGAAAGCACATTGTGGCTGGCAACTCTATCAAAACAAATGTATGTTTCTTTATTTGTACATACATTGCACTCCGCATGAGTTGTTCCCCCTTGAAAAACAGCATAAACGTAAGAGGACTACGATGCATCTGTATGGTGCATGTCGACGACGACCTCGTATATGGTCGAATACGAAGTACTCCATGCACACTCATCATTGTTTTATCAATGGGATGGGCGAACAGGCGAACACTAATCCGTCAGTTCTCTTCTCCAAATAGCTTCCGTTTAGTGGGCTCTTGTAAACCCACTGGTATTTCCAATTGACTTGTGGTGGGATAACAAGTTTTTTTTTATACTTAAAGGTACATACAGTGTTGGCCAAAACATTAGCAACTAAAACTACCTCCATCATTATGTCATTCAAAAATGAGTAACTAAAACAAATCATGTTAATTTTTTTTCTAAAATTTAATACATTAGGTATGTACTTCTGAATAGACAACAAGAGAAAATAGTTTTCAAAACGGTTCAGTAAATATGATATAAGTAGGACAGTGAACCCAATTTTTTGCTGGTCAAAACAAAAGCAACTTTTTATTACTACCTCTCTTTTTCTTATTAATAAATAGAAGTTAGACCGTTAACTAAAAAATTCATTGCTCATAGTAAAGGTGTTGGCAAAAAAGTGCAGTTGAATCTATTTATTAGGTATTATTCAGTTCACGGGCAAGCTAATAAGTGTTCTTAGCTAACGTTTGTAAAATGGCCCGAAACTAATACTCTAACGAAATAAAAGAAAAAATTCTAAAAGAATATAAAAGTGGAAAGAGTCAAATTAATTTATCGGAAAAATATTCAATTCCAAAATCAGTGATTTGCCGATTAGTAAAATTTTATAAATCCATAAAGTCATTCCAAACGGTTCATCGAGGTGGCAGACCAAGAAAAACAACAGAACTAGAAGGTTCTGCTATCATAAAATCAATCAAAAAAGACCTTTTTATATCATCGCGAGAAATAAGAGTCAAACTCGACCTGGGCGTAAGCGCGAGAACAATCCGGAGACGAGCTGTTGATGGTGGACTAAAGTCCTTCAAAGCTGTAAAAAAGCCTTTTATTTCAACCAAAAACAAGCTGGCGTGATTAAAGTTTGCTCATGACCAAATCAACTGGACCGTTAGAAAATGGAGGAATGTACTCTTTTCGGACGAGTTCAAATTCAATTTCAAGGGTTCCGATGGCTTCCGTCGTGTTCGCAGACCAGCCAAAGAGGCACTAAATCCACGTTACACCAAAGCTACTGTAAAATGTGGAGGGGGAAACGTAATGGTGTGATGATATTTTTCAGGGCATGGACTGGGACAGATTCACCAAATAGATGGTACAATGGATCGTTTTATGTACCGTGACATTTTACAAAGTGTGATGCTGCCGCACGCTGAGGATCAGTTGCCTCTGAAATGGATACTTCAGCAGGACAACGACCCAAAGCACACGTCCAATACGGTTAAGACGTGGTTTCAAGAAAACCGGATTGACGTGTTACAATGGCCAGCTCAATCCCTAGATCTTAATCCCATAGAAAATCTATGGGAAACTGTAGATCGACGAATTGTAAGGACTAATTGCAAAAATAAAAGTGATCTGTTTGAACAAATTAAATTGGCTTGGGAAAGTATCCCAAACCGCATAATAAACAATTTAATTGACTCCATGCCTCGAAGATGTGCTGAAGTGATAAAAAAGAAGGGGTTTGCTACCAAATACTAGCCATATTTTATATAGTTTAAAAAAAATATGTATTTGTTAAAAGTTGCTTTTGTTTTGACCAGCCTAATATTGAACTAATTGTACTAATTTTGCTATATTTAATGAACTACTAAAAAAACCATTTTATTTTATTTTCCACTAGAAACTGTAAATAATTATTTGAATTTTAAAAACAAAAATATACCATGATAGATTCTTAAATTTGTTTTTTAATTACTTAATAATGGAGGCAATTAAAGTTGCTTTTGTTTTGGCCAACACTGTATGTACATAATTTTTTTTATAAATATTCTCTTTGCTCAAAGTAGAAGTAATATTTTTTGCGATATGTGCAATGATGATTCACTTTTTTTGGGAGTACTTTCAAACCGATTGCGTGTTGCCACCCGAGACCCGACATAAAGCTGAAAGGGTCAAGAAGGTGTTTATATTTGTAAATTTTGCTTTGTGACCTATTTGCGGTTAGTATGATTCTTAGAACAGGTGAACATAACTAAATTGCTTAATCGATCACCATAGTAAAACAAACTAGCGTAGCGACGAATTTAGGTGTTTTGTTAACTAGTTTCGAATGTTCGATTTTCTTGTTTTTGGGATTTGCGCTCTAATCGCGATAAAAAAACAAGTGGGAGATAATGTTTTTGTCATAAATAGAATGAAACAAACAGAATAGATTAAATACAAAAATGCTAATGCGGTTCATGAGGTTTATGAACTAGAAATAGGTTGCTCGCATTGTTGTGTGTGGTTGTGATTTATATAATGTCATGTTGAAATTGTGCATCTACAGTTAACAATTCAATCTTATTCATGTTTTTGTATTAGCATGTGAATGCTAATTAAAAGTAATAAATGTCATATTGTCTTGTGCGTAGTCCTATGGTATGTATATTTTTTAATTTGTCCACCTACTCTATTGTGCTCTTTGATTACATCTTTTAATGAGCGGATTTATTTGTTTCGTTTTCTTTGGTCGCATTAGTGGTTTGTGTAGTTCCGCTGGCCATAATAGTTAGTGTATTAGTGTGTGTGATTCTTAGGTTCGATTCGCAGCCAGTGCAAAAAAGTTTTTGATGGGTGCACTGCGAAGAAGTGACAAATCCTCCAAGAGTATCTTCTGTCATAAAGAGTGCTGCTCATTCCGTTCATTGTGGGTACCCTCATTCCTGATAAAACGCACGCAGGCATGGATGAGAGTTAGTCATAAATATTCATTTTCATGTTGATTGATTTAACTTGAAATATTGTTTTAAATCATTGAAAAGAATACACCGAAGAAATTAATTCAATATTTATCGCTAGATATAAAATGCGGAAACTCATTAACAAATCATTTGTTCAACGTTCAGCGAAATAAATGAATTAAGTTCCCCTACATTCATGTTCAAATTGAAATTCATAAAAGAACAATTTAAACAAGCTTTCTGGCTCTAATAATGTTAATCTTTTTGCATGGATGAACAATTGCTAAAGAAGATGCTATAAAGAGAAAAAAACTTAGGTAGAACGACGTCACTACTACCTTGAGACAAAATCTGGCCAAAAAATGGATCTAAAGCGCTCTAAGCTTTTTATATCTTTTAATAGATTGCATATTAGCTCCAAAATAGGTGTCCAATAATTTCTGCAGAACCTGTATGAATGAAGGATGTAAAAGTTTCTTAGATCCATGATACCACATCATAACGGTCCAACATTTGATCTTAGTGTTTTGGTTTTTCACACACATCTACTGCTACCTAACCAAAGAATTAAAAAAAATGAAATCAGCATAAAAAACCTATTCGATAAACGAATGAAAAATTCTGAATCGTAATATATGAAGCGAAACCAATTCGCTAAATTTCCTGACGCAAAATTTGAATCGCTGTTTGATTAAAATTGCTTTGAAAATGCAGGAGTTTTTGAGAACATTTTAAACACCTTATAGGTATAGACTAAGAAAAAAAAAAACGAGCATGCAAGACGCTCACATTTGTAGATAAATACTTAAGGACTACCTAATTATACTAATTATTTTTTGTTAT
This sequence comes from Philhelius festivus, assembly GCA_963931855.1. Lineage (NCBI taxonomy): Eukaryota > Metazoa > Arthropoda > Insecta > Diptera > Syrphidae > Philhelius > Philhelius festivus. The sequence continues at coordinate 191,323,995 of OZ007554.1, forward strand.
CAATCACACCCAAAAATTGCTGAGGGCTCTTGGTCTGGTACTAAGACAAGAAAAAGACGATATTACTTCAAACTCAGATTTGAAGAAAATTCGAAAAAATAAAATTCAAATTTCTTCTCTATAAAATAATGTGTTATGGCATACGCAAAAAATAACAAAAAATTACTTATGTAATTTAAAATTTGTATTCAATAACACTTTAAATGGACAAAAAATAAGCGTACACTTTTATTGCAATTTATATTTGATCCTAGTGTTAATTGTATCCAATAAAAGAAAGTATACAACTTGATAAAATCTGATACATACGAGTAAACAAACAGAACTTTATATTTTAGGCTCTAGGGCCGTACTAATAACTCTAGGGCCGTACTAAGAACTAATAATGACATGCTCGTAGACCGATTATGAATTACGGGAATGGATGCATGAAAATATTGCAATTTCTTAACTTACATTTCTATCACAAGAAAAACAATCTCAAACAATAAACGTATTAAATATACGAAAGTTACATAATGTAGATAAATGTCAAACGATTGCCAAAAGCCGTAAAAGAACACGAGTATTGTTTTAAAAGTAGGACAATCATAAAACACAGTCGCAATGTAACGATAACAAGGGATTTTGAAAGATCATCGTACGAGTATTTGTTAAAAATTAACAAATAGAATTAATTTTTTAAGGTACACATGTATAATTTAAATAAATAAGAATATACAGTTATTATGCTTGAAAATACAATACATATTTTAATTTGAAGTTAAATTTCGACTCTTACTGAAATAAGGCACAACAAATAACGAAATGGTAATTTGGCGAAAATAGACATGTGATAAGATAACTATTTCCCTTCCAACATTTACATAAATACACAGGATTTCGACAAGGAGATGCGCTATCAAGTGATTTCTGTGAAGCAAATGCTTCACAGGACACAATTTTAAACAAATTGAGTATGCGGAAGATATCGCCATCATCGACCGTTTCCAACGTTTGAAGAACGGACGAATCTTGTTGGTCTAGGGTATGTAAAGCCCAAGTACATGCTATCAATAAACAAACAAAAACGTCACTATTGATAACAACTTCGAAGAAATTAAGGAGTTCATCTATCTCCGAATAAATAAATATTAATTTCACGAAAGACAACTTAGTCGAGATCAGATGGAGAATTACGCACGAAACTGCTGCTACTTCGGTTTGGCGAACCAACAGGTTTTACGCGTAAGTCGAAAGCACGGGAAAATGGAGTAGAAGGAACTATGAAATGTACCAAGAGTAATTTCTACACGCCTTTGTATTTGGAAAACACTTGATTTGCTAAATTTCACTCAAAATATAAAAATTCGGAAACGTTATTAAAAATAGTTCATATCATTTACAATGTTGTTCTACAAAATCGCGTCAAGAATGGACTTAGATCAAGAATCTGTCTGGTGGATTGTAAATATGTTTTGCCATATTTTCTAAAATTTCACTTCTGGCAAAGAGAAAAAGACAAAGATGTAATGAAAAATAAAATGTACGACTGGATCGCATGTACTTGTTCTATGAACAAGTTATTTGCAAACAAACATTGATTTTTTGTTTGAAAACATCGAAAAAATATTTATGTTCTAGTTTTGGTACGTAATGTTTTTTTAACTTTTTAGAAAATTCTGAAAATTTATAAAAATCTCCAATTTTTTTTTTATTTTAAAATCATAAAATAAAATATTACACCCCTATTACGATTGTCAATTATCAAATTGATATTTGATAAACCTTGAAAATTGGGTAACAAAACTCAATTTATTAAAAAACTAATCATTTTTTTTTTTTAAATTTTTCAAATTTGCTTGTGTTTCGCAATGGTCTGAATCATTCTCAATGATCAAAACTTTAAACAGTTGGGTTTTTAAACATTGAATTAAAAATTTATCAACTATCAAATTGATAGTTGACAATCATAATAGGGGTGTAATATTTTTCTTTTCTAATTAAAACACATAATTCTTCCATAAATCATTTGTTCTTGAGGACAGTATTTATACGGCCATTCGCTTGAATGGCCTTCCAATGCTTTCCAATCCCAGCCCCAGCCCTCAACTGCTTTTTGTTTGCAAATGTCCGTTTCGCCAAAAGATTTTTTCAGTTCCGCCCACAAATTCTCAATTGGATTGAGATAGGGGGTCTGAGAAGGCCATGGTAACACCGACACGTGATGGTCTCGCAACCAAGCATGTGTCAATTTTGATGAGTGCTTGGGATCATTGTTCTGTTGGAAGTGCCATCTTAACGGCATATTGTCCTCAGCATACGGTACGGTACACCATGACGTAATTTACCGGTACTTTCCTTGGTCATAATATGCTTTATTTGGTAAATTCGTCGAACGCCAAACCATGAAAAGCAGCCCACACTACCTCCATGTCTCACAGTTGTTTTTATTTTGTGAACCGGAAGTGGAATTCTTCCTTGAGGACATCGAACATTTCTACCACTGTCGGAACCAAATAAATTTACTTAAGATGATTTATTGACCAATTTGGAATTAATAAATAAATTTATGTTGGTTTCATCAAACCAAAGAATATTGCGAAACATTTCTTTGGTGTGATTTCTAAATACATTGGCAAAATCTTTCTAAGCCTTAATGTTGCGTTTGCTTAGTAGGGGGACCTTTCTTGCAATTCTTATAGGAAGTTCACTTTGCAGCAACCTTCTTCGGGCAGCTGGAGATATGGGAATCATCAGTGGGAGTAGTTTTTCTAGGTCTACCTCTTGTTTCTTCTGCTGAAAGAGTATGAAAAACGAAATTGATTGACTTTCCCTGTGTTGGCTATAAATGATGGCTAATGTGATGAAATCGAAAATTGTTTATATTGAATGGGATGAGTGCATTTGTTACGAAAATATAAATGTTAAACGATGCTTTAAATGTTGTGGGTATAATCATAGTGCAGCTAAATGTAGGAGTGAAAGAGAAATTTGTGCAAAGTGTAGTGAAAATCATAAAGTGAGTGAGTGTATGAGTGAAAGGAGCCCTCGATGCATAAACTGTGTTTCAATGAAGGAGAGGATGGGTAACGTTGATAACAACATAGACGTGAACCACGATTCCAGAGATGCCAATTGTCCAGTTTTTCAAAGAAAGCTGAAAATTGAGAGGGAGAAAATTTCGTACTAGCAGCTAAGTATAATTAAGTGTGTGTATTTGAATGTCCAAGGCCTAGTTAACAACTTCGATGAAATTGAGCTGTTGGCTAGTCAAGAAAAACCTCATTTAATATGCTTAAGTGAAACACATGTAACAGAAAATAATATTAATGATTCTGAATTAATATTAAAGGATTACAACTTTGCCCAGATTAAAAGTGAATCTTCGTATACTGGTGGTGTTTTAATTTATGTTAAAAAAGAATTAAATTTTGAAGTTATTAACGAGGTCAAAAACAAGGAAGGATGTGATTGTCTGGAAATCAATATTGGTGATCGAAATATTATGATAAAAATACTGTTGGTTTACAGATCACCAAGTTCTTCAAAAGCCAGATTTTGTACGATGTTTGATAATTTATTAGAGAGTGTGAATGTTGATAAAGAATTAATTATAGTAGGTGATTTTAATATTGATTTGCTGAGTGATAGTACTTATAAAAGTAAAATAAATTCTATATGTGTTGAAAATAATTTACGCATTATTAACGAACAACCGACGAGAATAACGACTAATTCGTCAACCCTTATCGATTATGTAATTTCTAATGCTTATCAGATTACAGCAAAAAATGAACCTAAGTTGAAAATTAGTGATCATGAAACTATTCGTTTTGAAAGTACCATTAAAACTAAAATACAGACAAATAGTGACATAAAATATAAAGTATTAAACTACAATAAAGATTCTTTTTTCTCGAAACTATTAGTGAGTGGACTCATTGGTGTGGATGTTGTCAACGGTAGTGTGGATGAATTGGCTGATTTGATGTGTGATGAAATGAATGTCATAGTGAATGAAATGATTGTTGAAAAAAAAGTAAATTTTGGTAAATGTAAATGGTTTAATAGGAAATTAGCAAAATTAAAACATATTAAAATTTTAAAATATGAGCAATTCAAATTTGGAAACCAGAATCGGTTATGGGAAGAATATATTTCTGCAAGAAATGTATATAAAAAGGAACTTCAATTAGCTAAAGATCACTTCATTCGAAAAAAGATTGAAACATCAACGAATTCGCAAAAATTGTGGAAAAATTTAAAAAAACTCGTTTTAAATTCGAATCATTCGGAAATAAAAAACGTTTCTTTCAATGGAAATATGAAGTATGATAATAAAGAAATAGCGTGTAAATTTAATAAATATTTTATAACAAGTGTGGAAGATATTATTGCAGAAATCCCAAGAACAACATATACTGATAAAATTAATGTCACTAACACTCTCTTTACCTTCAAATTGATTAATAACCGAGAAATAGTTGAAGTATTGAAGTCTATGGGTAAAATAAAAGATTATAAGTTTATGAGTGCGCAAATGTTTTTAGACGGTTTTGAAATCCTTGGTCCACTATTAAAGGCAATTTTCAATAAATCTTTTTTGTCTGGTTATTTTCCAAGTAAATGGAAAGAATCCCGGGTAATACCTATTCAAAAAATTCCGAATACAGTATTATGTGAGGAATACAGACCAGTTAATATGCTGCCTATTTATGAAAAAGTCCTAGAAAAACTTGTAGAAAAACAATTACGAAAATATATTGAAAATAATAACTTAATAATGGATCAACAATCAGGTTTCCGAAAGAGTTTTTCGTGTGAACCCGCGTTAAATTGTGTTATAGAAAATTGGAAAAATGAGTTTGATAACAAAAATATTGTTGTAGCAGTTTTTTTAGACTTTAAGAGAGCATTTGAAACTATCGACCGTAAAATACTTTTGGAAAAACTTTCAAAATATGGAATCAAAAATAATGAATTAAAATGGTTTGAGTCATATTTGAATACTCGTACACAACGTACTTCGGTAAACAATAGCGTGTCACAAGCTAATGAAGTGAGAACGGGAGTGCCTCAGGGCTCGGTATTGGGAGTGTTCTTGTTCTTACTGTATATTAATGATATAAACTTATCGGTTAAATTTTGTCGTCTATGTATGTTTGCAGATGATGCCCTTCTTTTTATTTCGGGAAAAGATATGCGCGAATGTACCATGAAAATAAACAATGACTTACAGTCCATTAATGAATGGTTAAAGAAAAATAAATTAAAACTTAACATTAAAAAAACAAAATATATGTGTATAAATAGTACGGAACAGAATGTTGTACACATTAATGGTGAAAATATAGAAAGTGTTGAAGAATTTAAATATTTGGGAGTGGTTATTGACAACAAAATAAATCTAAAAGCTAATACGGAATATGTTTGTAAAAAATTATCAAAAAAAATTTACTTTCTTGGCAGAATTAGAAAAAAATTATCGACTAATACTGCAGTTACGATTTATAACGCGATTGTTAAACCTCATTTTCAATATTGCTCCACCATTTTATTCTTATCTTCTCAAGGAGACTTATCACGACTTCAAAAACTTCAAAACAAAGCGATGAGAATTATTTTAAAATGTTCACGACTTACTAGTATAAGAAATATGTTGGAGAAGCTTAATTGGTTGAACGTAACTCAAACAATTAAATTAAATGTGTTATTGTTTGTCTTCAAATTGAGAAATGGTATGCTTCCAAAATATTTAAGTAACAATTTAAAATATATCAGTGACACTCAGCCATACAATCTTAGAAATGCACAAAACTTTAGACTTGAATTTAAAACTACTGCTCGAGCGCAGAACACAGTGATGTTTAAAGGACTTCAGTTGTTTAATAATCTTCCAAATGATATAAAATCATTAAACAATATTAACAAATTTAAAAAAGAAGTTATAAGACATTTAAAATCGGATAATTAATTTAAAATAAATCTTAATCTACCAAATGGCTTTTTAGCCAAATCAAATGCTAACTACTCTTTAAGCGTTTTTCCTTGGTCTTTATTTTCGACTTGAGAATAATTTTATACTATTGGAAAAGGAATTAAAACAAATTATTCATATTTGAATTTTGAAAAGGAATGAAGTTTTGTCATCTACTGCAAATATTTGTTCCTTGATAATTTCGAGGAAATTAAAATCGAAAAATAACAGTCCCGGGATGAATATGCAATCTACAGACTTAATCATATACATTTTTTCCTTTTCACTACTTGGATTCCTAAATCAATTCGGCTCTCCTTTAAGTTGAATCATAAGTACATAAGTGTGACCTTAGTTTGAATATTTCTTTAAGATGTCAAATAATTAGCCCCTAACTATTGCGTATCTGATCTATTTTTAATGTTCGAACTGTAACTTTTCATTTCTAAATCAAATTACAAACTCTGTTTTCCATTTACAGAAAGTTCAATGAAGCGTTAATAACAATCAAACGTGTATCTTAGAACTTAACCCAACCTCAAAGTCATCAAATTATTTTTTTTTGATAATTTGAAAATTTTAATCAAAATGAACTCGCAAGACAAAAACAATATTTTTACTTTTTTTTTCAAAACGTCGACGAGTCTGAGTGATTATATATATGTTTTTTCATCATATATTGCTAATTATGACTATATTCAGACTTTCATTACTTCCATACTTCACCAAGTGCTTATGAACTGTAAGTGGATGGATGTATAATATGAATAGCGGCTCGCCAGAGATTCTTTTCTGCATTAAAATGGGGGAACACATTAAGTATTCTTTTCTTTTTTGCTATTTGGCACCCACTGAGTGCATTGGCATGTTCTGAAGAAATGATTAAATCAGTAGGGTGTACTCTAGTGAAAATTATAGCTTGAAGTTTTTTGGTAACCATAATTTGGGTATAAGCTTTTTAAAAGTTTGTTGGTTACGGGATGGAAATTTGGACAAATTTCAGTTTAATGGATGATTCTTATCACGAAATGAAAATGTAATTACTCCGAATTTATTTTGTTTTTAACTTACAGAGGTTTGTTTTTTGGTTAATGGTTGCATATTGTATTGTATGTACACTTATTTTGACGATTTTTCCATTTTTTTAATGAAAAAAGTAAAAGATATAAGCTTAGTAAATTTATAAATATCTTAGGGGCTCGTATGTATATCATCAACGTCTACTAAAAATTATCCTATTATTTATTTTCATTTAATGTGAATGTGGCAATCAGTATCCATTGAACTCGAATTTTAATTTTCACCCAAGAGTCAATGAAAAATATTTGTTTGGTTCGATAAAATAATAACACGAATGTTTATCTTCAGAAAATTACTTTCGTATCCAGAATTTATTGTGTACTTTAATACAAAAAATTCATTCAATACCTGTATACGAGTTTTTTCTTTTTATTAAAAATTTAACACACATTTTAGTAGCCGTGTAATTCGGAAAGTTTTGGTTTTAAGTTACAGATACAATTATTTTCTTATCAAAATATGCATAGTACGAGTATATCCTAAATTTGCAATTATTAATTTTATTAGTTTTACCACTTGACATAATGGTTAGTGCGTTTGACTGTTATGCAGAAGGTTTGAGTTCGATTCCGAGCATTTGTTAACTAGTTTTTCAGGGGTAAACTGCCTCTTGCGAGAATGTGACAAATCTTATTGTATCTTTTGTCATGAATAGTGGTTCTCATTGTAGCCATTTGGACTCTGCAGAAAAGGTAGATCCCCACCACTCCCGCTAAAACGCAGACGGGAACGGTTAAATCACTACGCTTAGGCACTCTACTAGCTGTTGGCCTCTTATTTATTTTATTTTGTTAATTTTATTGGAACTCTAAAATTATTTAAAAATCATCGAAATAATTCAGCACTCATTAAATAGTTTAGATACAATCAAATCAGATGCACCCTATTTTAGGAAGAACTTGTCTTTATATAATCATTTTTACGGTACAAATGCTACAAATTATTTTCTTGTCAGACATGATCTAAACATTGAGAAAAAAAAAATAACTTTTGCGACATTGAAGTTTCAGATCGATCGTATAAAAAAAATTTGATAATATGGATCGCAATTGCAACGAATTTTCGGGAATATATCTCGTTTTCGGGCGCGGCAAAATGCCGCCAAAGTAAAAGAATCAATCAAGAAATCAATGTGCATAACAAATGAAATAGGCACAGAGATCTAAAGAAAGATGATTAGGTGAAGAGCGGTTAATAGTGGCACCGGAGAATTCATAATGTTATGCTTTCTCTCGCTGAGGAATATACAGGGTATATAATGTCGGTATGTGACTGTTAGGCCATCGGGTTCTCAGCAACACACTCTTACCACTTCAACCAGTACGATGGTTAAATTAGTACAATCTTTCACATACTGTCAAACAAACTTAAATTAAGCCGTTAATAACTTTACTTACGAATTAAAGAACGATTTTGAAGTTCTTTTCGACAACTAACCACAATCACTTCGGTTGTCAGAACAGAAGTAAGGCAGAAAGAACGGACAAAAAACTTCGGAAAATGAGTACATCTTTGAAAAGAAAAAAGTTCAGATAATTTTATCATTTTATAAAAATGCATATGTCCCAGGTGACGGCAGTTTTCAGTAATATACATGTCTAAATCTCAATCTACTCTCAGAAGTTGGGTTCCACACTCTTCCATCTTCTATTGCTCTGGGTTTACGCTTGTATACAAATGCCTTGAGTGACATCGGAAGAAATAGTTGCACATGGACACGTCAGGGGAGCGAGGAGGCCAATTAAGACACCAAACCGGGAAATTAATCAAGCAGCGAAAAGAGAACGATTAACCGCGAAGTAAAATTAAATGACGGGAAATACGGAACAAAATGACACCGACCTCATGATCATGACCCTCTTATTATGGATTCGCAAAAAAAAAACCAACTAGAATAATTGCCATTACGATGCGATAACGGCTAAGGCTTCGGCCACGCACTGAGCGACTGAGCGATTGAGCGACAAGTCGCTGAGCGACACAAAAAAATTAAAACACATGAAATTGTATGGAGGTGGCCACGTACACCCTGAGCGACTTGTCATTGTTTTAAGCGACAGAGCGACGTCGCTCAATCGCTCAGTCGCTCGTCGCTCAGTGCGTGGCTGAGGCCTAAGCCGATTTTCTCTAAACTTGTAGATAGCATTTTTTAACTTTTTCTCCCACACCGTTTTTCTTTTCTTATTTAAGACCAAAAATATTAGTAACTGCATACAATTTTCTTTCGAAAGCGCGACTTTTGACTTTCTCATTACCGGCATAACGGATTTCAATGAAATTTTTTGAAAATTCGATATTGTTTTCGTAAAACAACAAACATTATAAAGATGACTACCTTTTTAAGTCGGAAGTCAATTTTTCAGCAGACTTCCATTCCCTCAAAAAACTAGCTGAAAGATAGATAAAATAGGCTCCATTAAATATTTTAACGGCATTTACGAGATGACTATTTTCCATTAGATCGTCATTAGCCGTGTTTTATTTGGAGAAGTTATCCGTAGTACAGTAGGATTTTATATGAATAACAAATACAACATCCGCAGTAGGATCACTGCCGATACTCGAATAAACGTCAAATCTCTATTCGCAGCAGGATTTCACTTCTCCTTTTATCGGCAGTGAACCTACTGCGGATGTTGTATTTGTTATTCATATAAAATCCTACTGTACTACGGATAACTTTTCCAAAAAAACACGGCTATTGTTTAATTTTGCATTTTAACAATTTATTTTTCTGTTGATTATGTCGTTTATATTTTTTTTACTGTAAGTAACCTGAGATATAAAAACAATTACGTGGGACAAAGTCATGAACATTATTCAAAAAAAGTAACAATTTTATGAAATGTGCTATTTCATGTTCATTGCTTTTTAAGTAAAATTATTTTTTTTAATAACAAGTCTAGACTTCTGGAATGGCGTTTCTTTTCACCTAAAATAAATAACGTTCTATAATCATTTTAAATATCCAGTTACTGATGCTTGCGATAAACCATAGTATTTAGTATCACATTCAAACATTTAAAACGATTTCATAACCGAGACTACTGGTCCGATCATCTGATAAATTCATATTGATATGATATCCCTTGGCTTGGGTGTTAAAACCTGCAATTGGCTTGACAGATGATTGAATGTCATAATTTTTATTCCATAACAATCAAAATAGAATCAAAGAAAAAATAAAATGATAAACGGACGTTGAAATGTTATATCTACAATATTTAAATGATTGAAGACAATAAAGTATTTTATTAAAACTTAAAACCAAAGGGAAAGGGGTTTGTTATTGACATGAAATTATGTAACATATCTAGAGGTGTTGATATGGTTTCCCGTTTCAATTCAATCAGATTAAATCAGTGAAAATAGGAGAGTATGGGATTCTTTTTTTTTTACAATGGAGGGGGCACTGATGCACCTAGTCTTCATATGAAGGTAGCAAATATATCTTGTAAAAATTTCGTCTTAATTATTAATTTCGATTCAGTTGCAATTAGTGTCGGACTGTTCGTAGTTGAGACGAGACAGCTTTCTATTTGTTCGTCCTTAGTTTACTGTTATAAATATTTAAAAATCTCATCTAAAAGCCTTTAATGAGTAAAAAAATGTAAGTGAGAAAAGCATTTAAGCGTTGACAAGAAAAAAAAATCTATTAAAAAACAACAAAAACAAAGACGAGTTAAAATAAAAAAATACATAAGTGAAAACATTACATTTTTATTTTTGTCATTGTTGTGTTGTGCAAACGTTAAGCGTTTTACCCTAAAATTTTTCCAACAGTGCAAGTGCCATTGTTAAATTAAGTGCATTTATTTCTTTTTGCAGATTATTAAATACTGTTTTGCATGCATGATTTTGCGCACCATTGAGATTCCAAATGAGGATATCCTAAAAATAAATGTACATATATTTATTCTTCTAAAACATAGTACAAACTATACAATTTTAGGAAATCAAATAAAATATTCTTCAGTTTTGTATTCTTAACTGCCATAGATTTTTTCTTGAATGAATTTTTATGCATAATTATAATTAATAATTGAATTATCACAATATTATTTTTTTTACTCATATCTTATTATTATTATTAAAACTGATTAACTATAAATTGAAATTTAAGTTAATACATATTGCAAATAGACCTAGCTGCTGGGGCTTCTGACTCTTAAGAGCGTATAAGATTTATATATATATTTTTTTGGTTTGTCATAAGTTCATAACTAATGAAACAGTCATTAGTAAGAATTGTTTAAAACCTTAGATTTTCAAGTTATGTAGGTTTCTAAAGTTGTATATTTTTCTGAGGTTTTTTTGGATCGATAATCCCATTCCTAGAATGTGTTCAAAACTTCATGGCAGCCCGTACGAAATGGAGGGTTTTATTTATTTTTTGTTGCTGGTGTATGGGAGTAGCGTGTCATAGTCGTAATCTTACCAAAGAAGTGTTCATCTGTCTTGAAAATGAGGTTGGGTAGAGTGACTGGGATTTATCAATGTTGATAAATTTGTAAAAGTGTTGGTAATCCTGCCATTATGTTGATTCGTGAGCATGCATTTCAGATATATTTTAATTTACTCGGTCTATCCAATCCACTATCTGAGTTTCGAATAATTAAGGTAACCCATTCAACAAAATTATTTTATGCTTCCAAACAATTTGTGTTTGTTTTATTTTGTATGTTGATTGGAAAAAGGTTTGTTACATATACTTTTCCCGACATTTCGACAGGGATTGCTGTCTTCTTCAATTTAATAAATAAAGTTTTTATTTTGAGTGACGAGAAATTTCACTCTGCTAATTGTCAAAAAGTTATTAATATTCTAATTAATAATGGCTATCCTGCTGTGATCATTCACAATTTCTTGGCAGAATAAAACCCCCCGCCAACAACGCAAACCAAATCCTGATGGCTTCTTCAAAAGTGTTGTATATTTTCCTAACTTAACAGAGAAATCATTAACAAAAAAGTTAAAGATATTCGGTTAGCATTGGCGCACTTTTTTACCAAATTAAAGGTTAAACCCGATAAAGATAAATACCCGGGTGTTATATATAGGATTCACTGCAATGTTAAGACTGGTGAATCTTACAATTTATGCTATATTGGTACGACGAAACAATTTCTTCTTCAAATCATAGATCTGACATCAACACCAACAATCCTGCAACAACAGCACTCGCTAATCATGCTATCGAATTTGGCCATTCTTCAGATTTTGAAGGTGTCAAAATTCTTCAAATTGAAAAACATACTTCGAGGGTATAACGCCCTCAAAACACTTCATATATTGAATAACAAAAAACAACATGAATCGTAAGCAGAACACACAAAACATCTCAGCGGTATTATGCTCGTCACCTAGACAATTACATACTTCCCTCTACCTATCTCTTTAAGTTTTATCTTTTAGTTTTAGTTTAAGACTAACATAAAAAATAATGCAAATTATTTTTAATATTTTAAAAGTGTAAGTTTAACTTTCATTGTTTGGTTTTGTTGTATAACTTTGTAATAAAATATACATACATATTCTCTTGTACTATGTAATAAAAAGTCCCCCCTGAAAAAGACAGCAATCCCTGTCGATACACCGGGAAAAGTATATGTAACATATTTTGTTTCATTGCTAAAATTACTGTGACCTAAAAGGCGGAAGGAAAAGCTTTTCAAATCAACATAAATATCCAAATTCGTCAATAATTTAATTTCTTAATGTTTTATTTTATCTCATCATTATTTAATAATATTCGTAGAAGGCTGTTACGCAGGAGTTTCCATTTCCGCTGCTCTTACTCGTACCTAAAGACAAAAATACAGTATGCACTTGCGAGAAAGTGACAAATTCTCGAAGAGAACCTCTTATCCAGAGATCCAAAATAACCGTTGACCTTTATTTCCAATCGGTTTCTCACTGAGATTTATTTAATTCGCCAATTTCATTTTGGTCTTGGTTTGTGATTTATTTTTAAAAATAAATTTTTTAGGTCTTTGGGTGAGATTTATCATTTATGTTCAGAAATATCTCTTATCTGTTGACTTATTTAACTAAAAATAAATGGAAATGGTTAACCTTAAACCTTTTCCGTAGAAAATAAATCAAAAATGGTTAAAATGATACATTATGTTATTTTCTTTATTTTGCAAGTAAAAACACAAAATATATTACTTCAGTCACAAAAATAAAACCTTTAACACTTGATAGTAAACTTGTGTTATTTCCATTCTTGAAATTTGGTTTCGGCACTTTCACTAATCAGTTAATTCTTAAGTATTAAGCCTAACCAAAAGTAAACTCCCAAAAGTTTTTGAATTTAAATTGTATCTTCTTTCACTAAGTATAAAACTTAGAGAAGAATTTATTTTTATTCTTTATTTATTTATTTATTTTTATTCTTTATTTATTTATTTATTTTTATTTTTTTCTCAGCAATAAGTGGTCACCGGTTAACCAAAACCTAAAAAAATCAAAATAAAAGTTTCTCTCTGAGAAACCGAAAAAAATAAAATTTAAGTAAACTGGTTATTAAGTGATCATTTTTGTAAATCTCAACAAGTGAGAGTAATTTAAGAGACCTTTCAAAAGGTTGAGATTTACTTTTGATCTCTGCTCTTATCATAGAAAGGTACAGACTGGGCAGAAAATTGTAGGTCCGCGCTATCCGATTGTATTGAATTTCATGTGACGGGGTTTCTGTAATTTTCATCAACAAGACTATATGAATTTGAATATGTTAAGGATATTCAAATTCATAAATTTAAACTCAGTAGTTTAAAAAAAACTAACAAAACTTGAATTTCTTTGACAACAAGGCTGAAATCAACAATTAACATTTTTTTTAATAGGGAATAGGAACACTTTTTGCTTGTGCATATTTGCTATCGATGCTCTTTCGATGTCTACAGTTTTCCAGAACGTTTATGATCTGGATGACTTACTAACATCAATCGTTGTACTTGTGGGAGATCCCAATCAAATCACGTGGAAATATTTCAAGAAACATTTATTGAAGAAATATTGTTATAAGGACAAAAACGATTAAAAAAATGTGTTTCTAAAAAATTTTAACATACTTCAATTTATAAGAAAAAAAAAACAATATAAAATATTTAATATGCATCAGAATCAGTAAAACCTCGAGCTTCATGTAAAAAGTTTCATGAGATTCTAGTGTTCTGTTAAGCTTTATATTTTTTTTCCGATAAGGTACTTCAACTGGATGAGAAGTACATATATGAAATAAACATATTTTGGTAAATTGTTGTTGCATGCTTTATGCCATTAACTGGATAAGAATCATAAAACAATTCTTGCTTAGTGCTGCTTAATTTTGGTGTTTCATACTCTTAATAAAATATGTACGTAAAATCCATTTCCTTGGCGGGCAGATTTCCAATCAATGATTAAAAAAAGAAACAAGTTACTTATTTTTATATATTTTTTCGATGACAAGTTATATAGAATTAGTTAATTGCTCAATTCTTTTATAAACAAATTTACAAACATACCCGCAGTGTTCCGCTGTTAATAAGGTCAATATTTCTCGTAATAAACGAGCCGTATTTTAATTCGTTTATCCAGTACTTCGTTTCGGAACATTAACAAGTAATACTGAGAGAGGAATTTGAATTGCCAACTACTTATTTTTCCCTCGGTAGCCATTCTCCATTTTTGCATAGTGAGATTGCAGTATACAAACATTAAAAAAAAAATTCAGATCAGAGTATCGATACTCGTAGTCCAAAACTATAAACAGCAACCTCAAATGCCATCTGCGATGAGGTTTCTAGAACCAATTTATTATTCTCTTTTCGAGTAGCAGTTTACTTTAATTTGTTTCCTGTTTTATTTTAGCTCACCACATAAGCTTATGACCTTGACTAATAAAGAACATAATTTATCATATACATATGTATGTGAATATTATAGCAACATGATATAGCCTTTTCTAACTCGACCTTCAACTTCGAATTCGTTTTATAAATATATTATTATTCACCACGTACATAAGGTAGTTGAAACCAAAGTTTAGCTAGGAGTTTTATGAAAACTTCATTGAGATTGGTTAATGTTCAGTTTATGTACTGCACGAAGAAAGATAAACCTAAATCTTTACTCTAACAAATTATATTTCACACTTTTGTGTTTCATTTTAACATAATAAATTATAAGCACCCTTACAAGCAAAAGAAGAAAAAATCAAATTTGTATTGAGCAACCATAATAATAATTCGGTTAAATGACCCAAATGTTACCCGAAATAGAACGGCAAAAAATACAAATATAAACTCGGTGAAGCATGAACTCTTCTCGATTTAAATTTAAAGCAACGCAATTTTTTTACACTCCTTAAAACATTTAAATAGAAAATCAAATAAATTTCGTTCTATGAAATACTAAATTAATTATAACTTTCATTTGCAGCTCAACAATGGCCGTAAACGTTTATTCAACAAATGTAACGACGGACAATCTGTCCAGACATGACATGCTTTCCTGGGTCAACGATTGCTTACAAGCACAATTTTCAAAAATTGAAGAACTCTGTACAGGTTAGAAATAATAACATTTAATTCACCTTAAGACTAAGTTATTTATTTTTGCTTAATTCACTGTCGTTTATTTTCAGGTGCCGCATATTGTCAATTCATGGACATGCTGTTTCCTGGGTCAGTGCCAATGAAACGTGTCAAGTTTCGTACAAATCTCGAACATGAATACATTCAGAATTTTAAAATTCTGCAGGCTTCTTTCAAAAAGATGGTAGTCGACAAAGTAAGTAGTTTATTTTTTAAAATAACCCACCTTTTCTAAATTGAATGTGATGTAAATTTGTATTTTAAAAGAGAGTCCGTTATTTTATGTCAGTGTGTTTGTTGTACTAAAGAACAAATAAATAATGCACTTTGCAACATTTTGTTCTATTATCTCTTTTTCGTATCTTGTGATTGTACACGTACATAGATAATACCGGTCGATAAATTGATTAAAGGACGTTTCCAAGACAATTTTGAATTTCTACAATGGTTCAAGAAGTTCTTTGATGCCAATTACGATGGGCGTGAGTATGAACCATTAATAGCTAGAGGTGGCATAAAATTAGGTCAAGGTACCTCTGGTTGTGGTGCCAGCATCGGCGGTGGTATGTGCGGCAGTAGTGATCCGATTGAAAAACGTCAGATACAACAGCCAAGCAGATCAACACCTAGGACAACAGGACATTCAAACAGTTAGTTACAAAAAAAAAAAAAAAAAAAAACAAACAAATATGATTTGTTCAATTGATTGATTCGTGGGCAATTGTGATGGTCAAAGTTTTTGCTGTCACTATATGTATACCTACTTGCGATTCGAAACCAAGAGTAACAAGCGTGAAGCACGATTTTTGTTTTATAAAAATGTGTATAATGTACATACTACATACATATGAGTTTGCATGATTTTCAAAATGAGATTGGCCTGCTATCCTGATTCATTTAACTATTCTTTAATTAGATTATTTTGAATCATGAAAACTTGGGACACCCAATCAATTTTGAATTTATGTTTGAAAGTCATAATAATTTGCGATTAGTTTATCACTCAATCCCTTTCCATGTTCATACAAATATTTGCACACATCATGTTTGAAAAATTCACCCACACAACATTGTAGAAATTAAATTTAAGTTACTTCTTTTCCTTGTATACTTTATGGTGACTGTCTTTCTTGCCTTTACAATAATTTAAAAACTTAAATGTCAAATCATACATATACATATAGCCTACCGGAATTAAATGCATAGATAAAAATGTGTATACATATTTAATGAGTGTTAAACATTGTTATTATGCAGACTGATTTCAGTTTTTTTCTTAACATCTTTTTAAGGATTATAGTAAAAATTAATTAATTGTATTCCTTTATTTAAAAAAAAAAGTTGTTCAAGAACAAAATTTCAAAATTTGAACTCCTAAAGTTCCAATAGAACCCTGAGGAATTTTCAATTAAAACCCTTTCCGGAAACTGCAGTTTTTTTTCTTTTTTTTTGTCAGTTTATTTTCACTTTAGAATGTCGGTTGAGAACTGGCGCTCATTGTTAATGGGCAAACTTGTTGTCCAGCTGTCATTCATCGTCGATGAAATTATCTGTGCAGTAGTGCGAGGAAGCAACATTTTTTTGTCATGCAAAAACTATTGGATATTTTTTAAATTTGGTACTTAATAACAAAGCGACCGCAAGAAATGTACTCAAATATATATTAATAATATGTATTTATGTACGTACTCAAACTTTTGACCTTGAAAATTAAGCGAGAAAATGTAACCGCGGGACTACTAGTTTAAAAATAAAATTAAAATAACCTGAATAAACTACCGCATTTTCGTTATTTAGTTTTTTTTTAAAGCTATGTACACTACAGGCCAAAAAATTAAGTCCACCTTCTTTTTAAAATATCCCCAGGCCATCACAGAACCACCTCCATGTTTGACGGTAGAAATAGAAGTCCGGTTTGAGGGTTCCGCAATGGCACGTTGAACGCAGTCTTTTGAAATCTTCAACTGCGAAGCAATTTCCCGCTGCCATTTGCCTTCTATAATAAGAGTCATGATTGCTAAACGTTTTTCAATTGTGCTTTCCGTAACTTATTTTCGCATTTTGAACTAGGTGTTTACTCAATAGGTAAAGAATCTTAATATATGCTTATGATTTCAAAGTATGGTTTTGAAAATCTTTTGTAGTCTAATAATGTATAATTATTAAAAACGTAAATACTTCTCAATAATCCATATAATAGGTTTTTTCACAATTATAAACAAAATGCCCTTATTTATAAAAATCTGGATTAAAAATCTAACTCAATTGAAAGCTCAAGTGACCTCAACTCCAAGGTGCGTTTCGCTTGAGCTTTCAATTGAATTAAACTCAATCACTCCCACTTAAACCGAATAAATTTTCATATCTTCATTGCTTAAAAATCTAACTTTTACTACCTTAACCTGTTTCGTATTGTTCTACTAAAAAACAAGGCATGAATGAATTCATTTGACTACGTTGGACTCAAACTTTTCGCTTGCAGTGCATGTATGTTAAAGGGAAAACAACTTACTCCTCCTTCTTGTCGTCATCAAAACAATAAAAAAAAAATAATTGGAAACAAATCCATTTTTATTAATCTGTCAATCGTCTTTAATTGACAAATTTAATATCAAAATGGACAAATATATTTTCTACGTCCGCCAATATAAAAATATCATTTTGTTTGTCAACTAAGTTTTTTCCAATTATCTTTTAAAATTCAATGCGCTTTATTGGCAGATTATTTGTTATTTCTTCATACATGTATATCCAATTCGTCATTTTGTCAACTGACGCAAATAATCATTTTTCTTCCAGTTTCAAAACGATTAATGGAAACCTACAAGCATACATAGAAGCAAATTGAATATTCAATGCACTTGAGCTTGTCATCCCACTACTATTTGTTTGTATGAAAAATTAGTAAAACTTCGAATTTCATCTTACATTAAATTTCTCAAAATTCACTTTGATCCTTCTTTCAAATAAAAGGGTGGCTACTCTTAATAAGACCTTGAAAATGAAAAAAAGGCACCCTCTTTTCAGCATGAAAACATTGTTTTTTCTCAACATAATCTCCTTTAAGGTCGATACACTTCATCCAAAATGTCTCCAAATAATACGATGCCTCGAGTCGCTCAAAATATGTGTTTATTTCAACGATTACCTCTTCATTTGAACCAAATCTCTTACGGCGGAGCCATTTTTTCATGTTTAGGAACAAGAAATAGTCCCAGGAGACTAAAGCAGGGAAATATGCTGGATGAAGGAGGAGTTAAAAAAATAACTCATGCAATTGCAATTTTTCTTGGTCAAATGCGGAAAATTTTGCTTCAAATCGGCTTGGAATTAATCGAGGGGTCTGCGTAATATGCACTGGTGATCGTTTTACTGTCGCCACGACCTTGTTTTCTGACAAAACTAACTTTGAACTTGTTTGCGGACAAGCTCACCTGGACCTTGTTTGTCCACCTATTGTTTTGACCGTTTCTTGACCTCTGGGCTCTATTAATCTATGGTTACGGAAGGGCGGACGAACATCGCCAAACACTCCTTTGAATTTGTCAAACGATTGTGTTTGTTATCGATAGCAAAATCGACACCAAGCTTGCGGAAGTATTTTTTTTTTGTGATAAGCCTATTGTCTCTTCAAGCTCGCACACCTTTACTCACCGTCAATTAAGAAACTGTAGATTTATCAACCATTCCTGGTGTTGAACGACTGCCCGGAAATTAAGTAAACCACTGGCGAATGGTTTATAAAGGAGAGTCGCCAGAATTCTGTCAAGCTTTTGTTTGGTTTGAGCATGGTGGTTTTTTCTCGTAATAAATAATGATTAATGAGCCCTTGAAATTCACTTTTTCCCTATATAATTCGTATGGAAACTCCTATGAAGAATGCTGATTTTTTCATGGTGCATTAATGCAACATGAAGATGGTGGATTTTTGTAATTAATCAGTTGCTGAACTTTGTAAGATTTATAAATTTTTTGAATCATTATTTAAATCAGTTCAGTAGGTATAATAAAAGGTTTCTTTATCTCATGGTATGTTAAGAAGCAACATTGATCAAACTTACATTATCAATAGATGATTAATTTAGTTTTGAGCACACATATTTACTGATTAACAATAGATTGAAGCTCGGAAAACATTCAAAATTGTCAATAGTCCATGCATAATTAATTTTTGTTTTAATTAAATTCGTCATTCTCTCTTTTAAAAAACTAATTTTATGTCTTCATTATTATTTTTTTCTAATTTACTAACAAAAAATAACCTTCATAATATTATGTACATTCAAATTATTGATCCTTTGTTTTTATTATCGTTTCTTCTTCACTCTCTGGCTGCTGCTACTTTTTATTATTTTGTTTTTGTTTTATTTTTCTATTTTAAATTTTTATTTTTAGATTATACCAATTGATAAACTAATTAAAGGTCGATTCCAAGACAATTTCGAATTCCTGCAATGGTTTAAGAAATTCTTCGATGCCAATTACGATGGCCGTGACTATGATGCCAGCGGTGCAAGAGATGGTGCGCCTATGGGCTTTGGTTCAGGATCTGCACCCAAAAATAATTTCGGTGCTAGCTCAAATCCTACTCCCTCGTTTAGAAAACCAATGGCTGCGCCATCAACACAAGGAGCAAGTCGCCCAGCTGCTACGCGGCCGAGTATGTTTCATAATATCACAAATCATGTTTTTTTTTATAATTTTTATAAACAAAATCTATTTATTTTGTTTCGCATGTTTTTTTTATATCACTTTAAAAAGGTTTGCAAAACTTTATTTTTGTTGCAGAAAGCTAATGGTCAAATTAAGTTTCTAAATTTAAATGTTAAAAAGTTATCATAAAATATATGTTTCTCATAAGTTATGTCTAGACCATCTGTGGGGGTAGTACATATGTTTTGTTTATATATGTATTATAATTTAAACAAAGAAATCTTCAAGTGGGTCTTAAAAACTTAATAATAGAAAGTATAGGAATTTAGATAAAGAGCGCAGCTGGTTCGTGCCTGAATGTTGGCAATATCTTGAGGAGTATGTTGTATTAGATCTGTGCTTTGACGTAGCCCCGAATAAAATATTCTAAGCGTGTCAAATCGCATGCAAATTGCGGCCTGTTCACAAATCCTCAGCGCGAGCTGATGTGGTCGGAAGCTAATACTAACTTTCATAATCAGTTTTAATAAATTTTAAACGTAGGAATGAACAATCGATAAATAATTAAACTGCAATCTATTGCTTATATGAACCGAGGAAAACTATAACTTCTATTGAAGGACACATGGTAAAAAAATGTGTTTTAAATTTTTCAAAAATTTGTTTTTCCTTGAAGTTCGAAACGTTTCAGGTTGGTGGGACCATCGATAAAAATGCATCAAGTGCTTGTAACATATTTCTGTTCCCAAAACTAAAACCACCGCTCCCGGCAATCCGATTTGATTCCATAAAACATTTCGTAAATCATAAAACAAAATTTGTTGAAATTCATACTGACAAATAAATAAAAATTATCTTCTTTTTTTAATGTACATATATAAAATATATATTATTGAAATAAAAAATAACACAAAATTGTAATAAATTATGTAAAAGCTATTTTATAAACCAACAACATGTATTATAAATAATTTTTCACAAATATGTACATAATTGTATTTTACCAACAATAACAAAGTCGTGCTTTACGTCGAAACAATATTGAAACAATATTTATTGCTCTTAAAAGTAAAATTTTAAAATCTTAAATATTATATGTTTTTTAATTAATAATTTGTTTAAATTAAAATAATTTAATTGCTAATTGTAAATTTAAATTTATCAGCAGTTGTATCTAAAGTCCAACCACGTGCACTAGTTAGTAGTTCTCGGGGTATATCACAACCAACATCATATGGTGTAGCTAAGAAGGCTGCGGAGCCAGTGAATCAAGTATCAAATCAACAAATTGAAGTACTGTCAAATCAGGTAAGACATTTTAATTTTTACTTATGTATGTATTTGTTGATATGAATTTCCTTTTCAGATGATGGATCTGAGACTGAATATGGAAGGCCTTGAAAAGGAAAGAGATTTCTACTTTAGCAAACTGAGAGACATTGAAATTTTGTAAGTTGCACTTCTCCTTTTAAAATATATACCGACTTCATTCTAATGAATATTTAATTACTTAGATGTCAAGATGCTGATGATGGAGAATCCCATCCTTTAGTGCAAAAGATCCTAGATATTTTGTACGCAACAGAGGTAAATTGAAATAAAACTCAACTAAAATTTATGCTTAAAGCTAATGCAAATTTAAACAAGAAATGGATAAGTGTTGTTTGCACTAGCTTAAGCATTTTACTTTTTCATTTCATTCAAAAGTTATTAATTACATAATATGTGCTTTGAGAGTGAAAAATGTTTGTAGTAGTTAAAAAAAATAAATAAAATACATTATGTATAAGAATTGTATAAACTAGTATTAGTAACTAGCTTACACACAATGGTGATACACATTGAATGAAATGTTTGTTGCTCGTTTTAAAATTACTTCTTTTCTTTTCTTTTACAAACTTGTATATTTTGTTTTATTTTTTCTATTACCATTAATCCATTTGTTTAAAGTTTCGTAAACTAGTCGGCCGTTATGTACCGACTTTAAGGTCAGCCAGACGATGTCGTTAGTGTATGTATTATTCTGGTTTTCTTCATCGAATAGATATTAATTTTATTGATTCACTTGGCAAAGTTTGTTTTTATTTTAATATCACTTTGTTTTGAACATATTCGTAGTTCAAAAACTTAATAAAAATTAATTAATTAATCAATCTGCAAAACAATATATAAATCAACCCACGTTTTCCATTTTATAAAATTCAACTAACGAGTTTCTGCAATAAATGTTAATAATTTAGTCGCCCATTTTTTAATGATTAGCAAAAAGGGTGTTTATAAGAAAGGAGAAAAAATAAGGCATTTTAATTTAAAGGACAACTATTGAATTTAAGGGCATACTAAATCGAGTACCTGAAATGCAAATTGCAATGATTGGCTCGTTTTGAACTCAAAAAATGCATTTCCTTTGACAGTTTAAACTTTCGAATAGTATTGGGTTCTCACTGACGAGACCATAAAGTGTGGTGTGAATTGATTGCAAGTGAATATGACATGTCCTACTTGCCACTCAAAAACTTGTGAAACAATGATACATTTCAACTGTTCTGGATTAACAGATTCATTGAGTGATTGCGAGTCAAAAACAGACTTATATAATGATTGTTAGCAATTTGTCTCTTTTTTTTTGAAATAAGATTTCCTTAGAAACTAATATGGTTCGCATTTGTTTGGCATGGCTTGAGTTTTTGTGAAGGACTCTCAACTGGAAATTAATGAATTCGACATTCACGGAAATATTACATATACATCGGATTTTAAATTAACCAAATAAAGTTGCGAAATTTCGAGACTGTAAGAAACCAAGTATTCTCGTAACAGATTACAAAAACCAGAATTAAATACATATGTGCATGGTTTTTCATTTATCATACAAAATTTTCATTTCCATTTTTAATACGATTAAACAAAGAGTAATGGCTTTAATTGGTACCAAAATGAAGCTAATGAGTAGTAGAATTTATTTACTCCAGAAAATACAAAATTCTGATTTTAACTTTCTTTTACATATCCACTTATATATCATTTCACTGATCGAAATCAATTTCAATGAACAGCTGATTTTTGTTTCTTTAACTTGGAACAAAATCGTTCCACTGAAAGCATTCGATTTTCTAAGTTCTCAAATGTCAGTTTTGCTTTAAATGATCAACTTCTAATCTCAACATCTAGAATTGGTTGTTATCCTTATCAGTCACTGACAGGATCTTTTACTGAACCAATTTTTCAATGATTGCTATAACTGGCTTGTCAAAAAAATGAAGTCAGCATTCCACTCATTTGTTTCAATAATGCATTTCAATGAAAACTGTAACTGGGGCTTAACTCTCACAAGCAAACTTTCTTAAAATTATACGTGGATTTAAATATGTTATATGTTTTATGTATTCAATAAAAGTTCAATTCCGGTACTTTTTGTATATTAATTCATAACTTCTGAAATGAAGAGTGGGAATCAAAGACTCTCGGCTCTATTGAGGTAACCGTCGGAGCGGAACTTTCTCTGCAACGCATCCTTCGTCGGAGATTCAATTTCAGTTCGAAGTAGCTTTCATCGGAAGAAATTTTGCAGAAATCCAGCGACGCATTGCGATGGATGTAAATTTCAGACAGAGATGTGCTTATTAACAGATAAATCGAAAATGCGATATATTTTCGATAGTTTTTTATAAAATAAACACCATCAGCGTTTTAAACCATTAAAAACCGGTGAGAGAGAGTAGTTTATTGTTTATAAAAAGTATTTTTTTTTTCAATTATAATGCGTTTTAGGAAATGTAATTGGATGCACCGATTTTTAAATCAAAACTATCGAATAATACTTTAATCACAATGGAAATATATCAATGCACAAAACAAAAGATCACGAAACTTTTTTTCCATTCAAATATCCATTTTTCTTGGTCCCAATTAATTTAATTGATTGGGCCAGATCTTCACAAACACAGCTACAATTTCTGGTGTCCTTTTGGTGTTATCCGCTCATATTGTTGTGAACTTGTTTTTTCGTTCTGCCTAAGAAAAAAAGTCTATTATAAATAGGTAACACAAGTTAACGCAAATAAAATTAATTTCTTTATTTCTTGCATTTTAATTAACTATTTCTCTAAAAAGAAAACACTTTCCGCAACAAGAACTTGTCGGACGATTTCGGAAAAAAAATTGTTTGTATGTGTCAAAAATAAGATCATTAGAAGTGCTTCATCGCACACAAATGGCATGCGTTGAATTTCGTCGGACAGAATTTCCGATCAGCTGATCGGAGAAATACCATGAAGCAAAATGTCTCCGATTCGTAGGAAATCGGCTTTGAGTATATATAATATGGAGGGCTCGTTTCTATTCCAAATGCGTGACTATCATAGGGGGCGCTACTCAAATTTGTGTAAGACAAAGTTATTGCCGATTGCTTCATATCACATGTGACGGAGAACTATATGTGAGGAGAAGGTAAGCACAAATCGGAGGATACGGCTGTATCCTTAACTTACAGAAAGTGAGACAGCGACCCCTATCACAACTTCAAGTACTACAATGCATTAGGGATAGGAACGAGCCCTCCATATTATATATACTCAAAGGAAATCGGAGAGAATTCCGCTCCGACGGTTACCTCAATAGGGCCGTCTGTCAATTGAAAGTGATCACTGATCAGATAAAAATTGTGAGAAACTAAATTCGCACACAATTTCTTCTAAAGAAATTCACAAATACTCAGGTAAAATTTTGTAGTTTCTTTATTCTGGGAAATATAATTTTATTTTCAGAGAAAAAAATAATAGAAGATATTGGTAACCCACGCTAACTTTTTCGGACAAGTTTTTTATTGCTGTGTTTGCTCATTTTTTTTTTTAAATAATATTAACCAACCGCCATATTGAAATAAAAACAAGAAGATCTTGTTGATAACCCATGTTATTTCACATTTTCAATTTAATAACTTAGGACTAAGCCTCGTATAATTTCAAATTATTTTCAGCCATGCATTATTTTACGATTTTAATTTTAAAAGTAATATAAAAAAATGGTACAAAAAACTGTTTAGCTTGTTTTGTATGCTTTTTGTTGTTATCTTATTGAAAAATATAATTTCCCAAAGACACTTTTGAAGCAGCAGTATCTGTAGGCCAAGTTTCTTTTTAAAAATGCAATAAAATGAACAAAATTAATTTTTTTTACATATACATCTTATGACTTTATTAATAAAAGCAAATATTCCCATTAATTATGGAATACAACGTCGTTCAAGTGGCTGGTCGTGCGCCTTCAATTTCGAGTTGATGTTCGTGGAATGAGTGTCACACTCTCGCACAGTACGACGACGGGTACCGTGAGTGTTGTCCACTAGCTTACTAGTCTCACGAACTTTTTGCACAAACTTGCAAAACTTGGGTGCTTCATTTCGGCCAAAACTTATTTTCAAAAACCGCACTGTTTGGGCCACACAGCACTCATATTGGAAATAAGGTTTCAATATTTCCCAACGTTGTTCAAGCGTAAAGCGATTAATTTCGTTTCACGGAGGTATGATACTGACTTTCTGTCAAGAACCAAAACGAAAATTCAGCAAATAAACGGCCATTCTGTATTTAGTAACAACTTTTAACCAACTAAGCCCTTTCTTCTTAAACTTCTTGTGGATTTAAATGGATATACTTGACATTTTTATATAACGCTTAGACCACGATCACTAATGCCATAAATAAATATATCAACATTGAATGTTAAGAACTTTAACGCTGATACCTTTATGTTTTTTGCTTGATATTGAGCATAATCATGCACATGCTCTTTCATTTGATTGAGAACCCACTAATCAATATTAAATTGTCTTTTGAGGAGCATATTATATACAAATTAATAAATTTTTGATATATACATATGTATGTATTCAAATGCTACTAACATTATATTTTTTATAAAAAAAATGATAAGTGGAGTTTGCCCCTTTTCACTCTAAGCAGACGATATGTTCATATGAAACATATATTAAATTATCTATGTATCTTTGTTAAGAGTTTTTTGGACGCAAGGTATGGATATGATGGAAATACGAGCATGAACATTATGTTTTACTTTTTACTGAGTAAATATTTCTTTATCGGCATGCTAGGTAGTGAACGAAAGCAATTCATGAGAAATTTAAAGAATAGTTAGATAATAAAAACAAACAGTTAGTAATTTAAATAATGAGTTCTTTTTTTAATCAATAAGCATTTTTCAATTTCCGAATTCGATTTTCACTTTCAACTATTTTGTATATTATTTATTTCCAAAACCACTTAAGAGCACGCCAATTTTTCAAATTCTTTCAAAACTATGATTGATCTAAATTCGTTTTATTGAGGCGTAAAAGTTTCCTAAGTGGAGAAAAGTTAAATTTTCTTAAATAAATTATAAATGCACACATTGAAAATATAATCCACTTTCGATGCGTCGAATTTTTTAAAAAAGTAGTTCAAATTTTTCGCACTTTTTCTCATAGAATGGGGGCGATGCCGCACAGACTGTTCAATCTAATTTTGATCTGATGTCAATTTAAGAAAATAAAAATAAGAGGACTTTTAATTATTTATGGGAGAGCAACAACACTGACAACTACTGATCTGCTTTTGACGTCTTAATTTGACGCCTGCGAATGTTTTGCACATGATATTTAACTTTTTAAAATACTTTTTGAATAATTTTAATTTCTAATTAAAAATTTAATTTACCTTTTGATGAATGAATGCATTTTTATTTAATCTACACGGAGTGGTTCAAAGAAGTAAAAATGGATTAACATATAACGCAGGTAGAATTAATATTTTTTTTTTATTTTGCTTTTTTTTGCTTGCATGTATTTCGGTTTTAAGTAAAATCTATCTAAATATTTTTTTTTATATTTTCCAATTAGAGAATCTATGGTTTGGTTTGGGGTGACGGATATTTCCTTCAAAAAGTTTATTTCTTGCACAAATAATTATTCACTCTTTTGTGCACTTTTATGTAAATAAATTTGTGCAATAATTTATTTAAATTTATATTTAATCTATATGTAATGCGATGTATTACAATCGAAAAATTAATCGTGCTTTGATTTGCCACAATAATTCATTCTGAATAAAAAATAGTTCTTCACAATTAGCATATTCCGTTAGTCAGAACTTGCATACAGCGAAACATTTAATCAAATTTTATTATCACCAAATATAAATAACTAAGGATGTTTTTAATCGTATTTTGTGTACGGCTAAACATTTTACTTGATGCCAAACAAAAACAATCGGACGTATCTAATGTTCACATTTATCGGAGATTTAAAGAGCTGAATCAGATGTTTCTTGACCCACGCTAACTGAAATTGTTTTGATAATAATAATGGTAGAAACTTCCCTATTTGATAATCTATTTTTAGAAATGTGTTTAAACAAAGTTGATATCTTGTTCGAGTCGCTAGATATCCAATTTCTAAGCCTCTTAATTTTTTCTTATGCGTGCTAATTTTTGACTCGATTTTCTTAACAATTGTTCATATTCTGGTAGTCGTTTGACTTAAACGACATGGCTCCATATACGACAATTCGTGGAAAATAAAACGGAAAGTCGTTTTACTGAACTGGTATTTGGCATTTCTAGAACTTTCTGAAATGACTTATAGAATGAAAGTGTGTAATACAAAAAATCAACAAAGTATGTGGAAACCCATAGACTTTATGATAGTTGGGAAAAACTGCAGAGGGTCCAAATGCCATATAAAAAAAAAATGATTTTGTGGTTATAATTAGACCTCGGATTTTGCATACTTCCATATTTTTCGTCGGATTGATACCAAATTTTGTATTTAAGCGTTTTATAGTTCAAATATAACAAATTGTAAAGCATATCGAAAATATGCAAAATATATGCAAAAAATATGCTAAAAAATATGCTAAAAATATGCCATATATATGCAACGTATGCAAAAAATATGCAAAATATGCTAAATATATGCAAACGAATTTCATCGAAAAATTGAATTCCACTCGCTAAATGTTAAAATAGAGAAACATTGACCACTTTCCCTTGTCCATGGTTGAAGGCGGCATCATTTTATGCAGATAACATGGAGGGAATAACAGAGTTAATATAATGTTTATCAACGACATTTTAAATATAGCATAGTGGTCAAAAAAGTGGGTTTTATTCCATGATAAGAATCCCTTTTAGGCCACAACTATTCTTTTGAAAACGGGTTTTCGGTTTTTTACTGGTTAAGGCGGTGGAAAATGAACGAATGGGTTATCGGTTAGAATATTGTTTGAAATTAAAAAAACATCAATATGAAGGTTTTTATAATTTTGAATTTATAGTTTTTGAATTATTATTCAAAATAGCCTTTTTGGCCTTTAGTCCACAAAAATTGGCGTTTTGTCCATGGACTTATCAGTTGACTGTGAAGACCTTGTCAATACGCAGTTTTTGTTAAATTCAGTTCATCTTACATCGATTTTTTGACAAAAATCCACACCAATGTGAACTATATCCAACCAAGATTAAAATTGTAATCATTAACTTTGGAAAATTTTGCCCGTGGCCTGGCATTGATTCTATATGAAGGTTTTTATAATACAATTTTTGTGGACTAAATGCCAAAAAAGCTATTTTGGAAAAATCAATATGATTTTTAAAAAAAATTTAAAAATTTAAGATTACAATTTTAATAATGCTGTTAATAATTTTCCAAACCAAGCATTTGGAAAAGTTTTTTCTGTCACATAATAAGGTGTAGGAGTCACTTTCACAATAATGGAACATCCGATAACCCATTATGTTTGAAAACGACGGTATGCATTTACTTTAGTTTGGTAAAATAAAATTCTTAATTTACGTTTTAGGTTCTTGAAACACTAGATCCAGAAGATGCTGAATCTATAAAGCTGTCAGAAGAACTAATAAAAAAAAAAACTATATCGCGATTTTATATATATAAAATCGAATTTCGAGAGAGTTGCCGAAATAATAACTTCCTTAGAAGCGAAGGGTCTACCATTAGCAAAATCAATGAATTTATTTAAGGAAGCTTAAAACATTATTCACAATATAAATGGTGAATTTGGAATGAATTTAAAAGAGAAATTTGAAGCCATTTAGAAAAGAAATCCAGATTTTAATATTATTTCAAAAATAAACAATATTTTAAATCTAAATGCTGAAGATTTGTCTGGACTTTGCCCCGTCACTAACGAAAATATCATCAAATATAAATTTGCTCCAGTTACTTCCTGTGACGTTGAAAGAAGCTTTTCTGCTTACAAAATAGTTTTTGGAGAGAAACGTCAAAGCCCCTCAATTAATAATTTAGGGAAAATTATGACTGTATACTGTAATACCAATTATCTTGAATAATTTCTAAAACTGTAAAACATCTTATGTACTTGCTCTACTTTAATATAAACTCTATTTAATATCTGACAATAATTAGTAAAATATATGTACATACATATATACCCCCCTCTGAATCGCTTTTATATTATTTTTTGATCTGTTTAACACAGGTAATTTTTGCATGTTTTGCATATTTTTTGCATAGTTTGCATATATTTGGCATATATTATGCATATGCAATTCATGCAAATATGCAAAAAAAATTAAAATATGCATATCGTTTTCAACTGTATTTTCAATGACTAAAACAATGGTGTCATCAGAATTCACCTATCTTAATCCTTCAAAAATATGCAAATATGCAAAATCCGAGGTCTAGTTATAATAGTTACAACGGGTGCATAAAATTGTTATCATTGGTTTTGTATGCATGCCAGAGCTCGCTTTTGGATTTCACTGGGAATATTTATTGATGCTAACTGCTGCCTCACTTTCAATGAAGAATACATTCCACTAATTTACTACTTCGGTTGAATAAATAAGTTCTTTCATTCTTCCCCATTTACAAACAAATCCAATACTCTAAAGTCAGGAGATATTGAAAGCCAGTTCCGTTAGAAAAATTATGAAGCTTGTTTAATTAGAGAAACGTCCTCAAATAGTTCTAGTAAATCGTAAATCCTTCCTTAAACGATCAGCGTACTCTTTATATGAACAATTCTTAACCTCACCACCGTAGTGGGCCGGAGCGCCATTCTGTTGGAAACATTATGAAGCTAGTTGAATTAGAGCAATATCCTCAAATAGTTCCAGTAAAACGCTTTTAGTTTGTAGATTGTTTCCAATTACACCTGTCCCTATATTGACGCTGAATTTTTGTTGCAATGATAACTGTCTCCTTCTGTGTGGATTTTCCGCAAATAGAGTATGAAGATTGTGAAAATTTGTGATCCCATCTTGAAAAAATTCAAATTCGTCCGTCCAAAGAATTCTGCTTATAAACTTATTGTAATCCAAGCTCTTTTTCAGCAAGCAGTTAGAAAACAGTGTTTCTTTTCGGCATCACCTAGAACAAGTTCTCACACAGATCTATGGTTGTATGGATAAAGAATATCCAAGTAGTATAATACAAAATTTATATGTAGACACTTTCAATTGTAAAGCTAAGCGTCTGATACTGATTGATGGAATGTTTTATTAGTTTCCAGTAATATTTCATCAGTCGATATTCCTCTCACTTGTGGAGCTCTTGAATCAGGTAGGGTATTTGAAACTGCTCTAGTTTTTTTTGAAACCTTCGAAGAGATATTTCGTCTGCTTCGTTATAAGTAGCTGTATCAGCTAGATAATGACGACAATAGCGATGTTTATTACGAAAATTGAACCCAATGAAAGAAATTTGCTTGGCTAACAAAAAATGAGGAGGTTTAGAAATTGAATATCTGACGACTCGAACACAACTTTGTTTAAACGCTGTTCTAAAAATGAAGTCGCAAATGTAGTTTCTACCATTAGTATTAAAAAAGCAATCTCCGTTAGTATTTTCTTTAATCCCCAATAAATTATGTCAAAGTTGGAGATAGATTTTCTTAGAATATAATCAAGAATCATTTTCCAAAATTTCCTTTACGAATTAGAGGACATCCTGTAGAATATCATTCTCGTAACACTTAAATTTAAATGCAAAAACTCCCCTCTCAGGATATATTTTGTTTACTTTGACCAGTGAGCACGAAATACACAAATATTAATTTAAAATGTTTGCATTTCATTCAAATTCAGTTCACCATGTTTCCATTTTTATCACTCGATAAGTTTATAATTATGGGCACTCACAAATCAATCACGAGCACTTGCCGCAATTCTGTGGTTTTTAAAACCGTCATATTGAATTAATAATGCATTTGAAAACAACTTTAACGAAGTAATTCATCGAAACTATTAGCACTTCATTTTAAAGAATGCAAATAAAAATCGTTTATGCAGACATTTCTTGTCACTAGTGTTTTCAGGTATATAAGCATTTTCAGTTCTGAACAAACAGTTGCAGTCAACAAAATAATTATGCATATTATCAACAAAAGTGATCCAAAGCATCGAAATTACTTTTTAGGTATCAATCAACAAAAAATAAATCAATAACGAAAAATAAAACTGATTTTGCATGCAAAATGTATGTTTGTTTCATTAGAATAAAAATTCTGCGTTGCATACATATGTATGCATGTACTGTACATATGTACATATGTATTACGAAAAACTTATATTTCAAACCAAAGCTTTATGTTATGTGTTATTCAAGAAAGAGTAATTGACTTCCAAGAAAAGTAAGAGTGCAAAGCATATAACTTAAGACGCAACAAAATATGTATTATGTTATAATGAAACCAATCGATAAGTTGTAATTATTTGAGGCTAAATTACGAGTATAATTAGCATCAGCAAATACAACCTAATGTCAAAACGAAACGAGAAAAAAATATGAGATGAAAAACAAGCTACCAGAACGGCTAAGATGAGAAGCACTTTTCATGAAGAGATATTCTTTCAATCAATCAATTCTCAAAGATATTCTTAGAGGATTGTCACTTGCTCGCAAGATGCAGTACATCTATCAAAACATTTTTTTGTTTTTAGGTGCCAGCGGCTGGGATTCTAACCCAGACCTTCTACTCCAAGAGGTACTCGCATAATATGATAGTTAGGCGTTTTGCATAAGATGCTATGGGGGTGGCCGTGGCGCGATGGATGTGTGCTCGCCTGTCAACCTCATGATCACAGGTTCGATCCCTGCCGTCGTCTATGTCGCTTTAATTCCATTAAAAACCTTCTAAAAATTGTCATCAATGGGTTGCTGGTTTACTCATTACATGTTGTTCAGGCATAACACTAACAACATGTAATTGAGTGAATTATAAGCGACATAGAAATAAGACACGGCATTTCTCCGCTTTAGCTCAGCCGCCATCCCTGGAGATAAAAATATCTGAGACAACCACCAACAGTCTCAGAACATCGTGCCACACATCTTTCCTATCCTTCTTTCTCTTCATTAACTTCACGCCCGCGCTGTGTTGAAACATTTAAAGGGTAATCATAATCCCTTGAGCGCGGGTAGATTATAAAAAAAAAAAAATGGAAATATAAACTGATAGGAAATAGTGAGAGCTGGAACTTGGGCCTCGTTGTCAACAAGCTATCGCGATACAAAATGTAATTTTAGAAACAAAATTCAATGGAAATTGACTAATTGATTTTCATGATTTTATGCCTTATTTATTTTAGAGATACTATTAAAAAAAAAACAGACCAAGATAACAAATTTCAAAATTTTAAGTGGAGAGCTTAAGTTATGTGTATTTGTATTGTATGTCTTAAGCATTTCCTTAAAAGTATCCTTTATTTGATCTTGGGATTTTAGTTTTCCAAAGTGGAAAATTTTGAATATTTGTTGTACATTTATCGAAAGCTATCAATTTTAAAAACGACATTTTTCAAGCTGACATCCTTTCTTTTACTCCTACCACCAGAGAAAAGAACTTTGCTTTATAATGAGATGTTTTCAAAGACATACCATAGATAAATTATATTCATCACAAAATGCAATTTCATGTTTTTCTCAAATTTTTTTTGATTGTACGAAAAATATATCAATATTTTTCGATAACTTTTTCATATAATCGGGCAATAATGCTGCCATAACTTAACGTTTATTCGTTTACAAAGCGTGAAGAATTTTCGGACTGTATGCATAAACACGATCTTTTCCATAACACCACATATAGTAATCCAATAGCCAAAAATCACGCAATCTTGGTGCCTAGTTTACATCACGGAAACGCGAAATAACTCACCCAAGAAAATATTTTTGCATTAAAGTCAAAACATGTTTTTCGAAATGTGGCACCACATTCATATCTTCGATTTCATGCTAACAAAATTTGTTCAACATTTGGCTATAATGAATGCATTTATGAATTTTCTCTAACACTAACTAACGGCATCCATATTGTCTTTAAATCATGCATTTTGTTGATCGATGGATCTTAAAACATCTGAAACTGAGCCAGCGTTATTGAGTTTGTTAATTTTCACAATTTTAACACGTAAAACGATCCACATTATAAAATGGGAAACGTTGAACTAAATATGTATATACGGGGTATACAACGACAAAGCCTCGGATGATATAAAGAGTAGGCCGAATACAAGTTTGTTTTTAAAAATGGAACAAAATGAACATAATTATGTGTTTTCCATGTATTACGGCTTTATTAGTAATTAATTATGGAACACAACATCGTTCAAGTGGCTGCCTTGGCTGGAGTCAATTGGACCTTGTAAACGAATAATCCGTGATGTTTGTGCAGAATTCTTTTCAGGCTAGTGGAGGTTGTCCACTAGCATACCAGTTTCACAAACTTTTTGCACAACTTCATTTCGGCCAAAACTTCTATTCAAAAACCACACTGTTTGGTCTATGCAGAACTCACTTTGGAAATAAGTTTTTAATATTTCCCAACGTTGTTCAAGCATAAAGCACTCATTTCGTTCCGCGGAGGTATGATACTGACTTTCTGTCAAGATTTCGAGCGGGAAACAGCTCTCAGTGTCAAAATAATCTATAATTTAAAAAGAAACTACTAGATTGCCCACCCTGTATATTTTATCATTTTATGTATGATCTTTGGATAGACTTGGGATTTAAATTGACAATTTTAAGCAAGTATTGAACCGGCATTTTGACAACTTGTCAGTCCTAGAATAAATTGCTCGACAATAAGTGAGCTTAATGAAAAAAAAAAAACCATTGTTAACCGAACAGAGTAACACAGTTGCGTGGAAATTGTTTAAACAATTCATGACATAAAAGTGCAACTTCTTGTTTTATGAGTTTATAAGCACTGAAACAGGGAACTCAAAATATATACATAATGTATTTTAATTCTAGTTAAATAATTTTTCATTCAAATTCAATCACAAATTGGAATGTTTTAATTTTTATTTGAATTCATTGTTTTTATTTGTAGTTCGCAAATCTATAAGATATCTTGTATTTTAGCTTATTTCATTCAAAACGAACAGATCAGCTGGTGCTTTGTTACTCACACATTTACTCGAGAGTCGGTGCAGAAAATAGTTTGCTTAACTTTACGGAACATAAATATGCTTAAGCTTTATCATGACACAATCCTGTATTCTCGTATGTGCCGTTCAGATTCATTTAAATTATTAATAGATATAGACCTTTGCTGAAAACTTTACTTAAGTTTAACGTTTAAACCTGGATTTGATTTCCAATTTGTTATTTTTAAAATTAAATTTTAATAGGTTTTTTGACTACTTATGTACATTACATATATGAAACATGCTGCTTCCATTGGTGATAAATCCATATAAACTATCCTTCATTACAAGTTAAAACCGTCGACGTTACTATACATGTTTTCTAATATGTATGACAGAAAACATGCTATTGCACACCATATTGCTAAATGGTGCTGTCATGTCCATATGCAGGAAAATAGCAGTGAATTCAGTCAATCGTGTCATGTCTACAAACGAAAATTTCGTACTAGTTTTGCTTTATGATTTTATGTCTGCTTTGGCTACCAATTTATTGCAACTGGAGTCGATGGTTTTTGATAACGTAAGCAATAATTATTCACTCTTATTCCGGTAGTCGTTTTAATAAAACGCCTTCAAAACGAGAAGGCTCCGGAGACCACATTTTGGTGTTTAAATAATACGAGAAGGGCAGCGTTCTCTATGTTCTTCACTTTTCTAAGCATTATAACGATAATCGTTTCAATAAAATTCCAATTTTCGTTTCTAGAGTCTTGTCATTTTACTGGCGTTTTAGTAAAACGACAATCGGAATAAGGGTGAATGTTCGTCTTACAATACAAAATATAGGTATTGATATAATTTCGCTTGGTTAGTTATATTTGTTGCTGAATAAAACAAATAGCTTGCATTCACTTTTAACTCATTCACTCAAAATGAAATATTGTAATTGCCAAATATACAATTAAGATATCAGTTTTATATATAAATCTCAATAATTTATCAAATATTAAACTAACTCCAATCATATGTATGTAAGTAAGAGCATTAAAGTTTAAACGGCACATTATTATAGACTGAAAATTCTTAAATACATTTTCACCTCTCGATACGTCTTCTTGCTAACCAACATTAGGTTTCACTTTTTTTTTCTCGCAACAATAAAACTAACAAAAAATAAACAAAGCAAATTTGACTTCAACAACATTAGAAATTCGTCACCAAATTAAACTTAGTTCATAACAAACAAATGGATGAATTTAAAATTCAAAACTTTATTGTATTCCCACAGGATGGCTTTGCTCCACCAGATGAAATACCACCCGAGGATGAGGAATATTAAACAAAATAAAAACAAAACAAAAGACAAAATTCAATTTAAAAGTAAAAGAAAACAACTCTCCTGCATAGAAACATGACATGACAAAGGATTGTTACTATACAAATGAAAAAATAAGTGAAATAACTGATATAAATACCTAAAAAAAAATTTAATTCCAAAAAAAAGAAGAAAATTATAAATAGAAATAGAAACTTATTCCAAATTTATATCTACCTAATGAACAAAAGCAAAAACATCCTAATCCCTTCTGGCAGAAGTAGCAGCAGCGGCAAACGGCAGTGTTACGAATTAGCAGTTCAGTAGGCTTCAACTACTACACGAACGCTCCACCATCCCAATTACACACAGTAACAACACCTATATATCACATTAAAAATTAAAAAAAAACTAATATTTGTGTAAAAAAAATTAAATAATTTAGTTTTGTCTTGTTTCTTTGTTGTGTTACTAAAAACTTATTGAATTGAGATAAATTCAGAATTGAATTCTTGTTTTTTTTTAAATCCACTGTTTTTTATATAAATTTTATGCTATACTTTAGTTTTCTCCTGCCTCGTTAATTACATATACATAATATACTCAGATTGTTAAGTTCATGTAACCATCTCTTTGAATTTGTTGTTTGAATAAGCATTGCAACGAATCCCCTTACCGCAGTCAGTCATAAAGAAATGTAAAATGGAAGTACATAATTTTCTTAAAGAAAAGTTAATTTGAAAATTAAAATTATTATTTTTTTTAGTCAAAACCTAAAAAACTTTCAAACTTCTTCTTTATAGTATATATGATTTTTAATTTTAATTATAAATGCAAGCAAAATTATTTGATTATTCACATTAATATTAAATTCTATTTTGTTCATACTGCAATTGATTTTGTTTTGTTTTTAAGTCAAGTTGAGAAGAAGCAATCAACCCAGGTATTAGAGATAAACGAGATTATAAAGATAAAAAAAAACAAGTCCTTTTTTTTGTAGTATGTACTTTTTTATATTTATGATGAGATAATTGAAATGCTATTATCTAGGAATAGTGTGTTAATTATTTTATATACTTTATTTTATTATTTTAAAAAATTTCAATTTTTTCACCACATCTATCTCTAGAGCTTATTTTGTGAAAACAAACAACTAAACTACTAAAAAAATCAAAACAAATAAAATGCATTTTGTTTATTTTATATTATTGTTTTATTTACTGAAGAGTTTTATACTTAAAATGAACTGGAGATGAGAACTAGGATTGAGAAACAAAATTAGTGTACTGTATAATGTATACATGAACATAAAAACGATCTTTACAAATTATTCACCCATGTTCTGTATTCCGGTGAAAGTGAATTGAAAACGAATTCCAATTTGACTTTAAATGCATTCTCCATTCCGAGTGATTTCAATTTTTTTCAATTCACTGAATTTATTTTCCAAATGTCAAAATTAGCTAAAAGACAATTTGCATCATTTTTGTGCAAAACGAAAAAAAATCTTCTGAAATAGCTTCACTTTTTTTATTAATAAGGGTTAGAATAGATCAACTTGCTGTTCGAGTTTCAAAGGATTCCTTATTTGATTTATTGATTGTTACGAATCCCGAAAAAAAACTATTAATCGGTATATACACAATGCGTCAACCCGACTGTATGAATGCATGAATAGAACCTTAAATATTGGAACATAAAGCATAAGTTTTTTAGATGTATCTGATGCTTTGCGTAGTCTTAGTCTAGATAAACAACCTGGTCCTGACGTAATATTACTTCTTGATCTTAAAGAGTGCGCATGTTCTCTTTGTGTACCTTTAACAATTTTATTTAACGCTTCACTCAATAAGGGTAAATTTTTAAAGGATTGGAAAATTTCTTTCATAATTCCTATTCATAAAGCAGGTCCTAAAGCAAGATGTTTCAAACTAGCGTCCGATTTGCAAACTCTCGATTATTCCAAAATTATTTGAAAAAATCATTTACAATAAATTGTCCTTTCTTTTCAAAGAAATTATCTCCAACATGGATTTGTTAGTGGAAAATCAACTTCGACAAATGTGATGATTTTCATTAATACTATTGTTAGTTGTTTCGAAAGCGGATATCAATGTGATGCCACTTACACCGATTTCGCAAAAGCCTTCGATTGAGTAGACCACACCACAAAATCTTGATGCAAAAATTGGTAAATTTAGGTTGTCATTCTAATCTTTTGAATTGGCTAATTTATGCGATCGTATTTAATACGTTCATATAAATAGTTTTAAGTCTCATCAAATTCATGTTAACTCTGGTGTTCTTCTAGGAAGCCACCTTCGATCCCTTTTATTTTTAATTTTTATAAATGATATTCCACTTCATATCCGACTTTCAGAAAAGTTGTTGTTTGCTGAGGACTTGAAAATTTTCTGTCGCATAAAATCTATTTCTGAATGTTCTGAAAACAAGAAGATCTTAATAGACTTGGAGAGTGGTGTAAGAAAAATCACTTATTTTTGAACATCTCAAAATGGCAAATTATGGCTAAAAAAGAATATCTGGTACTTGACAAGGGTAAACTGATGAGCTTTCTTAAGTACGGGTATTATGGTTGAATTGTTTGAGGGAAGGAATGCAACTGGCTATGATAGTGATAGTTTTTTTCGGGATTCGTAAATGGTTCCCAATACGATGGAATTCGTGATAGGGCTGAATATTTGGTGTTTATTAGTATAAAAAAAAGAAAAAAGTTCGACTCATCAAGACTTAGTATTATTCAAATCGTTCGGCAAATTTAAAACACATGTAAAAAAAAACTAGATAAATGTATGAAATACATAATATATGCACGTATTATGTTTTTATTTAGTTCAATATACCTACATATGCATGTATGTATTTTGTATTCAATACGATTTCAAATTGGTATTTTTCGGAGTTATGATTTGAAAATATTTGCATTCTTTATCTACTTATGGCCTTTTTGATTTTCACTTCAGAAGCATTCGGAATGCGTGTAAACTCTTCGGAAATTCATCTTCTGAAAAGAAGAGAAAATTATTCTGATTTTGATTTCAGAATCGAATCTTAGAGTTCAAAATTTACCGAAGCTCTATCACAAACTGAGATAAGGAACTTTGTGAAGATATGAGATATAAGTCATTTTTTGTTTGTTAAACCGAATTTTATGGGTTAGGTAGAATTTTTCAAGAAATTGGCCGTTAAAGAAGACTAAAAACTTTAAATACTTTTACGAATACAGTGAAACCTCTAATAAGCGGACACTCATGGTCCCCCAATTTTTGTCCTGTCATGAGAACTGTCCGGTTAAGGGAAAGCAATAGAAAAAACTTTTTTTTTCATATTAATTCTATTAACTAACTCGGGAAATCCCCTAATAACCTTTCAACATAACATCGCACTGTCCAGTTATCAGAGCTTCGCGTCCGGTTATCGGAGATTTTCTATGGATTTACTTACGTATTAAACATAAAACAGAAACTGTACTGAGAACAGACGTTCCGTTCTTTTCCGTTACATTTTTCGATAAAAAATAAGCCCTACATAAAATAATGTGTCCGCGTATGGGAGGTTTTCTATCTAAAATGGTCAAGAAAACGTGTCCGTGTCCGTTTATGAGAGTGTTCGTTTATAGGAAAGTTATTTGTATGAGATTTTCGAAAAAAAAGTTTGTTCCCGAAAATGTGTCCGTTTAAGGGAACTGTCCGCTCATTGGAGCTGTCCGTAAGTAGAGCTTTCACTGTATAACGATAAAAGGCGAAAATAATATTGCTTAGGAAACATGAGACACTTCATACGAAGTAAACTGCATACATTGATCGCTTTTCTTTGAGCTGAGGGCTAAAGACCAAGGAACTTAAAACAATTAATTCTATTGCAATATTTTTAACTAAAAAAAGGTGAGCTTCAGATGTGATGTATTGAGCTTTCCTGTGTATTTTAATAAATTTTCTTTGCTATCCAAGTTGCCATGTAGCCTACAACATATGATAAACTCACTTAATTACTGCAAAATGTGGAATATTCTTCTTTGCAGAAATTAATAAACGGTAAAGAAATTGCGCTATCTCCGAACCAAAAAGACATTTCGATTGAAAATAAACTATACGCGGACATTGCGAAGTCCTGCTTCCAAACTATTAAGATTTGTGAATAAGCAAGAAATGTTCGTCCATTGTTTTTAGTTTCTTTTTAATTTTTGATTTTTTTTTTTGAAAATGGAAAGTGTATATAAAACTGTTTTACGCTTATTCAAAAAATTTGTTTTTTAGAAATTGCATTTAAGATTGTTTTCTTTTGTTTTCGTTATTGTGTTAGTGTTGGAGTTTCATGTCTACTTTATTAAAAAATTAATAATTTTAAATACATAATATTACACAACTAAGAAAACATGCATTTTTACTTGTTTTATTTTAGATTTAACATGGATATCTTCTCGTCGTTGGATTTAATAATAATAATTGATTAAAACCTAAGTTAAAAAAATTGATTTATATATAAGATTATAATTTAGGTACATAACATACTCAAATCATCACTCCTACTATCGCTACCTTTAAATTTTGTATTTTCCCTAGTAATAAGTTTTGTGTTTGAATTGATTTTTAATAATAGTCCTTGCATTTATTTGACCTGGCAAAGTGGATGTCTTTATTTTTATCTGCGTTTCATTCAGTTTTGAGTTTTCGTTTACTTTTGCTTGCTTGAAATGAAGAGCGCTCTCGCGCGCAGATTACTAGTTTCTAACCTGGCTGATATTGTTTTATGCAAGAAACAGATTGACACAGCAACTTCAACAGCAACGGAAACTTCTTGTAAAATAGTATATATGGGCATATCCAAAAAACTTTTTATTTTAGCGAAAAAAAAATTTTTTTTTTACTTGTAGGCACACTATTTTCCTTTAGTTATTCTATTTAGAGAGAGTTTAAAAAGTAATAAAATACCTGCGTTACTCATTTATAATCGACGGCACAGCGCGTTGAACCAAAAATCCCAAAAAAATGCAATAAATATATTTAATAACTACTTCGTGTTTTTTAGATAGTTAAGCCTATAAAAGTTCAGATATGAATTTATAATTAACGCGACTATTTTTTTCGTTAGCTATGGGTTTTAAGAAAATAATTACAGCTATAATTAATTCTATGAAAACAATAGTATACATGTGCTACGCGAAAAACTGCCTTTTAAATACGAATTACGTTTGAAAAGTCAATTTTTCAAATGCTCTTGTATCAAAAGTATTCATAGCACAAGAATAGGCTTCAGCTCAAATGTTCGTTTTGATGACAACTACAAATATTCATTACCATTTTTGGTTTTATAAAGACGGCATGCATTTAAATTTGTTAATTTCAACAATATTGAAAAAGTTAAAAAATTCTCTTACACGCAAAAAAGTTATTTATTTTTTTTCCTGAAAATTGTACATCAAATTCCTTGGAGATGTAGCTTTGTAATAATAAAATTTAACTTCCGAATTAAGAGAATGATTCAAAAATGTCACGGCGTTGAAGAAAAAAAAATTAAGAATATAAAGTTTTATGCAAATTACACGCTAAATTTAAAGATTTTTCGTTTTTTCTTTTTTTAGAATGAAATTAATGTTGTTATTATGTAGTTAATGCATGAAGGCACCTACATTCAATACTTTAACAAAGGAGGGATTTTATTTGAAGGCAATATAAATAATGCAAGTAAGATTTTTATCCAATTACCCTGAATATTAAAAGTTTTGTGGATATGCCCATATGTATGTATGTAGGTATATAATGTTTGCGATTAGTCATCAAGAAGCCGTTTTTTTTTTTATTGTGAAATTCAATGCATATGTAGATTATTTTGTCTGCTTTTCACACAAAGACATGTCATCTATCATTCTGAGGTGAAGGGTTTATAAAGTTTTCGTGAGACCAATCGCAAACGCCTTTCAGTCATGGGTCACTTAAGGGGTTTTCCATTAGTAAAATAAATATATTTTTATATTCAATCTATCAAAAATCTGATTTAGAAGATTTTTGCATTCCATTCAAAATCAATTTTTTAAATCTTAATTTGTTTGCAGACTTATTCCTCCGGAAACAACAGAATAGGACTGTTCGTTTCAAATTTAATTATTTTTCCGAGATTTGGAGTTTGGATTTTTTAAATTCTAGATTATTATGAATTTGATCAATTTGATTTTGATCAAAATTCACAGACTCGAGCTCATTCGGTCCAGAGGTTTTCATAGCGTGTACACATGTATAGAAACAGAGAGGTACTTAAATATTTGTAAGTACATTGGGTTTTATATACATTGTACATCGTACATGCATGTTAATATGTTTGCATGTTATTCAAGATTTTGTCCTAATGGACAATCGATTCACAAGTAGATTGTCCATTAGGCTGTCCCGTCGTTCTATGAAGATTTTCTTTTATGTAAAGGGGTATCAAAAGTTTCGTATTAGCGAGTAGATTCTGAAAATGTATATATTACCTTATTTTAAGATCTTTAAGCCGCGGTAGAGCCCCAAAAGTTATGTCCAAATCAAAAAGTAAGTACATATTCAGAATCATACAACGACGGGACAGTCTTTTTCCATTTGACATGGATTGTGATTTA
Organism: Philhelius festivus; assembly: GCA_963931855.1. Taxonomy (NCBI): domain Eukaryota; kingdom Metazoa; phylum Arthropoda; class Insecta; order Diptera; family Syrphidae; genus Philhelius; species Philhelius festivus. The sequence goes on from OZ007554.1 coordinate 191,366,615, forward strand.
ATTCTTTTCAATATTCCTAACTTGGATACATATCTGATGAGTATTTCCTTTGGTATTACCTCATGTAAGTGACATACCACTTAAGTTAATCGGTTTTTCTACTCCAATCAGTGGCCATTTTCAAAATCATCAAATGTCAATTTGATCGTCATTTCTTGACGCAGATACTGTAATCGTCAAATATGCAACCGTCCTGCTTCGACAAAATCAGTTTGATCAATGTCAGTCAATTTTCTTCCAAACACATTTGACGTTCTCTCTGGCTTGTCAATATTTTTATAGTCAACTCGATTTTTTTACTACCGTAAATGGTATTAACGACTTTTGAAAATATTTGCGTTTAAGGACATCTTGCTATAGCATTTTTGACGCAAGTGACCTATACGAATGATACACTTGAGCGACTGTTTAAAATCAGTCACTAATGCTAATTAAGATTTTTTTCTTTCTGCTATTGCTGTTGATGTATTTTTATAAAAATGTTATTGATTGAGAAAACATGTCAGGCCTATTACTTGTATTGCGTATTAACCAACATTACTCACTCATTTGTTGCCTTATTGCATTGCATACATTCATACATTTCAATATTTTCATTACCAATATCCAGAAAATGAAGTGCTTTATATTTTTATAAAACATTAATAAACACAATCTTGCTACATTTTTTTTATATGCATACATATATATGTACCTATGTACAATCTATGTATCATCTATATCATCGAACAAACCAAAAACAAACAACAATTTTTACGTTTATTACAAAATTTAAAAAAAATAAGAAATATTTTATAGTTAGTAAATAAAAACAAAATAAATGTATATTCTTATTTGTATATACATATTAAACGCAAACAAAATACACAAAAAGATATTACTAGTGTAAAAATATATAATAAAGGAAACGTAGGCAAGATACTTTTTTTTTCCAAAATAACGATGGAACAAAAACGCTATATAAATTATATTCTAATAAATTTACTGTCGTATTTTACTAGAACGCGAAAAAAAATAAAATTTATTGTAATGTATACACTCATGTATTAAGGAAAATAAATAAAATGAAATATATACATACATATATATATTATGACCGCTTGAATTAATATTCGGTATGCAGTATTAACTTTTGTCTATTTTAATTTATGAGCCCGGATTTTTAAGTTCAGCTTATGTCCTTTGCAATTGGACATCGAATAACAGCCTGGAATTGATTAAAAAATGGAGGATTACCGATCAAAAACTCAGTCTTAGACTGGTATTCACCGAGCGCTCATAACTTAAGAAGCTCATAAACCTATTCACCAAGCAATATTAGTGAAGATCTACGAGCGCTCTTAAAAGTTAGGAGTGGTCCCGACCACTCCTAAACTTACGAGCGCTGTCTTCGAAAGTTTGCTCGAAAATTCGAAAACTAAACAAACGACGGTGAGTGCAAAACCAAAACCACTTATGCGCGAAACAGATTAAACCAGCAACAGCACCAGCATCGTCAACAGCAAACAGCACGCTGACCAGCAAACATTTCTCAAACACATTGCCACCAGCAACGTCATTTCATCTGCTTGACATTTCATATGGAAAAAAAGCTTTTCATTGTGGTGCCACTGAATATTGCAGTGGGAAAGTTGACAACACCGCACCAGCAACAGCAAATTTAGGACTTTGGCCTAACGACGCTGTTGGCGTTGCTGTTGCTGTTCTAATGTGTGTTGAACAATTGAAATACATTGGCTCTAAATTAATGGCGGCCGCTGTTGCTGTTGACGGTGCTGTTGCTGGTTCAATCTGTTCCGCGCTTTATCGTCAACAGCAAGGCTCCCCAAGCAAAATACGAAATTGACCGAAGGATTCTCACTGCCAGCTGTCATTCAAGTTCGAAAACAGTTTGATTTCACAGTTTGGGTATGCCTGAACAAGAGAGAGTGGCTCTCATTTTCGAACTTCCAAAAACACTTGTGAGTGGTTGGTGAATACCCCAAAGAAATTTCAAGTTAAGAGCCTCGTAAAGTTAAGAGCCGTTTAAGAGCACTCGGTGAATACCAGCCTTACAGTTTTATTTATTAGATTTCACTAATACTCGGTCCAACCTGGAAATAGTTAAGCCGAGTGGCACCACTTTACGTTTACGCCACGTCAAATAATTCCTTAAGCCTAGTACGCAGTTCGCGCTAAATTTTATCTTTATTACAAAATTCTCTCCAAAATTTAGCCAAGCTAAAATTATGTCAAGCATTTTAGCCGCTCCAGCTAAAAAATCAAAATTTCTCTTCGAACTGTACATAACTTATCTGTCAAAATTTAACGCACGTAATAATTAGTTAAGTATACCAAAAATTTTTGGATAGCTTTAGATTTCTGCTTGACATCAGCTGTTTCGTTAATCAGTTGTTTTTTCCTATGGGATTACAACAACACCAACAAATCCGGATACCTTTGGATACGTACCCGAACGCGACCATTGTCTGGCACATTTATTCTCGAGCTAAATTTCAATTTCAATTTGAAATGGAATAATATTTGAATAATATTTAGAAGAATATTTGGTGACAGAATTCTTGCAAGATTGTTCACAGCAAAAATCACTCATAATTCATAATTCTTATTCGTTCTCATTCATAATTCTAAAAAAATCATACTTTCCATTTAGAGATCAGCTGTTTTCTGTGACATATTCTCCACAAGGTTCTTATTTCAAAATTTAGCTTGGATTTTAACTGATGTTTGGAGAAAAATGTGGGAGATAAAATTTAGATCGATCTGCGTACTAGGCTTTATTTACAAAATATTTTCTTAGCCGTTTTAGCTACGCCTTTCTCATGTCAGATATATAATTATAAAAAAATCACCATTCTTAAACTCTGGCTATTATAAACGTAAACAAAAACCCCTGTTAATTACCATTACAATTCAATACCGTATAGACTGCTTTTACACGAAAACGATTTTTAATCTTTGTTTCTCTTTTTGTCTTTTCGATTGCATGGATGTTTTTAGACACAGCGATTTTTAATCAAATTTAACTTTTTAACTCCAATTTTTCCAACCTGAGCAATTTTGTGTACCCCACCACCACATACGTCTCTCGCCAACGGGCTTAAAATTCGCAAGGTAATATTGCTTCGTTTAAAAGCAGTCATCTCATAGCTGCCATCACTTGCAAATCAATTGGGATATGCCCTCCTCTTTTATCATCGCTTAGGAAAGAGCCGAGCTATAGCTATTTATTTCTTCATATTTTCTTTCGAAGATCGATACATCGATCAGAAATCTGCGTCTTGTACTACTTTGGCCTTCTCCTTCTTCCAATAAGAGCGTTTAAAGAATGTAAATCAGTTATAAATACAAAATAACCATTTAAAAAAATCATATAATAAAACGGCAAACATGTTTTTTGTGGTACACTTTTCTCCAAAAGTATTTAACCGATTTCGATAAATTTTATATGGTTGGAAAGCCACAGTTACGGAGATGTGCAGAATATACTTGAGACACGCATTTACACACTGTGGGTCATTTTTGTTTTTGCACTGTCGAACACTTTGCATATTACATAAAATAAAATTTAATTTAATAAATTTGCTTGAAAACACTGCCAATAATATAAATAATAAATAAATTGGCACTCGAATTTCGAGAGCTGGGTCGGCTAGTTAAAAAAAAATCATTAAAAATATATATTTAGCCATATTTTTCACATTACTAAACATCTTTTCACGAAGTATGTACCTTAAAGACTCTGGCTGAAGACTCTAGCTCAAAAGGACATGAATACATACAATACAATTACTACAAGAGGATCCTGATCGCGTAAAACAGAAACGATTGCCGTTTCGAAGACCCTTCTCTCTATATTTCCCTAAAGATATTCGTAATAGATCCAGACATCACCAGAACATCGATCGGTTAATGAACTTAATCGATCATCCCTTCATATGTATGTTAAAACGACGCAACGATCGCTTAATTGACCGATCAATTTATAGCGTTTTCGATTGGTAATCCGGAAGTACCTTTCGGAACTCTCCGATACGGAATGCCAAACGAACAAGTTGCGGCACTTTTTTTTGATTCTGAAGTCGATGGCACGACCATCCGCTTCGTTATCGCTTAGTTTAGGCCTTAGAGCAGCTTGAATTGGACAACGAGCTGTGATTTGACCCCTTTGGACTCTCTTTGGGGAGAACCGTGAAGCACCGATGTTATGCCAAAAATCCGGAAACAATTCAAGCACTTAAGGCGAAACAATCCGTGACCCCGAAACCATCATCAAGGTCTTGGAAAATTGGAGTGACAGAATGCGCTACTGCGAAGCCAGCCGAGGCAGCCACTTGAATGACGTTCTGTTCCATAATTAATGGGAATGTTTGCTCTTACTAATAAAAAAAATGTAAAAATTTTAATTTTGTTATTTTTTTTGCATTTTTTAAAAGAAACTTGTGTTTGGCCAACCCTTTATTCTTTTTACATAAGATAACACAGTTATAAGAAATAAATCCTTTAGATCAGTGTTCTTCAAACTGTGGGGGGTCGCGGTGGCAAGAAGGTAGGATTAATAAACAAAAGTCCTGTGCTAAAAAAATCAAATAAAACAAAAAATTTTTAGTGCGACATATGTGCCTGTTTATTTTTTAATAAAAGTTGAAATCTTGGATTATAGTTTTTGACACTTTTAAATTAAATCATTTTCCAAATTTAGTCTGTTTTTTTTTAGTTTTAATGTTTAATATTGAAGAGAATGTGACTTCGCACAGGTATGAAGTGGCGAATGGCAATAACAACTTCAAAGCCTCGTTTGTTAGCTCAGGATACTCTCCTCTTCTCTTCATCCAGAAACTGCCATCTGCAGCTAAATCTATAAGATTTTCTTTCATCTTTACCGATGGTAGATTGGCGAGTTTGACTGACATATTCAAAAAAGGATTTAATACCCATCTTTGTCCATCTCCACTTTCAGAATCCAGTTCCGGAAAGTAACTTAATAGTTTCTTCTCTTAATTATGCAAACTCTGTACCATGAGATGAATATGAGAGCTTAATGAGATCGATTCATCTAATGAAATTTCTTCGAGGATCTTTTGAAAGCAGGGAAAATAATCAGAACTGTTTGTTTGTAAAGACTCTGACCACAAACGAAGTTTTGCGAGAAATCCTTTGATTTTATCTTTGGCAGTTATAATGCTTTCTTCTCTCCCTTGGAGGCTCTTATTCATTATGTTTAGGTGGTTGAAAAGATCAGCAAGAAATGATAATTTTAAGAGCCAAGTGGGATCGGAAAAATGATCCCAATTTCCAGATTTTGAATCTTATAAGAACATCAATAATTCGGCTTTCAATTCCAAAAGTCGTGTCAACACTTTTTCTTTTGACAGCCATCTGACCTCTGTATGAAAAAGGAGATTTTGATGGAGTGAACCCATTTCATCACATAGGATCCTAAACAGCTGACTTTGCAAGGCCTTGCCTTTAATAGAGTTAACAACTCTAATCACATCTTTAAGCACATCATTTAATTCAGAAGGTAACACCTTGGATGCCAGAACTTGTCGATGAAGCAGTGTGTTCATGAAACGTTTGGAGTTATTAATTTTAATTTTGCAATATGCCCAATTTTGTTGCCCGTCAAAGCTTTAGCACAATCGATACAAATAGCAAAACATTTTTTCCAATCAATCTCGCAGTTGCGAGAGCTTTCTAAAAACATGTCGTACAAAAACTGGCCAGTAGTATTAGCAGGAAGAGCTTTGCAAAATAAAATTTCTTCTTCGATGTTTTCCTCTACTTCAAAACGAACAAATACCACGAATAGTCTGAAACATCAGTAGATTCATCCAGTTGCAAGGCAAAATTTGGACACTTCTTGAATTTTTCAATTAATTGATCTTGAATGTCAACGGCCATGTCATTTATTCTCCGCTCAATTGTTTTGTCAGAAAGTGGTATATTTTTAAGTTTATCTGCCTCTTGTTTGCCCGCCCAAAATAGGGGAGAGTGGGGCACATTTGAACAATGCTTATAAAATTTTACTTTATTACTCTTTTTTAAAAGTTATTTAAAATTTTAACCACTGTTCAATGTGAGTAAAATGTCAGGCCAATTGCTCGAATATTTTAGGTTTTATCAGTCTGGAAAGCAAAAAGTTTTCAAATGTGCCCCAATCTCCCCTAGTTTCAATCATATCAAGGGCCGCGACAAAATAAGATTCTCAGCAATTGTATGAGGTTTCACTGCTCTGGCGACTCGGTATTCTACTTGATAGCTAGCTAACAACGCTTTCTCATTGGCACTTAAAACAAATTTTAAAACAAAAAGAATGTATCAAACAAAACAGTAAATCAAATTACAATACATATGTATATGTATGTAGGTAGGTAGCAAAAAAAAAAAATGACAAACAAACAAAAATGAAAATTTTGATGCGCACTTAAGAATTCAAAAAAACGGAAACTACTGCAAGACAAGAATAAGTAAAATCTTGTGTAATTAGACCGGGCTTGGAAGGGGTTCAGTGTATGTAGCTTTTTAAATAACTGACACATTATAATGGGGGGTCGCCAAAATTTTGTTACTAGCAAAGGGGTCGCGTACTCAAAAAGTTTGAAAAACACTGCTTTAGATTATTGAACTTTCCTATATCCGTCATCGACTGTATTCGTAATAAAATATGACATTTCAGGATTTTGATTTTTGACATTGAAAATTTGCGATTGTGTTGTGTGTGTGCTTCTGGTTTGGATCCTTTTTTTTAATCCAGACTCGACTTTTCCTTCTTTTCAGAAGAAGAACAGTTTTTTTGTTGGCTCAAACGAAGAATTTCAGAAGCATTCGGAATGCTTCCTTCCGGGGGACCAAGCTATGAGACCACAGATTCGTTAGTCCGTTGATCGGTAATACTCGGAAGTTATATAAATATTGCAGCCATGCTATGACTTATCGTAATAGTTTTTGAAAAGTCAAGAGATACAGCAAGTCTATATTCATTGCGAATTCGAATGTTTATAACCATTTAATTTTGTTATTATGTTTATGTTTTAAATCATCAAAATTAGAAGTTTTATTTTTTTTTTATGTTGCAAATCATCAAAATTGTCGACGGCCTCCAGGTTTCTCACTTTCCTATCAACTAAGTTTGAATATTCATGTAAATGTATTTAAGTTCTCATTGAGTATTCCATTATGTTAATTTTTCAAAACAATTATGTTAACAAGAATTTAAATCTGTTACTCTTTTTATGTTTTAAATCATTAAAATTAGAAATTTTTTATGTTGCAAATCATCAAAATTGTTCAAATACCAAAATGTCTCTCTTTTTTTTTTTTAACTTGTTTTGTATATTCATTAAAACGATCGTATGTACACTATGTAAGTATGTACCTATTAATTGTTTATTATTTTAAATTTACCGAAACATTATCGTAAACAAGAATTATCGTTACATTTTCTCTTTATATAATATTATTTTCTTTTCATCATACTGAAATGTCATTTCCGGCAGACGGCAAAATTGTCAGGTCCGTATTCTTATTCTAAAAATTGTAATTTTATCTGAGGAAATAAAGAAAAAATCTATCTCTACTCGGAAGTTATCGGGCGATATCGGTTGGAGTGGTGCTCGTGCTCTCCTTTTTTTAACATACGTTTGAATCGGCGACGCGACGTCCGGGTACACTTCGATGTACGCGCAAGCCGTTAGTTTTATGCAATTTTGAGCCATGAAAATCGTTGAATTTTTAACACGATCGTTAAAAGTTTCGTTCTTGCAGTCATAATGATGGTGTTCCTATATATTACACGAGGTCATTCAAAAGATGTGGTCAGTGCGTATTTTTTTTCCGAAATTGTTTTGGGATTTAAATCTATTAATTTCGGAAAATCGCAAGCCAGGAAAATCCATATCTAAAAGAATAGAAAAAATTAATTGGAACGGACCCACAATTTCTGCAGATTCTGAAGGTAAGTACAAAAGTACTCTTTCGGGTTATATTTTATATTTGTATAAACTGGGCATATCGATCGGAATTTTTTCTTTAAATCTGAGGTTTTGAGGTTTTCAATTCAGGGGGCGTGGTATCCGCCCACTTTCTCCGAATAGGTGTTGATGAAGGGTCCATAACGTCAAAAAGTAATCAAGCTAATACAATATTTTGTCTTTCATTGGTAAACTAAATACTCTATAAATGTATTTTTAACTATGATCTATGAACATTTTTAACCGTTGACAGGTTATGGCAAATAGTTTTGTATTAAGTTTAAATAAAAAAAAAAAAATTATGAGTCAAGGAATGGCCTTAAAGCAATATGCGAAATAGTTGGTCTTGTGATCAGAAATAGAGAAATATTATGTCTTTTCATGTACCTTTTTCTCGAAATATACTGTGAGCGTCAAAAGAAATTGTACACCTATGAACTGCATTTTTACAGCCCTGTTAAAGCAAGGGAGTTCGATCTTTTAGTAAAATACTTATGTTATTTTTTAAGGTAGTTTATTTTCAATGAATTGCCATATAGAAGTTAACAGAAAATAATGAAGTAAAAATACAATAAAAAACTTTAAAAAATATTTCAATTTTTAAGCATCAAAAGAAAACTGTACATTATTCAATTAAAGTAAAAAACTTAAAACTAGTACTTTGTCTGCTTCCCTTTCGCCTTTAAAACAGCATCAATGGGTCTGAGCATTGACTCTACTAGCTTCCTTGTCAATTTGGTTGGCATTTTTTGCCACTATTCAACTAGAATTGACTTTAGTGACTCTCTGTTTGAAATGTTCCTCTTACGGATCTGCTTATCCAGATACTCCCACAAATGTTCGATGGAGTTTAAGTCTGGGGATTGCGGAGGGTGATCCAGTTGCTTAGATGTACGGTAAAGTAATCATTCCTTGACTATTTTCGATGTGTGCTTGGGATCGTTGTCTTGTTGGAAAACCCATGAATCAATTTAAACCAGTTTCACAACACTACTTGGCAAAATGTCTCTTAAAATATTAAGATAATCTTCTTTTCCCATTGTACTGTCAATAAAGACGAGGTTCCCAACTCCATATGACGCTATACCTCACCAGACCATTATCGAACCGCCTCCGTGCTTAATTGTTGAATTTAAATTTTTTTGTTAAAATTCAGTTTTTTTCTTTCCCCATATTTTTGGTGGTTTTTTCGAACCAAAAATCTCAAATTTGCTCTCGTCACTAAAGAGAACATTTCCCCAGAATGAAGAACTTTCTTTTTGATACTTCTTGATAAAAAGAAGTCTTCGCTTCAGATTTTTTCAGAAATGTATGGCTTTTTGCGAGGAATTCTTCCATATAGCCCGCTACTATGGGCATCCGCCGAGTAGTGCTCGCGCTAACGTTGACTCCAGAAGATTGGGTAATATTTTCAACAATCTTTACTGCACTACACGCGGGATTTTTTCATACTTCCCTGACAATAGCACGTTCATTTCTTACGGACAGCCTTTTTGGACTTCCGGAATGAGGTCGATCTTTTACATCCTTGAACTTTTGAAATTTGTCCAAAACCCAAAGCAATCTTATTAAAGACCCTAAGGCCAGCCGCGCACATTCAATTTTTAGTTTCGCAACTGTTTAGTTGCTAAAATGAAACATAATGGGCTTATATGGGACACCGCGCACTTAGAGCAACTCGATTCGAGCAATTAAAAAGTTTGTGTTTTGACACAAACTAAACGATTGCCTAAAATTAATTCGCAACAGATGAGCTGTTTTCTATAAGCGCAAGATAGAAAGGAGTGTGAGCGTGAGTAAAGAGTCGCCAGTGCGCGGTACTCTATCAACTGGTGATTAAACTATTTGATTTCGATTACAGTTGCCTGTGTGCGGCTAGCCTAAATCCTTTTTCTAATTTGTCAACTTTAAACAAAACTCCAATCGTTACCCTCCCTCTCTTTCTTTCAATAACGAAGCTTCAAACAGGCCACAAACAATCGCCAACTTCTTTGCTACTATTTTTTTTTAAACAATCGCTTACTGACGGCTCCTTTATACATGATTTTAATTATTTCAATTATTTACCGAATATCTTCCTCGGCCCATTTCCATCTCATACCATTGGCCAATTTCTCATCAAAAATAAAGTGAATCAACTTAATGATGAGTATATTCCCGGCTCAGATGGTATCCGCGCCATATTTCTCCAAAAATGTTCTTCAAAACTCCCTCTTGCTCTCTCAAAAATCTTCGGTTCATCTCTATCTCGAGGAGAATACCCTCAGTTATGGAAGACCCCTTTCATAACCCCAATACATAAAAAGTGCCCAAAGTGTGAAGTTACAAACAACCGTCCAATTTCTAAACTTTCACATATTCCCAAAATTTTTGAAGGCATTATATACGAAAATTTGAGTTTTCGTTGTAAGCCTCTCATTTCCCCTATACAACACGGCTTTGTCGAAGATAGATCCACAACGACTATCCTGTATCCTTTAGCCTCTCAACCTTAGAGAACAGAAAAGAAGTCGACATTGTCTCAACCGATTTTAGTAAGCCCTTTGACAAAATCTAACAAAAGCTTATTCTATTCAAACTGTTTGTCCTTGGGCTTAAACATATCTTTTTAAGATGGATTTCTTATTACCTGAAAACCCGTTACTACAAAGTTCGATTCAGATATTCCTTCTTTGATGACTTCTTAGCTACCTCCGGGCTCTCACAAGGCAGCAACTTAGGGCGTCTGCTATTTATTCTTACTATTAACGATATGATATGGGCATTGAATATTCCCATATTTCACTCTACGCAGAGGATATACAAAGTTTTTCAAGACCATTTCTTCCACACATGATGTCTCTCTTCTATAACTTGATCTCAACAGTTTCTTTGTCTGGTGCTTGAAAAATTGCTCAAAGCTTAATATTTCCAAATGTCATTCAATCACTTTTTCACGAAAACGCATGCATCCCGGCGATACCTTCTCCATTATCAACCCATATCCACTGCTGAGTCAATTGGTGACCTTGTTGTTTTATGTGATAGAGAACTCACCTTTCTTACACATATTAACGAGATTATACTCAAAGTTTTGTGAAACGTTGGTCCAAAGAATTCTCTGACCCCTACGTCACCCGATCTTTATACATTACCTTTGTTCGCCTCCTTCTTGAATATGCCTGTGAAGTATCAACAAATTCATATATCAGATTTCCTACGTTTCGCACTTCGTGGTCGATCATGGAATAATCCTTTTATTTTACCTCCGTATCGAGACCGACTTCTGTTAATTCATTTGAATACGCTGTAAAAACGAAAAGAATTAAGCGATATTCTCTTCATTCATCGACTACTTTTAGGGTCTGTTGACTGCACAACTCTACAATTCCATTTCTTTCAACACTAATTCCCGTAATATAAGAAATCCTCGTCTCTTCAATCTGTCTACCAACCTTACCTCTTATGGCTCCAAGGAACCTATTGCTCGCATGCTTGGGAGGATTAATCGTAACAGTAGCTGTTTCGACTTCAAGAACTAGCTTGTATTGAGCCTATTACACGGGGGTATTGTCCCCAACAAAATTAAATTTATCGGCATAAGGCATTTTATCATCAATGGTTAGTCTTGAATCGAAAGATTTAATTCTAAGCATTATTCATCTAGCTATTTATTAATAATCAGCTTAAGAAATATCTTGAAGAATGAAAGATTCTTAATGACCGGCAGAACGGCTTTCGTAGCAACAGGTCCACTGGCGATCTGATGGCATATCTTAGCGAAAAGTGGAACAAATCTATGCACCATTTTGGGGAAACTTATATTATTACACTTGATATTTTAATACCATTTGATATAGTTTGACATGAAGGTCTCTCATCGAAATGCTTGCATTTGGCATCGATGAATCTCTTCTTCGTTGGCCTTTCAGGTCGTTCAATTCGTGTTCGTTTAGATGGTGTTAAGTCAAAATAAATGCGGATGTGCCCCAAGGCTTCGTTTTATCTTCGACTCTCTTCCTCATCTTCATCAATGATTTCTTGTCTGTATCTTCTAATCCATTATATTGTTTTACTGAAGATAGTACCCTCAGATTTTCAAATTCGTTTCCAGATCCTCATCCTTCTTCTTCGGAAGTAGCTCTGCAAAGGCAGCGTGTGATAAGCTTATTAAATTCCGATCTTCACAGTATTGTAGAATGGGATTCTAGATGGACGGTGTGTGTAATACTGACCATCTTTTGTGACATGATCACATATTTGAAGTTTCGAAAAATACAGCCAAATGCTTAGGTTTCCTCGGAGATATAAGCAGTTTCTTTCCCCGTCTGATATGTCTACAATTTATAAGGCATACATTCGGCCTAAGCTTGAACATCACTCCCATATTTCGTCTGGTGCTCCAAAAACTCATTTGCACCTCTTAGACAGAATCCAAAAGAGAGCCCTTAGACTAATTGGAGACAGTTCTATTACGGAAACTTTTGTTTCTCTCAAATACCGTCGTAATGTCACTTGTCTTACTCTGTGTTATCGCTTCTTCTATAAACAGTGCTCTAATGATATAGTCAGCTGAATTCCTTCCATGAAACAATTTCACAGCAATACTCGTCTAGCTAAGAATGCTCATCAGTTTACCCTTAAGCCTAATATCGGGCGTACTAAAAGATACAGACTTTCTTTAGCCGTACTAATCGAATGTGGATTACTATACTATATAAAAAAATGTGCATCGACACCTCCTCCTGATTCCCCTCCTCGTTTCCTAACTGCTCGCGCTATTTTTGGCCTTTTGTAATTTGGCACGCACTAACGGGATTATGACTACCCTTAAAATGTTTGAGCACAGTGCGAAAGTTGGAGAGCATTTAAAAGGAAATCCCTAGCGATGCACATTGCTTTTGAATGTCTGAATATTATAATGGGAGAGAAATATAAAGTCTGTTAGAGCATTCCACATTCGTGTTGTGCGGCTAAAGAAAGAATCTCTGAAGTTAAAAGTAGGCCCGAAGTTAGGCTCAAAAGTAAACTGATTGGCACTCCCTGAAGCGCTATTATTAATTACCATTAAATTGTTTAAGCGGGGAAATACAATTAAGAGGCCAATAATCAAGCATTTTTTAATATTCTTTTTAACTCAAAAATTTGTATTTAAAATTGACTAATCTTTACCTGACTTTTATAACATGTTAAAGCTACCAATTCATATTTTTATTTATTTTTTTCATGGAAGCATGTCAGATTTATAGGCCTTCGAAAACACTAGGGTCAAAGGTGAGGCATCGATCTGCGTGCATTCTGGAGGCCACAATTTTTGTCTGGCATAGTCCTGGAAAAAATCACATATTATGTGATGATATAATAATTTCTATTTGAACTAAAATGGAAAAATTAAAAATTGGCACCGATTTATCGAAAAATCAATGGAAAATTCGTGCTTTTTTGCAGGAATTTTTACATTTTTTAAAGTCCAATCACAAATATTTTTAGTTCAAATAGATGCTAATGATATAAAGAAAGAAGCCTCCAAAGTAGAGCAATATCGGTTGACAACTCTTTGAGTTATTGTGCACGCAAATTTAAAAAATGCTGTTTCGAGAAAAACGCGTTCAAAGTTTTAATTGCCGAAAAATGATGTTTGCCTACTAATGATAGGTTTGTTCGTTGAACTTTACCCAGGGTTGACCCAGGTTTTCTTGACAACCCTCAGAGTTGTCAACAAAAACTGGGGTTTTCGGTTTTCAAAAAACACCCAAGGGCTGTCAACTGTTTTCTTGACAACTAAAAGCAGGACAAAATAATTTTGTGATCTGATAAAACTTTAAATTTGTTATAAATTAGTTTTAAAAATGAACGAAAACAATTTTGCGTTGTTGCTGAATGTTTCATTTGATGAGTACAACAAACATTCAATTGCAAACACAAGCAATAACATGCAACATGCGAGTCAGTAAAGGACAACAAAAGAAATACATATGAAATCTCATATTTATGACTTTTGACAGTTTATTCTTTACCTGAACTCGCCCCAGCAAAATACCTAGGTCTACTTCATGGCGAGTTCAGGGCGACCCCAGGTCTCAAAAAACACAGAATTTGCAAACCAGGGTGACTTCAGGTTTTTCAAAAAACGATTTAGGGCGACCCCAGGGTGACTTCAGGGCTCAACGAACAAACCTGATGTTTTCGACGCGAATCTATATTATGCACATACACATGTATATATATGTATGTACATGTACAAAACCCCTGTAGATAGGAATTAAAAAAAATAATACAATATCACCTTTATTTCGATAATCGTTTTAATAAAACGCCTTTAAAACGAGAAGTCTCCAGAGACCACTTTTTGGTGCTTAAATAATACGAAAAGGGCAGCGTTCTCTATGTTCTTCACTTTTCTAAGCATTATAACGATAGTCGTTTCAATTAAATTCGAATTTTCGTTTCTAGAGCCTTGTCGTTTTACTGGCGTTTTAGTAAAACGACTATCGGAATAAGGGTGTATAAAACGGATTCCCTCGTCGGCTTTTCAAAAATACTTGTTGCGCGCTCCGAAAAACGTCTTCAAAAAACGTTAGAAAAAAAAGATGGAGTTCGAATTTCAAATTCAGAGTTAGACCATCGTATTCTCCATAAAATTTACGATTTTTTTTAGACAAAAAAAGAAAATCGATTTTTTTCGCAACTTCTAATTGTATTTCCCCCCTTAAGGGGAGGAAGGCAACTGGCTATTTCACTAGAACTCTGTTTGTAAAAATAACGGTAAAATAATGAAAAACAAGAAACATTGCTCGAGAGATACAAATGTTTCCGTTATATTTTTATCACCTATTATTTTGAAAGCTCGTTTTTGGATATTATCCAAGAGAATCAAGAGAGTTTTTGGAGCACCTGCACAAATACGGGAATTGTACTTGAGCTTTGGACGATTACAGCCACATCAAAAAGGATAACACATACCTTGCAATGTCGAAGCAAACATAAGCACTTAGCAGCGTTTTTGGCAACGTTTTTTGTCGTAATTTTTTTTGGCGTGTAGTCTCTTATGAAATCGGTAGGTCCCACTGAATTAAAAAAAAAAAAAAGATTTCCCATAAGCCTTATACTGGTAATCTCCGTTGGAGAGAGTATAGTTTAAAATTTCATATAAGTTCATCTCTATTGAGATACTAATTTTTTTTTTGCATGCACCAGCAATAAGTAAAATGACCATTTTGTTTTTCAATTCTTTCTGGCATTTACTTTTAAAAAGACAAAACTTTACTATATTGAGTGAACGATCTGGAAGTCATTTATTTAACTGCAGACTGAATGTGGGGTTGCTTGTGAGTTCCATCGCAGAACGGCCTGTGTTTAGTTTGCTTACAGTTGCAGAGCCAATAATCTCCTGATTTTTCTACTTTAAAGCGTATCGGTCTAAAGAAAAAAAAAAAAGATGAAGAGTTCCAGTACATAAATTTCTATATCTTATTTCAAAACGCCCATTACCTAAGCTTAATCTTTAAATAAATATTCTTATGTGTTCCATCGCAAAGTGGTTGACTTTTGGATCTTCCACACAAACACCATCCATAGACCTTATCTGGAGAGAGGAGAGAGAGCAGGAGATACAAATAATCGAAAGAAGTTATGTAAACTCTAGCAGCAGAATTATAAGTTTATTTGGTGTTCGATGAAAAGTTCGAATTTTGTTTATTGATTCCAAAGGATTGAGTACTTACCTTTTTCTAGAGTAATTTTGAATGGTTTCTTGTCGAAGATAACACCATTTTCTTTTTGTTGATTCGCGGTATGATTATCTTCTAAAACATTTTTTGGTATGCCCTTGGAGCACAAGAATCTTTGCTGTGGAGAATAGATGCATTTTTTGAATAAAATATTTCGATATTAATCAATTTTTTGTGAATCCTACTGTTAATGTCAATGAGGGAGAGATTTTTCTTAGAATTAATGACATTTTTTGAATTAAAATTCTATAAAAAAATCGGCGAAATTCGTAAACGAATCAATTGCACACATGTATTAGCCAACAAATGAAATGTCAAACTCAGCTGATTTTCGGAGAACCGTCTCACGAGACTCGAAACCCTTGCACCATTTCGTAGATAGATGGCAGTCAGAACAATTCAATGAAACGTAAGGGTATGTATTCTGAATTGTGTATACATACCTTAGTTTACAGTTCTGTGCGAAAATATGGTTATATGCAAAAATTCCTGCATGTTTAATTATGGGGCTAACACATATTTACCAAACATATTTTTCATTTTTTTCGACGAAATTATGTCAAAGGGTATTTTTTTTAGAGATGGATAACTTTGAATCGGCAAAACTGATTTTTGTGACAGCAAATTTGAAAGTTCTAGGTTGTTTTGATGTTAGTTAAGTTTTGGTAAATTATCATAGACTTAGAAGCCGAAAACGAAGTTGTATTTCGTAATTTTTTAAAATTGACCAAACAATCTTACTACTTTTGGGGTGTTGTAGTATTTTTTGCCTTTAAGCCAAGTACGCAGATCGAGACATGACAAATTTTATCCCTACAATTATAATCTGTACAAAACTTTTCCAAATCTCGCGCAAAAGTTTGAAGTTGGAGAGATGAAATCTAATTTAGTAGGGGTATTCACGATCTAATGCAACAGGTCTAGTATCATTGTAAAAGTGCAAAAGTGTAAAATCTTACAATACTACAACATGTTGTAAGATTGTAAGATTTTACACTTTTGCACTTTTACAATGATACTAGACCTGTTGCATTAGATCGTGAATACCCCTAGTGTTTTTTAGTGTATTTTTGGAACGGGTTGTCTTGCAAAAGTCGTTCATATCTTTTTGGAATCTCCTCTTGATGCTTTCAAGAGAAGCATCAGCATCTTTTACATAAAACCAGTTTTGACAAAAATCAATTTCGGAAATACGGTGGCTGTCAAAATTTGTCCCGCAAAATAATGCTTGTATCATTCTTTTTCCTGGCAAAATTTAGTGGAGACATTTTGTACAGCAATGCACAATAGTATGAATTCTGCGTGCGAACTGCATACTGCTCGGAAAAATATCCAAGACAAAATTTGTCCCAGGAAAAAAAATGTATGGGAGACAAAATTTCTCCCGATCTGCGTACTAGGCTTTATTGTTGATCATGCAAAAATTTGGTTTGGTTCAGCGAATATGACCATTACAGTCCTTTCTAGATTTTTTGACCTTATTCAGGTTTTCCTCAGCAGGATTTGGTCTTACTTACTTACTTCTCAAGCCGTAATAACCTCCTTACACCTCCAATAAAACCTTGAATTCTTTATCGTACTGATAGATTTTTCTCTATTGGGGATAAAATTTGTTGTTTCGAAAAGAATTAAAATAGTGATCATATTTACACTGGAGTCTACGTCATTGTAGAGAAAGCTTAGTGATAGGTTAAAAATCCTAAAGAAACCGTTGGCTTTCTCGTACTGCCAAACGATTCTCTAAGAAATTATTTCTCCAACTGGGTTTTGTTAACATTAGACATTTTCAATTATCAACACAAAGGTCTGAGTTCATAAAACACTTATAGTGTATTTGTCAGGGTGAGATGTAAGAAACAAGTCTAGATTGTTTGCGGATTGATTTGCAACTTCAGGAATTCGAGAAGGCTCGTGAAACGAACTGAGTCAAGTGGTTGTATTTAGAAAAAATCACGACATACCTTCGTTCGTTCGAGTGTTTTCTGACCAAAAAGGGACTGTGTGTTGTCGGAGTATTATAATATAAGTACATTTCTTTAACATTAAACAAAAATTGGTAGCTATGGCAATTTAATTTTGTAAAGAAGTAATTTCAAAAAAAAAAAATAAAAAAAAAAATCACGATCGCACATCTTTCCTCCAATGTACACATTGGAATTTTAAAATTGTAGAAAAAAATAGCAGATAGAAAAACAATATTGTTTCAAATTCAAACGGGTTTATGTATACAAATTTTAATCGATTTTGATCGGCAGATGCGTAAATGAGAAAGTCGAAAATAAGAAAAACGGTTCAACGACATTTTGTGTTTTTTTTTTTAATTCCGTTTGCATTAATTCATATTTTCTAAACAACGAATTTTATAATTTATTCTTTTTTTTTAATTTCATAAATATGTACGTACATAAGTATATACATAAATACATTTTTACATTTTTTAAATTCCAAAGGATGTATGTATGTATGTATGTATATGTACATAAGAGTAAGTACATGTCATCCTGTCGTGCATTTTATGTTTTAAAAATTTGTTTCAATGAAAATAGTTGAGTTGTATGGCAGGTGCCTTCAGTTTTGAGGCGAACAAAAAAAATCAAATTTCTTTTCTCAAGAATTACTGAAGACTTAAGTAAGTACCTAGTTTTTAAAAAATATCTTCAGCGGCTTAGGATCTATGTTGAGTTTCAAAATCGTCTTCTAACAGAAAATAGTTTTTCTTTTTGTTTTTGTAAAAAATTCATACAAAATAGTACTATTTAATGTTGCTAGTATATACACATTTATGTTTGTATATTTTATCGAGATTTATATTCTCGTACCAAATTCAAATTTTCCGTTTGTCAACTGTGCAGATTATGCATATTGCCGTATCCGTCCTATTTTATTGGAGGCTCGTCAGTCCATATACATTTTTAATTGCGACTTATAGTTACTATAAGGCAAGTTATGCATTCGTAAAAAAAATCGAACTCGAGATTTTGATCAAAATTGACGTAACGATGATATAGAACACGAAAAAGCCATTCAGTTGCGCACCCCAAGGCTTCGGGCGTCCTGGTCTACGCCATCTCTCCAGCGCAAGCATGGTCTACCACGCTGTCGTCTACCATAGAACTTTCCGAGCAGGTTCCTGTTCGCTCATGCGAGCTAGGTGCCCTGCCCACCGGAGTCTACAGAGCTTAATTTTTGTCACGATATCTGCTTCAAGGTAGATTGCGTACAGTTCATGATTGTAGCGTCTCCGGAATCGTCGTTCCTCTTATAGGGGCCAACAATTCTCCTTAAGACTTTTCTCTCGAACGCAGCTAAGAGGTCGGAGTGCCTTTTGCTAAACACCCAAGTCTCAGATCCATATGTGAGTACTGGCAGGACCATGGTCCTGTACAGCAGCAGTTTTGAAGTTATGGTGAGATTTATGGATTTAAAGAGCTTTGACAGACTATAGTAGGCTCTGTTGGATTTAAGAAGCCGCCCGCGTATTTCTTCTTCTATATTGTTATTGGCTGCTACTATTGACCCAAGGTATTTAAAGGATTGCACCACTTCAAATTCGTGCTCCGCTACCTTGATTGTTTGACAAACTAACTGTTCCTCTCGCATTCGACGCCACCATGTACTTTGTTTTACCTTCACTAATGTGCAGCCCCAGATTTTGTGCCGTCTGCTCGATCTGGATGAAGGAATCGTGTACAGTTTGTTCGGTTCTTCTGATGATGTCGATGTAGTCTGCGTAAGCCAGTAACTGGCTGGACCTGTTGACGATGGTCCCTCTTGTTGCCGTGCCAGAGTCACGGATTGCTTTCTCCAACGCCAGGTTGAAGAGAAGGCAGGCCAAACCGTCCCCTTGTCAGAGTCCATTAAAGATGTTGATTGGTCTGGATAGCAATCCGGCTATTTTTACTTGGCTTGTTACGTTGGTCATGGTCAACCTACATAGTCGTGTCAATTTATTTGGGATGCCGAATTCTCTCATGGCTTTGTAAAGTTCTACCCTGGCTATGCTATCATACGCGGCCGTAAAGTCTATAAACAGATGGTATGTTGGGATGTTAAATTCTAGACATTTTTCCATCGCCTGCCTAAGGGTAAAGATCTGATCAGTTGTTGATTTGCCTGGAATGAAACCACACTGATATTGTCCGATAACGGTTTTAGCGTATGGGGTTATCCGGTCTTGTAGGATAGAGGAGAGTATCTTATAAGCGGTACTCAACAACGTGATACCTCTATAATTGCTGCACGTTGTGACATCTCCCTTCTTATGTATGGGGCATATTATACCTTTTCGCCAGTCTTCTGGTATTTCTTCCTGCTCCCATACGTGCACTATAATATCATGAATAGCTTGACGTAGGGCTGGTCCGCCGTGATGAAATAATTCGGCTGGTATGCCATCGGCTCCCGGGGCTTTGTTCTGTTACCCATACAAATGCTAAAAAATGGTTTTCGAAAATCGTATTTTTCTCGAAAAATTTTGATAACAAAGTTTTTCTTTCGATTAATTTGTATGATCTATAAAAATAATAAAATTAAAATATTACTGACTGTACCTGCCATAGAACATATTATTTTAAGTTAATCAATATCAGCATAACGGATTTTAATGAATTTTTTATAGAGAAGCTTCTAAAAAGTTTGAAAACATTACATTTAGAAACATAAAAAAAGTTTGTTTTGAATTTCAAAAAAATCATTTTTTTTTTAAATTCGATATCAAAAACCTTTTTTTTTTTTAATTTAATTTGAATTCGTACAGTAATAAAAACTTAAGTTACCGTACCAAAATTGTTTCTTAAAAATGTTTTAAAAATTTTGTATATACTCGTACATATGTAACAACTTATTTTTTTTAAGAAACCACTACATGGAATTATAACTATTGTTCGTGGATAAAATAATATTCGATTGAATCATATGGCACCCTGTTTTTAGCTCCAACTACTAAAGGAGTTTTTTTTTATTGAATTAAAAATAAAATAGTTTTATGATTATAAATATTTTTTCTCTATAACATTCATTTTTGAAATTTTTAGTCTTTTACATACATACGAGTAAGAGCAAGAGACACAGTCGTGCGTTTTGTTTTTTTATTTATTCTGGATGTACCCTGGGTAATTCAACAGATTTAAAACTTCTGTCGAAAAATTCTTTCAATTGGTAAGAATGCGCTACAAGAAGTGAAAATGTGCAAGTTGTTCCGTTTAAGCATCTTCTGAACTGGCGATTTGGATGTTCCGAAGTACTTGGATGATTTTCTATTTGTTGGTAGATTTCTTCCTCGTGCCGTCAATGAGATCTGCCTATACTTTCAGCTCTGCATTGTATTTTGCCTTCCGATAAACGTTGGAAACCCTTAGGCTAGGCGCGCACATTCAATTTTCAGTTTCGCAACTGTTTGGTTGCTAAAATGAAACACATGGGCTTATATGGGACACCGCGCACTTAGAGCAACTCGATTCTCGAAACTAAAAAGTTTGTGTTTTGACACAAACTAAACGATTGCCTCGCATCAGTTGAGCTGTTTTTTATAAGTGCAAGAGAGAAAAGAGTGCGAGCGTGAGTAAAGAGTTGCCAGTGTGCGGTTCTCTTTCAACTGGTGATTAAACTATTTGATTTCGATCACAGTTGCCAGTGCGCGACTAGCCTTAGGCTAGGCGCGCACATTCAATTTTTAGTTTCGCAACTGTTTAGTTGCTAAAATGAAACATATAGGCTTATATGGGACACCGCGCACTTAGAGCAACTCGATTCTCGAAACTAAAAAGTTTGCGTTTTGACACAAACTAAACGATTGTCTCGCAACAGTTGAGCTGTTTTTTATAAGTGCAAGAGAGAAAAAGAGTGTGAGCGTGAGTAAAGAGTTGCCAGTGCGCGGTTCTCTTTAAACTGGTGATTAAAGTATTTGATTTCGATCATAGTTGCCAGTGCGCGACTAGCCTTAGAAAGACAGGATAACCAGGATGGGAAGTAAATTGTTGCTCCTGCAGTAGCGGTACCTCCAAATTATCCGTATTTTTTTCCTAGTTAAATAGTTTTTTTTATAAGAAAACATAAAATCTCACACTTTTATAACTAAACCACTTTAAAGATTTCACAAATCTAATTAACTCCGAACAAGCAAGTACCAACATTGCTGGTTAAAATTAAAAAAAGTAAAGTTGGTCCTCAAGCTTTTATTAATTAAAATTGATACTAATTGACATTTTTAATTTATTTAAGATTATACATACATATTTGAATCGGTTCTAATAGTTTTTAACTTTTGATCTAGTAGCGTAACCTGCAAAGTTCTCAAAAACTCATAAGGCATTTACAATACAATTCAATTTCGTTTTATTGAACATATTATTTACAATTTGGCTTAGAACTAATAAGATACTATGATAATTAACATTTGTTGGCTCATAGAGGGCGTAACTATATATAGTGACTTAAGTTCATTCCCGGTTTTCAGTGGTGATTTTGTTTAAGGTTGTGAGCAGGGATGGCGTTTAGCCGCGATGATAGGCTGACCCAATAGTTGTGTTCAACCAAGAAAAGGCCAGTGTAGAGTAGTGTAGTGCAGTGCAGGTTCATGAAAACTGTCAGAGCAAACTCAAGCAGAAACGTCATACGTCAGATGTTAAAAAAAAAGAAAACAAATCAAATTCGGCGGAAGTAAAATGCCTTATGCCTGCGCTGAAGTCGATTACAAAGGGAAGAAATTCATTTCCACTGCCTGCGACGACGTTGTTGGCTTTTTAGGCACAAAATCTCTTCCTCCTCTTCACCTTTTTTCATCAAACTTTCAAACACTTGCGTTTGGAATCCTTCGTGTAAATATACATATGTACATAGATTTAATTAAGATATTATTGGATTAATTGGATAACACTGAATCACCAGAGATTGCCCTTCACTCGAAGTTAGCTCTAATCTATGCATTATTTAAAAACTTTAACCAAAAATACAAAGCGCGGAAAAAAATCAACTTTATTCGTTAACAAAATATAATCGAATAACGACAACAACTGATTTTGACAGTTTTCACCAACCTGCACTAGCTCAAAAGGTAGTGCAAAATATTCTGAACTAGTGTACACTAGTTCAGCTCAATGAACGCTAATCAGTGTAAGTCAGTGCAGAAATTTTCTCAATGAACACAAAAAAGCTACACTTTTCTGCCCAGAGTAGTCCAGTGCAGCTGGTTGAACAGAACTAATGTCAGCGTAGAACAAGACTCCTTGCTTCCTCGTTTCCATCACACTGAGGTACCTCTGCTTGAGATGTCGTTGTTCAGTGATCATCCTTCTTATACGCTGATTCGCATTAGTTTCTTCGTTGAAAGTACTATGTATTTGTTCAATGGGAATAAATGTTGTTTAGAGATCCTCGTTCCTGTAGTGTTTCTGTCGTTGCCGGTTGAAGTAGAGTCCAGTGTAGATCCTCAGTATCTTACTTTCAAATAATTGTTGAGATTGAAAACCAGACTGGGAAGGAATAGCTATCACTGGTCGCAGGAGCTGCTTGTAGATGTGTCTTTGTCAGTTGGCTTAGATCTGATCTTCTTTTCAGCAATAGGTGCAAATGGCTGAAGGTCCAGCTGGCCTTTTTGAGCACATTTCTTGAGTGTAGGTTAAACCTGAGCAACTCCCAGGCACTTGACGTTTTCTTTGGCAGCTATTCTGGAACCATCAGGGAGTCTCAGGACCAGGTTTCTACAAATGGGTGCTGTGCGAATACCTCTACCAGTTGAAGGTCTCCTGAAGCAGACAAGTTCAGATTTGGAAGTGTTGATCTGGATGCTCCATTTCTGATATACAATTGGAAGATTCTGTTGATGTGGGTTTCTACTTTTCGGACAGCGATCAGTGGTGACATTGATGTGGCGTAGGTGAGCGAGTCATCAGCATGTAGAAAGTTCTCGCATCCAATTGGAGAAGGTTGGTCGGAAGTCATCAAGTTATAGAGGAAGGGGCCTAGTTTTGAGCCTTGGGCGACTTCAACTCTGATGGTCTTCATATTATCTATAGTTGGTCGAACAATTTCCTGTAAGATAGAAAAGAAAAGAGAACTTTTATTAATGGCGGATGTACTTGTATAAGATGAAGTTCGTGGATTAGGCCGTCTATCTACAAGCTGTCGAATGCTTTCTCGACATCCCCAAAGCATCTAACGGTGACACGATGACTGTTGAGTGCTGTGGTTATATCGTGTTAAAATTTTAGCAGTAGATGCAAGGTTGACTGTTTTTCTCGAAAGCCGAATTGCATGTCGGGAATGATTGAATTTTCACTGCAGACTTTCTTCAGTCTCCGGAAGATTACTTCTTCCAGTAATTTTCTGACGTCGTTGAGAACTGATATCGGTCTGTAGTTGAAAACTAGGTTGGAAGCACCTTCGGAATTGCTACCGAACATTTCCTTTTTTTCGCTTGAAGTTTCAATTTTTTTTTGACACGAACTGTCAAATTTTGTGTGGATGTAATATTTCAATAAATCGCTCCCCCACAATTTACTTTTATTGCCTTTTCGCTTCTTGACCTCAGCCATATTCTCGAAGATTATTTATTGTATGAGAAAAATATGTTTTGATGGTTCTATTTCTTTTGAAAGCATATCGTCAGTTTCTTTGACATTTTGTTAGGTTCTGAATCAAAAGGCATGTTTGTTTAGTTCATCTCTGAATTTTTACTAGTTTTTAAGATATCTTATATAAAATTGTAGTTTACGAAAGCTTGTGGCTTGCAAAAAAATTTATGGGAAATTTTGTGTTTTTGATGTAGGTTTTTTCTACAAAACCGATATTTCCATAATCTATACAAGCTCAGTTTTGGAAAGTTCAGCTTTAGAAAGTTCTATACACTTCAGAAACTGAGAAAAATTGAAAATTAAATTAAACACTACGATTTACCTAATCAAGTTACTTAATTCTGATTACTAAATTCTGACTTGCCATGGCCTGGCTTTTCAAAGTTTAAAGTGTTGATGGAAGTATGCTAGACATATGTCGTATATCTTGTGGTGGAAATTTACCTTAGCAATGAACATGTCTAGTAGGACTAGGGTGATTAATTCAAACTTTCCTTCTATACAGTTGACCAAGTCTTTTTTTTACAAAAACACAAGCTGACTCTAATAGTATTTAGGTGACTTTTTGGGTTCCAATTAGCCTTAGTTTAATTACCAAAATGTAACCACCATCTGATACGTCTACTTGAATTCTTGCCCAACTAAATAGGGACACATGTCATTTGTGCCTTTAGCTCATAGCAATAATTTAATTACCAAAAAATTCCATGTCTAAACAAAGTCCAGTCTGGTTGAGTCTGTTCCCAATAGCCATTCATCCTTCAAACTAAAAACCCCATAACAGAACCCTACACATTTGTGGTAATCTATTGTTTTAAATTAATTTTATTACCTGACCGCAAAGCATCCAAATCCCCAGAATATTTCTCTTTACTAATTGTCCTCCATCATGCAGATCCAACAGAGGGAACTTAACCTTAAACCATACCATTTGCGAATTATACACAAAATGACTGATTGATTGCAGGACTTAAGGAGCATCCTTGGTCCTGAATATAAAAATGTATACAATTCGCATGATAAGCACCTGAGAGAGTGAAACCAAAGAATAGTGCTGCTTAGTGTTTTGTGTGTTGTGTTGGAAAGAATAATGGCCAAAACTAGTTCACAGCTGCTGTATATTACCTTTACACATAAAATGTGGGCCAACAACTCAGGTCGTTGTCAGTGTGACCATGTTAAGTATTTTTTTTTTAATTTTTTATTTTTTTAATTTATACTTTGTTAAAGTCTAAGTTTTGTGTTATGGAATATAACGAGGGTTGAATCTAACACTAAATTAGAGCATTTGCAAACGCTCTATAAATTTGTTGTCAAAATTGTTTTTTAATTGCAGATTTAGTTTTTTTTTTTTTTTGACAACTGGAAATTCAAAAAATGGTTTTCGACATAACATCTGTCAGAATGTACATCGTTAACTAAACCTAGATCTGACAATGTTTTCAGATCTAGCTATAACTGACTTGCAATGCTAAATTGTTATATTATTCTTGAGTTGGTAATAACTTTTCTGAAAAGTTGGAAATTGTAGTTCGAACGGCTGGCGTATGTTTTTGCTTTGGTGAATCCGAAGCATTCTCTGCGTATACCTCTAAGTACTGGACAAATTCCCATAAAGTGAGTAAAAGTTTCAATTTCATTTAAATTGCAGAGTGAGCAGTTCATATCTTCATATCAAATCCTGCTCTTGACGTTTCATTAAGCCTTATGAGGCCCACTCTTGCTTTAAGAGTCCATCTAATCGTTGAGGTTTTAAAATTTTTACCGATATAGTGCCTGGCAACATTGTAACTAAGCATATGATTGATGCCATGTGATCTTGTTAGACTCAGCCTATAAAGTGCCTCTTGATGATCTTCCGCAATAATATTCTCAACAGTATTTTCCACAAAGTTGTTAAAAAAGTTCCTGTGTGACACCAGTTCATCTAGATTAGTCCACCCAAATCGGTTTAAACTATTTTCCCATGCTTCAGCCCATTATATTTTTTTCTCGTACAACCCTTGGCAACACTTGTCCTCGTAGGCTTCATTTGACATTTCAACGTCAGCACATAGTTTGGAGCTACTCTTGGCAACCCTAGAACATGTTTTAACAAAACGTCAAAATTTTCCAGAACTCTTTCTTTCTTTCTTTCAGGACAGTGATTGTTTATTGGTATAATTACAAGAAGTTGAACGGTTCCAAATCACACGATCTCGGTGGGCAAATTTACATCACCTCCGCGTGAGATAACATTGTTCAGAGATCACTAGTGCAATATGGCCATTGTGGCACAAAGTACTGGGGCCCTACTATGTATCTCGATTCTACTTTTGATTCTATTCGAAACTAATTTGCGATTCTACTTTCAAATGGTACTACGCATGAAAATAGAATAGAATGCCGGTAGTGCCAAGCTATTTGCCAACAAATTTGCGATTTTCGAACGAGACTCGAATATTTTTGACAAAAAATAGACAATATTTGCTGTGGAAACCGAATTTATAGTGAAACAATAAATAAAATAAATAAATATGGACAGTTTCGCGATTTGGTTAGGTTTAGATGAAAATCCGGAACGAATTCAACAAATTAAACGAAGGCGGATTAGAGATAAATCTAATATAATGGAGCTCAGAGTGTTCTTAAATATCCCTTGGACAAATCTGGATGCTTTTCCATGTACTGCACCAGAATCTCAAACTGTGACGCCTTCGTGTTTGCAATTTTAGATGATTCCCTACGAAGAAAACGTAAACATATTACTTAATTCTTTGAAATATTGAATAAAATTAATTTATAAGTTCTATTTACTTACATTCTGAAAAAAAAAATTCTTCACTCGAACCGCTCGCAAACACATTTGTTGTAGAATGATTATTTGCGATTTCGCTTTGTTTTGACATTAACTTTCGAGATAGGTGGTTCCCCTATTATGCGAAAGTAGTAAAGTACACTAAAATACAGTTGGCACTACTCGAGCTGTTCGATTATCGCACATTAAAACGTTCTTAAAGAATTACAGAGTTGCAGTTTTGCGAATTCGAACATTTATATTGTAGAATCGAGATACATAGTAGGGCCCCTGTTATGTTGAAATGAAATTTCGTTGTTGTCCATATCATTTAATTTGGATGACTTTACTGGACAGAACCTAAATGTGTTTTACGTAAACACCTGTCTTTACGACTTAATTCCACCGCGGGCCTACCCACATCGCAGTCAGATTGAGCGCTAACCATTAGCTCTGTAATAGCCGAAGCCATATCAGTAGCAATGCTGTGACATGTTGCAGCATGTGCACACCCCTTGCTATGGGGCGAGGTCTATCTAACACCTCTTGAATTCAAGCAAGCTTGAAAACCATGTGTCTCCACATTCGGAATAAACCACAACCACCTTGATACCTACCTCATAGATAGCTTAAGTAAAGACGCGTTCTTATGACGCTTGTCAGTACTTTTTATTGGGCACTATTTCCCATACTTACTTAGATCCTCGGACCTATTACGTCTGTGTGGTTCCCCTTGCGGGGCATAGGGCCTCCACTACTTCTACGCGCCATCGTGTACAGTTTCTGGAGATGTACCTCAGCTCTCTCCAACCAGTTGTGCTGATTCCTCTTCGACCGTTCTTCGCCAAGTACTTCTGAGGTCGGCCCACTCCTCTGCCTCGCTGCGTGAGAGGGTTCCATTGCATCGCTTGACTCGCAATGCACTCGTGGCCTTTTCAAAGCGTATGTCCAATCCACTGCCACTTACGTTTTCGTATTATAGAGTCGATGGGTTCCTGACCTGTCCTCACATCATTGGAGATACGGTTAGGCCGGAAAATCCGCAATATGTTTCGCAAACATCTATTTACGAACGTTTGTAGCTTTCTTGTGACAGTGGGTGTTACTTTCCATGTACTGTATCCATAAAGAAGCACGGATTCTACATTGGAGCGGAACAGTCGTAGCTTGGTCTTTAGGCTTATAGAGTTGTTTCTCCATATTTTGGACAGCATTCCGAACGCAGCCTTTGCTTTCCCGATTCGGCTGGTTATATCTAGTTCGGTCCCGCCATCAGTAGAGACGATACTCCTAAGGTATTGAAAACTCTCTACCGTCTCTACTGGTTGTCCAGAAATATCTATTTGAGTAGATGAGGAAGTTCCAAGGCTGATCCTTTTAGTTTTTGGCCGTATTGATCTTAAGCCCGACAGTTTCGGCTTCTCTCCCCACCCTTGTTGTCATTTGATGGAAATCCAAGATCCTATGAGAGAGTAAGCACACGTCATCCGCGTAGTCCAGATGTTTCAGGTGTGATAGCTGATTCCACTGAATTCCTCCATTAAAGTCGACAAAGCTGCATGCAGCACATCACTTATTACCAACAGGAACTGTATTGGTGACAGTATACAACCCTGTCTAACACCACTTTGGATTTCAAACTCCTCTGACTACCTTTCTTTAGGCAGAACGTGACATTTGGATCCTTCATATGTAGCCTTGATAATAGCGATCAATTTATCCGGAATGCCCCTCCTGCACAAGGCAAGCCAAATAAATTCTCTATTGACACTGTCAAACGCCTTTTCGAAATCGATGAACAGCAGGTGAAGTGGTGATCGATATTCAACGCACTGTTCGATGATGATCCGCAAGGTGTTGATGTGATCCACGCAGGAAGATTCAGTGCGGAAACCTACTTGTTCGGCGTCAAGAGTGTCTTTTAGGTGGTCTTTTATTCGACCTAAGACGATTTTTGCTATAACCTTCGCTACAGCAGGCAGCACGCAGATTCCCCTCCAGTTTTCGGCCTGCTTAAGGTCTCCTTTCCTTAGAAGCTTGACAATCATCCCTTTTTTCTACTCAGGAAAACTTTCTGTTTCCCACGCTCTTTCTATGAGTGGGTCCAGGAGCTCAGACGATGTTGTTGGCGCTGCTGGTAAGAGCTCTGCGGGAATACCGTCAAGTCCAACCGCTTTGTTGTTCTTCAGTGCTCTGATTGCGGTTAAGATTTCTTCTCTACTGGGGGGTACAGTGCGTATTCGGGAATTTGTTACTATGGACGGCTCATTAGGTGTTAGGTTGACTTCGCTGGTGAAAACGCGATTTAAAACCGCAGAAAAGTGTTCCTTCCACCTTTTGATCTGGTCCTCATTCGAAACTAGCAGTGATCCGTCTATGCCCTTCACCAGGTATTGTTTAGAGCTTTGGACACCAGTTAGCTCTTTGGTAATTCTGTAGATGGTCCTACTGTCGCACCTACTTGTGGCCTCTTCTGCTTCTGTTGCCAATGCGTTGATATAGTTACGCTGGTCACGTCGCACGCTACGGTGAACTTCTCTCATCTTCATGCCGTTGCTGCAATGCGAGCTTTGAGCTGTTTTCTTTCTTCGATCCTGGCCCAAGTTTCTTCGGAAAGGCAGGCACTATATAAAAACATTTTTCACAGCACACCAATGGTTCTCGATGGAGGTGGGTTCCGTGCTGCTGATTGTTCTCAATCCTTGCGAAAGATGGTCCCCTAGTTGTTGGCGGACGGCGGGATCCTTGAGTCTATCGGTGTTGAACTTGGGCATTCGGGTGTTTCCTTGGGATCTCCGAACTGCAGCTGTTCGTAATCTTACGGTAGCACCCATCAGATGGTGGTCCCGGGCAATTCCCATGTCTGCACCTCTTCTGTTTCAGACGTCCTGGAGACTGCTTCTAAATCGCCGACTTATCGCGAAGTGATCAATTTGGTTGGAAGTTGCTTGTCTGTCCGTCGACACCCAACTGATTTTGTGGCACGTCTTGTGTTCAAACATGGTTCCTCCTATAACAAGGTGGTTGGCGTTACAAAAATCGACAAAACGTTCGTCATTGTCGTTCCGTTTTCCAACACCATGCTTGCATGCCTGAGCCCATCATTGTCATTGCCAACCTTGGCATTCAAGTCTCCCATTACCATTAGGATGTCTCCACGTGGTGTACTATCATAGGCAGCACTCAGCCGGTTATAAAAGGCCCCCTTCTCCTCGACAGAGGAGAGCTTCGTGGGGGCGTAACACTGTATGATGGTGACGCGGCGTACTCTAGTCCGGAATCTAGCTCTCATGATCCTGTCATCTAACGGCTCCCAGGAAATTAAGCTCTTGAGAGCTGTTTTAGAAAGCAGCAATCCGACGCCAGATTCACGGCTACTTCCAGGTGCCTTTCCGGAGTAGAGTAGTATAGTGTTATGGGTTGGATACTTATATTTCCCCGAGCCCGAACATCTCACTTCACTGATCCCTAAGATGTCCATCTTATACCGCATGAACTCACTCTCTAATTTGGAGGAATATGGCATTTGGGGACCTTCACTTCCGTTATCGAGAAGCGTCTTCACATTCCAGAAACCAATCTTTGTCCGGGTACAATAGCCAAAAGTCGTCAACGTGTCATCGTTTCTTATCCGTGGCGTAGTGTCGGTTTCGTTAGCGGGTAATTATTTCAGTTACGAAGAATGCTAACCTCCGTAACCTATTCTAGAAAGCTAGGCCTTTCGCACTTGTAATTTTTGCCTATTTACGTATATAGGGATACGCAAATAGTTGCCCGGGGACCACCACGAGGAGGTAAAACAAGCACTTCACCGTGATTGATTGTTGCGCTACTGGCCCAGACCAAGTTCTGAGCAGTAAATAGTTTCCCGATCAGGCACGATGCAAGTCCACATGGTGCCAAAATATAGCTTCTGGTGATGCTTCGCAACCATGAGGTCACTCCCAAAACTCAGGGTCTGTCAACCCTAGAATACACACACCCAGCAATAGATTGAAGTAGTAATCGACAACTAGGAGCTTGCACCCTTTATTAGTCTTTATTCGCCTTACAGCAAATTAGTAACGATAGTCCTAAGCAATCTTTCTTAATCTTGACGATTATTTATTTTTAATATAATTTATCCAAGATTGCTAAAACCAAAACATCTAGCAGAAGAGAACACTATCTTAATTACTTTACTTTACGTTTTGGGCGTGACCTCCCTGATCACATCGCTCAAGATTTGCATAAATAGAGCCAAGGATCCATTAATCAGATAGCTGAGATAGGATATAGCACTAGATTTTTTCGGATACAGCTTGAGCTACAACTAGTACCCTTAATTTTTCGATTAGTCTTTATTCGCACAGAACTAGGAACGATAGTCCTAAGCAGTCTTACTTTACCATCATCTTAATCAATTCCATAGATTGCTAGGCCAATACATCATAGCAAAAGAGAATGCCCCTCTCAATTGCTTTTCTTCATGTTTGGCCGTGACTCCTCTGGTCACATAATTTTGGGTTTTCTTTGTTGCCTAAATCTCCAGCTGGATTCCCTGAGAAAAAGACTTAAGCCTCCCCACCACGACAAGGTAAAACCCGTCGGGGAGGACTTTCATGGACAAATAGTACTCGCTGTTGATGGTGATGGCCTTTCCAACGTCATTCTCAAAGAAATATGGATCTATGCCACCAGCCCAAAATCGACGCCAAACAGTGAATTTAGTGGATGTGGTTTGTGATCGTCTTAAGTTCGACAATTTAGCTTGTTGACGAACCCATTCATCCAGAAATGGGTAAAATTGAGGTAGGTCAACTTCCAACTACTCGAAAGTCCAGTTAGCAAACACACTTCGTTGTCTATCGGATTCTCCTGCACTCTCACGGACAGCGGCGATATTTGTGGCAGATTTCTCGTTACTTTGACGTGCGGATGTTGGCGAATTATTCACTGAACTGGAAGAGACGACTTTTCTCTCTCAGAAGTACACTAATGGCGACCGTAAAATAATCGAATCACGTGAAATGTTGCTCGAAGAAAAGATCCACTTTGATAAATCAATTTAATCATTTTCACAAGTTGTTGACCGCCACAACTCTTCAATTTGACAGATGTTGCTTCAACGATATGGCCTAAATCACCTATCAAAGTTCAGAAAGCTCTATTGGAAAATCATTTATAATTTACTAAATAAGTTTACATTTGAAAATTGGGTAATTATTTAATTGGAAATTATTTAATAAATAAATCAAGAATGAAAATGAATTAAAGTGTCAAAATTTGAGAATGAAGACAAAAGGGAAGAATCAATTCTATAACGTTATAGCCAGAAACACAAACAGAAAAAATACGAGTAAACATGGTTTATCCAACAAAATCATTCTTGAAATAATATCTTAGCTAAGCTCAGCAAGATATATCTAAATATTCCACTTTTTACTGCGAAACCAATAGTGGCCTTAATAGAGAACAAATACAAATCTTTGGTTCTATCAATTTCCTTACCGATAAAAACCTACGGCCTTGAGAAAACAATTTCATAATAAAATATAAAACATTTATAAATTAAAAGCACTCTGGTCACTCTATGCACTAAGTCTAGGTACAAAGTTGGAAAAGGACTTCTTTTTTAAATATTCGTACTTTTTATGTTTGTTTCCAATAAACTTCCAAATTTGAATTCTCAACTATTTTTATTGCGACTTTGGAATTTGAACTACATATTCTTTTGTATGTTGATATTAAAATGTACATAGCTCAGTTATAATATATTTTTAAAACTGTGTTTTTGAGGTAAGACAATGGGGATCCATTTCATGACAAACAAAAATCCATGATATCTACCTATAGTTATGGGTTTAAATTTAAATATTTTCAAAGGGTGGTATGACATTAGGGACTTGACTAGCAACACTTGAATGGTATTACTAGCTGAATAAGTTGTCAGAAGTCCAACGAGCCTAACAGAATAAGACATTACACAATATCTTAGTGTTTATACATACTCGTATCTATGGGCAAAACACAACCTTGAATTTTTGTTGCATCAGCTATGTTTTCACAAGATCATTGCAATAAAACAAGCCAATCCGGATATCTAAGTCTAAGTATCTGAACGCTCCTATCAGTGGTGGGGTTTTTAGCTTTTGGGTTTGTTTCACAATCTTCTACTAGGATCCTTGAAAGTTTTAATAAAATTTAAAGCTTTTGCGTTAGAATCAGCTATTTACTCCTTAGAGTTTTTTTTGTTATTAACTTGATACCTCTGTAATAACATTCAATTCACTCAATCAAAAGCTATTATCTATTGTCAACGAATAACGAATTTTTCGGCGTTTTTCGCAATCTTCAATAGGTATTTTTCTCTTTTTAATTCTGAACAGAGCACTGAGTAGAACTTGTAAGTATTAGTCCTCTTTGGATAATACCGCACAGAGTTTCTTCAAACTTAGCTACTGCAATGATAGCTATATTATCGGCAAAATCGGTGCAGCATATATCTTGCGAGGTGAGATTTTCTAACAATTCATTCACTACAAGACTCCACAACAATGGTGATAATACACCACCCTGAGGACAGCCTCTTGTTGCGATTGCTTTTTTTACATTTTATCCTGTTTGTACCTCTGCATTTCTAGTGCCTAACGTTTCTTTTATCCATATTTTTACAGATTAGATTAAGAATTTTATTTTTCAATTTGTTTTATATACAATTTGACTTAAAACTAACTTATTACTAAATTAAATCATGTTGGCTCAACCCCTATTGTTCTTCTAACGTTCTTCATTTGGCTTTACATAATGCTTTTTGCTTACAATATCATATTAATGTTTTCTAAATATAATTCATGATTTTTTTAATATTAATTAAATAATAATTTTTGATGAGTGGGCGTTTTACCCCTTGTAGTATCGATTGTTGTTCTTCTCGTAAAAGGGTGCGTTGTCGTTATGGATGATGTCTTCAAATTGATCGTCAGTGATGGCTCGGGTGTATAGATACTTGTCACGAGGCTCTAGTTTATGCTGGAGAAGTTGTTGCACTTCTGTGTTGGGATGATCTTCCAGGTTCCTGATGATTTTTCCGGAGAGCTGCAGTAAATACTTGTCCAATGGTATTAACTTTGCTTCTTTATACAGATTCCTTGTTGGTATATATTTGGTCCAGTGCAAATGCGGAGCATCTTTCTTTCAAAAAGCTTCATCTTTTTCATTGTTGTAGGTGAAATAGTAAACCAGATGGGAAAGGCGTAGGTCAGAACGGGTCGGATAAGTTGTTTGTACACAAGCAGCTTGGTTTTCTTACTTAGTCCATTCCGCCTCCTGAGAAGCGGATGGACCAAGTGCAGATAATAGTTGGCTCTCTTCAACATCAAGTCTGCATGCCTTTTGAATTTGAATTTGTTGGAAAAGATGATTCCCAAGTACTTCATTGAAGATTTGACTGTCATTTCAGTGTTGTCTGGAAACTTTATTTTGATTGCATCACAGCGTGTTGTAAACGCTCGTCTTCGAATGACAGTCACTGGTGTTCGGAAGCAGATGAGTTCAGTCTTTTCGCTGTTTATCCTCAATCCCCATTTGACATAGTATTCCCATAGGTTTTTAATGTGCTCTTGCACTCTCCTGGCAGCAATTTCTGGTGAAAAAGCGGTGGCATATGTGATTGAGTCGTCTGCATAAAGCTTCGTCTTTTTACCTGATATGTATGCTGGTTGATCAGCAGTGTAAATATTGAACAGCAGCGGTCCAAGTTTTGATCCTTGAGGAACTCCAGCGTTGATGACACATGTTTTTCTACCTGTACATAAAAAAGTCTATGGGTTAGGAAATTTTTGATTATTCTTACCAAGTAATTAGGAAGTCCAAGTTCCGAGAGTTTGAAAAGTAATCCTCTTATCCAAACGCTGTCGAAAGCTTTTTCGATGTCCAGCAAACACGCTACAGTTATTTCCTTTTTGTTGAGTCCAATTGTAATATCAGTATAGAGTCCCAGTAATGGATGTAGGGTAGAGTGTTTATTTCGAAAGCCATACTGAAACTGCGGTATGACATCTCTTTCTCTGCAGAAAACGTTGAGTTTCTTCAATATCAACGCCTCCAGTATCTTACTCATGCAGCTGAGCAAAGAAATTGGCCGATATCCTTCCACATTTGCGCGGTTGTTCTTCTTCGGGACAGGGACCACTTTTGCGGTTTTCCAGGCTGCAGGCAAATAGCTGTTGTTCAGGCAGTTATTGAAGATTATAGTCAACAGAAGAACAGCAAGATTTGGTAACTTTTTAAGCACGTAATTAGAAATCTTGTCGCTTCCTGCTGATTTTTTGGAGTTTCCAGTGAAGATAATGTCAGCTACTTCTTCAGGAGAAGTGAAAACATCTGTCAGCGTTGGCTCCGATGATGGGTTTCGTTGAACAGGGTCACGGTTTCGGTGGTTGCTGATATCTCTTGAAAGCGAGTTTCTACATCTTCGATAAAGTCAGGAAGGTGTACGGGAGGGCGGTCTTTGAAACTATCATGAAAGTGATTTGCAAATGCTTCAGCTTTCTCAGCAGAAGTTGTTGAAACTTCTTGTCCATGATGGCTTGATGTGTTAGATGGTGCAGTACTCTTCCGGACTACTGGTTTGGCAAATGGCCTTGTAGCTGGTGCTGGTGTAGCTGGCTTATTTCCTGCTTTCTTAAATGGGCCTCCCAATGGTTTTGAAGCTGCTCCAGATGTGGCTGCAACGCTGGCGTATGATAAGCCATTCACAATCGCTTTTTTTTGCTGATGTTACAGCAAATTGGTGATTTTCACGCTTCTGTGTTGCTGTCTTCGTTTTTTCGGCCAGTTTCTTCTTCCTTGCAGGACATCCACTGTAGCTGGCAGGGTGCCCAGTCTGTTGGCAGTTAACGCAGAATTTCTTTTATCCATCTGGATATAGTGATGGGTACGCATTTCCTAACAAGAGCGTTGCCTGCAGCCTAGTGGGATGTGTTTTCGAAGGCTTCCTCTATGTCTAAGAATGCAGCTAAAGCTGTTTCGTTTACATCTAAGACTTTTTGTATTTTATTTGTTAGTTCAAACAGGGCGGTCTTTACTGATCTGCCGGTCCTATAGGCGTGTTGTCGCTGGTTGAGAGTTCTACTTATTAACACTTCTGATCTTATGAAGTTGTCAATTACCATTTCCAAGGTTTTCAGTACAAAGGATGTTAAGCTTATTGGCCTGAAAGACTTTGGATGGCTTATATCCTTTTCCCCTATTTTGGAAATGAAGATTATCTTAGGTGTTCTCCATAGACTTGGTATATATTTAATGGCAATGAAACACACTGGATTACTGAACTGTCAAAGGCGCCGCCGTCGTACTCCATTTTTATTTCTTTTTGCTTTTTCGTCGTCTGTCTCTGTCAAATCACACAAAATAAAGTAAAGTTAGCTGCGTTAAGATTTTAACTGCATCTGCTCGTACATTTTATTCTGTGCTCATAGACAGAGCGCTCTTCAAGGTAGCTTTGATTAAAAAAGAAAAACACCATGAGCGCTCTGAAGTGTCTAAGTTTATAAAGAAACACATATGTATCTTTTTTTGACAGCTCAGTTCCCTGCTCTGAGCTTGAAAAGAATCACGCATAATGGATCTTTTATCTGGGCCAATCCCTTTGTGTACTTTCGTACGTAGTCTTGCTTTGACAGCTCATCGGGGATGTACTAGGCGTTTTTCTTGTTTAGTTGAAAGTTGAGACCGAGATGTCAAAAAATAAATTGTGTTTCATTTTAAGTTCAAAGTGTTCAGAGCTTTAAATATGTGTTTCTTTTTTCGTTCTGAGCGTGTTCAGAGTGCGCTAAATGATCTCAAATTAAAATAACTGAGCAGACAGAGTTAAATGATTAACACAGGCAAAACAACTCAGAGCGCTCAGAGTACGCTTAGTTCAGAGTATGTTTAGAACATGCTCGACATGATCGGGCTCTGTTCAGAGCTTTATTCTGAATTTAAAAAAAAAACGCCAATTGTACTTTGTAATGGATTTGAATGCGCTACTTTTCTAGCCAATGCAAATCAAATATTAATTCGAAACTTACATAATGTACATAAGTATAAGTAATATACAACACATATGGATTGCTGTTAGACTTTCCTATTTGAAGAAGTTTTTTTTAAAGAAATCAACTCATTGGTTTGTTATTCATCATTTTAAAGCGGTTTAGTCATTTTAAATTTTAAACAGTTTGGCGCAAAATTTTAAACAGCTTATTATTACGGTATAAGTATGTATTATACTACTTAACAATTTTGCTAACTTTTAAGTAGATTACTAATACTTTCCTAATTTTAAACATTTTTTAACAGTAACACTAGTATCGTTCTAAGGCTATAAATAGCTTCTGAACTCACCTAAAGTAATGACATGCAAAAAAATAAGTAAACAGAACTGTTTTGACGTTTGTAAAAGTCAAGGAGTCATATCAATTTAAGCTAAGTGTACACGATTAATAGATCTTACAATATTGTCAGATCTTATAATGTCCGACAGTTATCTACCAATGAGCTGACAATTAAGTTGTGTGTGTACACGGTTGGTAGAAAATCTACCAATCTCTTACAATTTATTGTCAGAAGTTGGTTGACAATTTATTTTCAGATAGCTGGCTTAATACCTACCAACTAATTGTAAAGGTCTGACATAGAAAAAATTGTATGATGCTAAAAAACCTACGTCTTACAATTTCTTCATTGTCAGAAACGTCAGGCAACGATAAAAATGGACAGGCCTGACAATAAATTGTGTGTGTACATAATTATCGAATACCTTACAATTTACCGTCTTACAATTAATTGTCAGATACATTTTCTGACAATTTATATAAAATTTAGTTGTTTTTTATTTTCAATAAACTGCTTCTGAACACACCTAAAAGAACGATGGTTCATGCAAAGATTTTAGCAAACAGAACCTTATGACATTTCTGAATTAAATTGGGTCTGTTTTTTTTTCTGTGTTCCTCATATTCAGCAATTGATGTCAAATTTGCTTCGATGTACATATTACTAAAAGCCATTAAATAAAACGCCAGTAACATACATAAATCCAACTGTCAATCCAAATGTCATCTAATGAAACAAAAAATGCTTATATGACACTTCCCTTAATCATTATGCCTCCTTTTGGAAAACTTCTTTTCAGTTAAAAGATGAATATTATTTTCACTATCTGAAATTCCTGTTCATATCCATTAGCCACACATAAGCAAAAATACCTTCAATTATTAAGGATTCAACAGGACATTTGTCAAATTAATTGCCTTATAAGTTCGCCATTAGCGTCGCCATCATTTTTCATTGTTCACCATTATAATATTCGTAAGCCGTTAAGCATAAGCAGCAGCACGAACGAACGAACGCAAGAAAAAAGAAGAAATAAGCAACATGTTATAGTTTACAATCGTGTTACCGTTGGATTTTCGAGGACAAAGAACAACAACAGTTGTTAATGACAATTTAACTCGACATATAATTGTATCCCTACCCATTTTAACCGTCAACGGTCTACCACTTATTATAACATGGCTCTTTGTTGCGTGTGGCTAAAGCGGAAATCAAACTAACACCATACTCGGAGTGTGTGTTAATTTGAAAAGGAAATATAGGTGGTACTTTTATTTTGTTAGTATAAAGATGTTTTTGATTTTGGTTCTGTTTGACATTGACAGCGAGAAATGTGATGAAACGGCGGAGATATCATGGTTTTTTATTGAACTTTAAATATATACAACTGAAAACTTAAACTTAAGGATAATATGAATATAAAAAAATTATTGGCACATAGGGGGCCTAACTTATGCTATGACATTAGGTGTGTTTTATTCACTGCTGCATAGCTAGCGCAGCAAAATTTCCCTTTACAAACAACAACAATTTGACTGCTGGCGAAAAAGAAGCCAGTAAAAAAATGACAGTTGTGCTGGTGATAGAACTTTAAATTATTGAAATGAAAATGGCGCTATGCATTAAATTTAAGAATTGAACATAATGTACATACATACATGTTTTGACATCAGATTTTGATATTTTCTATAATAATGGCCAACATTGAAATATAAATTGAAATTGACATATGGAGTGAGTTTGATCGTCTTATTCGCACTTGAATGCTGCGCTGGCTATGCAGTAATGAATTAAACACACCTATTGTTTCTAAAATTATAACAATTATAATAAACATATAGGGAATTAGAGAAAAAACTCAAAAATCTCAATAACACTGCGATTCAAGAACCCAAGCATATTGATCAAGCATCAGAAGAACTCAGGGTGATTCTTAGTAACGCCTTCGAGAAAGGTTGTTCACTGAAACATATAGGGAAAGGAAAAAAGAAACCACCCTGGTGGACGGTAGAACTCGGTAACTTGAGAAAAGAAACAAGAAGACTTTTCAATGCTGCCAAAAACACTAGAAATGAGAATGACTGGGAAGTATATAAAACCAGTCAACGAAAATTTAAAGCAGAAACGCAACGAGCTCATGGAGAACTTTTTGCAGTGAAATCGAAGGGACAAACGAATCAGCTAGACTAAGGAAAATTCTTTCCAAGGATTCAATCCCTTTAGGATCTCTTAAAACGCCCACTGGGTGCTGGACAGAGTCCTGCAATGAGACTCTTGAGCACCTGATAAATACTCACTTCCCGGGTTGTGGGTCAAATGACAGCAACCTGGAAACAGAATCCTACACGGAACACATTATACCATCGGATATTATAACGGAAGAAAAGATAAGATGGGCAATCCATTCCTTTTCTCCGTATAAATCCCCTGGCCTTGATGGCATCTTCCCAATGATGCTACAGAAAAGCGAAATCCAAATAATACCGCTCCTGAAAAACATATTCCTTAACAGTCTAAAATGGGGATATGTTCCTTTATCATGGCGCGAAGTCAAAGTGGTTTTCATTCCAAAAGCTGTCAAGCCCAGTCATACAGAAGCAAAAGATTTCAGGCCAATTAGTCTGACATCGTTTATTCTTAAAAATTTTGAAAGACTGATAGACCTAAATATTCGTGGCACCCTGAAACTGGTTGATTTATCCGCACCTCACGCCTACACAAAGGGGAAGAGTGTAGAAACGGCACTTCACAGCGTCGTTAGCACGATTGAGAAAACAATGAGCGACAAAGAATATACCCTTGCTGCGTTTCTCGATATTGAAGGAGCCTTCAATAACGTGAACAATTAAGCGGTAAAGGCAGCTCTAGTAGACAATAAAATCGATAATTCGATAATACGTTGGGTTATGTGCATGCTAAAGAACAGGCAAATTAACTCGGAACTGGCAGAGATACAGATGAGAGTATCCACATCCAGGGGCACCCCACAGGGGGGAGTTCTCTCACCACTCCTTTGGGTGCTGGTTATGAACACAATTCTCATTAATTTAAAACACTGTGGTGTAAAGGTAGTAGCCTACGCTGACGATCTTGCCGTTATTAGCTACAGGTAAATTCTTCGTAGACTCTTTCGTTGCTGTAGTGCTTCTTTCGCTGTCGATCGGTCCGGTCCTTATCCCCAGAATTTTCTTTTCGAAGAGTTGAAGCTTCTGCATTGTTGTGTTCGAAATGGTGTACCATGCAGGAAAATTGTAGCTGATGGCAGGTCTGATAAGCCACTTGTATATCAGTAGTTTCACTGGCTGGCTTAGTCCGGTTCTTCTGGCTAGCAATCGGTGCAAGCGGTGAAACGCGAAGTTGGCCTTCCTTAGTACCTTACTTGAGTGCGTTGAATTTGAACAGCTCGCTGAAGTGGACTCCGAGGTATTTAGCATTTCTTTTGGCTGCTATCGTCGACCCATATCGGGGAGCTTCAGGGTCAGATTTCTGCAAGTGGCTGCAGAACGACATCGGTTGCCATTGGTGGTGGGTCTCCTGAAACACACAAGCTCATATTTGGCAGTATTTATTCGTATACACCGCTTTCTGTAGTACTCGTAGAGTCTGGATACGTGGGCTTCCACTCTCCGAGCTGCAATTTTTGGCGCTATCGATGAGGTGTAGCTCAGCGAGTCGTCAGCAAAATGCAGGTTCTCGCAGTCAGTTGGCACGGGTTGGTCAGACATCATCAGGAAGGAATCCAGTTTCGATCCTTGGGCGACTCCGGCTTTGATGCATTTGATTGAAGACTTGCAGCTGTCTATTTGAACGAAGAATTTCCTGAAAGAGAGAAAAAAAAATAATATTTTTATTAGTGGCGAAGGTAATCCAAGTACTCGATGCTTATGGATAAGGGCTTCTATCCATACGCTGTCGAATGCTTTCTCGACATCCAGAAGGCATCCTACGGTGACTGAGGAGACGTCTGACCGGAACTTTAGTAACGGATGCAGTATTGAATGCCCTTCCCGAAAGTCAAACTGCATGTCTGGTATGATGTTGTTTTCATTGCAGTACTTCTTGAGCCTCCTTAGTATGACTTCTTCTAGAATTTTGCTCATATTGTTGAGGAGGGATATAGGCCTTTAGTTGGAAACCAGGTTTTTAGCGCCTTTCTTCTGGAATGCTACGATTTTTTTTGTTTATGATGATTGTGAGTAGTATCATCACTGCATGTGGAAGCCTTTTGATGATGACGTAGTTGGAGACTCCATCCGGTCCTGCTGACTTCTATGGCTTGGAATTGACTTTGATTTCCGCAATTTCCTCTGGTTGGCATAGTTGAGGGTTGTCCGTTGGGAAACTAGCTGAAAGATGGTCGTCAAACTCCACTCCTTCCAAATTTGGCTGTAAAGTCAGCTGGAATCGCATGTTGTTGTTGTGTTGGATCGAGTTCCGGAACATTATGTTTACACATTGGAGTTTCGCTTTTCACTGTTTGCTGACGTTTTCAGATGCACGTCCTTGTTTTTCGAATGCGGATTTAGAACGGAAATGTATGATATAGACGATTTTTGACACCAATTTTTAAACTACAATATTTTTTACTTTTTTTGATAAATATTCAAAGTAGAAATACTATATTTAATAATAAAAACAAAAACTGAGACCTAACTTATAGAGAACATTTTTGTTTGCGCTTGGCAACATTATTTTTTTTTTTTTTTCATTTCATTTCATTTTATTTATTTTTAAGTAGAAGATTACATTTTGTATATACAATAGGACTTAATCTAAGATAAGTGCAAAAGCAAATGCTTATTCAGCTTTGATATTAATTATTTAGCTTTACAGAGGAGTATAATTTTAACATTCTTAACATATATAATTTGGGAAAACTTAAGTTTATCTGAAAACCCATTAACAATTTTTAACAATTTTTTTTTTTTTTTTTTTTTTTTTTCTTTTTTTGTATTTATATATAAACAAACTTAAAACTAGATAAAAACTTACGAACTAATTTGACAAAAGTTGACCTATAAGAGGGTTGTCAGAGAATGAACATCTTTCAAAAAACTTGTTTGCTAGGGAGTTTAATTTGTCTAAGACAAAATCCACTTTTGACATATGATGTAAGTCAGAGGTGGAGAAATACCACGGTAAGTCAAGAATCATCTTTAGAATTTTATTTTGCATGATTTGTATTTTTTTAATATGGGTATGCGCGCATTTATACCAAACAGGGGCTCCATAAACCATAAGTGCCTGAAATATTACCTTATACATAATGATCTTATTTTCCAAGCTGAGTGTAGACTTCCTGTTTATAAACGGGTATAATATTTTAATTAAAATTACTGTTTTACTTAGAACATTAGCTATGTGACTGCTATATGTGAGAGTTTTATCTAGCGTTATGCCGAGGTATTTAACATTTACTGCCCAAGGAATATTACAACCATTTAAATTAAGTGTATTGTTAGGGAGAAATCTGGGATGTCTTCTACGCGTAAAAAACATACTTTGAGTTTTGTTTTCGTTTATTTTTATTTTCCATCTATGAAAATAGGAACTAAGAACACATAGGCCTTGTTGAAGGTCTGAGCAAATATCAAAAGGTTTCTCATTCGAGCTATATATAGCAGTGTCATCAGCGAAAATTGACGAGGAACAATTGTTTAAATTAGGAAAGTCCGCCAAGTATATATTATATAAAATAGGGGCGAGGACTGATCCTTGGGGGACTCCAGCCGTTATTAATTGTTCATTGGATAAAGCAGAATTAACATGAACTTTGAAACTGCGATTTTGCAAGAAGTTTCTTATTAAGGCCGTTAGGGCCGGGGGAAAGTTATAGTTTATCATTTTATAAATTAGAGCATCATGCCATACAGAATCAAAGGCAGATTCGATGTCAAGTAACACAAGACCGGTAGATTTCTTATCAATAAAGTTAGCTCTGATATGTCTAGTTATTCTTAAGACTGAATGACAAGTATTATGTCCAAATCTGAAACCAAACTGTTGATTTGGTAATAACGAGTTTTCGTCAACAAAATTTATTAATTTTCTTTTGATAACTTTTTCCAAAATCTTAGCAATATTACTCAAAAGACTTATAGGGCGGTAACTAGAAGGATCATCAGGGGGCTTACGAGGTTT
The DNA here is from genome assembly GCA_963931855.1 of Philhelius festivus. Classification (NCBI taxonomy): domain Eukaryota; kingdom Metazoa; phylum Arthropoda; class Insecta; order Diptera; family Syrphidae; genus Philhelius; species Philhelius festivus. The sequence continues at coordinate 191,410,143 of OZ007554.1, forward strand.
CGGGATCGGAATTAGTTTGGCAATTTTCCAAGATTGTGGAAAGTATTGTAACTTTAAGCAGGAGTTAATTATTTGAGTTAGATATTTGAGACCTGCTCGAGGAAGGTTCACAAGACATAAATTCGAAATTCCATCAAGGCCAGGAGCTTTTCGGAGCCGAGATAACTTTATTATATTTTTGATTTCCTTAGCATTGACAAACCATCCAGAAGGTAAATCGTGAACGCATGAATCAAGTTGATTTATTGAGGTTTCGACTAAATTTGATGTAACTGGGTTGCTAAGATTGGATGAAATTCTAAAATTAGAAGCAAATTGCTTTGAAAAGATGTCGGCCTTTTCATTACATGTTATATACTTTACACCATGTAGTTTTATGATCGGAATCGGTGTTCGCTTATTTTTAACTATCTTCGTGACATTCCAAAATGGTTTTGAACATTTATCCATACCTTGGAGAAGTTTATTCCATTTTGTATTCCTATGTTTTTCTATTAATGAATTGATAAGCTTGTTCAGATATCTAAGTTCAAGTTTGTAGAATGGCAATCTATAGCGCAGCCAATTCCTACGGGCTTTATTTCTTTTAGAAATAGCCACGTGAATGTAAGTAGGGAGCTTAGATTTAATGATGACAGGTTGAAAACGAGGTACAGAAACTTCAACACTTTCTTTAATAGCATTTGTTAGATTTGTGATCATCGAATCTATATCAGAATTTAGTTGTATGTCTGAAATTGACGGATCAGTTAAATTACTAAGTTTTGTTTTAATTGTGTTCTGAAAAATTGACTTATTCATAGCTTTGAAATTATAAATATTATTTTCTTTCAAGATCGGAGAAGTAAGAAGTTCAATAATTACTGGTAGATGATCGGAGGATAAATCATTTATAACTTGGGGTTGAGAAATATAATTTGGAGAGTTTGTAAGGAAGAAATCCAGAACAGAAGGGTTAGTCCTTTCATTTTTAGGTATATACGTTGGATCAGAGGGATACGACAACGAAAATGGATAGTTTGAGTGTAATTCATGCAAAATATTTCCCCATCTATTTGCACGAAGACATCCCCAAGACTGATGACGACAATTAAAGTCGCCACCAACAATAAATCGACCTGACAGACGAGTTAATTTAATAAAATCACTTCTAAGGTGATATTTAGTCCGATTGTCGTGATCACTACCTGGAAAATAAGCACATACAATTTTGCACGGTTGATTGTCGATGGTGTTTATTTCGACCCCTATGGCTTCAATGACCTTCATCTCCATTGAAGGTAAAAACTTAAATTTGAATTCTTTTCTTACAACGATTGCTATTCCACCACCTCTATCACTTTGCCTATCCAATCGATAGCATGCATAGTTAGGATGAGAGAAAGAATGTTTATGTTTAAGCCAGGTTTCGGTAACCAAGGCAATATCAATTTTATTTCGGATCATGAAAGAAAAAATTCTATGCTCTTTTTCTTTACACTCCTAGCATTCCAAGTTATTATTTTTATATTACTTTGATCCATAGTTTAAATATTTTAAGGCAAGTTCAGTTATAACATTGAACTGTTCAAATTTATCTTTACATAATCTTAATTTAGTGACTAAATCGTTAGTAAGCATTTGAATTTCATTTAATGAAAACATATTAGATGTACTATCTACATTGTTAGTATTTATATTAACATTTCTAGTAGTACTACTTCTTGGTTCATGCCAAACATTCTCACGTGGTTGTTGCTTGTGATTAACTTTTCGTAGCGGTGGAAAATCTTCAACACTTCTGACAAAATCTTGCCTGAGCGTTTTTCTCGCAGGAGCTCTATTCGTAGGAACTCTACTCGTTGATGTTTTTTCCCGAAACTCGACATAGCTTCGTCGACTTGGACATTGAGGGTCCGTTGATGTGTGTTGACCTCCACAGTTGGCACATTTGGTGTCTTCTTTAGAACTGCACGAAGAAGTTGCATGCTCACCAGAGCAGAATGAACAGAACGTTTTAATATGGCAGTGTTTTGCTCCATGGCCGTACATCTGGCAATTGTAGCATTGCGTTACTTTTTTAGGAAGTCTTCTCTGAAAACTCCAGCGGACAATTGTTTTGTTTATAACACCAAATCGTGCACGAAGCTCTTTCATGGTTATGCTACCTTTTTCAAAGTAAACTATGAAGAATGTATGTTGAATTGGATTTAATTGGCGACACACAGCTTTGATATCAATGCACTTTAGACCAGAAGTTCTGAGAAAAGATTTTATGCTGTCTAAATCATTTTTTTCAAGTCCAGTCAACACGGCTTTGAATGGCAACTCAGATTTCAGGCTGTGTGTATAATATTCACAATTTTCTGTTGTTAGAGTTGAACATATTTTTTTATAAGTGTCGATTTTCGATGACAAGATTTTAATCCCAATTGACATGCGTTTTATTACATAATCATCAATAGATTGTGCACTCAAAATTTTATGGATGTTTTCACTGCTCGATTTAAGAACATTTATAGGTGGTGGCTTAGGATTGGGTGCTTGTTTTGCAGCATCCTCTGGATGCACAACCATGTCTTCGGCATGGTTTTTTTCGTCAGCATCAATAAGTGCTTGAAGTGGATAGAAGGGATTTTCCCTTCCGAGTTTACTGTTATCAGCACAGTTGCTGTTAGATGAAACAGGTTTTTTAAGCCTTGAACTGGATGCGATATTAATCTCTCTTGAATTGTTGTTCATTGTATGAGGTTTTTTCCTCTCACTTAAATTACTGTCTGACTCATTAGAGTCAACATCATATGGAGAAAGATCACGATTACGCTTTATTTTAAGTCGGTTAACACGATTAAGGTAGAGAATACAAAGACTAACCTTCTACGGAAGAACACGTGTGTTCGCTACAAAAGAGTAAGCGCGACTGCTGGCAACATTATCATACGAAGAGTCGGTAACTGCAATTATTACAAATGGTAACATACGCTCAAAATAGCAGTTTTAAGTTATGCTTTACTCAATAGACGTATGAAGCAACATGCCATTTAATCGTTTGCATAAAAACATGTACGAATTTGTTGTTATATTTTTAGCATTATTGATTGCAAATAGCCATTGTAAGTTTGTTGCACCAACGATATAAAAGATATAAAAGTTTACTTTTTGGCATAAATAAAGTGCTAGCGTTTTGAAACTTTCTAAAAGTAAGAAGAAAACAAAACTAAAATTAAATCAGTCGTTATTAGGAATATATTGTACGTTGAACGACAAAAAACGTTGATTTAAATTGGTTGCACCCGCGATCCCAATATTAAGATCGCGGGTGCAACTTATTGACTACTAACATTATAACGTGATTTATTGTATTTTATTGATAAAATATACTTTGAAAAATAATTTCTGCTGTTCACGTTTTTTTTTTAACTATGTAATATAATATTTTGTTCTTTTTTATATAAAAATATATGGTTAAATGGAAGTGAAACAAGAAAAAGATACTGCTTTAAAGAAAATTGACAAAAAATTAACAAATATGTTGAGCTTCATGCAGAAAAAGGACGTAGAAATTTAATGTGGAGATATGTATTGAATGGGAAAATGAAGGCAGATACAAATTCTAAAATTCTGACCAAAATCAGACAAAACGAAAAAATGCAGACAACACAAAAAAGGCAGGAACTCATTACATCAGTCCCTGTAGACTGAAAAAGTCGCACAAGTGAAACGTAAGCGCCCAAGGAGTCCCACTAACGTAATTGAAGCGGTAAAAAATGTATTTAAAAAAAACTGATTCCACCAAAACAATGCCTAAAAAACTGAAGGATGACAGTTGATTTATATAAAAGGAATAGATAATATTAGCAGACAAGTGCCGGGTATAAAAGATGTGAAATCGATTAAGTCGGAAGTTAAGAATCGAGAAGAGCACAATGACCATGACCATTCATGAAGTTAAGTGTTCGATGTTTTTATTGAGTCAAAAGACGAAGCATTATATTCTAAATCTCCAAAAGGGTCTTTTGAACCCCCTATATTACCAGTAGATCCATGCTCTAAAATACCGTTCTGTTTTTACAGCAGCAGTATTTCCAAAAGTTATTTCCGCAGGTTTGTACCTTCTTGCACCAGGTAGGCTGCAATATCACAATATCATTATGTGGGGTTATCCTTAACCGATATCGATGAAGATGGAGTACTTCTAACATACATATATGTATTTTCGAAAAAATATTGAAGTATTTGAAAAAAAAAAAACAAAATTATAATTAATAGAGAAGGGTACTGACTTGTTACATATGTGCCTTATTTTATATTTTTTCCAGCTTTTTAAATCAGTTTACAAATTTAAGTTAGACGCGTTGCACCCGCGATAATTTGATGTTGCACCCGCGATTGATTTAAAAGTTAATATTTCGTTGCTTACTTTTGTTGTCTATCTTTATTTTTATTTATTTAGTTAATTGAATCAACGTCGTTCAATATTTGTAAGAATAGCATGATAAATGTTTCACAATTAACAGAATTTGTGTTTTTTGTACTATGATCTAGAAAAGTCGGGCCGATTTTGTTGTACCCGCGATCGCACTTTGAAACCATTCTTCTGGCAAATTATTTATTATATTTTAGAATTCTAAATGGATTAAAAATAAATAGGTGAAAATGTATCCCTTCAAGTAATAATGTCATTAAATATTTTGCTTATTTTACTATTAAATGTACTTCAAATGAGTCTAAATGTTGCACCCGCTATAATGGAATCATCGCCCTATAGCGGAATCGCCCATAAGCTGATTAATTCTGGATAGCATTGTCGAATGGGGAACAAAAAAAAAAAAAAAAACGCGTAGAATTTAATGCTTCAAAAACTCAATGTTGTTTCCTGTCATTAAAGCGGTACCCATCCCCCATGTCGCTATTCATGAGCGGCACTTGCAGTAAGGGAACTGAAAAACTTTCAGTTCTCGATATGTGCATCACAGACCACCTTGTGTGCAATGACCACATATTCGACGTCGCCAAAAAAGTGTTTAGGTGTCCTTCGACGATGCAAGGCATTTTTCACTCCTTCTGATCTGACTAGAATCTGTAAAGCGTATATTCGTCCAAAGCTCCAATAAAAAGAACTTTAAAAATGATAGATGAAAGAATTGAATCTCTCGAGCAGCGCCACCATGTTTCTTGTCTTTCATTATTTTACCGTTATTTTTATAAATAAGCGAAATCAATACCAATCCAAGCAATATACTCGTATATATAAATGCTTCGAAAAAAAATAATTATTTTTTTTTGCTTATTAGGTCTTCCCAGATTTAATCTTTTTAATTTTATTTTCAATCCAAATCCTAACTCTTTTATCCTTAGCTCTTTTATTGCCAATGTAAGATTTAATCCCTTAAATTTAATAGAAAATAAATAAAGCCTTTTGTACAAATACCCTACTTTTGACCACATGACCTTTTTCACTTAAAAACAATAGGCACATACTTTCGAAGGGATAAAATTATATATTTTCTTTTATACCATCGAATTTTGTACTTTTTTTTAATTTATTTTACTAACAAGAAATATAAAAAAAAAACTCTGCAGCAACTCATGCATGACGAGACCCGGCAGAAGTATCCTTAAGAGCCCTAGAGCAGTAATAAAGTCAAGTTGAAAATGCCATCTCAAAAAAACTCAATTAAAATTCACTTGATCCCTTTCGCCATCATAAATGTGTTTCCCTCGTTAATGTTGTAGTATTTCCTTACAATACAAAAAAAAGGACAAAAATTCTTTGTATCCTGTATCTGTCCGTTTGTCTCGTCCCACCTGTTTCTCTCTCTCTTTTTTCTGCGATTATATAACAGTGCCGGACTGCAGATATAGTAAACCTTATACGAGTAAATATGTATAATATTACAGCCTTCTCTATAATAGCGCAATCAGTATACGGATTAAAATCGACAATGAACTTATAGAAAGCGGTCTTTTGATGGATATCCGCCATAGGAGACTAGCTCTTAAAATCACTGTTATCCTTATGCACCATGTTTTAAAGGTATGAGTAGTGAAAAAAGAAATTCTTAAAAGGTATTGTATTTATCACGAAAATCAATATTTTCATACGAAGCTATGAGGTGGAATTTTGGGGCTAACTGATTTTTGAATTTATTTTTTAAAAAGGCAAAAAGTATTTTCGTTCCGCTATTGATTTTGTACTCTGTAAAATCTTTTCCCTTTTTCGGATTAGTTTTTTTTTTTCGAGTGTCGAATTATTTTTCATGAGATCTGTCAAATTAAGAAATCAAAACAAATTACAAACAAGGTGGATAAGAACAAATTGTGAATAGAATAGAATAGAATAGAATAGAATAGAATAACATGTTTTTTTGAATAAAATGATATCAAAGTGAAAAAAACTACTTAAAAAACGAAAAAAATGGGTTTGATGCAAAATTGCGGAGAAACGGTTGCCCGCAGAAAAAAAAGTTTTGGAACAAACTAAAACTGTAATAAATTCTTGATTGGTTATAAAAAAAATCTTACGAATCAGACGTAGTTTGACAAAGATAAAGCCAGTTAAGGGAAAAATCATAAAAACCGTTATAACTCAAAAACGGGACGAAAACGAGAAAATGACCTCTTAAGTTTTTCGACTTAAAATGACCTCAGGAATCCATGGTTTTTATTTGGGGCGGTGACTGTGGGACACCCTGTATATGTACATACATATGTCTCACTGTTAATATTTCGGGGGTTCTGATCAAACCCCTGCCCATGCCTGAATTAAATTCTAGGGGTAGCGCCAGCCCAGAATATTTATCTTGAATCCGTAACCCGCAACGGGAAATCCGGCTCGAAGGACCAACATGTATGAAACACTCTTCTTCGCTTCAGAAAAGTATCTGCTTCGTTTTTATTTTAATACATCTATTTATAACGAACTATGTACATAAATAATCTTACAATAAATATCCTAACCTTATCTTATGGAACAGAAACGTTATCGCTTCGTCGCAACAAAAGGTCGGTGGTGTTATATTTTGTGTGTTTATCTGTGCGTATCTTCAGCTATGCACTATCACAAGATTGTTTTCCTTGGAATAGTGGACTGTATTTTATTATTTTATTTTGTGATAGTGCGTAGTTGCGCACATATGTTTACTCTCTGTTCATTTATGAACATTGATATTTATTTGAATGCTGTTTTAAGTATTTGACTAAGCATTTATCAAATTTTATAAAAAATCAATTAAAAAATTCTAAATTTCAACTTTAAAACTTAATTTCTCAAAAACTAATAAATGAAACAACTTGAATCAAGAAACCAAAACAAAGAATAAAGTACGTGCGTTTTTTAATTTTTAATAATTTTTTTTCTCCCGGCTAATTAGGAGGGGCACTTAAGTGGGTTTTACTGTACCATTTGGTACCTATTTGATGTAAAAAATGTATCCAAATATTTTTTGGCCAGATTTTAGACCAAAATACTGTACTGTGCAACGTCTTATTCGATTGCGTTGTGTTTTGCTTACACAACCTGGTGCTATCATCGAGCACAAGAATGTTTGAGAGTGCTAAGTCAGAAGTTCTTAGTTTTACACGATCTGTTGCACTAACATTATACAATTCAGCTAAGGTAAAGCAAGTTTTCGGGAAATTTGTTTGCGCCCAGCTACCGAGCTTATTTAAGAAAGGACTTGAAGTGTTTTCTTTAGTAAAACCAACTTCAAGAGAAGTTATATATAATCGGAGTATGGTCTTAACAAGAACTCTATTCCAAAACTGTGAAGGGCTTAATCTTTGATCATTAGCAGTGTCTTATGGGTGAATCTTACGCCTCGCTTCCTCCCAAGGTATCAATGCAATTTTAAAAAGGTTTCAAACAATACCGGTATCCCAAAAACCACACTTCTGCATTTCCCACAAATTTGTCATACTGATGAGATTATTTACTTATTAAATATTTTTTCTGCAATAAATTATCCGTCACTTAAATTTTCGTATGTGATTTTTTTTTAAATATGGCTTATATGCTGGGAAGCCTAGACCCTATCCAAAACTGAATGCTGGAGCACCTTCCCCTCGTGTTCCTTCGAACCTCAGTATTTAGCTTTGAAATTAAGGTACAAACGATTCTATTGATCTTTTTCAACTTTTTTTCATTATTTATGTTATGTGATTTTAAATAATAATCCTCATCTTCAGAATCTCAAGAGCTTAAAGAATATTCGAACAAACATATGTGAGGTATTCAAGATTTAATCAGCTTCATTAGTTAATAAAGTACCCAGCATATAATTCACATTGAAAAGCAGCGGTGAACTCTTCAATCTAAAATCTCCAATCCACTCACTAACGAGTCCTAATTCCCTCATCAAAGCATACCCACGTTCGCCTTCGCCAAGCATAAAACGTGTCCCAGCTGCCATCATCGTATAATCATGCTTGTGTGATCAGGATCATATAACCATAATTTAAACATTTGGAGCTATTTTCCAATTGAGTTACCTACGTTCGCAATTCGAATGTTGCATTATGCTTATTCAAATTATGTATCAGCTTATTTGGGATAACGTGCGAGACTGTAAACCCGATTTCCCAACTTAAATATCCATCTACATTTATCTGGTTCCTTACCTTTTATGGTATAATAGTATTATTCAGTCTTATAATCCTCCAGCAGGTGAGGGGAGTCTATACTAATTCAAAGCATTCTCCACCAGAAGTATCATATTGGAACCCATTCACCGGCTATATTGCTGATAGCATCTTCAATCAGCTATTGAATTACATAATGCTCTTTGGAGCAATACGAATTCCATTTAACTAATCTGGCTTCTCATTCCCCATTGACACACAATGACATGCCGCCCCCATCTTATCGCCTTCTGAACTATCATTTCGATCTAAAGTTATACCTCAACCAGGCAGAAGTTTATAGCTGAGCTTGAATTAAATTTAAAGTACCGTACTCTGCTCTTGAATTATACAAGGACGAACCCCTTACCTCTGACCGTTTTTATGTCACCCCAGAGCCCACCAATCGATAATGATGTTCCCATTCGAGGAATTGTTTCATTTGCATATAAATATAGAAGCACCTGGCTTAAGGTTAAAATTTAAAAGTTCGTTGGGTATTGAGGTATGTTATGGGCGTGGGAGACGGGTGACTGGCGTACAAGTGCGAAACCGAAGTGTCATTAATAAAATAATTCGAAGTGGAATTTTTATTTCCTCCTCGCGAAATAAAATAAAATATTCTTTATATTCCAATACAAACCAGAGAGCACAACACAAAAATACAATTAGGAGAGCTTTCGTTGAGCTCATTGTCCTGTTATTCACTTTCACTAATTCTATCTCAGGGGATATAACGACGACGGCGACGACGTCTACACCAATGTTAAAAAAGCAAAACCGGAGGCTGTAAATGAAAGCCTATCCTTAAATGTATCTACATATATTATATTATAGAAGCAAAGGACCTCTGTCGCCATTGATATGTGTCTAATGTATATAGGATGAGCAAAAGTGTACGCGTAATTTTAATGTAGGTAAGTAATCTGATTTGGGAATATTTTCTTGCTCCTTTTACCCCCGACAATTTTTTGAATGGTGTTTTCGGTGGAATTGGAAGTGCTTTGCAGATTTCACGAACGATAAGAGGATTAATTTCAACTTTAGATATTGTAAGCAAAGCGTTAAGTTTTGGAAAAGGGCCACTAATTTTATTAAATAAGCCTTATTAAAGTCGTACAATAAAAGGAAGAACAATGGAAAGAAACCAGAGTCTCGCGGTGTTTTGAGTACAGATGATTTAGGAAAGCATTAGGATTTAATATAAGCCCTCGAAATAAATTAATCACAATAGCTGAACTGTGATTCACGACAGTCTGAATTCCGTATTTTGTCAAAAAAGGTAAGTAGATAAAAATGGCGCGCTTCTAATCAGTCACAAAACAATTTTATGAATATATAAATTGTATGTTGACAAACGTCAAATATTTGTGCATTAATTTGGCATCACTGTTTTTTTTTTGCGACAATGCGATTATGCGTGCACAACTTTTGCCGATGTGGTGTTGCTCAGGACTGTAAGAGAATGCAATCTTTTGTAATTGTAATTTTCGATGACTTCAATTAAAAGATTGTATTCATTTAATTCACTTTGAGACTGCGATTTCAAATTTGCAATCACTGTTGATTTGGCATTAAAAAGAAAACATTTCACTTCTTTTCGCAATTTATTTCACAGCAACTAATTGATTGTAATCTTCTGGGAATTCATGCATTTTTTTGCATTCTTTTTCCTTTGAATGCGAAGATTGCAAAAAAATTCGAATGAATCCAAAATAATGCAAATATTGTAAAAAAAGCATGAATTCTCAGAAGATTGCAATCAGCAAGTTGCTGGGTAATAAATGGGGAAACAAGTGATTTAAATTTTTCTGATGTGAAAATTTGCAAATTTGAAGTTGCAATCTTAAAGTAAAGTCAACTGAATTCAATGTTGTTAAAAACACTGGCGCAAAATGTTAATCAAACTGGTACGATGTTCAACCTGTTTTGATATGCTACTACGTTAAGACGTTAAATTATATAAATACCTTAGTATAGTACTTTCGACTCTTGTTTTCGAACATCAGAATGTACTTAACTGTTTCATTTTTCTTGTATTTTTAATTCATATTAATTGATTTATATTTTGTAATTTATATAGAATTAAGTACGTTGAAAATGAAATAAAGTCTTAAAAAAAAAAAAAAAAAAAAAAAAAAAAAAAAAAAAAAAAAAAAAAAAAAAAGACAACGTTTTTTCAAATTTGAATCGAACCGGATGATTTGGTCTAGTCATTTTCGAATGAGCCACTGAACATATGTTAATTTTAAAATTGTTTACCTTCCATATTCCTTCACGATGCTTCTTTATTTTTTTAAACACTAAACCCAAAAATATAAAATAATTTACAATTAGCATTACTTAAATTGACAGTATACTTGACAAAAAAAAAAAAATGAAATACATCGCGGGCCATCTAGTGGTTTCTTCTTAAAGCATAGGTTATTTTGACCCGACACCTGTTTCTCATTCGAAATCTTGACAGAAAGTCAGCATTATACCTCCGACGAATGAAATGAATCACTTTACGTTTGGACAACGTTGAAAAATATTGAAAACTTATTTCCAAAGTGAGTGCTGTGTAGTCCAAACATTGCGTTTTTTGAAAAGAAGTTTTAGCCGAAATGAAGCCCCACCGCGCCTGATGTATGCAAGTTTGTGCAAAAAGGTCATCAGAATGGTATGCTAGTGGACAACACTCAAGGTCCTTGTCATCGTACAGTGCGCACAGACGAGAATGTGGTTGCTGTAGCCAAGAGTGTGAGACTCAATTCACGAACATCAACTCGCCATCGATCTCAACAGCTCAGCAGTTCACGTACTAGCCTGAGGAGAATTCTGTACAAAGTTATCGGAGTATTCGCTTACAAGGTCCAATTGCCTCATCAATTAAAGGCGCACGACCATCCAATTCGTTGCCGCTTCGCAGTTTAGGCCTTAGAACAGCTTGAATTGGACGACGATTTTGGGCGAAAAATCATCTTTTCTGATGAGGCGCATTTTCATCTCGCAGGCTACGTTAACAAACAAAATTGCTGCATATGGAGTTCGGAAAACCCGCACGTATTGCCCATGAAGCCAATGCATCCACAGTGAGTGACTGAAATTGAAGAAATAGATTTGGACGACATCTGGTTCATGCAGAATGGCCCGCCATGCCACACAGCTCATGACAGAATCGAACTTTTATGCACCAAATCGTGTTATCAGCTGTATGTCGTGGCAAGACACACAGATGTGATAAAAGATAAATATACCGAACATGTCGAAGGGATAATGGATCTTTTCAAGATCACCAAAGAAAATCGTTGGGCAACATAACACCACAACTCATCCTGTGTTGGACATAAATGGTCCACATGTGTAGATCTTTTTGACATCGGCCTACCAACCAGTACAGAAGTGAAGCAAACAATAAAGGTCGACTTCATGTCATATTAGCCGAGTTCTTGAAGGTGGATCCTGAAACAACCAACGGTTGCTTAGGCTACACGACTTTGCTAGTGTTTTGCAAGCTGAAATGCTGGCTATTAGGAAATCATGTAAAGTACTCAAACAAGATCCAAACCAGAACCGGAAAACGGCTATTATCACTGTCAGTAAGGTAGCTGTTAAAGCCATTAATTCGAGAGCATCTTACTCCAAATTGGTCCATCAATGCCGGATGGAACTTGTTAGCCTCACTATTAACCACAATATCACTCTTATTTGGGTTCCTGGTCATTGTGGCATTGATGAGAATGAACGGGCGGAAGAGGTGGCCAAGCAAGGATCAACCCTTCATAACTCACTTGTGAAAAGAGTCAACTTTCCGCTCGGAGTTATGAAGGGCAAAATTCTCTCAATTCTCAACAACTGCATTATAAGATTTTGCCCACCTATAATAAATCCTGAACACTTGATCTGATATTCAGACGCAGCCAAGACATAGCCAGGATCGTAGCTACCTGTAGTGGACACTGACCAATAGGAGAGTATACAGCAAAGCTAGGTATTCCTCACAACACTCACTGTCATAGGAGACCAGCGGCGAAATAGCTCTAGGACGAACTTTGGTTACTCTTCTGTGCCATGCCCTTCGTTTGATTCCTTAGATATCAAGATAGCGGACTTAGGGCTTTGACGGAGGCCTACGGTGCGGAGGGCCGGATAATGACAAAATCGGATTGGCTACTTTTTCAGTACCAGTCAACAAGCTGCCTAGTTTGGCACAGTGTAGATGGTGTTGAATGATTGTGGTGGTTCGGCTGAGTGAGAAGACATCAAAACCTACTAGATCTATATTTTTGAACCTTATTCAAACTGGATGACTCCGTGTAAAAAGGAAACTTGCTTTGGCATTCCTTGCGATAACGGCTACGTTGTTGGAACAGCTCATTCCACAGTGAAATAGACATTGAATCTGAAAGATTGGTGAATGTATTGCGAAAGTATTTTAAGATTATCATCTGGGATCAATTAACAATGGTGCACCTGAATCACACGTTAAAAGACTTACAAAATCATAAACGACATTTCGGTGGCGAATTTCATCAAATGTTGCCTGTCACTCCAAGATTAACTCGGGCAGACGAATTGAATGCTTGCCTGAAAGGGTGCCCCGGATTAATGGCGATACGTGAAGAAATTCCACATGCGAGTTGCCTTACGAAATGCCCGGATCGCTGCAGAGTTCTTCAGGAAATAATTGTCAATGGGCAATGGCGTTATTTCAGTTGACTTAGTCCCCGGCCTGATTGAATGTCCTTCGAATTTTTTCCACTTAACAACGAGAGCTCATCAACAATGTTTTCCCGAATACCGCTCAGAATTATGTTGACCATGATTAGCTGAATGTACGAGCGATTTTGGCTGCGAAAAACCAGAATATTTGATCTCTTGAATTTCGTCATGGAAAATCCAGTGAAATACATTCATATAAATCCATCGACTCGAAATTTTTGAATGTTTCACAATTTCAAAATAAAAGTCGGCCCAGCTATGATTTTATTGTGCAACTTCAAAACTTCAATGTACACAAGCTTTGTAATCAAATGTCATATTCTGAGAATTCCGGTTATTCCGAACGATCTGACATTGGTGTTTAAGCGTCTTGAATTTCCGGGCGTCTCGCTTTTAGATGTTTGTGGCATCACTCTTGAATTCCCATGTTTCTCACATGGTCGGCTGTATGTGGCATGCAAACCTTCCGCTCTTTTAGCAAAACGCGAGCATTCCGTATCGATGATTATCTCTTTGGTTGGATTAGAAATTACCTTTCAGTTCGAGTTGTTTTGAACGGTTTTAAGTATGATGGTCAAAAAATAAATACTGGTATGCCCCAAGGCTCCGTTTTTTCACCGAAACTTTTTTTTATTTTCTTTATTATTTTCTTCCTTTTGATCTTTTGTGCTGATGACAGCACCCTCAGCTTTCCATATTGGTTTCCAGATTAACAATCCTGCTCTTCGAATGTGGAACTGAAACAGCAGCGTATGCGAAGCTCATTCTGATCTTGACAGCATTATACAGTGGTGAATTAAAAACCGTGTGGAATTTAATACTTCGAAAACACACCCTTGCCATTATCGATGAATGACACTTGTATTAAAGAGGTTTCTATAATCGGTATGTATGTTACTGACCATCTCTTATGGAACGATCATATATTCAATGTTTAGATTTTCTTTGAAGATGCAAGAAATTTGTTTTCCCCTTCTGATCTTGCTACCATCTATGGGCCATATATCCGGCCAAAACATCGGTAAAATTATCATATCTGGGCTGCTGCCCCATTATTCATTGCAACCTGTTGGAAAGAATCCAGAACAGAGCCATAAAACTTATAGGAAACAGATCAATTACGGAAATGTTTGTCTCTTTTGAACACCCTCGAAATGTTTCCTGTCTTTCATTATTTTTTTATCACTTTTTCTATCAACAATGCTCGAATGAAATAGCCAGTTGCATTCCTCCCCTCAAACAATTCTGCTGTAATATTCGTCTAGCTATGAATGCTCAATTAACTTTTAACTAACGTCGGCCGTACTGTCAAATATAGAGGTTCTTTCTTTAGCCGCACTACTAGAATGTGGAACTCTTTGCCCTTTTTGAATTGTCTCCGCATTGTGATGTACAAGCTTTTAAACCCAATGTGCATCGACATCTCCTATTAAAATTTCTCCACTTTTCCTACCTAAACGCTTGCAATGTGTTACATGATAAAATTATTAGGGTAGTCATAACCCCAAATTATAAAAAAAGTATACTATAAATACTCGTACTTGGCTTGAGGGCAACTCTCTCAAAATCTCACTTTAAATAAATATTTGCACACAAAACTGTGAATTTTGAAAATTTTCTAAATTTTCTTCTCAAAGAAAATTTCTCCTTAACCAAATAAAGTGTTTCTGAAGATTAAAAATAAAGTATTTAATATATGGACACCACCTCAGAGAGGACATAAACCACAATATCACTCAAGTGTCTTCTATCAAAACTACCAGTACGTCACTCACCACATTATACTTCAGTGCAAATGTGTATCTTATGATGCGTGCATCCTTATGTTGTTAAGATCCTTCACTCACTTACTCCTCGTAGGTGCCTATTCTTCACATGCATACACATTCTCATATTTATGCCTTAATAGATACTTTATCTTTATTCTAACGTCAAGAACCACATTGTGCCCGAGGAGACTAAAAGACAAATTTTAACTTTAAAACTTTGATCCACATGGAGACACAAACTAATTTCAACAAAGTTTTCACTGATTCTATTCCTTTTTAACTTTTTGTATTTGTTGAAATATTTTTCTTCTTAAATTCTTTTACTTTTCCATTTTGCAAAAATAATCGTAAACCTGCTTTTAAAAAAAAGTCAAGGAAAACTTTTCTTCAACGAATAATTTGCCCCTGCCCTGCTTCAACTTAATAGATGACACAAGGGGAAATATAAGTCTCTCCTGAGACTGAGCGACAAAATCTCATTTCAGAAACCTGACTGACTGAAACTTAAATCCAAAGTGATTTTATTTTGTATGAATTGAAAGAGTTAAGGGTGACGGACAACTAAAGACTTTTGAAGACTTTATGCGTTAAGATATTAATATCAAAAGGAAAATTTTAATCCTTCAAAGTCCTTGAATTCAACTTCAGTCTAGTGCGGTTTGGTTTGTTCTGATGGTCAAGGAATCAGAGAGAAGAAGCTGTTTGTTGTTTGCAGATTTAATATCAAATGAATATGGCTTTTTGACAACAAAAGGAATCCGAAACTTTGAAAAAAAGAAGCTTCAAAGATTAAGAGCTCGTAAGTAGAGATATTAAATTTATTCTTAAAGGAAGTTTCTTTGAAATTAAAAAAAAAGCAATTTACTTAAGTTGTAATTTTTTATTTTAATGCCGAAGGAAAACAAAATTGCAAGACAAAGTCAATCGTTTGGTTAAGGTCTACAAAGTAGCTAGGAATTGCAGATGTAAGGCATTGTTTTAAGAGAAAAATACGGACTAGGTAAGATTGAAATAAATCAAATAAAATAGATAGATAGAAAACCGAGGTCAACAGCTTGAAGAGAGTTTCAACCTACATAATGACTTACAACTCTCAACCAGAATTCGAACTGCAATTTTCTGCTGAGTCCGAACGAATTAGATGTGAAAGAACTTGGCAATTCTTCATCTCCGAAGATTTAGAAAAGCTTTAAAAAAATATGGCTGTTGTGAATGATCGAATTTATGTTGCCGGTGATGGCCACGAATGTCTACTATTGTGAGAAACAGCTTTACATGGAATCATGCTTGAAATGCCTCACTCAATATTGACAAGTCAGAAAGCATTCATATTTTCAGAAATGGTGCAAAAAGTCGATTTCGATAAGTTTTTTAGTTAAAGGCTAGTACTCAGTTCAAGTGAAAATGAAAATTTCATATAAAAGTGACTGCTGGTTCACTGGCATGAAATCCGCAACGAGAGGTGAGTACTAAAATGTGGATTGGAAAAACAAATATGTTCCACAACTTTTTCCACGCTATGATTTTCATTTCTCAATGTACAACCATCAGGAAAAAGTTTAAGACAACGTGGAAAACTGTGACATTTGTCAGTTGATTTCAATATTTTGTTTCAAAACAAAAAATTTAAAATTTATAAACAGAAAGAACGGATCAGTTTAAAAATAATTGTCATTTTATTTTTCATTCAAAGTGAGTATCAAAAATTCACGTGGAAAAGTTTATTCTATTTTCATTTTTATTCTTCGCGTGTAATTTGGAACGTTTTTATTTTTCATTTCACGCTAGGTGAGTACTAGGCTTAAAAAACAAAATTTTTCGATCGATAAAAAACACAACACAACACGGGCCCGTTTTATAGTATTTTCCACGACTTTCCGCAAGATTTCCGGAGACAACTGCTCGCATTCCTGTTGAATATTCTCTTTAAGGCTTACGATCGTCTGAGGCTTGTTGGCATAATCAAGCGACTCAAGTAGCCCCAAAGAAAGAAGACTGGGATGGTTAAATCGGGCGATCTTGCTGGCAATGCCAAATCGCTAAAACGGGAGATTACGCGAACAGTAAATGCTTCCTTTCCAATATCCATTGTGGCTCGTGCTGTGTGTGCGGTTGCTCTGTCTTGTTGAAACCACGTGTTCACCAAGATCCGCTCATCAAATTCTGGCAGGAAGAAGACTTTTATCATGGTCTAATACGGCCCAATCACTCCTCTCTCCTGAACACTGCCGCACCGCACAGTGTCTTTGAGTAAATGAAATGGCGGATATTCAGTGCCCCAGAAATGAAGATTTTACTTATTGACGTAACTGCTTAAGTTGAAAGGCGACTCGTCGTTCATGATGATTTTCGACACAAAATCGTTCTCTTCGTTGTTGAGATTGAGGACAGTTTGACGGACGCGACGGACGGTTAGCAGGCATTAGTTGATGTACTGTTACAAAAAATAACGCATGATATATTTCTGGGACGATAGTTATCTGCTATGATATATTTTTCGAATAATAGTTTTCCAGCATTATATTGTTCTCTCGCATAATGGTTTTCTCGCATGATATAATTCTCAAATTTTCGATTTTCTTGTCGCCTGATAGAGTTCTCATTTTATAGCTTCCATGATAATTTTCTCGCATTATAGTTTTTCTCTCAAGATAAAAGTATTGCTATAAAAATAAAATATGCATAACGTTTTTGTAAAGAAAGGACTTCAATGGATTTAAGACCTCATGAAAAGTTTAAAATGGTTAGAGTTGCATCAAATATATATAAATATATATATATATCCATGATATATTCCTTGCATGATACAAAGCGACCATCCTCAGGTGGATGTACACCATGATGGTAAGACCCATAATAATCTATGTTGCCGTTGAATGGCACAAGAGAACCGAATGTTCAAACACTAGGAAAACCCTAGAAAAAGTCGAAAGGCTCTCAGGTATCTTTATTACGCACAATGAGCAATGAGAACCTGCCCTACCGCAGCTATGAAGGTTGTCCTCCATCCCTCAGCACGAGGTCATCAGAAGTGCGGCAATGGGAGGTATCATGAGATTCTCAAAGGAAGGAACTGGGACCTGTAAAATTAATGGTCTCAGGGAAAGAGACTTAATCAGCATTTCTACAATAACAAACCTTCTTGCCATCCCAAGAGATTATACGAGTATGTTCAAAAAATATAATTTCGATAAAAACTTTTTTACAGAGCTAAGAAACAAAAAAGATTGTGCAGGAGAAGGAATCTACCCCCTTCAAACAAATACCATCAGGTGGTACACTGATGGATCGAGTACAAGCGAGGGGACTGGTGCAGGAATCTTTGGGCCTAGAACCAAACTTTCCATACCGATGGGGCAGTCCACCAGCATACTCCAAGCGGAGGTAAACACCATTGGGAAATGCGTGGGTCGAAATTTCCAAAAGAACTTTAGTAACAGGAAGATTGCCATCATATCAGATAGTCAAGCGGCACTCAAGGCACTAAGCTCATATACCATTGGCTCTAAGTTGGTGTGGGAGTGCATGAGCCGGCTAAATGAACTTGGGAAACTGAACAGAATTACACTTCACTGGGTACCTGGTCCCGTTGGTGTTTATGAAAACGAAGAGGCAGAATCCTTAGCAACAAGAAGAGGAGGCAAACAAATCCAGGAATCGGAAAGAACTCCCAAAGCTGAGACAGGCGAAACTACTACTGGGCAAGTACAATCAGCAACGTTTGGAAAACTGAATTAACTTAAGTAGAAATAACATAAGAATAATAACCGGTATTGTGATGCTTTTTTATTTCGAGGCTTTTTAATCGGGGCTTAGTTCGCGGCAACAGCGTGTCTGTGGTACTCTTTGAAGAAGGATAGCCACAGAAAGAATCGGTGGGGATACGGCCCTGCTTCTAGCAAAAGACTAGAAGAAAAATCGGTTTAGGTTAAGCCCTGTCTACGCTACACTTAGAAGAAGTGGAGCGTAGAAATAAACAGGTGCAAATACCTTCTTGCTCCTAGCAGCAAACCATAAGAATAATTGGTGCTTTGTTCATGGCAACAAGCGTGTCTGTGGTACTCTTTGAAGAAGGGTACACAGAAAGTGTAACGCTTTGTTACAGTATCCCAACTGGACACTGTAAACTTAGAAGACTCCTTTACTTGGTATGGTAAGCAGTGCCAAATGTAGATTCTGCAGCATACATGAAGAAACACCGGAAGAGAGCGACCTCTTTAAAGGCGCCCCAAATACTAAAATTCCTAAGAACAATAGATTTGGAGGAAGATCAAAAAGATGAGCAAGCCCATCCGATTTTAAGTGGGGCTCAATAGATCTCAAGGTCGCAGTGCAATAGCCTGGTGTCCAGGTAAGACTCTTTACTTGCTGATGATTTTTTTAAGAACAAATTTCTCTCACCTTCTCCGTTGGACTAACTCTACCTATATTTCATAAGCAAAAATTAATTTCATAATTTTTATTGTTTTTCTCAATGGCACTTATTACGGATGTCAAAAATCAATACATTCATAGTTTGCAAAAAGTACCTATCAGTGAATTGATAAATCGGTATTAAAAATAAAAATTCAAATTGATAAGTTGAACAATTGTGAACAATAAGCAAAAAACTATTGTAAATATATTCTATTGAGTTTGACGTTTTTGATTTGGTTTTGTTTATTTCTTTTCCGATTTATTTTGTTTTGTATTAAAAATATAATAAATTTCATACAAATAAATAAGGAAAATATTCATCAAACAATGATTTTTCAATTGTGTGAAAATTTGATAAATATTTATATTTTTGACAACGATTAATACCAAGATTGTCAATTGAACCATTCACAACAAGTCTCAAATCAAAAACCCGGTCACAGTTCATCAAAAATTTGAATAGGTGACAACGATAATACAGATTCATCAATTTATTTGATAAAACTTTAAATACTCGTGCAACCGTAATGTGAATGCGAATGTGTTTATGTACAACATATGTAAAAAGTGGACCAAATCAACAAAACAAAACAAAATTATTTTTACTTGCCACTTATAGGTACTATAAGGCAAGTTATGCATTCGTAAAAAAATAGAACTCGAGATTTTGATCAAAGTTGGCATTACGATGATAGCGACGACCAAAAAGTCGGTTTCGTAATTCTGTCTGTCTGTCTTTTCGACTACAGCCTAAACGGCCGGGCCGATTTTTTTAAACTTGGTAGATATCATTTTTAATTTTTCCCCCCCACACGTTTTTACTTGCGATATACATACATACATATGTACAATGTACATAGGTACTATAGGGCAAGTTCTGCATTTGGAAAAAATATCGAACTCGAGATTTTTATCAAAGTTGACGTTACGATGATAGCGAAGACGAATAAAGTAGGTCCGACAATTCCGTCTGTCTTGATCTAGAGAAATCTTGGGGGGAAATGTTATTAACGGTACCTGTCATAGAACGGTTTTTTGATTTTCGAATTTCTCATCAAAGGCTCAAATGATTTTAATCAAAATTTTTATGCAGAAACTCCTATGCATTTGGAAAAATATAATCTAAAAATTTTCTGGAAAAATAGTTTTTGGATTAAAAAAAAAAATAGCACAATTTTTTTTTTTGAAAATTCACTGTCTTAAAAACGGATACGCTATTAAATTTTTAAATTACGTTTTAAAATGTATTTTATTGAATACTAACAGTTTGCATATGATTATTTCTTATACAAATTTTAAGGAAAATTTAGTACCTACACCAAAAACATGTTTCAATGTGTCTGTACCTCTCCCTAGAGCCTAAACCACTAGACCTATGTTCTTCAGTCCCGGTATTTAAGGGTTTTCGGTGATTCCCTAGAGGAGAAATTGAATTTTTTTTTAGCTCTAAAACTAACGGTACCCCCCATACATTTTTGGGTCAAAATGCTATTAACGGTACCTGTCATAGAACCGTTTTTTCGATTTTCGACTTTCTCATTAACGGCTCTAAGGCTTTTAACCGAAAATTTTCAGCAGGAGACCCCTTAAGCTTAAAATAATATTGTATATAAAAATATTCGGAAAAAAAACTACTTCTAAAATCTATACTACTAAATACTTAAAATTTGGCATCCCAAATTTTGTTCTCGAAAAATTTTAAGGAAATTTGTTATATAAAAAATTACTTTAATATTAAAAGGATTAATCAGACGGCAATTCCATACATTTCCATATTTATAAAATGTATTTTAAATTCCAAAGTACTTTTACATAAGAGCAAGTTCGTGTGATCTAGTCGTGCATTTTATTTTATTTTTTTTAAGACCAAAATTAACGGTACCCGCCATACGATTTTTTTTTTCGAAATTTTATAAATATTTTTTTTTTCTCAAAAACTGTCCCACAGAAATTAAAAATAAAATTCAAAAAAATTCATATTTAGTTTCCGCTAGGTTATGGTTGAAAAAAAAACTTTTCCAAAAAATGGTTATTTTTGGTAGCCCCCCTAGAACCAATTTTTTTTGTTTTTGATTTTCTCGAAAACGGTACAAGCGATTTAAATCATTTTTTTATGCTAAAGCTCCTCCAAAGTTTAAATATTAATACATATACAAATTTTCAATTTTTAATTTTTTGGATTTTAAAAAAAAAATCAAATTTTTTTTTTGGAAACTCAATATGTATTTCGAAAACCCCAAGCTTGATTTTTTTCAAGCTTGGTAAAAAAAGTTTTTTAATATAATCTATAAGATTTGAGAAAAAAAATTGTTTTACCTAAAAATAACGGTACCCACCATACAAGTGTTAAAAAATGGTTTTTGAAAATCTACTGCTACTACCTACCACAAAACGATTTTTTCGAATTTCTCATTATCGGCATAACGTATTTTAATGAAATTTCTTATAGAGAAGCCTCTTAAAGTTTAAAACACATTGCATTTCAAAATATTTTTTGAATTTAAAAAAAAATCTATTTTTTTTGGAAAATTCAATATTTCAAAAACGGCTTCGTTTAATAATAAAAGCTTTGAGTTGGCGTAACAAAATTTTTTCTTAAAAATGTTTAAAAATTTTCTATGTAAAATCTTATCTTTTTAAGAAACCACAACAAAGACGTATAATTTTTGTTCTTGTATAAACCACGACCCGCGACCCAGTCGTGTATTTTATTTTTGCATGTATTATAACTTTATTACTAAGAGCAAACATTCCCATTAATTATGGAAAACAACGTCGTTCAAGAGGCTGGTCGTGCACCTTCAATTGCTGAGTCAACTGGATCTTGTAAGCGAATAATCCGAGTGTAAAATGTTGAGCTGTTGAGATCGATGGCAGTTGATGTTCGTGAATTGAATATCACACCCTTGGCTATAGGAGCCACATTCTCGTCTGTGGGCACCGTACGATGACGGGGACCATGACTGTTGTTCACTAGCATACCAGTCTGATGACCTTTTTGCACAAACTTTCTTACTGCGCGGTGTGTAATTCATTTTGGAAAAAAACTTCTTTTCTCAAAAAAAAAAAAAAAAAACGCAATGTTTGGGCTACATAGCACACACTTTGGGAATAAGTTTTCAATATTTCCAATCGTTGCTTAAGCGTAAAGCGGCTCATTTCGTTCCGCTGAGGTATGATACTAATACTGACTTTCCGTCAAGATTTCGAGCGGGAAACAGCTATTAGTGCCAAACTAACCTATGATTTAAAAAGAAACCACTAGTCCACCCTGCATACATTTTTAAAATTCTTAGCCCCTGAAAAAAGGCTAGCCCATGCAACTCAGTCGTAGATTTACAAGTTGTAAATAAAAATCCCCTCTTAGGAGCTTTTCGAGGGAATAAAAATGTCGTTTAACTGATTTTAGTTATTTAAATTTTAAATGAATTTCTTAAATGCTCTCATGCTCCTCTTAAGCTAACAACTTGCCGTAAGATTCCATTAAATACCTCATAGACGAAAAACAATTTTATTCAATTTGTTTTAAAACACAGCTTTTAGTATTTTTTTTATCTTCATCACATCCAACAATTTACTGTTGCAAAATAAATCAATGGTACACACCTAACCTCCATTTCATGCAAAAATATTAAAATCAAATAGGAGAAAAAAAACAAACACTTAATGCACTGTAAACACAGCATTATCGCTTATTTCCAACCATAAAGTCTCACGACACTCCAAAACAGGCACTTGAAAAGAAAATCCTTAGAACGCCCTGCACCGCTTCAAACGACATCATGATCATATTATGGAATTTATTACCTGAAAATTCAAGAGAGACCTCCATCCCCATTTTTGATTGAGTTAGTACGAGCATAAGGAAATATTCCGGAACGCACACCAGCCGGTTAAGCATGCCAAAGTTACATGACTTAACGACAAAATAACACTTCTTAGGATATTATAAACCGCAGGTGATACCAAATTATTCAAAAAATAAAAAAAAAAATAAATAAAATAATTTATACAGTAAATACAAAATAATACACACACGCACACACATTAGGCAGATTTTCATTTCCCGACAAGCTCATACATAAGCAAATGCTTTTACAGGAAGTAGGAAGTAAGTACAGTCGCATACACCCATATGAGGGCAACATATGCATAAAGTAAAATGATTTGCCTGCAGACACGTTTCGTTTGGAAAACTTCCTCAGTCTTCATCTTCAACGAACGAACACGGACACACAAGGAAGCAAGCCTCTGCCACATCCGAGATCCGACATCCTTTGGCTTTATATAAACCAAACACAAACCCAACCACAGCAGATTAAGCTCATATTTTTATGCAATCGCTAGCTTTACAAATACAATAGACTGTCGATTTTAATGCCTGTATTATACCACTTCTGTCTGGCAAGCGACAGAGCAACCACACACTCAAAGGACTCAAAAGTCCTTCCGATTCTTATATCCTGCAGCAATTGTCATATCCTGTAAACTAACGATGCTAAGGTGGCTAAGGCAAGAACCGGCTGGAGAAAAAGAGTTCATAAAGAGAAAAGAGCAGAATGGGATAACTGAAAAGGGAAAGCACAGGAACTCTGGGGATACTTTAAATTGTTGCATCCCTTTTTAGCCCCCCATTTACCCGGTTCCAGCCTCTTCATACATGCTGGTAGGGTATGCTGTTGCAAAAAGAACCATGTCGAGCGCCTTATTATAATAAAATGGCAATAAACAACTGTAGAACGAAGTGAACGTTCAACAACCCCCCTCTTCGCGCGCCACTACTCGTGTGTGGAAATGTTGTTTGGTTTTGAGAAATAAGGCAGAAAATTGCTTTTGGTTTTGGCTGGGCGACACACGCTCTGAATACGGGATAGCTTTTGGCGAAATTAAGTGGTGACCATACTTTGCCAAATTGAAAAGGTTTTAACAAATTTCAAATGAGCTTTGCTTAGCAGAAGGTTGTTTAGATATTCAAAATATTCATTTACCCCCCCCCCCCCCCAAAATATATATTCGTCCAATGATAAATTCCAAGACTGTTCACGTACAAGTGAATCGAAACATTCCAACACACTTTTGCTATGTCGCTAATGAAAAGACCAAAAAGAATCGGTCCTAAAATAGAGCCCTGAGGAACCTTATTTTTTTTACTTTATGGAAAGACGAGAAGAAATGTTTGATGCACCGTAAGGAAGTCTTGGCGGTCACCTGTTGACCATCCTCGTGTGTCGGACTCGCTAAATACCGACTAAAACACTTCTTAAACCCTGGCATACTCCCCGGGACCGTCCAATGATAAATTCCAAGACTGTTCACGTACAAGTGAATCGAAACATTCCAACACACTTTTGCTATGTCGCTAATGAAAAGACCAAAAAGAATCGGTCCTAAAATAGAGCCCTGAGGAACCTTATTTTTTTACTTTATGGAAAGACGAGAAGAAATGTTTGATGCACCGTAAGGAAGTCTTGGCGGTCACCTGTTGACCATCCTCGTGTGTCGGACTCGCTAAATACCGACTAAAACACTTCTTAAACCCTGGCATACTCCCCGGGACCGCTCTTTGCATTACTTCAGGAGGGTTGTCATTTTTCCCATGCGGGATCAACTGGCGGGCTCAACAGTTTCCCGATCATTTTCTTCTTTCCTTTTCTTCTTCTACAAATGTTTTGCCAGTTTTCATAGCTATGTAGCATCTTTTGGACTATGTTCTATGGCGCCATCAGGCGCTCCCATGTTCAGGGACTCCCATCTTTTGCACGCGAAGAAGGTATGGTTTGCTCGTCTTCTTCGGCTTCGGCTGGACTGTTTGTTTTTCTGATCTTGTGGAGGAAGGCGTTGAAATAACCGGTCATTCCACTCAACCACGTTCCTGATCAGCCTCGATGTCCATCTTCCTCTGCTTTCTGAGCTCCAACGCTCAGTGGCAACACTTCGGAATTGAAAGCTGCTTGGCCCTTTCGGATGCCGCTTCCAATCCAATTTTGTCTTAGACGTAATTCCTTTCTAAATAAATAAATAAATAAATTTGGTGGTACAACAGCTCGGAGTGAACCAGGACCTAGTGACTTACGAGTACAACTCTCAACCATTCCTGTGTGCTTGTTACCAGGAACGGAACGTAATTCCTTTCTGCTGCTAAGAAATCGATGTGAGTCACTCCTGCTACTACAAGGACGGGTAGTTCTGACACCGTTCGGTAGGAGCTGGCTACGCGTAGAGCTCCTCGTATTTGTACTGCCGCCATAAGTTTGCGGTACTTCTGTTGTTTAAGTCCGTCCGCCTAGATTTCGCTTACGAATAGAAGAATAGCATGCTTTGTCGACATCAGTAGTCAGAATTGATGCTGTTGTTTTTGCCGCTCTGTCTGCTATTGTATTTGTGTCCAGAAGGTGAGCTTCGTGTTGAGCCTCAATCCCAGATACTGCACTGTGGCGCTGCTTTTTATCACCTCGATCCAGATTTGGAAATCGATTTGAGTGTAAATTCTCTTTTTTGTCAGGAGAACCTTTATTGGCAGATACATAAATTCAGATATCACCTGATCAACCTTCACCCTCTGGCTTCTATTATGTAGTTAAGTAGTGATTTATAAGATGCACCGCTCTTACATGGAAACCAAAGTTTCTCATTAATTTCATACAAAGTATATTAGATGATTTACTCCGTCAAAGGCTTTGACACATTGTCAAGGTTATATTGAATGCGAATATCATCAAGTACCTTGATCATAGCATTTTGGCAACAGTGATGATGAGGACGGAAGCCTGATTGAAATGGAGATAATAAACTAAACCTATCAATGTGAATAGGAATCTGTGTCGTCAGAATTGTCTCCAAAGCCTTTGACAGGCAGGGCAAGATACTAATTGGACAAAAATCAAAGCATGAAATAGGATGACTGTTTTAAGCTACCGGGATAATCCAAAACTAACTTCCAGCAATCGGGAAATGATGAGGAAGTTATGCAAAAGTTTATCAAATGAGTGAAAGCGGGTAAGAGATGGCTCAAAATCCTTTTGATGAAACTTATAGGGACTCTATCTTCTCCAACGCCATCAGCCTTAATTGATTTGAAGCTTTGAAATACTTCATTCTCAGATACCATCTCAAATTGGAGTTCCGTAGCTGTAACAAAAAGTGCTTCATTGTTGAGTATAAAATCATTTAGTGGAATTTCAGTTGCTACAAAGTTCCTATTTAGGTTGTTCGGGTCAGGAAAGTTATGAACTACATATTTGCTTTCATTCTATTCCTATAGAACGAAGGTTATTCTTTATTTTTGGCTCTGCAAATCACAAAAGTTGCTTTATTCCATGAACGGCAAAAAAACTTCGCATTTTATTTGATATTTGATAGCAAACAAGGACAGCTTTTGATACGCACTTTGACAGTTTTAATAGGAGCATATTCTTCGAATAACTCAAGAAACAAGAACTAGAGACTGAGAGTAGTTAGCTTTGTCATTGGCATTAGAGAAAGCCACGGATAGTTGAAGATATCAAGATATCAAACAAGAAAGTCGTGTTAAAGAACATATCGGAAAATATCATTAAGTCAAGGTGACTAGGGTAGAATTTGGAGCAAAATGGGTGGCATGCAAGCTGGATAACGAAAGTGCAGCTGTTGCTATTTGATATCGTAGCAGTTTTAGGTTAAATAGGAAGTACGGGTACCTAACTTTTCCAACTAAAAAAATTGTGTTCAACTCAAAAAAACAGTCGAACAGATTTTATCAATAGCATCTCCAATACAATTATTACAATAGTACTGCAACTGAACTAACATTCCATGATTTTTCAATTAGATACAGGTGTAATCTGTTCTCACAGGCTTAGTAGTCCAAATTTCCAGCCGACAAACCGGTCCCTAAAGAGCCTATGGTGATGTTGGGATTCGTGTAAATACAGTCACTTGGTAATACAAAACATGTAACTCACCTTTTCTGATGATCAATAGCTCTGAGTGCGATGAGAGCTTAAATCTTATGCAAAAACCCTGTGTTAAAAAAACAAAAGCGTTTTATGCTCAGAACTTGTTGCATTAAGTATATTTTAGGCCATCTCACATTTTAACGCAGTTGTCAACCAAAATTCTTCAAAAATCGATCAGTGCCATTTGCATCGAAAAATACAATGTAAAAGGAACTTAAGCGATTGATAGGCTTAGATGTTTTTAAATCTGTGGATTCGAGTCAATGGACCGCACTCATAATTGCAGTAAGAAAGTCTAATGGCAAACTTTGCATTTGTGGGGATTTCTGAATATCAATCAATTCTCAAGCTCAATTCCCAGCCCAAGAGCTGTTTCACAAAGCACAAGAAGGCCATTTTTTTTTTAAACTGAATTTCAAAGTAGCTCTATGTTGTCAGAACCGAAATAGGTGTTCTTAAATATCAACGCGTAACATTTCGAGCTTGCAGTTCTATCAGACTTTTCGAACAGAATCTGGATCAAGCGACAACCTGCACGTTATTCAGGAAAAGAGTCTATTTGCACAGAAAAAATGGATTATTGGACCATATTATCAACGCATTTGACTTTCTAATTCACGACTTAAAAAGCTATCGGAGATCTAAAACGAATTCATCAACATTTTTCACAATAATTGTATTCACTAAATGAGCCTTATAGGTTAGACCTAGAACATCAATGAGGTTTTGTCTAACTCAAAGATAAAATTGTCAGTGTTTCCCGTTTAGGGTATTTTAACATTGCCTAAGGATTCATCATCGCATGGGGTTGGTGCTGTCACCTCTCATATATTCTCTGGCTTAACAGATAGATAAATTGCATTTGCATCGAAGACTCTTTAGCCAAATTAAGGGAGGGCTTCTTTCGATTGTGTTTGGCGTTACGAAGTTCCATGAATATTTTTACGATTTGCTGACAATTGGAGCTGATTACAGATCCCAGCAAAAACTGCCTGAAATGACGATACAGCGACTTTAGAGTCGTGTGCAATCACCCTTAAGGGTTATACATATGCAATAGGATTTTGGTCAAGAAAGCAACAATCGGAAGAAGCGTTTCAAATAGATAAAACATTATCTCTAACAGTTGAAGATTTTCCAGTCGATTCTACAGTCATAGCTTAAGCTTTCCAAATGGATCCAAGTATGTCTAAGAGCATCATCACGCATATGCGAAATGGATGGCTACTCCTTGTTACTGTTAACTGATGAATAGATTAATTCGTAAATTGAGATCTACCCAGAAACCTGTCTAGCTACTAAAATTGTATGATTTAGAAGTTCCAGCCAACTGCACACCGATGCATCTAATGTTTGTGTTTGTACAAAATCACGACAGGGGTCTGCATCCTCCAAAACTACTTCGAATCTTCATACGATTTAACATTCTTACCGACAGCAAAACATTGAGACACTTTAGTCGACAAGAGTTTGAAAGTTGCCTTGCGCATTGGGCGCACAGTTAGGTAAGGTTAGGTTAGATGGAGTGATAATGTGGCAAGCCGTATAACCTCATTTGGATCTCAATGGATCCATTGTGGTCTCCAGGATGTATCTAATGTAGATATGGGAAGGGTAAAAGGAACGGTTAAGTAGAAGTCTTAGGTATGGGGTGCCTCCCGAAACCATCCTGACTTCTGAATGAAGTAAAGGATGTTTCTTTAATGGCAAAAATGACACGTCGTCGCCTAGTTTGTCGAGAATAGTATTCTCCGAGGGCATCTTTTGTAGTTCTGGCTAGGCAGGGGAATTCACAAAGGAAGTGAGATAAGCCCTCTTTCACTTCCTCATCCCGTTACCCTCTGCATAAGTCAGATGTGCTAATGCCCATTCTGCTCATGTGAGTTCCAATTGAGTTTTGACTCGTAGGGATTCCAACCAAGATTGACGATTGAGGTCTGCTAAGCTTCTGTAGATATTCTGTTTTTTCTTATTATAAGATTCCTTGAAACGCGACAGGTGTCAATTGTTGACCGTCTGTCATTTGCGCTCTTAAAGAAGTTTTGGAGAATTTAATGCTTTTCCTGCTCCAGTGGCATAACTTTTCGACAGAATCCAAAAAAAAACTTTTAAAAATGATAGGTGATAGAAGTATTCAACATCCGCAGTAGGATCACTGCCAATACTCGAATAAACGTCAAATCTCTATCCGCAGCAGGATTTCACTTCTCCCTTTATCGGCAGTGATCCTACTGCGGATATTGTATTTGTTATTCATATAAAATCCTACTGTACTACGGATAACTTTTTCCAAAAAAAACACGGCTAATATTGATGAAATGGCTGTGATTGCCGCCTGGCTATCTATGAATATATCAATGCTCTTGTTCGTCAGTTCGCATGTGGAAAGATATTTTGCGGCCTCCAAAATTCAAGCACTTCCGCTTGGAAAACACTGCAAACGTTTGAAAGCTTTAATGATTTATTTATGTGTGGGTTGTCTGAGAAGCTTCCATTTTGGAACCGTCTGTAAAGACCGATACATGATTTGCGTTTAGGGCTAGCTTTTCCACCCATATCTCCCTTGTTCGAATATTGGTTAATGTGACTTTCTGAAAATAGTCTCGTCTTATTCTTATGATCAAATTAAATCCAAACATTGTCCCGATGAGTGAGACGAATGTCCCGAGGCTCAACACCATTAAAGTCACAGGATGATGGGACAGCAGGACAGCAATAAACATTAAGGAAACATTTTACCCTTTGAGAAGTGAAGTTTTCATCTATTACCATAAGTTGTGTAAGAGAAGAGACCCTAACAATAATTGCCATTTACATAAAATGAGCATTCAGCGCCAGGAACATTCATAGTAACCTCAATATCCGGAAAAGAATCCTAAAGAGAATGTTCTACCTCAAACTAGAAACGTTCTCCGCACAATCATATCCAAGGATTTGGACTTAAAGCAGTTCAACGTACGCATAGAACCTTAATACTCATAGACAGTGACTTAGGAAAGAAAGCCAAAGGATCCACTAATGGGAACATAACACATCCATAAGAAACCACCGATCCCGGAAATACCTGTCATCAACAGCTTAGAAGCAGCATGAATAAAGAAATGGTTAAGGAATAAATAGAAGAAGACTTAACACCAAACTCGTCTGGAGCGGTTGATTTTTTGATGCGTGCAGTGTGCACCCTACAAAAGTTTCTGAATTTGAAGGCTCCGCATTTGCCAAATTGCTAATACGAGCGTGTTTCTCTCAATCATTTGTTGTATCTAATCGTACCTTTATTATACTGAGTGATTGAACTGGGGCCAAATTACCGCATCAGTGAACGAGTGAGTGAGTCCCATCAGTGATCGAATGAAAACGTCAAATTAGAGTAATCGGTTGCTAGTTGACGTAAGCGGTAATGCCAAAGTCACATAATTCAGTCACGTATTACTCGATAGCTGATGCGGTAATTTGGCCCCAGTTCAAATTGGTGCAGTGCATTGGCTGGAAGACATCTAGTAGCTGTTGGAAATCTTACTTGAATAGATTTACCATTTTTTGAGGCTCGGTGAATAGGTTAGTTTCGAAAAGCTTGCGTTCTGCTCTTCAACATAAAAGGCAGTTGTTTGACTTTTTTTTTTGTAAACCTTTGATTTTTGTTTCGATCAAGAGACTTCGATTTCTTTAAGTTGGGAGGCTATTCTTTTTTGTCTAAGCAGAACCTTCTTCTCTCCTCTTCACTTTACCCGATAATCTTCTCTTGCTCTTGAATGGATCATCATACCACGCGTTGTTTTTCTAGAGTGTTTGGCAGTCAACGGTGATTTCGGCTTCCTCTTTCATGGTATCGGATACTGGTACCATTGATTGTAGGCATCCTTGGTAGGTAAGTGCACAGTAAAGAATTCCTCTCTGAAGTGCTCTCTTTAGACAACTTCAGGTATGGTAAGGCGTCCAAAGTAAAATACCTTCTTGTGAGTGATTCGCATTTTTTTTGTTCGTTTGACAATCGCACTTTGAAGTATTAACTGACATTCCGCATATATCAAAAAAAGCCCATATTGAAGAGTTTTAAAATAAAATGTTGTCACTTCTTAACTAAACATTTGTTAAATTAATGGAATAAATCCAAAAATTGGCCTTTAAAGCTTGGGAGCACTATTCATTGTGCAAATTCTGTTATTTACAAGTTATTTACTTAGACACTAGCTAAAAATCTGCAGAACTCTCATTGATTATAACAGTTAGGGTAATTCTTCCTATTGCCGGATCTTTGACTGAGTCTGAGAAAAAAGGTGGTCCTCTTAAATTAAAGATGAATGGTCACCACAACAGCTTAGCATGTTTGCGCATACATTCATTTTTTTAAGGCTCCGTTGGAAGAAAAAAAAAAGATGAACACAAAAATTATAGACATAAATTATCTTTAGATGTAAACGTTTTCTTAACACTCTTGCCTGGCAGGGAAATTATTCCACTCTCACCCTGTGGTTTATTAAATGCCTTTCACTTAACAAGGATTTCCATGTTTACCAAGGTTATAAAGATATTTGAACTTGAATAAAATCGCGATCATACATTTCGATTGTGATGGCATTTTTTTGTTTCAAGAAATGAATTTATAATTTATCTTGCTTGGTAGATATAATAAAATCGCATTGCATACTCCTAATTATAAAATGAAGGTAAGGCTTGCACGATTGCTTCTTTTTTAAGACTTAAGCGGCTATTGCGAGATACGATAAATCAAAAGTTTTAGGGTTTTTTTTGTACATTTCCCGGAAGCGATTAATTTTATGAGGAAAATTATCAATTCAAAATGGCTGTTCTCGAGACCAATAAAAGCCTTCTACTTGGCAGATTTCACTTAATAGTAGATAATAGTAGATAACTGTAGCAGTTTCGGCAAACAGACGAAAATAGCCCAGGAATTCTTTCATAAAACTGGGATATCTGTTCCAGGACAATATAAGGGGCCTAGAACCTGCGGATTCACCAGTTCGTTTAGGCTTTCGTTTTGAGTGACATCAGAAGCGTAGTAACCGTTGATGAATTAGAGCAATTAGCTTAGTGCTGGTTTGATTGCCATCAAAACATTCGGCCCGTTTCTTTGAGTACCATCAGAGATCAAGTCTTTGGTGAGGTAGCAGAGTGTTAAGGTTTCTACTTTAAGCGACATTAAAGGCTTAGTACCCGATGATGTACCAAAGCAGTTAACCTTCGGATATTAGCGCATTAGTACTTCGTGATGTACCAAAAAGTCTAAGCCTATTGCTTGTGTACCAAAGCGTTTGGCCATCTATTTTGAAAGCCATCAGCGTGGTATATACTGCATCATATATACCACAATCACAAATCCACATATTACCATGCATTGTCTTGAACTTGTAGGCTTGCGCTGGGAACTTTATATCAGAATCAGAAAATAGAAGTCACATTTTTGACGGAAGTTGTCCCATTTGGCAAGCGTGTCTCTTGTTCAGTTACCATCAGAGTTGAAATAGTGATAGGCCTGCGTTTGCCGTTTGGGCTTAGTTTTCAAAAGGACGTCCTGTGATCCTAAAACTGATCGCCTTCCGAAAAGGTTTCAATTCAGTTGTGTTGAGCCCTACCCAGGATTGAATCTCTCAGTCTATTAGACGAACTGAAAACTTTTAGGCAATTAGGAGTTTGCATTCGTCTGCCTTTGGATTTCCGATCCGATAGATCTGTGATCGTAAAACTGATCGCTCTACGAAAAAGCTTTAATTTAGCCATGTTGAGCCCTATCTTGGGCCCAAAATAGATTGTTTCATGATTCACTCCATTCAGACAAACCGCAAGTTTGAAAAAACAAAGATCGTGATATCCCTCAGTCCATTAGAGGAACTGAGAACTTTGAGGCAATTAGAAGTTCAATCTTGGAATCTACATAGAATTTTGATTCCGTCTGCCCTAGGATTTTCGATCCGATAGTTTAGTGACGCGAGTTCTTCATGATGACCTTTATTAATATTCTAACAAGATGGCGACTATGCAGAAACTCTCCAAACGCCACTTTAATTCTCAATGGAAATTATTTTTCTGAGGCGCTAATAAATCAGCCTTTCTATGTCTTGAATTAGTTCAATAGCCCAATTTAACAATTTTTGTATCCCAAAATCGGAGCCGTAAAAGTAGCCCAAATAGGAACCCAATACAAATTACATTTTTTTTTAATGGAAATTCTGGAAACATTACCAAGATTACATGACTTGATTGGGGGATCGAATCGAATCTAAATTCAGATTTCGATCCAGGTATATGGCCACGCTGGATAGAAAGATTGAATTCAAATAGAATCGAATTTTCAGTCTGGTTTTAATTGTGTGCGTGCGGTGTTCTGAATATCGTTCAAGATGGCGACACTTAGATAAAAAGTGATTTGCTTATAATACAATAAAAACATGCAACAGAAAAAAGACAAACATAACGAAAACTGTCTGAAAACAAAATGCACCAATAATCGGCTGTGAACTCGTCGATTTCGTTGATACATACATATTTTTGATTCGATCCAACTCGCCTTGGGATCGGATCGACTGATCGAGTTATCCGATTTCAATTGCATTCAAGTATACAAACAAATTTCTAAATCCTGTTTCAATTCCGATTCAATTCTGATTCAATTCCCCTTATAAACGTAGCGATCACGTATTATTAGAAATTTCAAGTTCGATATTGTTCATGAGTCCCTGTTATTGTATTAGCTTTTTAGCATAAATCTGCGACTTAACGTAAACCCATTAAATGGAATCCAAGGATTTTAAATCGGATAAGTTTCTCGAGATTATACAATCATAAAACTTTGATCAGCAGAATCAAGTCCATTCGATTGTAGCTAAAAATAGTATTCCAATATTGCACGATAGCGAACTCCATTCGATGTAAAATGGCCATAATTCGATCGTTCCAATCACATCTCCGGCATGAAATCCCCAACACACTGTTACTTTTCAGCAATGGAGTCTCTTGAACGGCATATGGATGTGTTGGGGTCTAATAAAGCATGTTTTGTCTATTGACAAAACCATTGAAGTAAAAATAAACTTTATCGCTGATAATGATTTTTCGATGGAATTTAGAATATTCTCCAAATTAAGCAGATCCCAATTGGAGAAGTGTCAGATTTTTTAATGTTGAAGGGATTTCAGTTGTGTAAACAAAACTTTAGAAGGACGCCCGCGCTGTTGGAGCTAGATCACTCCGTCATTATTATGCCACCTACAACACCTACAAAAAAGGAAAATGATTTAGCCGCACTGTATTAAAATGTAAGCTTTGACTGACGTTTTGGTAATGACAGATCGATGAGTCTTCCGATCGATCTCAATTGATAAGTTGGATGGACTTAATGGTTCAAAACATATTCATAATTTTAAGGGAAGTATTTTGAAGTTATAACTAAAAGTATTTGTACAAGATGGCCCAAAATTAATCACCCTATCGAACTAGACAGCTACAGAGTTCAAACAGACAAGCAATAGAGCGCTATACTTCGTAAGAGCGTTGATTAATTGTGTCGATTTCGTTGACCAATAATCAACAAGCGCAGCGTGAATTTCGACGTCGATTTCCTTTGTCGCGCCAACTGGACAAACATTCCGAAAGACTGGAACCACAGGAGACCATGCAGGTCGTGGCCGCCACCGGATTGGTCGTTCGGCCGAGAATATCACGGCTATGGCTGTCGATGTCGCTGAAAACGAACAAACATCAACCAAACGACGCGACGGGCCATGCAATTGGACATAACCAGAAGGACCCTATAGCGAGTTTTAGTGAAAGACTTACATATGTTGCCGTATAAAGTTCTATCAGTGCATCAGTCAATGCCTGCTAACGGTCCCTCGCGTGTGAATTACTGTGAAGCCATCCTCAATCTCACAACGAAGGTAACGATTTTCTGGCGAAATAATCATGAGCGACGAGGTGCATTTCCCCTGACTTACGTCAATAGGCATAATCTTCATTTTTGAGGCATTGAAAATCCGCGTATGATACACGAAGAGCCATTACATCCCTCCAAAGACACTGTGTGGTGCGGCGTTCACGCGGGAGGAGTGATTGGATCGTTTTTCTTTATCACTGTTACTGGGAAATGCTACTGGCAATGATAAACGATTTCTTACTGCCAGAATTGGCAGTCTCGTTGGACTGATAGCGGAAAGGGTAGGACTACCTTCCAGTTTCTTCCTGAGGTAGGGCCAGCTTGTGATAGGGAATGCTTGGACTTCTCGTTCCGCACGGGCATGCTTCTGACTGGTCATGGTTCCTTGAATACATTCTTGCATGAGAGGACCTTGGCTAGGACGGCGGACTGTTCATGTGGAGCTCCGAGGGAAGATTCGAGGCATGTGCTAACTGAGTGTCCGCGATACGCTCACTTCAGGGATCTCCCTGCGATGGGTGTTGTGTGGGTGGATGGTACTTGGGATTTCAGTCGGATCCTCTTCACGAGAGGGACGGCTGATAATCTGGCCGACTTTGCCGACAGAGTCTTTCAGACTCGAAGGCAATAATGGCATCTGTCTGTCCTTGCTTTAGATACCGCGGCGAGTTGGGGTTCACCCGGTATTGGTGTTGACAGGCAAATGCCTGGACACTGTGTTGGCATGGGAGACAGGCTGATCGCCTGAATGTCAATCTGGGGCTAGTGTGGGTCGCGGCTGTGGGCTTTGGGGGGGCGGGGTGTGCTGTTAGGTTGGGCTTTCATGCCCGCAACCCCTTGGGCTGGGACCGACGTGTGTTTGGGCGGGACAGGGGCCTACCCAGGTCTCATCCTGACTCACTCACCGTCCGTCCTATAACCATGGCTGGGGATGTTGTGGGCGGGACAGGGGCCTTTACGGGTCTCATCTTGACTCACTCATCGCTGGTCATGGGCCCACTCCCTGCACCACCATCTGTGGTGATTGCGCCCTTTGTCCCGAGTCGTTGACTTGGTGGCGTTGGGGCATGATCCGCGGTGGGGGTGTCTGGAGCTGGGGGTGCCTAGCATGTGCGCCTTGTCTGCTCTGGGGTACACAGCGACATGCGACTCGTGCGCGTTCCTACCAATTCAAGCTGGTGGTGGTTGTTATGTGTCCTTGTAGTAGTTTTGGCTGTTTTGCTTTTGGTTCTGGTTGACTCTTAGGTAGGGTTGTCCAACAGGTATCGTTTGCGTATGCCACTTGTTTCAGGTGGGTGAATTGGTGTGCTGTGTTGACCGACTCGGGTGGTGCTTGTCTCCATCTGATCTCGGCGGGAGGTTCAGGTATTCAGAGGAGCACAGGTAGGGGTGGGTGCACATGCCTGGTTATTAGCTTCTGCCTTGGTTGGTGGCTGGGTGTGTGCATCTGAGGTTGCTAGGCCTCGAGTTTTGTGGAACTCATCTAGAAGTGACCTTCACGGTCACGAAGCTCCACCGGAAGCTATATTCTGGTACCACGGGAGATAGTGCCCAGGAGGTAGGGGTGGTTTCTTGTGTCGCAAGATGCTTGACCCCTCTACTTCAGACTATCTATGAGGTAGGCCCCCTTGTGGGAGTATCGTGGTGGCTGTGGTTGCTCCAAATCGCGGAAGCATATGGTTTCCAAGTTCTGCTTGGATTAAAGAGGTGCTAGATAGACCTCGCTCCTCAGCAAGGTGTGTGACATGCCCCAACATGTTAACAGAATTGCTACTGGGTGGTCTTGTACTACTCAGGGCGTTGGTCAGCGCTAAATCTGACTCCGTTAGTGTGGGTAGGCCCGCCGTGGAATTAAGCCTTTAATAGGCAGGTGTCCACGTTAAACGA
Source organism: Philhelius festivus (assembly GCA_963931855.1). Taxonomy (NCBI): domain Eukaryota; kingdom Metazoa; phylum Arthropoda; class Insecta; order Diptera; family Syrphidae; genus Philhelius; species Philhelius festivus. The sequence goes on from OZ007554.1 coordinate 191,447,342, forward strand.
AATTCGGTTCTGCCAGAATTGGATGAGCGAAGCTCTGGTACTGTAATCTCCCGTTTTGACGATTTGGCATGGCCAGCAAGATCGTCCGATTTAACCATTCCACACTTTTTTCGTTGGGGACACTTGAAGTCGCGGGATTATGCGAAGAAGCCTCATTTAATCGCAGCCCTTAAGGGGATAATTCGACTGGAATGCGAACAGTTATCACCGGAAATATTGCAGAAAGTCATGGAAAATGTGATAAAACAGGCGCAATTGTTTATCAACATTGGCTGCAGCCACTTGATGGACGGATATCATTTTTTCCACTTAACAGAGAAAATTGTTAAAGTCCAAAGCAAGATTTCCATCACTATCACTCAAAATCATTTTTTTTTATTTAAATGCAACTCAAAAACAAAATTGGATTATTACTTTTGCGCCACTTTGTGTTATGATTTGTTAATTTTATTTCAAAATCAATCGAAGCCACGCAAGGTCGTGTCTTCAAGTTCAATCCCATTTACTATATCTCCGAGTATTTTGTATATTGTTTAATAAAAAATGGTTAATGCGTCTGCTCAAGAATACCAATTATCATAAATTACAAAAATTTAACAGTTTCACAAAAGAACGTAAAAAATCTGATAAAAAAAATATTAATCTAAATATTGACTTGCATTACTCTCGAAAATAAAGGCGTTAAAAGAAGTCATAAATCAGACTTTTGGCTTTGACATCCATCTTATATTATTATTTTCCCTTAAAATCTTGCCAATATTTTTTTTTCTCTTTTTTATCTTGTCGAAGTTCCTTGAGGAAGTAAATAAATTAATATTAGCAGAAAGATACAATTTTTGCTTGGTAAGTTAGTTTAATATGCCTGCTGCTCCAGACACATTATATTTGATAATTACTTACTTCTGAGTTGTGAGGCTGTCAGTGAGTACACAAATAATAGCAGGACTTCACAATGAGAGGCAGATTAATTATATCATCCATCCCTGGGAGGTAAATACATTTGCTTTATCTTGATAAAGCAAATACTAATACATATACATTGAAAGGTTGAAATTTTGCTGTCGAAAACATTAACATTGTTTGCTGTCGAAATATGTATTATGATTTTCGAGATATAAACAGGTTTTTGGGATTCTCGTAGTTTCATGCTTGCAGCAATGTTTTATTTTGTTTGGGTATTTTGGTTTTCATTAACTTCTGCCAAGGCAAAAAAGACATATATTTCAAGGCTTTGATTGTTAGAGGTTTTTAATCTGGGAGTTACGCTAAACAAATGGCAGCGAATTTGACAGATGTAGCTTCAACCATATGGCCGGAATCATCTGTCAAAGTTTGAAAAAACTTTAAGTAGGTAACAACTGACTGAAGATGCGAAAATGGTACGATTTTCCATAATGGCTTAAAAAATGTATGGCGGGTAACGTTAATTTTGAGCCTGAGAAACATATAAAAACAAGGTTATGATCAAAAAATGGCATGACCGAAAATTGAAGAAAATCGACCAAAAAAGCCGAAGGAAAGATTTCAAATCGATTCAACTCAACTTAGAAAATCGACTTAGCCGAATAGACGGAGGGACGGAGTGATTAACAGAATTGTAGAACGAACTTTTTCATCGTTACCTAAAATTCAATTTTGCTTAAGAATCCATTACTTGCCTTACAATACCGACATATACTTATGTATTGCAAGGAAATCATGCGATCACCTATCAAATACGAGTTGCATTCAAAAATTATCGACTGACATTTCGAGGGGGTCAGTCTGTGTTTTGACCAAATTAACCAAATATTTTTCAGATATGTACTTTCTGTTGCGAGGAAGTGATAAATTCTCCAAGAGCATCTCTTGCGCTGCTCATCTTAGCCATAGTATTCGGCAGAAAATTGTAGGCCCTCTCTTTTTCTGGGTAACACGCACACAGGAATGTCTTGATAGTTGTAAGTCACTATGCCCTGGTTCTCTAAGAGCTGTTGCACCATTAAATTTAATTTAAATTAATGTTAATAAAATGCACGACTGGGTCGCACGAACTTGCTCTTATGTAAGAGACTAAGAATTTCAAAAATTAATGTTATTAGAGAAAAACTGTTCATAAGCATAAAATTCATTTTTTAAATGACTAAAACAACTCCTTTAGTAGTTGGAGCTAAACATAGGATGCCATAGGTTTCAAGCATAATATGAGTTTATGTAAGAATAAAAATTAGTGGTTAAATTTAGTGGTTTCTTTTATACACAAAATTTTCAAAACATTTTTAAGAAAAACTTTTGTAGATTATATTAAGAAACTTTTATTTATCAAGTTTGAAAAAAAATAGAGCATGGGTTTTTGGAAATATTCAGATTCCAAATTTTTTTTTTTTAAAATCCAAAAAATAAAAAACTCAAAATATGAGTAATTAATAGACCTTGGAGGAGCTTTGGAATGAAAAAATAATTTAAATCGGTTGTACCGTTTTTGAGAAAATAAAAAAAAATGGTTCCAGGGGGCTACCAAAAATAACAATTTTTTGGATTTTTTTCGAAAAAAATTTCTTATGGCAGGAACCGTTATTTTTGGTCTTAAAAAAAAGAAAAAAACGTGTGGTGGGGGGGGGGGGGCAAAATTAAAAATGATATCTACCAAGTTTAAAGAAAATCGACTGAGCCGTTTAGGCTGTAGGCGAAAAGACAGAAAGAATTGCGAGACCCACTTTTTTAGTCTTCGCTATCATCGTAATGTCAACTTTGATCAAAATCTCGAGTTCGTTTTTTTTTACGAATGCATAACTGGCCTTATAGTACCTATAAGTCGCAAGTAAAAAAAATATTTTTATTAATAAAAAAAAAAAAAATGTATTGTTACGCACAACACCGACACAGAGCTTTATACTCCTACAGCGCCATCTGCTGGAAAATTGCATATCTACTTTATGGAAGGAACAAAAAGCTCTTTTCGAATGTCATATGTATTTCCCCTTATTCCAACCATCTAGAACATTCTAAGACGAGAACCTTCGCGAATTAGTTTCGAGAACAGCCAACTTGAGTATATAAGGGAGTGTTCACGGTGAGCACAGGACAGTTGATTTTTGATTATTAAACAAATATGATTTAGATTTGAACAAAAGTATTTGAGTTGATTATAAATTGAGATTTATTGTTTTGATTTGGAAAGTGTAAATAAAGAAGAAATACTAAAAAGAGTAATAAGTTTTATTTAACGAACCTATTAAAAATATTACAATATTTTTGAAAATACAATATCTCAAAGTCGGATTAGTATTTTCCTCTTGAAATTTTTATTTCATTATAGTACAATAATAAAAATTTAAAGTTAACGTAAATTTTTTCTTAAAAATCTTTTAAAAAGTTTATAATATATATAGACATCTGTTTTCTTAGGAAACCCCTACAACGAATTATAACATTTGTTCTTGCCTAAATTCACATTGCTAAAAAAAACCACATGGTGTTTTGTTTTTGACTTCAACTACTAAAAGATTTGGTTTAATCTTTAAAATGTGAAATGCTTTTGAATATTTTTCTATAATTACGTTCATTTTTAAAATTCCAAGTAGATTACATAAAAGCAAGTTACCGCGACCCAAACCATTATTTTACTATTTTGTTGAATTTGATTCAATTTGTCCCCCTTTTTTTACATTCTTTTTTTTTTAATGGAATTCGATTTTTGGTCAACAGAAGCTTAGAAATAGCAGTTGTCAATCTGAAATGAAAGCGTTTAGCATTGCAAATCCATAAGCAGTTCACATAATGTCATTTTCCAATTAATGCTCAATTATACATGGCACGTTTTTACTTGCGACTTATAGGTAGGTACTATAAGGCAAGTTATGCATTCGGAAAAAAATCGAACCCGAGATTTTGATCAAAGTTGACATTACGATGATAGCGAAGACTAAAAAAGTGGGTCTTGCAATTCTGCCTGTCTGTCTGCTCGACTACAGCCTAAATGGCTCGGCCAATTTTCTCCAAATTTGGTAGATAGTGTTCTTAATATTTCCCCCGACACGGTTTTTTTTTAAGACCGAAAATAACGGTACCTGCTATACGATTCTTTTTTCGAAATTTTATAAATACTATTTTTTTTTCTCAAAAACTATCCCACAGATTTAAAAAAAAAATTAAAAAAATTTCATTTAGCTAAGGCTAGCAAATGGTTGGAAACAAAATTCCAAAAAATGGTTATTTTTGGTACCCCCCTTGGAAGTATTTTTTTGGTTTTTGATTTTCTCAAAAACAGTACAGTCGATCTTGATATTTTTTTTTATACTAAGGCTCCCCAGCGATTTGAAGATTATTTTGTTTTCAAATTTTTCAAACATTTTTTTTGGATTTTTAAGAAAAAATTCAAATTTTTTTTCCAAACTCAATATTTCAAAAACCCCATGCTCGATTTTCTTAAAACTTTATAAATATAAGTTTCTTAATATAAATTATAAGATGTAAGAAAAGAAAATTATTTTACCTAAAAATAACGGTACCCTCCATACAAAGGTTAGAAAATGGTTTTCGAAAATCTTATTTTTCTCGAAAACGGTTCCGTGAATTTTGCTTTATTTTTTTTTATTTTGATTAATTTTTACGATCTATAATCTAAAAAAAAATTGAAATCAAGATATTACTGACTGTACCTACCATAGAACCATTTTTTCAAATTTAGAATTTCTCAATATCGACATTAACGGATTTTAATGAATTTTTTTTATAGAGAAGTTTGAAAAACAAGGCATTTCAAAACTTTAACCTTGCATAAGAGCAAGTTCGTGCGACCCAGTCGTCCATTTTATTTTTACTCGGAGTGATAAATTAAAAAAAGTCACATTTACTTATATCTTTGTTGTTCGGTCGTTTTTTAAAAATCAAATTTAATATGTATTCCTTAAGTTAAAATGTTCGTGCAAAAAATATCCTTGACCACACTAAGTAAGGCCCCGCGGAATAAAGCCCCAGGAAATAAGGCCCCAAAAGAAAAAATTAAATAGGGTCCCAAGTTTTGGAATTTTTTCATAATGCAATAAAGCCCCACCCAAATACAAAAAGCCCCATAAATAAAAATAAAAAAGCTCCAACTTGTTTTGACCTTCTCTTAGAAAAATGAAATAAAACCCCAATTTGTCTTTTCCATATTGAAGTATATTTTTGAAAATAAAATAACACCCCAAATTGTTAAACAAATATGTATGTATGTACTTGGATCCTGCAATTATTTCCAACTATTCTGTTCATATAAAAATAGTTTTCTCTGTAAGATTTAACATCACCTCGGTTTAACATTTAAACATGATTGCTGGGACCACACTAAACTTACAAGCTCTGGGTCCCCGATTATTAAAGTAAAATGAAATTAAACCCCAAAACTAATGTTGGGGTCATATTTCACTGGGCCATATTTCATGTGTTAAATTTCGTTGTTTTTGTTAAGTGGAGCCTTATTTCCAGGGGCCAGATTTCGCGGATCCGCTAAAGTTAGAGTTTTGGGAAAACTAAAATTATTCAACGTTTGCTCTAGATTTTGATAAAAATCTATTTAATTGTTCTTTTTAAATAAATACAATTTATTTACAATTTTATGAGCTTGGTCTAAAATGTATTTCAAATAAATGAATTTTAATTGCCTTTTACTTAACTTAAAAGCTTATTTCTTGTTATAATAATTTAAAATAAAAAACAGCATCCAAAAATCTAAGAGGTAAGTTGTTAATAGAAAATTCACATTTAAAAGTCAAAACACAAAAAGAATATTTTTTAAATGCCTAACAGACTATTCTACGAGTTAAAACTTAAAGTTAACTTTTTTGCGAATGTGCGAGCATAAATTGCCTGCAAAAATAACAGCAGCTTTTATTTTGATGTTCACTTTTTTATTGCATATTTTTGATGGAAAATTGGTTCATCTTATCACAAACACAACGAAAAGCAGATTTTCAAAAAGAAAGATAAAACAGCATCGCTCACCTGGTTCTGTCAGAAAATAAATTGATTTACCAGCGCTTCTTTAATTTAAATTTTTTTCACAGTTATTCAGCGAGACACAAAAAAAAAGGGTTTTTATTTTCAGTTTCACTACCGTACCCACGCACATCCTTTTCCTGCGTGGGAGATTTTTTATTTTGTATCTTAAATGTTGGAAAAATGAAAAAAAAAAATTATCTCAATAATGAAGGGCTCTGAACGAATTAAATTTGAGCCGTTCTTTTAAATATGCTAATTTAACATTTTTATTCATTTTTAAAATTGGCTTGCAAAATTAAAGGCATTTATATAGTAAGGTTGTGGATGATTTAATTGGGTCTTCCAAAACTGAATAAGGAGCAGGTATTCAGGGAGATACAAAACTGTTCCTCGTTCACAAGACTACCAAAGTTACTTTCAATTTTAAATACTAATTAAAACAACTGATCTATATGAAAGTTGAAATTAAAAAACAAACCCGAAAGCTTTAGTTGGAATTCGTACTCCTAGGCATTATGGTATTCCTTGTATTTAAATGTATGTAATTTTTTTGAACACATGCAATAATTCCATGGCTTTTTTTATGGTAAAAGTTTATGTTTGAATGGTTTAAGACAGGTAAATTTAATAAATGGAGGTCTTCTAAATAAAATTCGTGAGTGGGTCGCACTTAGTAGCTCGTATTGTGTTACGAAAAAAGCAAGTTAGGGCATTGAAGATGTAAGTTATTTATTTCTATATAAGGAAGATAAAATATATTTCAAGAGTACATATATATTTATTGATACATATGAATGTGAAGTGCCGCAAGGCGGTGTCCTATCTCCCCTGCTTTGGAACTTGGTAGTGAATCAGCTGTTGAGATATCTGGAAGCGGAAAGTTAAAGAGCGAAAGCCTATGCGGATGACATTGCTATTACCGTATCAGGAAACCATCTTAACCATCATCCGATCAGCGTGGACTGGGGGTTAATCCTCACAAAACTGGTCCTCTTCTATAGGAAATGAAAATTTCTCATAAAGACCCCCTTCAATGAAAGGTACACTACTTTCATTTTCCGACGAAGCAAAATACTTGGGTCTCAAGAAAGAGGTAAAAAGGCCACAGTTGCACTATTTTCTAGCAAAATAGACATTGGGCATCGCATTGCTCACTAGCAATACACCTTGTAATTAGACTGTTTCTAACGTCCGTCGGCGTGGCAGTATGGTGGACAGCTAACTAATTTTTAATACTAAACAAGGTCCCGCGGTCAGCTTGTCTGTGCTGAGGAAGAGTACTCCGCACAATACCCTTCACTGCTCAGGACATTCTGTTCGGCAAACAAACACAACTATTCGTTTAAAAGCCTCCTCGTAGTGGATCAATAATAAAATTACCCACTCGATAGTTCTGAATTCATTCGATTCACTTCCAAGTAGCATCGATTAGAATAGATATCCCTATCCTCATCTTCTCGGACCGCCAAGCAGTCATTAAATGTCTTCAATCTGTCTCTACCAACTCAATAGCAGCCTTTAACGCCGATCGTCTCTATTGGAGTAAGCGCAGCAATTTAACATTCATCTCTGCTGGGTACCAGGCCACAGGGAAATTTCAGGACTCGCCAAAAGTGGAACAATCACACTTTTTATTGCCAGATAAAGCAAATATATGTATTCTCATCGCTACGTGTAAACTTATGCTATACAGAGAAAAAAACCTTGGGTGGAATATATTATGGTTGATCGCACATAAGCTCCTTAATAGGTGTTATAACAGGACACTAGTTGATAGGCAAGCACGCAACGGAACTTGGAATTTATTCTAACGATTTTTGGCATGAGCTTCATGGACGAAGAAGAGAAGGAATCGATCCCTCATCTTCTCTGTTTAAGTCCTGCTTTATCCCAAAGACATAGACTCCGTTTGGGAGATTTCTACTACAATGATCTTTGTGATCTGGCAAATCTCGATCGCTTCAGAAAAAGCTCCAACTGGTTAAACGATTAGAGAGAAAGAACGTGGTATTACAATGGACCAACTCATGGTCTAAGTGTGTCGGCTCTCCTGCTAACAGTTACGTCAACCTAACCTAAACCTATGCATGTGAAATCAAAAGTACACCACAATCCAAAACTTTTTTCAAAACGAATCTCTGGTTTCTTTACCCATGTAAATTTGGGTGCCCACTAGCTCAACTGGAGATAGGGTTTCAATGCCTGTGGAAGGTTGAGTGTTTCGACTGGAGCTCAGAAATTCTCTAGATGGAATCAGTGGTGGCGTCGTCATTTCCAGTCAGGATGAACTATTTTGTAAACATCGTATATGGGCAACTTAGAATTATTCGGAGCTAAGGCCTATATGAAACAGTTTATCTGGCTCCTTCTCATTGGAATTATACTAAGGCTATGGTCCTTCAAGTTGGCGGTCGTACCAACGTTGCAATAACAAAGCTCAGATATGAACGGATTTGGTTCTTGACAAACCCAGCAATGGAAAATGTGATGACACCGAAGACATGTCCAACGAGTTCATCGATAAGACACATGATCTTGGGAAGGGACATAGCTACGGCAATATAAGTCACTCCACCAGTGTAAAGGATCGCACCCAAGTTCAAATAGACTCACTATAATACCAAGGATTCCTACAAAAACAAAAAAAAAATACCTTAAGGAGATTTAACATCGGGCGGCTACAATTACAAGAGATCGCTAGGTTCTTTTCCGATCGAGACTATTAGAATCGCTTAATAGGCTTTCTACACGATGGGTCATCACGATGTGCATTATTGTATATGATTTGATGTTTAGAAGGCCACAAGAAATCCTATATCGTCACCATCAAGTATTGAGAACTAGTGAAAAATTGTCAAGAACCATCCCAGATGACCACTGACGACATTCACAAACGAATTCCTGGTTTGAAGATGAATGTCGACAAGCACATGCAGCTTAGCAAAAGGCTAAGAAAGCGGTGCTGAATTGAATAGAAGGACCAGAACTATTCGAGATTTTAGAAGACGGAAGAGGAACGACGCACGGCTTATCAGAAGAAAAATAAAATGAACATGTAAAGAGAGCGATCGAGGAAAAAGAGTAAAGCAAGAATGAAGCACGAAATGAAGTCGGCAATTACGATCCAGGGAATATCGAAGTAGAATTGCAGTAGGTGTTGACAATATGGGAAACTATTTTCTGCAAAGTTTATTAATGAAATGATGAATTGAATTCCTCTATTAGACAAGGTTCACCAATAAACTTACAACAGTTCCGTCAACTCGATCCAGACGAAGTGAAGAAAGGTATACCTAAATTTAAGTTCAATTTTAAGTTCCGCTGGAGCGGATAGCCTTGGTGCTGATAGTCCAAGAGCCTACAGCTAATTTTTGGTTTGGTGCCATAACTTAAATATGAATATGAGCGTTTTTAGGTGCATGCGTTATGATATCGAATACAAAGGTCTTGCAGGTTTTCTTTGTTGCCATTGGTGTATCGATTTTTGAAATTTGTATGTCAGCGATATAACGACTTCAAACTTAAAAACAGAAAATGATGCCCTGACATATTTTCTAAACTGACCACCTTAATTTTGACAATCCAATCAATAAAACTCAAGATTCTCTTTTCTGCCGTATTACGTAAACGCTTGAAACCATTCGTAGACGACCTGTTACGTCCATATAAGTCTGGCTTAGGGGTGCAAAAGACTACAACTTACAAAAAAATTCAAATACCAATAGATCTTGGGAAAAAAGCGAGAAATTCAAATCGAATACAAGCACCGCGAATGATACGAGTAACATCCATATAGACGGGTCTTATAAAGTAATATCTAATTTTGGTTTTCTGAGAAACAGTCTCGCCAAATACTCTCGAATGATTCCGTATTGGTGAAATCATTATCTGGAGTACCTCAAGGATGGCATTTAAGATCGCTTTTTTTTTATTTTCCTCAATCTGTTTTGGAAGCCTAAAATAGGACTTAATAGAGTCTAACAAGCTATAACTTTCTCTTGAAAATGAATTCCCCTCTCAAAGAAGTTTATATCTGATAATAAAATAATGGGCTATAAATGGAGGCTACATGTGACATTTTGTAATCATTTAAAACATTTTCGCTCGGTCCCACATTTAAAGATTTATTTATCATTAAAGCCCGCTGAGCTCATGGCCGATGGTTAAGAACATTTTATTCTCTCTATGTTATCCTCAACTTATGCATACAAGGCCGCTCTTCAAGCTCCCCTCACTCTTCTAATTTTAAGGCATTGAACATTTATTTTAGGAGCTTCTTTAATAAAATGAAGTGCGCTATTGGAGACATGTACATTCCATACAACTTTCCTTTTTATGGATTTAAACTACAACGGCTTTTTTATAATCTTTTTATAATCTACACGCGCTCAAGGGATTATGATTACCCTTTAAATGTTTGAACACAGCGCGTGCGTAAAGTTTAGGGAGAGAGAGGGGGATATGAAAGATGTGTGGCCCGATGTTCTGGGAGTGAAGGTGGTTGTCTCAGATATTTTATCGCCAGGGATGGCGGCTGAACTAAAACGGAGAAATGCCGTGTCTTATTTCTATGTCCCTTATAATTCACATTATTAACTTCCCATAGGGAGTTATTGTAATCGGTCCGATTTGTCAAATTGGAATTTTTGACATTTCTCGACGTTTCAAGGTCCCTAGAGGCTATATCAATCATTTTTAGAGAGATGTCTGTGTGTGTGTGTGTACGTACGTTCGTACGTTCGTACGTTCGTACGTTCGTACGTTCGTACGTCCGTACGTTCTTGTACCATTTTTCGTCGTCGATATCTCAAGAACGCGTAAAGATATCGACTTCAAATAAATTTTCTTTAATAGATAATAACTTCGAAAGAGGCTGAAAGGGCGTTTATTAAAATTCAGTGAGTAGTTTTTTCACTATAACAGTTTAAAAAAAAGTAAAAATTTTGGTTAGTTTCAAATATCTCACGAAAAAATAATACTATTGACTTCAAATAAAATTTAATGTACTCATTATAAGGTCATACAGATTTGGTATGAATATGGAAAAAAATGAACTTACCGTTATTTTTTTAAATTAAAAAAACTGAAAAAAAAAATTTCATAACCCAGATATTCTAAGAACGGAAAACAATTTGAAACTCAAAATAATTTTATTTTACGAAAAATAATGTATTTGACAACTGGTGAAAATTTCAAAAAAAATCAATTTACAGTTTTTTTACAAAAAATAAAAAACTATATAAAATTCTATTGAAAATTGGTAAAAATTGTTTTTCGACTCAAATTTCTCGAGAACTAGTAGTGACATTGACTTCTAATTTAGTTTATTTTATACATAGCATAAATTTGTACAATTGGTAAAATGTTGACAAATATTGAATTAATAGTTTTTTTTTTTAATAAAAAAACTATTAAAAATTCTAGTGAAAACTAGTTAAAATTGTATTTCAAGTCGAATTTCTTGGGAATGAACACCGATAGTGCCTTCTAAAGTATGTTGTTTTATACATATACCTTCCCGTAAGAATGTATAATAAGCGACATTTCTAAAATTGTTCAGGAAACGAAAAAAACGAAGAAAGTTCTAGTTGAATCATAGTGTGCTAAGGGACAATTTTTGTTAAACTAAGTGACATCTAACAAATTTTTTTGCTCACGATCAACATCAACTATCTCAATTTCAAATCTCTTTAAATAATTAAAATGCTTTTCAATCTTAAAATAATGTTTGTTTGAATTTTACAGCTAAAGTTTGTTTCGCTGAAAATTTGGTTATTTGAAAAAAACTAAATATAAAGTTTTCAAGACCACAAATGGGAAGTTATCAGTGTGGGTCGCACCCAGCCTCTTTTTTTATTTGTATTCATCCTTGTTGGGCATACTAGTTTAACTCAATCACATGTTGTTAGTGTTATGCCTAAACATGTAATGAGTAAACCAGCAACCCATTGATGACAAATTTAGAAGGTTTTTAATGGAATTAAAACGACATAGACGACGCACAGTGCGGTATTTTGGTCGAAAACCTGGCCAAAAATATTTGGGCACATTTTTCATATCAAATAGGTACCAAATGACTAAAAAGTTATTTGGAAGGATAAATTTTCATTTTTTAGGTACAGTAAAACCCACTTAAATGCCCATCCCGATTAGCCGAAAGAAAAAAAATTATTAAAAATCAAAAAAAGCACGTACAATACTGCGCTATAATTTTTTTTAAAGCTAATATTTTATTCTTTGTTTTGTTTTTTGATTCAAGTTGTTTTATTAAATAGTTTTTGAGAAATTAAGTTTTAAAGTTGAAATTTAGAAAAAAAAAAAATTTTTTTTCGGTTTTTAATTTATTTTTTTAAAAAATTTATTTATCAAGGACATTTTTTTTGTCAATATTCAATGACCTGATATATTTTTAGTCAAATACTAAAAACCACATTCCGATAAATGTCATAGTTTATAAGAAATTGGAAAAAAACTGAAAGATACTTTTTCCTAGAAAATCCCTTTTTTCCTTTTTCTTATGAGTGAAATTTTCTTAATCCGGGTGTTCAAATTTCATTCCAAAATTTTATGTCCCAGTATGCAGGTAACCAAGTCTAAAATACCTGCAACCCTCTTAATCCAAAATACGAAGATTTCGAGATGTGAATTAGTTGTATATTTTATGAGTACAGGTCAATTATTGAATAAACAGATTAATCCTTTTTTGTTTTTCCTTCCGCAACTTTTGTTTTATAGCAAGTAATAAAAAATGAGTAGGATTAATTTAATTTTATAGTTTTTATTTTATTATTTATTCTTCATCTTTCATCACAACCTCCATCACTTTTGCGACATTAATATTTCCCGCTGCTCGTTGACTCATTTGTGCTGTGTATGTCAGTTCGAAGTTCGAAGTTCCTCTGTTTTTCGACGTTTTGTTCGGTCACTTGATTCCCCGAACTCTTTGCTTGGGCGACCTTTAGACCTTCCGGGAAGTATGCTAACAGGTAGTGTTACTTCTTCGCTAAGCCACTCTTCCTTCTTATCCAAGAAACGCTTTTCTGTGCAGTTGCAGAGTTGCCATCTCCGTTTATAGTTCGCTTTGAACGCCTTGATAATTTTTGTAAGTTCATCTATTTTCTCTGGGGGACAGTTTGTGATATCCATACATTTTTTATCCAAATCTTTAAGTTTACCGTCAAGGAGTCTTTGTGAGCTTCCTCTTACCAACTCATGGAGCTGTTTCCTGGTCAGAGACAAGGTGGAATTAGAGTCATCTGGAATAATATAAAAATGTTTAGTTATGGTCGCTTGAAAGGAGTTTTTTTCAAATGCTTTGTTTTTTCTTAGGTGAAAACTTGTGAATGGTTTTGAAATGCAGGATTGTTCTACATATCCAGAAGTTAAATAATATATATGACAAACTTTGTTGCGGGGTGTTGCCAATATTCAAAAACACTAATGTTTGGTAAAAACAACGGAAAAAGTGCAAATTTTACAAGTACATTCTTTAACTCATCGATATGAAGAACTTAAGTTGAATATATAAAAATTTCTTTGCTTAAAATATTGTACATACCTTGATTTACGATATCCATATCAAATTTTTTCACAAAAATCACTTTTAAGATTAAAAAAAACACACAAAAAATACTCTTTTTTTTTAAATCGCAAACAAACTCGTGCTTATTCAACAACTGATGGTGTCGCGAACGGGGGTGACGAATTTATAGATCGACTTCACTAAACAGTAGCCTGGTTATATACCTGTTATGGGACACATGCTTAATCCTGAGAGTGAAAGTTAACAAAATTGATTTATGGCCACGTTTCAGGTCAAAATACCACACTGTGCGACGGCAACGATCGAACCTGTTATCATGAGGTTGACAGGCGAGCACACAACCATCGCGCCACGGCCACTCCTTAACCTCCTTTCGATCAAATTAAATAATGAACAAAATAGATAGTTTAGAAAAATTTCGCAAAATAATATTTTTTGGATTTTTAAAAAGAAGTTTTGTTTTCGAAAATTCCTCTACGAAACAATGGTCTATACCAAATTCTAAAATTATAATTTTATCCGTTTATATTGTAGACCATTGGAGAAACAGCCATTCAGCTGACAGAATCTACCAATTTTACGTCTTCGTTCTGAATTTCTCTACACTCGAAATGTTGAAACTGTTCAAAAACTGAAATGAAACTAAAACACGAAACCAATACTTTACCCATAAAATAAGCCAAAATAAACATATTCTCAAATGAATTTACTGTTAAAGTTGATTGGCTGTTGATCCTTTTCATCATTATTTTGTTTTATAAAAGTCTGGCTGTAAAATTCTTAATTAAAAACATCGGACTTGAAAACCTTGAGTTATGTTACCAAAAAAACGACGAAAAGAATAAGTCAATTTACTTTAGTTCCAAAGTAAAGTCTAACTTTTTTGCACGGGAGACTTATTAAAAGGTATCGCAATCAAATAAAAATACGTTGTGGGGATAATTATTTTTTTTGAAAGGAGGCTGCTTTTAATTAAAAGGTTTTTCCTTAGGCAGAAATGTTGTAAAAATTTAAGCACAAAATTATTATGATGAATAAAACATTAAGCTTAAATTAGATTTTTGAGAAATATTATTTTAATATCAATATACGAGTACACTCATTTTATGAGTGGGGAAGTTAAGTTTGTTATTTGTTCGTTTGAACTTTCTTTGTTTTGTATCCTCATGGAACTGCTATGCTTCAGGAGATTATGAGCATAGTCGGGTGAATGGATGGAAGTGCTTCTTATAGCTCTACAATAAATGCAAATAATAAAAAAATAGGGGTACAACGACTCGTATAGAACATAAACTCAAAACTCACAACCATTCCTGTGTGTGTTTTGACAGCAACGGACGGTACCTACAATTTTCTGCCTAGTTCGATCGGGTTAGGTGCGATGAAGCAATGAAGCCCTTTTCATGATAAGAGATTTTATTGGTCACTTTCACGCAAGAGGCAGTGCAGCAGCTGGAAATCGAACACAGACATGAGAAAGTACCATATACTAACTATTATCCCAAGGGTTTCTACTAAAATCTATACATATCGAAAGGATTTTTCAATATGGACGGGTAGATGTTAAAGTGCAATAAAACAAGCTATGTGTATGGTATTAACAAAATTATTTTTCAATGAAAGGCCCATGTATTTCCAGAAATGGAAAACGACATCGTTCACGTCACGGATCAGAGTGGTCCAATTTCCAATGACTTCCGCATAGATTCGGCTGCATTTGAGCGATGGTCTGTTTTATGTTCACCTAAGAGGTATGGGTTTCTTCGGGAAATCCCCTAGGTGGCTCAAATCGCATGACTAATTCAAGTCACCTCTGCGAGAGATAACCTTACTCTCAAATCTTTTATGCAGAATATCAATCGTGGCGTCTGCTGTGTAGCACGTCCAAATTTCATCTAGGTCCATTTGGTTGAATTTGGGCTATAAGAAATTGGTTATCATATCATAGTTTTGTAGTGCTCGCTCGTCATTGACGGTGACCACCTCAACAACTTCGTTTTCGAATAACTTTGTACCAATGGTGTGTTGGCATCAATAACTGAATAATAAACAACAGATTTGAAAGATGTGATATATATGTATGTTGATACTATAGGGCAAGTTTGGCATTTGGAAAAAAAATCGAACTTGAAATTTAGATCAAAGTTGACATAACGATGATAGAGAGAATACGAAAAGAGTGTGTATGGCATGCTATGTATATTTACTTCAAGCTCGGTACTTAAATGCCTTCAGTGATTTCCTAGAGAAGAAATTGAAATTTTTGTATTGGCTTCAAAACTACAACAGTACCTGCGATACAGCCGTTTTGCAAAATATTATTTAGCTCGGAAACGAATGCTCTAACGATTTTTATAAAAAAAAATTGAGTGTGCTATTGTATAGCGACAGTAGTACCGCTTGGTATAATGGTTAAATCGTTGCACTGTCACGCAGAAGGTATTGGGTTTTTTTCGGTATTCAGATTTTGATAATTTTTTTTATTGCTAAGTTCCCCAATAGTTTGAATATTATTGTGTATTCAAATCCAAATTTTGTTTTTTAAGTTTTAAAAGAAATTAAAATTTTTTTTTTCAAAACTCAATATTTCGAAAACTCCTTTTTGAAAGTGATAAAAAAAGTTTTCTCTTGTGAGAAAAAAAAATGTATATTACCTTAAAATAACGGTAAGCGCCACACAAATATTAAAAAATGGTTTTCAAAAATCGTATTTTTTTTTTAAATCGGCACTTAAAATTTTCGTATATTTTTATTTTTTTCGATTAATTTTCCAAAAAGAAAAATGATTTTTTTTTTCAAAAATTCAAAACATATTTTTTTTAAATTTTTAGAAGCACCTTTATAAAAAATTTCATTAAAATCCGTTATGTCGATAATGAGTAATTCAAAATTTGAAAAAATGGTTCTATGGTTGGTACAAGCTGTAATATCTTAATTTCAAATTTTTTTTTATTAAATTAAAGATAAAAATTAATTGAAAGAAAAAATTTTTTATCAAAATTCTAGGCGCGTTTTCGAGAAAAATAAGATTTTTGAAAACTATTTTTTAACATTTGTTAAAAAATTTTGAATTTTATTTTAAAAAAATTTCTTTTGGAAATTTGAATACAAAATTCTATTCATATTTTTGGAAAGCCTTAGCTCAAAATCGGGGGTACCATTTTTGACAAAATAAAAAAACAAAAAAATGGTTATTGGGGGGGGGGGGAGGGGGGTACCTTCAATAACCATTTTTTGGAATTTTTTTTTCAACCATTACCTAGCTTTAACTAAATGAAATTTTTTTGAATTTTTATTTTTTTAAATCTATCGAACAGTTTTTGAGAAAAAAAATATTTATAAAATTTCGAAAAAAAAATCCTATATCAGGGGCCTATTGCACCATCAACAAATTACAAGTACAAATTTGTGATTAAAAGAAATTACATATGAAAAAAACTCGATTTTTACAAATTTGTTAAAAAAATGCTTGTAATCACAATTTTGTAAGATGGTGCAATAGGCCCCAGGTACTGTTATTTTTGGTCTTAAAAAAAAAGAAAAAAACGTGTGGGGGGAAAAATTAAAAATTATATCTACCAAGTTTAAAGAAAATCGGTCGAGCCGTTTAGGCTGTAGGAGAAAAGACACACAGAATTGCGAGACCCACTTTTTTAGTCTTCGCTTTCATCGTATTGTCAACTTTTTTTCGAATGCATAACTTGCCTTGTACCTTGTACCTATAAGTCGCAAGTAAAAATTGAAATTAAGATATAACTGACTGTACCTACGATAAAACTATTTTTTCAAATTTTGGATTTGTCATTATTTGCATAACGGATTTTAATGAAATTTTTTTTAAATAGAAGCTTGTAAAAAGTTTGGAAAACATTGCTTTTCAAAACTTTAAAAAAAAATATTTTTTTTTTCAAAATTCTATATCTTAAAAACGGCTGAGTATTTTTTTTGGAAATTTAATATTTACTCGTAGAATAATAAAAATATTAGTTTGGCGTACCAAATTATAAAAGCTTAGTTTTATAAGAAACCACTACAAGGACTTTTAATTTTTGTTCTTGCATAAATTCATATTTGCATAGCATTATGTTTTTATCTCTCACTACTAAAGGAGTTTAAAAAAATTAATTTTATACTTATGAACAGTTTTCTCTAATAACATTCGTTTTAAAAATTTCTAGTCTATTACATATGATCAAGTTCGTGCGACCCAGTCGTGTATTGTATTTATTTTAGCCCTGAACTACATTTTGGTCAAACTAAATTTAAGCAAGAAACACAATCATGAAACAGAAAAACAAAAAGCCTGACAAAATTTCACAGAACACAAAAATATTGATAGACAAAAGAGAGAACTTGAGAAATAAGGAAAATTTATCTGAAAATGAGAAGAAAGAACTAAGCGAATTAAGAAAAATCATAAAAGCTAAAGCAGAAGTAGACATTCAAACCTACAACGATACAAAAATTAAAGAAATAATTAAACATACAAAATCGATTAAAAAAGCAAAACAATTCCTATATGACGAAAAAGAATGGATTGTATCTATAAATAAAGACAAGAAACGAAAAACAAAAAGGCTAGACATCAATAAAACAGCAACAGACTTTTTTGAATCACTGTTTACATCAACGGCCAAAACAGCTGAAAATGAGGATTCTAACAATAATTTTGATGACGACTCTTTAATAATTTTCAATGATACGGATATAGCATACACTATAGATGACTTGGATCAGGAAAAAAGTGCTGGAAGTGACGGGATAGAAGCTGAAGCTCTCAAATTTGGAAAAGAAACACTTACGCCAATACTGACAAAGATTTTTAACGCTGTCATCAGGACGCAAAAAATACCAACACAATGGAAAAAAAGTATCATTATACTGTTACATAAAAAAGGAGACAAAGAAGATATTAACAATTATAGACCAATCAGCTTGATTTCGACAATATATAAACTGTTTTCAAAAGTACTATTCAAAAAAGTAAAAATTTCACTAAATTTCCAACAACCAAGGGAACAAGCCGGCTTCAGAGAGGGCTTCTCAACAACTGACCACCTACAGACAATAAATCAATTAATAGAAAAATATAACGAATATGAAAAACCCCTCTACCTCTTATTCATCGATTTTAGCAAAGCGTTCGACACTGTAGAGCACAAAAGTATATGGACAGCATTGAAGAACCAAAATATCAATTCGACATTCATACAGACAATTAGAAACATATACAAAAACAACAAGGCGAAAGTAAAAACGGACAAAATCGGACGAGATTTTAACATCGAAAGAGGAGTAAGACAAGGAGACCCCATTTCTCCACCCCTGTTCTCTGCAGTATTGGAAGAAATTTTTCGAAATCTCAACTGGATACAGAAATATGGAATCAATATATGGGGAGAGAGACTCAACAACCTAAGATTTGCAGATGATATTGTTTTGATTTCCGATACACCAGACGATTTACAACAGATGTTAATCGACCTTTCTACTGAATGTAAAATACACGGACTTTCATTAAATCTCAACAAAACCAAAGCAATGACGAACCATATAAGGAAAGACATCTTATTTCAAAATGAAAAAATAGACTATGTTGATGACTATATCTACCTTGGACAACTGAAATCTTTCACGCAGCAAGAAGACAAAGAAATAAAAAGACGAATAACTAATAGCTGGAAGCAGTATTGGAACATTAAACAAATTCTCGACTCAAAACTTGGCAAAGACACGCAAAAACACATCTTAGACTCAACAATACTTCCGGTAATGACATACGGTTTGCAAACTATAGGACTTACTTCAAAATCTCTTGAGAGCATCAGGATATGTCAAGCAAAAATAGAAAGGCGACTACTTAACATAAGAACTGTGCAACGAATAAGAAACGATGAAATAAGAAGACGAACAAATATTACAGACGCAATTCAAAGAATAAAACAATTGAAATGGAGCTGGGCAGGTCACATCTCAAGATTACAAGACAACCGTTGGACAAAAATAGTAACGAAATGGACTCCACCACACGAAGTAAGACCAAGAGGAAGACCAAGAAAGAGATGGATGGACGATCTAACACAATTCAACAATAACTGGTATAATGACGCAAAAAATAGAGTTATATGGACAACAATGGGGGAGGCTTATACCAGACTGACTTAAATCGAAAACAAAATACCTAAACGAAAAATTTGATGAAAATTATATTATTTATTTAAATTAAAGGTTAAACAAAAAATATAAAAGATAGAAATGGAAAATAAAGAATAATATTGTAGACAAAAATCATAAAATATATATATTGTAAAAGAAAAAGACGAACAAAAATGAAAATATGTAACTTTAAATTATCATTATGTTATATGCACGAACTGTAATTCAAAGAACTTAAAGGTAAATAAAGCTTATAATAATAAAAAAAATAATAATAATAATAAATTTAATTTTAATTTTAATTTAAGATAAAATTAACCTTTTTCGGCTTTCTCATCAACGGCTCTACTATTTGAATCAAAATTTTATTTTATACAGGAGCTCCTCTGAATTTGAAAAAAAAAAAATGTATATAAAAATTTTCGAAAAAATATTTTTTGAATTTTTAAAATTCAATATCTTGAAAACGAGTGAACGATTAATTTTTGAAATTGTTTCCTAAAACAAAATTGACATTTCAAACTTTTTTTTAGAAAAATTTCAAAGAAATTTCTTATATAAAAATGAATTAAATAATAGAACAAATTTTTAAAGTTTGTTTGCATAAATTCATACCTTTCTATGCATTTGATTGATTGACAAGAATTAAATTTCAAAGGCCATTTATTTGCTCAGTCATTTTTCATTTGCCTAAGCTTTTAAAAAGTTTGAATAGTAATGTGTAATTAAAATTAAAAATATTTTTTGAGACTTGAAAATTAACCGTTTTTAACATTATCTACGGGATGAGGAATAAATTATTCTTTTACCCAAAAATATCTAGTCTCAAGGTACAATAAAAAAAATATTTTGGATTTTTCAATTAAATTTCAAGGAGATGTTCATTGTAAATTTTTCTTGAAAGTCTGTACATGACAATTAGGAAGAAAAATCGAAAAAGCGCAAAGTATTCCACATTCTAGTTGTGCGGCTAAAGAACGAACCTCTATATTTGACATTATATCCGATGTTAGACTCAAAGGTAAACTGATGAGCATTCCCTGCTAGACGAATATTATGGCAGAATTTTTTGAGGGTAGGAATGCAACTGAGATTACGACGGTGTTCAAAAGAAACAAAAAAAAAAAAAAAACAAATGCGTGTGTCTTTTAAAGGGTGATTTTATTGCTATTTTCTTTTTGGAAACACCGGTCTTGAAAGCTTACGCACGTTTCGTGTTTTGTGTCAATGTCAAACATCTTCAGTTTGGTATACAATTTAACCATGAAGCGTCTTAAAAACGAACAACGCTTGCAAATTATTGAATTTTATTATCAAAATGCGTGCTTTGTTAAGAAAGTTCATCACGGGCTTCTTCCATTTTATGTTCAGTTTAATCGACCTACTGAGGCGGCTATTGGGGCTATTGTGACTAAATTTCGCACCAAATTTACATTGTTGGACTTTAAACCACCAACACTTACGTAGAGTGCGAACTGAGGAAAATATTGCAGCTGTATCAGCTAGTATTAGTGATGGCCGTGAATAAATTATCGATTCGGCGGCTTCGCAGCAATTGGACATCTGTTACTCCACTAGGTGGAATACAGCTGGTGCAAGAATTGAAGCCGAACGACCTACTACAACGCCGAATTTTTGCTGAATGGGCTCTGGAAAAGTTGGCCGAAGATCCACATTTTTATCGAAAAATTGTGTTCAGCGACGAAGCTCATTTCTGGTTGAATGGATACGTGAACGAGCAAAACTGCCGTATTTGGAGTGAAGAGCATCTAGAAGCATTGCAAGAGCTACCAATGCATCAATGTTTGGTGCGGATTATGGGCTGGTGGAATCATTAGGCCGTATTTTGTTAAAGATGATGCAACGTTACTGTGAATGGTGAGCGATGGTAACAATTTTTTTTTGCGCAAAATGGAAGAGCTTGACTTGCATAACATGTGGTTTTAACAAGACGGTGCCACATGGCACACAGCACGCGTAACAATGGACCGATTGGGATGCGAGTTCGGTGAACAGTTTTTCACGTTTGGAGCCGGTCAATTGGCAGCCTAGATCGTGCGATTTAACGCCTCTATACTATTTTTTGTGGGGCTATGTTAAGGCTCATGTCTATAGCGACGAGCCCGATTCGATTGACGCACTGGAAGCCAACATTGAAGCATTTATTCGTGAGATACCGGCCGAAATGTTAGATGAACCATTTGAGGCGCAGCCGCGGACAACATTTGCATGAAAGAATCTTCAAACATTAAATTACATATATCGACTACTATCGATTCAAATAAAGATTTCGTGCATTTTTCTGAATTGTATGTGTTTTTTTTTTTTAATTTCCGATAGCTCTTAAAAATCATTCGTTATAAGTTTTAAGGCTCTATTCTGAATTCTATCCAACAGATTCAAATTTGTAATGGGGCACCAGCCCAGATATGAGAGTTAAACGGTAGTAGTCAGATTAGCCGGCAAAAATTATTATTATGTTTTCGAACATTAAATTCCACGCATTTGTTAGTACCACATTGTATAATGCTGTCAAGATCGGAATTCAATGTGCTTAACATACGCTGCCGGTTCAGTTTCACAGAAGATGAACAGCATTGTCAGTCTGAAAACGAATATGAAAAGCTGAGGATGCTGTTGTCATCGATACAGTGAAGTGGATTAGTAGTTCCAGGTAATGAAGAGCGTCGGAGACAAAACGGAACCTTGGGGCACACCATCAATTATTTTCTGAATATCAGACTTGAAACCGTTTTCTCTTCTCATGAAAAATTTTCTCATCTGAGCAGTTCGGACTGGGGAAATTGTATAGGTCTGGTCCATTCTAATTGCTCTTCCATAAAAATAATATTCCTTTTTTTCATTATTAAGTTTTTTCTTGTTTAGTGAAGTTTGTGAGCTACCTGAAATAGATACCTCTCCTCTGTTTAAAACGGCAGGAGAATTCCCTGTAAATCTCTTTACTGATCAAAAATTAAGAGCATATTTAATTATAAACGAGATTAATAGAGAATAAAAAAAAATAAAAAAGAGACTAAAACGGCAATGCGATATAAAGAGCCAACTATAAAACAACAATTCAGATTCATTCATAAAATCAATTTACACTTTTCACTCAAGATTAAAAAAAAAATGTATCGCCAAATCATCACATTAACTCAAAAAATATTCGAAACAAAAAATTTGTACCTTTAACATCTCGCTTTTAATTCCTCTCATTTACCGGTGCGATTTTTCAACCACTCATTTTCGAATCTCAGCCACATGGGGTATTTTTAATTTTCTGGCTAAAAGAAAGGTGTTTGTCGGGTTGATTTTCCTCTTTTGCTGTAGTGGACCAAAGTGTGTTTGACTCTTTTTAGTTTTTCTTTTTTTTTCGAAAAAAAGAAGATTTTACATTTCGGAACACTTTTCCTTAGTATAACTTAGGCCTTCGGGCCATTCAAATCATCAAGTGGAAATTATTCTGATTTTGTCTGGTTTCAGTCTCAGTAATTCGGAGTTTTCCCGCTAAGTGAAAAATATACTCATAATCGGTTAAAAAAAAATTATCAACATAAATCTTTCCTAAAATAAAAAAAAAAATAAAAAACGAATTTTGGTGCGTGTGCTTGACAAAGCCCTCACAAATAATTCTTTCTTTTCTAAGAGAAACCCGATTTTCGAAATTAGTTTTTGTGCCATATTCGAAAGTAAAGTGAAAAGACCGAAATTCAATTTGGCGTGCTAACCCAGCATTAAATGCCAATAATTACAATAACTAATTCAGCAAGTTCAATCACATCAGGAAATAAAAAATTCTACAAAAAGTGAGTTAAAAACGATAGTTTTTCAAAAAAAAAAAAAATCAATTATGTAAAGGTTTTTGAAAGATTTCTATGCCCGCCTTCTGCAATCAAACGCTTTGCTTCGCGCATTACTCACATGCTTATGTGCGATATCATTAGGGCTATTTTTAGTCACAAAGGGGGAAATTAATTTAAATAGACTCTTCGGGTTGTCACTATGCCAAAATTTGTTTTTCTCGAATTTAATTTAAAATTAAAAGAAACCTTCTTCTTCTTGTCAATTTCCTGACAATCAACAACGCCACAGACTTATTTTGTATAATTATTAGAAAAACAATATTTTTTAAATAAATTATTTTTTGGCCAGATGATGTCATTATAAGCGATGGAAATTATTAAAAAAAAAATTGGTTAAGTGTTTCTTATTTTCATACAAAAAATCTATGGATTTTTTTAAATTAAGCGAAAATGATTATCGTGGGATGGTTGATTAATAAAAAACTTAATAAAAAATGTTTGCTTTATGTTTGGAGGACTGATTTGTTGTGTTGATACTCGTATGAGTGGTTATCTAAATTTATATTTTCTTTTATTTCGAGAATATTTATTTCGAAAATTATTTACCGGCTGAATTTGATTTTTTTACTTAATTACATACGTGTGTTAATATTGGAAGCTTTTCAAGCTTAAGCATTATTAATATTCAAAAAGTGTTGGATTATTTATTCTGAAATATTTTAAGAAAATAAATTAATATGGCAAATGAAAATGCTTCGAAATTGAGTTTGAGTGAGTTGTGCTCGTCTTTAACATTAGACAGTTCACGTTTATTTTTGAGATCTCGGAGATCTTTTAAGTCTCTTAAATCTGAATTTATTTTTTATTTGCTGTTATTGCCAAAATATTGAGACATATTTTTTGTGTACACAGTTTAGTAGACTGTTAAAACAAAATAATGTACTCAGAGGCGTATTTGAGGATTTGGCGCCCCGGGCTGATACATTTTGCCGCCCTTTAGAACAATGAAAATAAAATAATAAAAAAAAAAAACACAAAATGCATAATATTTGATGTTTTCAATTTTTTTTTCTGTGTGTATATTGATTACAAAATTCATTAACAATAGATTCGTTATCTAAATTTTTTGTCAGTTCAGCTTCTATATTTAATAAAGCTAAACTATTAAGGTGTTCTTCCTTTCGTTTTTATTCGTTTCAATACGGAAAACGATCTTTCTGCACTACAGCTTGTCACTGAAGTGCACGAGTATATTCTTCAAATGCTTCCTTCAATTCTTTTTCTCTTATATTTTTTTTATAATTAACGCGCCCTCATAAGGGATTATGACTACCCTTTAAATGTTGGTTTAACACAGTGCGAGCATTTAGGAAACAGTGGAAGGATTGAGTAGGAGAAACCGATGTATATTCGTCTTAAATGTCTGGACATTGAAATGGGGAGGAAAAACAGAGCCTGTTAAGGAATTCCACTTTCGAGTCGTACGGCAAAAGAAAGAATCTCTGTACTTAACTGTACGTCCAAAGTTTGGCTCAAGGGTATATTGATGAGCATTTCCAGCGGCACGAGTATTACAGTAAAAAAAATTTAAGGGGGGGGGGGGGGAATGCAACTCGGTATTTCAATAGAACATTGTTTAAAGAAGTAACGATAAAACAGTGATAGACAAGAGACATTTCTACGATGTTCTAACGAAATAATTGTTTCGGAAATTGCTCTGTCACCTATCAGCATTAAGGCTCTATTCTGGATTGTGTCTTGTAAGTGCAAAGATGTTTTTGATGCACCGGACCAGATATGAGAATTGTATTCTAGTTTTAGACGAATATAATCCTTATAAATTGTGGCCAGATCAGAGCGGGAGAATAAGTTCTTAAATCGTCTTAGGAAACCTTAGCATTTAGCCGCATTTTTAGCAATATCCAATATGTGGTCATTCCACAAAAGGTGATCATGATCAGTAAAACACATACCAAGAATTGATAGCTTTTCATTTTCTACGACCATTAGAAAAGCCGGTATATTGGCCTGACATGTTACTTGCATTATCATAAGATTGACCTCTGCAATTTTCTATGTCAATATTTAATGACTTAAAAGTATCCTTAATTGGTTGTAACAAGTCTTCTGCTTTATGGCTTGAAAGCAGAGAAATCGTTCAACGGGTTCTGCCTTCTCTTGAACATACATAAACCTTAAAATTAATGAAAGCTGGTCTACGATGCTTATGTCAGGGGTCGAATCAACGCTCAACGTGAAGTATTTAGACCTTTGAAGCTGTTCCCTAATCGTTTTTGTGACTCTAGCTAACATAATTTTTATAATTTTGTTCATAGGTGGCAAAAGACAAATATGATGTGTTTCCTTTTCCTGGATTGCTAAAACTTTGCATATGTTTTGAAAGAAATTGATCAAATTCCGATATTGCTTCTAAGATCATCATGAAATACCCGTTATGTATAGATCCAAATTTCTCTATCTTGCCACAAAAAGAAAGAAAACGATTTGCCAAAGATTTGACAGCTACGACGACTCTTAGCATCAAATTACGCCAGTATTTTCTTACATCTTCATGGTCAAATAACTTTGAATCAATTCTGTTTTCGGCCTTGGAACGAATTTTCAATTTTTGTGTCCCAAGCTTGATTCATGTGTATATAGTCTTTTATTTGCATGTTTTCAATCGCAAAAGCGTTGACTTGAAGCAAGCTGACACACCTAAAACAATGGCAGTTCGTGCAAAAAACTAAGTAAACAGACCTTTTTTGACATCTGAAAGTATGTAAGAGGCATATGAAGTTAGCACGATACTAAAAAGATAAAATAGGTATTCGACGGGGTATTTAACTTTAGTAAAATGTTAGAGATAGCATGATGCTAAATTTGATTAAAATTAGCAAAATCGTCTTTTTAATCTAGTACTATACTAAAATAGTTTTAACATCGTACTAATTCGACTAGAATTTTGCGCCAATAATTTTAAAATAATACCTATCCTTTTATTTATCCATCTTTATTAACTATTGTACAAAAAACAATCATTATATTGGTTCTTAAGTCGTTCAAAACTATTGACGAAGGGAAGGGTATTTCTATATAGGGACACAATATTGTAAATATTTTTACTATCAATTTTCATTATAAAAAATCGTTTATAAAAAATAAGAATAGTAAATGGTGGAAAAAGTGAGTGACATGTTACAGTGAACTCTCTCACAGCCTGACACTCAAACTCAAAAAATCGCATATTTTTTGTTTATCCTGCTGTTTATCCTATTGTAAATTAGACAGTTGTTAGGGTCGGCTTGCCCTCTTTTGCTTGTATGTTTTGAAAGTTCAATCGCTTCAAAAAAAATATTATAAATTAGCCAATTGCGCCGCCCCTAGCAGCCTTGCCGCCACGGGCTATAGCCCTTTTAGCCCTAGGGTAAATACGCCCCTGAATGTACTAAGACAGAATATTATTTTATTATTTTTTAATTGAATTTACCTTTCAGGCCGTTTAATACAACTCGTATTGGATGGTCTCAAGTCTGAAATGCATAAAATAAATGCTGGTGTACCACAGGGCTCCGGTTTGTCTCCGATTTTCTTCCTCATGTTAATCAATGATCTCCTATCTGAAACTTCTATTCCATTAAATTGTTTTGCTACATTTCCTTTTTCTTTAGAAGTGAAAATTGAACGGTAGCGTAAGATAAGCTCATTTAATTTTTGATCTTGAAAGTATTGATTGAGGAATAATCTTTTATCGTTATAAAGCGAAATCCTCCCCTTATGCCACTATCCATTGTCCAAGAGTGACACTTGCATTGAGGAAACCGAACATTTTTCAGTTCTTGGAATATGTGGAATATGGAATGCTCACTTATTCGACGACGCCAAAAATGTTGCTAAAGGTTTAGGTTTTCTCCGGCAACGCAAGACATTTTTCACCCCTTCTGAGTACAATTCCCATAATTGGGCAGGTGCTCCAATTATCCTTTTCAGTCTTTTAGATAGAATTAGCTTTAAAAAATATAGGTTTAGAATTGTAACGGAAACATTTGCATCTTTCATTATTTATCATTATGTTTATAACCAATGTTCTAGTGAAATAACCAGATCCGTTCCTTCGCTTAAACAATTCAACTGTGATATTGGTGCTTCGAGGAATGTCCATCAGTTTACCCTAGAGCCTAACTTTGAACGTGGGATGCTTTACCCGACTTTATATTTCTCTCCCATTATTGTATTCAGACATTCAAAACCAATGTGCTCTCAAAACCTTTAAACTCTCCTTCCTTGTTTTCCTAACACTCGTACTGTGATAACCATGTTAAGGGTAGTAAAAACCTTTTCAATTTTTTTTTTGTATTGTACTAACTTTTCTTACTTTGTACCGGTTAAACTGATTAAGATGAGTGGTAAACCCGCCTGGTTTTGCCATAGTTTATCGCGATTAAAAAATGCTATAATAAAAATACAAAGTTAGAGTAAAGTTGACCTAAGGTTTCAAAGCGAATACTGTGGGTTACGTCGTGAGTATGAATACTTAAAAAAAAATTGTGCATAGACAATATGTTTGGGCCGTGAATGAATATCGCCTTTAAGGTCTCTTGCCAAATCAAATATAGCCAAAAATCACTCCCACTCTAGTGGAATGAAGATCTGTCTACCCTGAGAAAAATTACAAAAACAATTATCAATATCTGCCATAAACATAAGTTTTCAACCTTCAAAGCGAGCTCTCACATCAGCCAAGTAGCATGGTTCGAGAGAATTTTGTCAATTAATTGAAAATATAAAAGATTCCACAAGGCTTGACAAAGTGCTATCGAGAATACCTAAATTCTTGAAAAAGCCCGATGGACTCTTGAAAATTTCTCCGGCTGAGTCCTTGGAGCTACTAATGGCGACACACATTCCGGGCTGTGAGAAACGCTTAGATCCCCTAATACGGTAATGGCTCGTCCATGGCAATTCAACACCGTTATAACGAATTAGAAAATTGCCAGGGCAATTAATACTTTCTTTCGAAATAATTTTCCAGGTCTGGATGGCATACTACCATCCTGCTACTGCTACAAAAAATGAAAGATATAGCAGTTCCAAGGTTGGAAATAATTTTTAAAGGATACCTGTTTTTAAACTATATACTCGCGTCTTGGAGTCAAGTATAAGTAGTTTTCATTTCAAAAGCCGGTAGACGGGGCCATCAATCCGCAAAGGACTTCCGGCCAAGTCTAGTCTGCTTTTTTGCTCAGACATTCATAACGGATGTCCTCTTAAAAACTCTCATCATGCAAATCTAAAGGCCCTTCATGAGGTAGTGCGTACAATCGAGAAAACTATTAAATTAAAAAAAAATATATACTATTGCTCTCTACACATGCAAAAAAACCTTCGGTACACGGTGGGGCATGCAACCGCAGGTCATCCAGTGGTCATCCAGTGGATGTACACATCGTTTGTCCGCTCCATACTTGCCCATGGGTCGATAGTGTGGTGTAAGGCTGTAGAAAAAGTTAGCTATCTAGCTATCTCAAAACGTGAATAAGGTACAGAGACTAGCCTGTTTAGGAATAACGGGGCACAGGGTTCTACGCCACAGGCAGGGCTGGAAATTATTCTAAATCTTCCAGTCCTGGACGAGCACATAAGATGCACAGCAGACAAAAGCGTACTTTGGCTTAAAGAAATGATTTCTTGGAAGCACAGCATTTATGGTCATGGGTCTATCCTGCAAAGTTACGACACAGTGGCCGGGCTTAATGTGACGACTGACTACTTACCACCCAGAATAGATTTCAACAAACACTTCTCTATTACAATACCCGACAGGCATGGATGGGAATGGGAACCCAACTCATTAATTAATGAACAAAGTATCTCCTTCCCTTCTACACCGATGGGTCAAAAATGGAAGAAGGAACAGGAGCTGGGGTGTTCTATGAAGCTCAATATTAGAGAATCATTCAAACTCCCAGATGAGTGTAGTGTCTTTCAGGCTAAGATTTACGCTATTGAAAAGACTGCAGAATTGGTACGCATGAAAAAACTGAGCTCGTCGGAGATCACATTCTTTGTGGACAGCCAAGCTGCCATTAAAGCCTTAGCCAGTGAGACTAGACGGTAACAAAATGCCGAGACATGCTGAACAATATTTGTAACACTAACCAAGTCAAGGTCTGTTGGGTTCCTGGACATAGTAATATAGAAGGGAATGAAATATCAGATGAACTGGCAAGGAAAGGGTCAGTATCAAATAAAAACAGTATTAGCCATTTAAATATGGTACCAAAAGTCCCGATTGGTGTGATTAAAAGGAAAATAGACCTAAAAACGAATGAGCAAATCAATAACTGATGGTCCTCCAGGGATCACTGCGTCATCTCTAGAAATTTATAGCCTAAAATTAACGGGTCAGTGCGCCATTGGCAAAATGGCCAATAGAATGGGTGCACCCGATTTCTGTAGGAGCTGTCAGGATTTCGAGGAGATTGAAACCATTAAACATCTGCTTTGCGACTGTCCGAACCTGCAAACAGATCGCCTCCGTTACTTTGCAAACAGGTTTGTTGGAGAACTGAATGATCTGACGCAGGTCTCAATGGCAAATATGAGAAAATTCATAGTAAACACAGGCTGGTTGGCAAATGGACCAGTCTACATAAAACATTAGTTAAGGAGCATTTCTGCTTTTATTAATAGGGGATCACAATGGACCAATAGGCCCCTGTGTACGCAACAGCCTCTGTGCTGTGCACGCCCCTCCTTACCTAACCTACTGTTGCTACCTTCATAGATGTAAGATGAAGGTGGGGCTTTCAACAACGTCCTTACCAATTCCATTCTGGAATCAATCATTAAGTTTTGTTTAGAAGACTACATCAGAGAGTGGATTATATCCATGGATACTAGGTACTTTGGGTAATATAAACTTGACCAAACGCCTTAGTAGAGGAATACCTCAGACCAGAATTCTGTCCCCTCTTCCATGGTTTTTAGTCACAAATAACATTCTTGTGAAGTTGGAAAGAAGTGGCATAAAGACGGTAGTACTAGTGGCAGGAAAGTTTACTCTTGTGTTAAATGAAATCAGAGAAATGTCTTTAAAAAAAGTTAGTATAACTGGGCCTCGAGTTGTGGACTAGGTGTTAATCAAAGCGAAACTGAATAGAGCTGATGATATTTACAACCAAAACTAAGATATACTTAACACTTTTGCTCTCTTCCAGTGCAAACTGGAAACTGAATATTGAAGAAAGAGTTAAGAAGGTCTGTATAGATTTATATGGCTGTAGTTTAACCTTTGGTAAAAAGTGGGGTCTTCAATCTAAGAGGATTTTTTGAACATCACTCTTATCTGAGTTCCGGGTCGTTGTGGGATTGATAGGAATAAAAGCCGAATATGATTTGATTTGATGATTGAAATTTGGGTCAATTTCCAACTGTTCTAGAGCCCAGTTAGCGAACACAAGTCGTTGACCACGGTCGTTTACTCTGAGCTCCAGGTTTCGTTTGAAGTTTGTAAGGGTTTAGGCTTAAGTCATGGCGGAAAATTTCCCAAATTGAGGTATGCGAAAAGCAGATTCCTTGTACTTGTACGCAGCGCGGAATTGATCACGGCCAGTGTTTATATTTTGAGCTGCTATTATGTTGTGTTGACGTATGGGTGTTGAAAAATTCTTCACTGAACTGATGTACTCTAATTTATCAACCAGCAACCGACGTGGGAATAGAGTCCTCTGGGAATGACGATATTGGCGACCGTAAGATGTTGCTCAGTCAGAAAACTTATTTTAATAAAACTATTTGACTCTTAATAATGAAAGTTAATTTGACAAAACATAACATTAACATTCTCAAACCTGTCAATTTTTAAGCTGTCAATGATCAGAAAATCCAATTGGAAACCACTTTATAATCCCATGTCTCGGATGCTACGTACACGTAACTCCAACAAATTTTCAAAAATCTTTAATTGTTTTCAACATCTCTAAAACTGTCATCTGAAATACACTTCTTTCAAATCTCTCCTATTTTTTTTTTGTATTTTTTTTCGTTATATTTATAAAATTTATGTAATTATTATAGGTTTTTCAATAAGGCAGGGTAGATGTTGAAATGGAATAAAACAAGCTGTATGTGCGGTGTATGCCATTATGTTCAAATGACAGCCACCGCTTCTTTCTTTCTTATCCAATTTTCAATCACTCTTCCGCATAGGCCTGTGCTATGTTCACTTCAAGGGCATTCGTAAATTATGGGTTATTCACAAAACCCTGCGACTTCAATAAGCCCCATAAGAAAAAGTCTAGCGTGGTCAATCGAATGACCGTGGTGGCCAATTCACGTCACCTTTATGCGAAAGATAACCATACCCTCAAATGCCTCATGCAGAACGTCATTCTACACGAATGTAACACGAAGCCCGGTTTATGGTTTCATATGGTTTATTTTGGCCAGTAGAAATTGATTATCATCGTTCTGTAGCGCTCGCTATTGACGGTGACCGCCTCGCCAACGTCGTTTTTGAAGAAAAACGGACCTGACGCCAACACCTGACCAACATTCACAACAACCGGTAACTTTCTCTAAAGCATTGTCCCATATTCTGTAATTTTGCTTATAAACACCGTCAATTAGGGTCCTCTTTCAAAACTCTCTTAAGTCCTTGAAGACCCTTAGACTCGATGCTAAATTCGCCAAGTTATGTAAAGTCTGCGAAGTGCCGAATTTTTGTGCACGGAGAGGAATCGACTTCATCAGGTTCTGTTGTACACTTTCACGGACCGCGGAGATGTTATCGGCCGATCTTGTGTTCCTTTGACGTACGAATGTAGTTTTATCATTTAGACCTGCTGTTCAATCGTGTAACTTACCATTTGACAGATGTCACCAAAACAAACAAGGCCGCCAGAGGACTTCAAAATCTATTCGCGTCAATTGAAAAAAAAAAATTTCCCTGAAATATTAAAGTCGTCTCTAAATTTGATTATTCGTAAGGCCTAATGTTTTAGATATCGTCGCTTTTCCGGCAGAGTGGCATAAGTCGAAATTTGCAAATTTTCAAAATTTTTCCGTATTTATACGTAGAAAATGACAGGGGGTTTTTTTGAAAGTTGAGAGCGGCGCTTTTTCATAACTCGGAAACTAGAAGAAGTAGGTTAACGCCGATTACACAGAAAAATTGTGTTTTTTTTTTAGCTCAGTTCTGTGTTCAAAACTAAAAACCGACAAATTTCGACTTATGCCACTCTGCCGGAAAAGCGACGATATGTAAAACATTTTTATAATTCTTACAGTGGGATATGAGCAAGTCGTAATATTTATTTCTTACTCCTGTAAGACCGAAAACCTTTGGACTCGAACTTGAATTTGCCTTAGATACATAAACTTTCTAAAAAACTTAGTTCTTTCTCCGAACACTAAAGAGAATGTTGATCTGGGTTTTTTTTGGACTGAGTATTCTTTTTTGCTTGCATCAAAATTAATTTATAGAAAAATAAATCCTTTGGAATCTTGCTAAAAATTCTAATCATGATTTTTTTCCTGCTCCTTCAAAGTGACTGCGGAAAAATTGAGACTTATCAGAAACTTGCAGTGAACAAATATTGTACTAAACCGACTTATAAATTACTATTTAAATATTCATATGAATAATAGTAGATTCATCAATGAAGTTTGTGAGTTATAAATCAGACGATAAATACAGGTTATCTATTTACTTCGTTATCGACTGAATTCAAGCTAAACTTCAAGTGTAACTCATTTGAGAATTGGAAAATAAACTGTAACAAATTTTACATTTTTCTCAAATTTCTGTGTGAATTCAATTGAAAGTGGCAGGCAAGTAGATGTTGTGTACCTTTACTTTTCGAAAGCGTTTGACAGAGTGATCCGCAAAATAACTATTATCTGGATCAATAATTGTCTGAAAAAAATCGTGTTCAATATCAGACATGGTTTCAAATGTCTGCGAAGTTCCTCCAAGCAGTCATTTAGGACCACTTTTGTTCTTACTATTTATTAACGATTTGTCTCATTTCATTTCATATTTTTCATGTTTAATCTTTGCAGATGATGTTAAAATAAACAAATCGATTAAATATTTAACAGATTTCAAGCAACTTCATAATTTTCTTTTCAAGATCGTTTTCTTCGTTCATTTTAAGTTATAAAACTTCAAACTACGAGATTCAGAAAGTTTATACTTTTTTTTATTTTTAATGTTTTTTTTTTTAAATAGCTTACATTTTTTGCTCATTTTTGTTAATTTATATTATTAGCATATATAAATAATATATTGCTGAAATAAAATAAAAATAAAAGTCAATACAATTTTTGATACAAAAAACATAGATTAAGAGAAACCATCTTTATTATAATATTTTGTGTGTTGATCTTTTGCTGAAACAAGCGCCTTTATTCTTCGGGGCATATTAATAATACACGCTTGAATTGTAGTTTTGAGCTTGATATTATTCTGCCACTTAGGATTAGGCTTTTTCACAAGCTCAGTGTTGGTTGTTATAGGGCTTTTTGCAACTTAGAGCTTAAGAAGCTCCCAAACGTTTTCCATGGGATTCATATCCGGAGAATATCCAGGCCAGTCCAATATTTAATTTTTGTAATTGAGAAAAGCCGTAACACTCTTGGCTTTATGGTAAGAAGTACCGTCGTGCATGAATATTGGACCTTCATGGCTCAAAAACCACTTCCCAATTTGTGGCAACAAAAACGATTTCAAGCACTTTCTTGTACTGGTCCTGCCTCATGGTATTTCCACAACTTAAAGAAAGCCTACTCCTTTCCCTGATATTAAAGACCAAACAATTATGGATAGAGGGTGCTTGATTTTTTTTTTTTTTTTTTTTTTTTTACTTTTCAGTTAAAACGATTCATCCGAAAAGCAAACCTGGGAAAAATGCATTTTGATTGATTTTTTCGGTTGTATTATTTGAAGCAAAACAAAAGGTTAATAACAATAGCTTATTCCAATATTCTATAGTTGAGTGTTTTTTTTTTTTTTTTTTTTTTCCAGCAGTTTCTAACTCATTGCAGGTGTTAGTCTTGGCTTTCGAGCAAGTTTCATTGCGATAAACTTCATTTCTGCCGAGCGCCTTTGAACTTTGCGTTGAGATACTTAGACTCCTTCATTTTTGGTTATTTTTGTGAGCAAACGCACTGTAAATTTTCTGTTTTTAAGACAAAAAAACCCTGATTTTGCGATCTGTTCTTTGAAATGTGTGTCGTGGTCGACAACAGCAACCTTTTCTTCGGGGACTTAAGGTCATCCCTAGGTCAATATTTTTTTTTTAATTTCTAACAGAATTTCTCGAAACTCCGACTGTTACCGATATTTCATATTGGGATATGTTAGTAGCCTTTAAAAGTCCAGCTTCTTGCCCAACATTCTTTGGAGAGAGATCAGACGCTCTTTCCATCTTTAAACAAGAAATAGATTTTTTGTTTTAAATTTAAATAAACATAAATTACAAAAGATTTAGCACTCAACTTTGTAGAAATTGCACTATAAAACAACTTAAAAATTAAATCACTCTTTTAAATTTTCCTATAAACTTCCGCACAAAATGACCTCCATAAAAGAAATTTGGCGTGTTGCATTTGGTGTAAGCTTTAAAGCATGAAACTTATTTTACAGTTAAAAAACAGTCTTAACAATAAAGAGTAATAACACTTTCAACTTTAAAGTAAACATGTAGAAAATTATCGAGAGGGTTTGGGTTTAATTATTTTTTTTTTCGTTTGGGATTAATACTACGGCAAGGTACTGTATAGTCATTAAAATTTTTAAGTCTACGAAAGTTTATACTTATAGGCAAATAAATAAATAAAATGCTTATAATTTAGGATATTTGACTGACATTTAAAATTTCCATAAAAGAAAAACACGGTTATATGTATAAAAATCTTTTTGTATGCACAAATATTGACACATAATTTAGGTTGAATTAGTAAGATGTTAAAGCTGTTTTAGTATGAAACTAGGTAAAAACAACGATTTTGCAAATTTTAATCGAATATAGCATCACACTTTCTTTACCCTTTTATAAAAAATAAAATCATCGAACACCAATTTCATGTTTTTAGTATCGTGCTATTTACAATCGTCACAAAACCTCTGTTTACCTAATTTTTTGTACGAACTGTCATTGTTTTAGGTGTGTTCAGAAGCTATTTATTAAGAAAATTGCTTTAGTACGATAGGTTAAGTTAAAGTGGCTGCTGACCGGAAAAGAAAGAAAAGTACGATACTAGTTAGAAAATGTTTAAAATTAAGAATGAGCTAGTAAACTACAAGTTGGCAAATTGTTAGGTAGTATCATACCAACAACGCCTTAATGATAGGCTGTTTAAATTCTTGCACCATTGATTTCAAGAACAAAAAACACTTGCTATACTTAATTTATTTATCCAGCTACTTATCCATGAGAGATCCCTGTCTGAGATACGGCAGACATTTCCATTCTCTATTTATAAGCGGTCAATTTGACACTTGTATGATCCCTCTATGAATATAATATTCCCAAAAAAATGAGACACCTTAAAAGTCTAACACAACCTCATATTTTTTCGAAATTTATTTTCCGAACATTTCCACCAAATTTCAGAATGTCAATAATTTTTTCCGCGTTAGGGGCTTTTCCGAATAGGTCTCAGGAAAGTTCTCTTATGTTTAAGAGACTTAGAGCTTTAAAAATAAATGTTATTAGAGAAAAATATTCATCAAAATATTCATTTCAAATGACTAAAACAACTACCAATACTAATATTGGGAGCTAAATGATGCCATGCGATTTCTTAAATCTCGAGAAAATATATTTTTCAGGAAGTTAAATTTTTCTTGGTTCCATAATAAAAACTCAAAGCTGGCGTCTCAAAAATGTTTTCTTAAAAAAGTTTAAAAACTTATTTAAAAAAAAAACTCAACAAGAATTCAATAAGTTTAAAAAAAAAATTTGAAACTTTTTTAAGACCAAATTTTCGGACACCGCCGCCGCCGCGCCGTACGAAAAATAAATCTTCAAGAAAAAAATTAAAGACACGTTTTTGAGGTTTCAAATTAAAAAACAAATCGACTTAATATATTTTTCTTAAATTTTGATATGCAATGTTTTTTAAACTTTTTAATAAGTTTCGTATAAAAAATAACATTCAAATCCGTTATCATACGTTTAAATAGGAAAAAAATAGTTCTGTGGTAAGAACTGTCAATTATGTCTCTTTTTTTTCAAAATGTTTCTTATTTTATTATAGACGTTAAAATTAAACAACAAAAAAAAGTCATCGAAACTCTAGTTGACTTTTCGAGTAAAATATGATTTTCAAAAACCTTGTTATTGTATGGTGTAATAACAAGTTTTTTTTGTACATCTTGAAGATAGTGGAATATTGAGTTTTGAAAAAACAAATTTGAAACCTCTCTTAAAAATCCCAAAAAAAAGTTTGAAAATTTTATTACATAATACTATTCAAACTTTTAAAAATCAAAACCCCTTGAAAAGTTTTTGGGGAAAATCAAAAACGAAAAAAAATGGAAGGTAGCATTAATAACCACTTTTCGGAAAGTTTGTTTGGACCTTTAGCTTAGCTTATTTAAGTTTTTTTTTTAATTTTTTTTTTGTGAGAGAGAAAAAAATATTTTCTAAGATTTTGGAATAAATTGTAATTGCCAGGTACCGTTATTTTGGTCTTAAAAATTAAAGTGAAAACGTATCGGGGGAAATTTTAAAGCTTTGTCTACCAAGTTTAAAGAAAATTATAGACCATATGGCACGTTTGGGGATATATCTCTCAGTTAGTCGGTTCTATTCGAAAAATATATATAATAATTGCCATAACAAGAGACTAACTGCATCTCATTTTGACAAATTTAAATACATAAATTTTTATTTTTCAGCAAAAACCTGTGCAATTTGATTATGTGATTTTGCTTCTGGGTTAAAACACTCTCAAAAATGCTTTTCTTAAATTAAAAAAGAAAAACAAATTATTTCTATTTTCCAACTGTATTTTTAGCATTCAATGTTTTAAAGTGTCATATGTTTAAAATAGAGAGTGGGAATCGTAACCCCCAACAAGAAGAAAAAAGCTATAAACAAAATTTGTTCAGGGCGTTGGCCATGGAATTATAAATGCAAGATAAACAAATTTTCTGTAAATTACTTGAATTAAAATTATTTGAAATTCGAAAATTGAATTATAAAAATAAATAAAAGATTTATTTTTAACTATAAACATTTGATTTGCTCTTCTTCTGGAAGCTTAAATTTTAAAAGCTCAATTGCAACAGGTATGTTTGCACTTTTAAAAGTTCCAAAAAGCTCTACAAATTTACTTTTACAACCGCCTAAATGTCTGCAATGAATTGCTTGAAGTGTTTTTGTGGAACATATTGAATATTGTCATCCACGTAATTTGTTTTCGGCGGCTTCTACATCTTGAAAAAGACTTTTTGATGCATCCGAAGAATTATTTTTGGACACAAAAAATAAAACGTGTCTTTATGTCGTCACGATTTCTTACTCACAATCACAATCACAATGGTTGAAAGGTTCAACGTATTTTCCATTGGTTGAATGTATTTCTATAAAAAGCTATTTTCGAGTGAAAATACATATCAATACAAATCAATCATTGTGCGATGATTTTTCAATTTTTGTAATTGTGAATTGATTGGATACGTAAAGTTTAAAAAATCGAGAAAGTCAGAAGAGGCAATGTTAGCTCTTGTTCTTGTTACACGAAACCAAAACAAATTTGTGATTATAAATAATTTTGTTTTGTATACAAAAGCATCAGCAGAGCTTGGCAAACAATGAATGTCTCTTGACAATGATCATGGTGAGTGCGCATCGAAGGATACCAAGAATTCTCAATCAATGTGATTATGACCTCAAATTTGTCACCTGAACACGCTGGTGGACACACGATTTTTCAGGTGGCAACAATGAGATTTATTTAATTTAATTTATTTAAGTTTTCAATCAGAGTCGATACACGCAATTGAAATGTTGCCAACATTTATGTTTTTTTTTTTTTGTTGAATTATCTCCTTGCAATTTGTAAAGGTTTTTTGTTTTTTTGTTTGCAATTTTTGCCAAATTAATCATCATACTGAATAGGGTTGTTTTTTTTTTGTTCGCTAACAAGATGAGTTTCGATACAATATTCAAGAAAGCTTTACTTCCGGCGTTCGGTCTTTTCGCTTAAACCGATTTTCTTCAAATTGTTTATAATGCAAGTTGATGCACGACGTTTGCTGATGGTTCAAATATATAAACGGAAGATTCTATTTCTCTCTCATTTCGCTCCCAATGGCAATAAGGATTTTTATTCCAAGAAAATCATCTGGGAATCAGGATCAATATATAAAAGATCGACTAATGATTTCTCTATCTTTAATTTACCATCAAATTGGAGTAAGTGTTGAGTCTGAAGTCATGAGCTCAAGAGGGTTGGTTCTTCTTATTTCTTATAGCCCGTAGTTGACCAGGACTTTATAAGCTTCTTCCAGCCACCTCGATCCATAGAGCTTTCTGTCTTTTATTTAGCACATTGTGATCTTCTTCTGCTTGTGGGTGCCATCTGAGTCACGGTCTTTCTCTCCTGAGCTTTCTCTGGGGGTTAGATTCAAATATTTTTTGGTTCGAAGCAATGCAGATGATACCAAGAATCACCCGTAGAATTTTCCTCTCAAAACGACTTAAAGTGTTATCATCCACGTTTGACATGGCCCATGCCTCTGCTCCATATAGCTGAAATGGGATTATTTTTTGTCTCATAAAGGGACACTTGAGCTGATATCGTTCTTTGATTTTTTAGCAGACTTCTTATTTATCATTGTCTGTTAAACTCATCTTCTTTGCTGCCTCCTCTATACTCACAAAGCAGCCACTGATTAAATCACGTTCCGTTCCTTCCTATTGTGTTAATACCTTCGACGTATGTGAGTAACTGGACGTACAATTGAAAGATTGTGCCTCTTGTAATGGCAAGAGTTAAGTACTATTCTTCCAAAAAAAGAATAGTGTTATAAAAAGTCGCATGCTTAAGCATCGGCACGCATTAAACTTTTTTTTACTTCAGAGCTAACGATAGATCTTTCCCCACACTGATGAAGCAGCGCACAACCTCCATCATAAACCATCTTTCCTGCACGACTTTGAAAAATACGAATAGTTGGTGGGTGTCGATTTGAATTCTCTCTGTCTTTTCGACAACCAAAATGCGAATATTTGGAGTAGGATCTTGTAGGCAATAGGAAGCTGACTAATGCCTTTGTCCTTGGCGCAGTTCAGTGTGTCTCTATTTCTGAATATTGCGTTGATTGAGCCACTCGTGTGAACCTATGTGAACCTGCAAATGGATTTTTTTTTTTTTATAATTCACAACGCGCTCAAGGGTATGTTAATAGACCCTTATAATGTTAAACACAGCACGGGCGATGGGGAAATTAGGAAGGGAGAGAAAGGAGGTGTCGATTAACATTGGTGTTTAAATAATTTTTTCAAATAATTATACAGACCACAAACTTGGCTAAAAAAAATTTCGCGATTAAATTGCTCAATTAAATAAAAACTTGGTTTTGAATATTTACAAATTGAAATGGCAGAGGAAAACCGTGCCGGGTAAGTTATTTCATAATCGTGTTGTGCGACATTTTTACGTAATCAACAAGTTTAGATAAGAGTTAAAAAAGAAGAAAGGATCTTGTAGGTTTTAATGTCTCTTATTGTGTGTTTGCTTAACACAATCATCCGGAATTTAGTTCACTCACTCAAACGGACCACCCCACTCCTCCGACACCATCTACTCTGTGCCAACTAGGCACCTTGTTGACTCGTCCTGCAATAGTAAACAATTTGATTGAGTGTTCATCCTGCTCCCGCGCCGTAAACTTCCGTCAAAGACCTCATTCGGCTGAGCCCTGTTCAAGTAACTCACTGAACATGATTTTCTACGGGAGTTCTACCTAGAGTTACGTGCTATTGACAAGGTTTAATGTAAGGATACCCGACTATTCAGTTCCTCTAAGCTTCT
Organism: Philhelius festivus; assembly: GCA_963931855.1. NCBI lineage: Eukaryota > Metazoa > Arthropoda > Insecta > Diptera > Syrphidae > Philhelius > Philhelius festivus. The sequence goes on from OZ007554.1 coordinate 191,487,860, forward strand.
TGAAGTGTTCATGGGACAATTTTCTGCTCCGGGAGTTCAACTAATTTGTTGACTTGATTGTGTGCTAGAGACAAATGTTTTTTTATAAGAATATCTGACCATTTAGTTCTTTTAGGCTATTCTTTAAGATGCTTACTGAGAACCACATCACAATTATTGAAGCAACTGATTTAGAAATTTAAACAAAATGGACCACTGGGTTACAAGAACCTGCCCTTGAGAATTTTAAAAATGATTTATAATGGGTGTCATAATAAAAGTACACTAATTCATTTAAAAATGAAATCACTTATTTCTTGTAAAATAGACATGTTCCACAGCAAATGATCAAAGCAGCTCTGATAACAGATCATACTTCTTTCATGAAATTTTCAATTACTTTTTGACAAAAATTTGGCTGTGTCTCACCGATGATGTTTTGGATTTACGGCCTTGGAGATAATTTTATCTGGAAATCGTTTCTTCAATAAATCAATTGTTTCATGTGCCCAGTAGCACGTGCTACCGTCCTGCTAAAGCCATACTCGCACGTCATCCAGTTGGAGTGACTAGAACTCGTTAATCATTATGCTGTAACCAATGCTGTTCACAAACACTGCAATTCCGGCCTCATTTTCAAAAAAAGCAAGGACAAATCACCTTACTAGACAAAATACCTACCAGAAAGTTGCTCGTTATAGATGCTTTTATATTTCATGGATCACACGAGGTTTTTCTGAATTCCAAATTCGACAATTCAATGAAAATGCGCTTCTTCGCTGACTACCGAAAAATCCTCCATTATCCATTGAAAGAAGGATTTGCATAGCCCTCCATTTTTAATCATCTGAACAATCATAGGTGGTACCTGTCAAATTTCAGAGCTGCCACTTTCACGAAAAAAATGACACAAAATTCAAACAGTGCACTCCTATTAAGACACTTTTTATAAGAAAACATTGCTGTTAAAATTGATTTTGAAATGGTAGAAAAGTAAAATATACGACTGGGTCGCACGAACTTGCTCTTATGTAAACGACTAAGAATTTCAAAAATGAATGTTATTAGAGAAAAACTGTTCATAAGCATGAAATATATATTTAATAGACTAAAACAACTCATTTAGTAGTTGGAGCTAAAAACAGGATGCCATGTGATTCAAGCAAATATTAGCTTATGCAAGAACAAATATTATAAGTCGTATTGGTTTCTTAAAAAAATAAGCTTGTATATGAAATTTTTTTAAAACGATTAGAAAAAATTTTGGTAAGCCAATTTAAAGTTTTTATTATTGTTCGAATAAAAATTAAATTTACAAACACAATATATCGAATTTTCCAAAAAAATATAGTTTTTTCTCAAAACTTGGGAGCTTTAGCTTAAAAAATTTTTCGAAATCGGTTGAACCATTTTTGAGAAAATCAAAAACCAAAAAAATGGTTCCAAGAGGGGTACCAAAAATAACAGTTTCTGGGGAAATTTTTTCAACCATTTCCAAGTTTTAACTAAATGAATTTTTTTGAATTTTTTTTTTTTAAATCTGTTGGACAGTTTTTGAGAAAAAAAATATTTATAAAATTTCGAAAAAAATCGCATGGCAGGTACCGTTATTTTCGGTCTTAAAAAAAAAGAAAAAAACGTGTGGGGGAAAAAAATTAAAAATACTATCTACCAAGTTTAAAAAAAATCGGCCGAGCCGTTTAGGCTGTAGTCGAAAAGACAGGCAGACAGACAGAATTGTGCGACCCACTTTTTTGGTCTTCGCTATAATCGTAATGTCAACTTTGACCAAAATCTCGAGTTTGATTTTTTTACGAATGCATAACTTGCCTTACCTGTAAGTCGCAAGTACAAATTTTAAATCGTCAAAAAAGTGTCCTAAAATTTTTAAGAAATAATTTTGATACGCCAATTTTATATTTAAATTGTTAGGTTAGTGAAAATTAAATTTCAAATAAAATCTGTGACTGAAATAACAAATTTGGAAAAAAAAAACAATTTTTTTTTAAATATTGAAAGATTTGGTATGCAGTATTTTTTTGGTAGAAAAAGATTATTTTAAGACAAAAATCAATTAATAGCTTTCTCAAAATGTGTACTTAAGCTTTAAATATAGTCATCTTTCAAATGCAAATACCAACCTTCGAATATTTCTTTTTGCAAAACAACCAACTTTCCTATTCTAGAAGTTGAATTTCTTCTTCTTGGAGATTTATACTTTAAGAGAAAAAATACGTTACCCGGGGTTATGATATTTGAGAAGATATTTTTTGATTAGATTAGATTTAACAGTGTTTATATCCCCAGCCATTTTTGTCTAGCTTTTTCATTATTCTACAAATATTTTCTCAAACTTAAATCCAAATGTTGAATATATAAATATCTAACCCCTCTTTTTTGTTCCAGGGACACTAGATAACACGTTTGAAGAAAGGACCCTCACCGGGTGCCTCGGATATACCTAGGACTTCACTCCTACTTCTTTTTAGTTTATACAAAAAAGGTAAGTGGAATATTAAATAGAGATAAAAAGAAATGAACACCAAAAAATATGCACATACATCCTTGTGCATCTCTTCCCGTTCTATCGCTGGCTGGTTATAATAAAAATCTCCATGTGATTCTATAAATTTTAAATTTAACACTCAAAATAAAAATGGAAAATTGAGTTTTCTTTATCGTCGCCATTCTCGTCGCTGGGGTGCAGTTTTCTCTCTAAAATATAGATACTTGCATGTGTCTCTGTGCTAGCAGAAATATATATACAAATATACATCAATCCTATTAATAAACCAATACTAGATACGTTATTCGTTTCTCCCGAACTCACGTTCCCCCAAGAAAACAAAAAAATCACTTTTAATTTTTGTTTTCCACTGAAACTTGATTAGCTATAAGCTTCTTTCTTCTTCGGTACAAAATGGTGCATTTTTATTCGTATTTTGTTGATATTTATTTTTAAAGGAAAATAGAGAAAATGTATTTTCGTTTACAAATTTTCTTGTCCAAAAATAGACATAGTATAGACTATTTGGAGTAGAACATGTAATTATTGCAATTTTGAAATAGATTTAAAGGAAGAAGGGAACTGTTTTTTCCTTTTTTTGTTGTTAAATTGAATAAAAGAATAATGACAACTACACAGTACAGTAGGTATGAAAAGTAAAGTAATAACTTCATTTTTAATTATTATTCTAAATAGCCTTCTACTTCCGAAAGTTCAATATTATTGAAATTCAAAAACAACAAATATAAGACACTAAACCCCAGTTTCACAGTGGGAGTTTAAACTCCACTTTTGGTTTAAACTGCAGTTCAACAACAAATTTTGTTTCACAGTTACATTTAAACCTTGAACAAGTTCAATCCGTAGTTTAAGTTAAAAGACACTATTCTGCCGTTTATGATTCAGTCACAACCCTTCAAAAATTTGAAAATATAGTTCCAATAGTTTATGCTTCGCTTTTTATAATTGGGAGCACATGTACTAATGTGAAACTAGGCGCTCTTCTTAGGTAACTAAAGCTTGTTTTTAGGACGACTCTTTATATTTTAGTTCGCTGATATTATCATTCGAAAATACTCTCCAGCAAATATCCATCTGGAATTCTAAATATCATAATTTTGTACTAACTCAAATGGATAGTCGGGTTCTATCTAGCAAAGTGTTTTTAAAGGTCTAAAATCATGTGATAAAGTACTTGAGCGAGTCTGATGATCAGAGGTGACGCTAGACCAAAATGAGGAGTGTGCAAGATTCAATTCGAGGGGCCCCTACAAAAATGAGGAGATTTTTGATTTCATTCATCATTATGAAGCGCTATTTTACTAACGTCCGCACTGTGTTCAAAATTTCAAGGGTCTTCAAAACCCCTAAAAAACAAACAAACATTTCAATATATATGTAAAGGGTTTTCCAACAAGGTCGCGTAGATTTAATTTTTTCATTTGCAAGGCCCATGTATACCATTATGTATGGAATATTACACAGTTCAAATGTCCGCCTCGGCTTCTTTCAGATGGAACGGATCCGAATGGTACAATTTTAAACGACTCTTCCGGTTTTATCCGGCTGAATTTAAGGACTGGCTTGTGTCATGTGGAAATCCCACAAGAAAAATTCTAGTGTGGTCAAATCGCATGACATTGGTGGCCAGTTCACGTCACTTTTGCGAGAAATATGTCTTCTAGGTCCGTATGGTTCAATTAAGGCCATAAGAAATTGATTATCATCGATCTGTAGCGCTCGCCATTGACGGTGACAGCCTCACAAACGTCGATTTCGAAAAAATATGGAGCAATGACGCTACCAGTCCAAAATCCACACCAACCAGTAACTTTTAGAAGATGCATTGCACCTGGTGAACCTCGGGTGGGTTGGTGTTGTCCTATGTACGGTAATTTTGCTTGTTAACACAGCCATTCGTCCGAAAATGCCCATCGGCTTTAAAGATGATTTTTCGGCCTAAATTGGGGTCTTGCAAACGCTTCCAAGCCCAGTCAGCGAAAAAACAACGTTGTCTATGGTCATAAGCTTTAAGCTCCTGGGTCAATTGGATCTCGCACAGGTGTAGGAAGTAAAATTCGCCAAATTGAAGTCTGCGAAAGGTCGGTCAGTTCACAGTGCACTTTCACGATGCAGCGATGTTCTAGGCCGGTCCTGCGTTCCTTTAGCGTACAAATGTGGGTTAACTGAATAATAAAAAACAGATTTGACAGATGTCACTAAAACAACATGGCCGCCAAAATCTATCAGTTTCATTTGAAAAATCTTTTGTAATAGATCAGCAGCTGTCATTTGTAGGTCGTCAAAAAGCTTATTCATTTCTGTAAACCCATCAAGCGATCCGCACTTGTTTATATTCTAAGTAGAAACTTTTCCTCTAAACCACACTTTACGATCATATACACTCATCATTAGCACCGGTTTTTGATGGACAAAGAGCGGACGTCATCAATTTTTTCATTTTTGGATAAACTGTCCACCTTCGATTGATCTGTGGTCTTTTCATCGAATGTGAAATAAATGATTTTTCTCGTTAATTTTTATGAGCCGAGTCCTTACTTGATTTGACTTAAAAAAAAAAAACCAAAATGTTAACATTTCGAAAGGTGTCAAAGCAATGCTAAGGCCAAGATTACACATGTAAGTTTTACTTACGGAAGTTGCCTACGTAATATAAGTTATCAAAGGGTACGGTAGTGCCTAGCCAAGTTCTGGCACTACAACCATTTTACAGGAACAAATTCAGGCGATTTCTGACCCCTCCCTATCTTCAGTACCAATGAAGTCAGAACCTCAAAGTTCAGAATATTTGCTAAGCTAGTCAGGCATAGGCGCCCTACCAAATTTCAATTTTCTAGCGTAAGCGGTTCCTGAGATATAAGGCCTCAAAAATCAAAAAAACCGTAACTGACTGACAGATCATCAAAATTATGAAGCACTTCACAACATCGTAGAATCTTGTAATTTTGTACAACGATAGGTCTTGTCATGTGCAAGCAGAGGAAAAAATCGAAAATTTAAAGTTTTCCATTCAGGGGGCGTGGTATCCGCACACTTTCTCCGAATCGGTGTTGGTTGAATGGAGCACTTCCGACTGCTGTAAAACGATGAAATTTGGTGAACAGGGGCGTGGTATCCGCCTACTTTATCCGAATCGGTGTTGGTTGAATGGAGCACTTCCAACTGCTGTAAAACGATGAAATTTGGTAAAGTGGCAGGGCTTAAATTGCATACAAAGACGAAATTATAAAATTTGAGGTTTTCAATTCAGGGGCGTGGTATCCGCCCACTTCCTAAGAACTGATGTAAATTATATGGCACACTTCCGATTGCAGTAGAACAATGAAATTTAGTAGAACGATAGGGCTCAATTTCAATATAAAGGACCAAAAATAAAAGTTGAGGTTTTCCATTCAGGGGGCGTGGTATCCGCCCACTTTCTAAAAAAATATTTAATTTAATTTATATAGAGCACTTCCGATTGCCGTAGAATGATGAAATTTTGTAGAGCGGTATAGCTTAATGTAAGATTTGATTTTACTTGCCAAGTAAGCCCATCAAATTTTAGTCAGTAATCATTAAATAATAAAATTTCTCTATTACATTGTAGCTGTTTCAATACTATTCTACTTAAAGTATTCGGGATTAAACCATCATGAAGTATGAACTTAGCCTAGTTTTAGATCTCAGTACTTTTCACGGCTGACTTGTTACGCAAAGGTTTTTGTATAGAAGAACTTTGCTCTTTTTTTTAACATTTATGTTTTTTGGTCTGATTATTATTATTCAATATGACTTCCACTTGTCCCAATTCGTCTGCGAAAAGGCAAAACCTATGTTAATGTTGCTTTGGCCTTTATCCTTATTGGCTGGGTAATATCGTATCGGTTGAAAAATCACAGCCTAACCAACTCTCCACAAAATTTCACCGATCATTGTCCAATTTTTCCTACGTGGAAGTTTCGATTGACTCTTCTACATAATAATATTATTGAAATTTGAATTTGATGATGTGCTAATGCTCCACGTTCAGACTAATCAATATCTCTTACTAATCCTGATCATCAACACTAAAATACAGTAAAACTGCACGAAAACGTGGTACACTTGGCAAAATGGGTAGTTCTTTGGACTGTCATGTTGGATATTCCCAGTTGCTGCGACCTAAAAAAAGAAACAAAATATTTCTGAGACTAACTGCCTCTTCCAAGAAAGCATAATATGTGGAAATTATTAGTGACCTCTCAAAATTATTATAGATAATTATTTGTCCAGGCTCTAAGTCAGTAAAACAAAAAAAAAAATTATGTTTCGAGCATGAATACGCTCTTCTCCAGGCCTTTTTTTTTACTTGCGATATAGGTACTATAGGGCAAGTTCTGCATTTGGAAAAAAAATCGAACTCGAGATTTTGATCAAAGTTGACATTACGATGATAGCGAAGACGAAAAAAGTGGGTCCGACAATTCCGTCTGTCTGTCTGTATGTCTGTATGTCTGTATGTCTGTATGTCTGTATGTCTGTACCTCGAACTACAGCCTAAACTACCGGAGGTATTTTCTTCAAACTCGGTAGTTAAGGGTCTTCGGTGATTCCCTAGAGGAGAAACTGAAATTTTTTTTTTAGCTCCAAAACTAAGGGTACCCCCCGTACACCCGTAATACAAAATCTTATTTATCTCGAAAACGGCTCTAACGATTTTGATAAAAAAAATTAGGTGTGATATTATGGACATGGACTATATTTTGGTGAAAAAAAAATTTGGGGGGAAATGTTATTAGGGGTACCTGTCATAGAACGGTTTTTTTGATTTTCGAATTTCTCACAAACGGCTCTAACGATTTTAACCAAAATTTTTATGCAGAAGCTGCTTTGTATTTGAAAAATTATAAGCTAAAAATTTTTTCGAAAAAATAGTTTTTGGATTTTTAAAAAAATAATACAATTTTTTTTTTGAAAATTCAATATCTTGAAAACCGATACACGATTAAATTTTTAAATTACGTTTAAAAATGTATTTTATTAAATACTAACAATTTGCATATCAATTTTTTTTATAAAAATTTTAAGGAAAATTTAGTACACAAAAAACATGTTTCAGTGTGTCTGTATGTCTGTACCTCTCACTACAGCCTAAACCACTGGACCTATTTCTTTCAATCTCGGTAATTAAGAGTCTTCGGCGATTCCCTAGAGGAGAAATTGAAATTTTTTTTTTAGCTCCAAAACTAAGGGTACCCCCCATACACCCGTAATGCAAAATCTTATTTATCTCGAAAACGGCTCTAACGATTTTGATAAAAAAAATTAGGCGTGATATTATGGACATGGACTATATTTCGGTGAAAAAAAAATTTGGGGGGAAATGTTATTAGGGGTACCTGTCATAGAACGGTTTTTTTGATTTTCGAATTTCTCACAAACGGCTCTAACGATTTTAACCAAAATTTTTATGCAGGAGCTGCTTTGCATTTGAAAAATTATAAGCTAAAAATTTTTTCGAAAAAATAGTTTTTGGATTTTTAAAAAAATAATACAATTTTTTTTTTGAAAATTCAATATCTTGAAAACCGATACACGATTAAATTTTTAAATTACGTTTAAAAATGTATTTTATTAAATACTAACAATTTGCATATCAATTTTTTTTATAAAAATTTTAAGGAAAATTTAGTACACAAAAAACATGTTTCAGTGTGTCTGTATGTCTGTACCTCTCACTACAGCCTAAACCACTGGACCTATTTCTTTCAATCTCGGTAGTTAAGAGTCTTCGGCGATTCCCTAGAGGAAAAATTGAAATTTTTTTTTTAGCTCCAAAACTAAGGGTACCCCCCATACACCCGTAATGCAAAATCTTATTTATCTCGAAAACGGCTCTAACGATTTTGATAAAAAAAATTAGGCGTGATATTATGGACATGGACTATATTTTGGTGAAAAAAAAATTTGCGGGGAAATGTTATTAGGGGTACCTGTCATAGAACGGTTTTTTTGATTTTCCAATTTCTCACAAACGGCTCTAACGATTTTAACCAAAATTTTTATGCAGGAGCTGCTTTGCATTTGAAAAATTATAAGCTAAACATTTTTTCGAAAAAATAGTTTTTGGATTTTAAAAAAAATAATACAATTTTTTTTTTGAAAATTCAATATCTTGAAAACTGATACACGATTAAATTTTTAAATTACGTTTTAAAATGTATTTTATTAAATACTAACAACTTGCATATCAATTTTTTTTATAAAAATTTTAAGGAAAATTTAGTACACAAAAAACATGTTTCAGTGTGTCTGTATGTCTGTATCTCTCACTACAGCCTATACCCCTGGACCTATTTCTTTCAATCTCGGTAGTTAAGGATCTTCGGTGATTCTCTAGAGGAGAAATTCAAATTTTTTTTTTAGCTCCAAAACTAAGAGTACCCTCCATACACCCGTAATGCAAAATCTTATTTATCTCGAAAACGGCACTAACGATTTAGATAAAAAAAATTAGGTGTGATATTATGCACATGGACTACATTTTGGTCAACAAAAATTTTGGGGCAAAATGTTATTAGGGGTAACTGCCATAGACCCGTTTTTTTGATTTTCGACTTTCTCATTAACGGCTCTAAGGATTTTAACCCAAAATTTTTAGCACGAGTCCCCTTAAGTTTAAAATAATATTGTACATATATTAAAATATTCTAAAAAATATTTATTGGGTTAAAAAAAAATTTAAATCAATATCTTCAAAACCTATGAACGATTATTTTTTGAAATTATTTCCTTAAACCAATATTATTAAATACTTAAAATTCGCATCCCACATTTTTTTCTTGAAAAGTTTTAGAGAAATTTCTTATATAAAAAATTCATTTAATAATAAAATGATTTTTTAAGGTTTATTTGCATAAATTCATACTTTTCCGGAAACCAGACGGCAATTTTATGCACTTGAACATTATTATCTCATTAAATCCATGTTTTATATTTATAAAATGTATCTTAAATTCCAAAGTACTTTTACATAAGAGCAAGTTCGTGCGATCCAGTCGTGCATTTTATTTTATTTGAAATTGTATGTCAGTAAAAAATATTTAAAAAACAACTACAGTGTCAATAAAATATATATAAAAAAAATTCCGAAAAAGTATCAAATCTCTCAAGTCTGTTTTCATCAAGTGTCCTTTTTATCTTGGCCTTTAAGACTTGAAAATAGCTAAAACACACGGAGAAATGGTGAAAAGTTGTAAGTCACTAGGTTCATGTTCTCCACAAGTCAATATGTCTCTACTTCAGTTTTTGTTTTTAATCATTTTTATAAACTGAACCAAAAATTGAAATAGAATTAGGGTGGTCCTTAATTTTGATGGATCCGCCGCCGTGCTCGCCGCCTTAACTTCGTACAAAAAGAGTCTGGAAAATTTTTAGCCGGTAATATTTTAATACGAAGGGACTCGTCATATTGAAATAAATTTCAAAAATAATTTTCCAGAAAATAACTTAAAACAATATAACCTAAAACTACTTTAGGACTTTTATAAATCATTAACTATTAAATAAAAAGTTTAATAAATAAATAAATAATAACATAACATAGTGAGTGGAGGATGCAAATGTAATAAAATTCAATCGAGCCTTAAATTTTTGGCGAACTTTCAACAAAAAAAAACAACAATTATCGTTCAGTACGGAGAACCTGTGTACATTAAATTCGCAAATAAAATATCAAAAATAGAAAATCAAACGCATCCGTGAGACGGAATATATTAATTGACGTGTGGGTCTATGGTGTTTGTTTTTATTTAACCATTTTCTGTGCTGAGAATTTAAATTTGGATAAATTGTAATAATATTGTATTCTTCTTTAGTGTTTGCGTCACATGAGAAAATTAAATCGCAAGTACAAGTACGTGAAAGTACATACTTATGTAATTAGTATATTTCTTTTGAAGCCTGACAACATTCTACAACGCAAAATAGAAACAAAACAACAAAATTGTAATTATTTATAAAATGATTAACGTCCACAATAATTGTCTTTATTTGTTGTTGCTACTATATAATGTTCATATATGGAAACATATTACATTTAACATAATATAAACATTTAACGATAATATGTTAAGTTTGATCAAAATCTCAAAATAATTTTTATTTCCGTTTGATACGTTGCTTGCACTGTAGTACCTTTGATTATAGTACGATGGATTTACGAGGGGGTCAACAAGTCTGAAAAAATTCAATAAGGAACATTCTCTTCGGTAATAAAACATTATATTTCTGAACATAGTCTCATTTTAGCTCGATACATTTCACCCAACGTTTCTCTTGCGAAGAATTGACAAATTCTCCAAGAGTATCTCTTGTCATGGAAAGTGCTGCTTATTATCCGTTCGGAATCGGCAGAAAATTGTAGGTCCCCTCCGTTCCTGGTAACACACAAAGGATTGGTTGAGAGTTGTAAGTCATTAGGTCCTGGTTCACTCCGAGCTGTTGCACCACCAAATTTAATTAATTTATTTTAGATAGTCGATGTGCCATAACCTTCTTTGTTGATAAACTCATTTTGGCTTTCTTCGGCTTCTATTCATTAGAAGAAGTTTATTGTATCAACTGATTGTCCTTGGTATCTGGTGTGTTGTGGTGAATTTATGTTTAATCGGCACAGTTACGACACTATACCCACGTACAAATATGATCGAATTTCTCTGCAACATCGCCAAACACTCCTTTGAAGTTGTCAAACGATTGAGTTTGTTGTCGATTGTAGGCAAACGCGGAACCCGTCTTGCAGGAAGCTTTTTCATTTCCAACTACTTATGTAAGATCCAAATCAGTGATCCATGTGACCTCTTCAAGCTTACTCGGCGATTGTCCATTATCAAACAGTGGATTTTATCGGCCATTTTTGTTGTGGTAATCTGAATTGGGCGAACAGAATGTTTGGCGTCACTTGAGCTGTAATGGACGCACCAAAATTGATGAATGGTTCCATTTGATGGTCAAGAGATGCTCTTATATTTTTGTGGGCAAAATTATTCATCCAATTTTGATTTTGAATTACTAAATAATAAAAATGATTTTGAGTGATGGGAATCTATATAAAGACCTTTACAATTTCTTCTGTTAAGTGGGAAAACATGATATTCTTCAAATGGCTGCCGCCAGTGTTGATACAAGTTTGTGTCCGTTTTATCGCATTTTCCATTACCCTTTCTCAAGATTTCCGGTGATAACTTTTCGTATTCGAATATTCTTATTAAGGGCTACGATTGTCTGAGGCTTGTTGGTATAAGCCCGCGACTTCAAGTAGCCCCAAAGAAAGAAGTCCGAAATTGTTAAATAGGGTGATCTTGCTAGTCGTGTCAAATCGCCAAAACGAAAGGTAACGTGACCAGAAAACGCTTCCTTCACAATATCCATTGTGGCTCGTGCTGTGTGTGTGGTTGCACCGTCTTGCTGAAACCACATGTTTGCCAAGCCCCGGTCATCCAATTCCGGCAGTAAGAAGTGTTCGCTAGTAATAGTGACTGTATTGCCGATGGCGTCCTCAAAAAAATACTGCCCAATCACTCCTCCAGCGTGAACGCAGAACCACACCGTGCATTTGAGTTGATTAATGGCCTTCTGGCATTACAATTTGATTTTCAATGCCCCAGAAACGAAGATGTGTGTTCTTCTATGCTGGCAAATCCATTCCGTAAAATTTTCTATCTATCCTAATCTACTGGTATCTTTCCGAGTGGATGGAAAACAGCATTTGTCCAGCCTGTCCCTAAAAAACGTGAACCTTCTCCCCCTTCTAACTATTGTCCAATTGCACTTAGATCATAGAAACGCTGATAAATTTTCAGCTCAAGAAATATCTTGAAGAACTAAAGCTTCTCAATGACCGGCAGTATGGATTTCGTAGCAATAGGTTCATCGGTGATATGATGGTATATTTCACCGAACATGTTTTGGAGAAAGTAAGGTTATTGCACTTGATATTTCAAAAGCATTTGATAACGTTTGGCATCAAGCTACCTTATCAAAAATGCATGCGTATGGTATTGATGAATCTCTTCTTCGATAAATTAGAAACTACTTTTCAAACCGCTAAATACAAGTTCTATTGAATGGTTTTAAGTCTGAAATTCATAAAATAAATGCTGATGTGCAACAGGGCTCCGTTCTGTCTCCAACCCTCTTTCTGATATTCATCAATGATCTTTTGTCTAAAACGTCTAATCCATTAAATTTTATTTTTCTGATTTTCTTCGAAACCTAAATGTTGTCTTCTGTCGTTGAAGCGCAACCTACCGCCTCTGCCGAAATTCATGAGCGGCACTTGCATTGATGAAATAGAACAGCTCTGGTATGTGCATTACCTGTGTGGAATAACCACATATTCACAAGAACACTAATAAGTATTTAAGTTTCCTTCGGCGTTGTACCTCTTCTGATCTGGCTGTAATCTATAAGACTTATATTCGCCAAAGGCTCGAGTAGAATCCCCATATTTGTATAACAGAAACATTTGATTCTCTCGAGTACTATCGCAATGTTAGATTTATGTAACTGTTGCCAGGTAAGGACTTGGACTTTCGACTATAAGACAACATTTTTATCATATAAAGATTTTATTTTTGACTAAAGCAAAATTTTATCATTGAATTTTTTTCTAACCCTTTCTGAGCGGTTTGATATACGAGTATCATTGAAAAAAAATTAAGCAATTATTCGTTAATTCTGATATTTGTAATCTTTCCCTACTTTAACTGTATTCATCGGATAGGATTTTGGCTCAGACTACTCTGTAATTTTGTTAAAGTCAACACACATCAAATTAGAATAATCTGAACTTAATAAAAAGCGAATACAATCTTTTGATTTGCTCTAAAAACAAAGACCATTAATTGAGTTTTAATTTGATGTAGAAGTTTTATCGAGTTTTGAGATCTCAGCTGTCAAGCATCTTATCCCCCCTTCAATCTGTTCTTATCTATTTCCTCAAAAATATTTGACGTTCTGCCATTAAGAAGTTTGATCTACTCCGCTTATTAATTCTACTGTTCAGTAACTTTTTGTTTGTGAAGAATAGACACTTGAAATATTTTGATCCAACAAAAAAAAAAGAATCTACGACCATGCTGCAATAAATCAAAGAAAACCAAATTTTATTTGACAGGAACTTCTAGCATTTTCCATTGGTCATCGAATGACAGATTTCTTCATTCAACTAAGAGACAACGCTTCTAGATTTGGTTCAAAAATTGAACGCATAAGTTTAAGCCTTTTAATTTAACTAGCCGACCCAGCTCTCGAAATTCGAGTGCCAATAATTTATTTATTATTTATTATTTATATTATTGGCAGTGTTTTCAAGCAAATTTATTAAATTAAATTTTATTTTATGTAATATGCAAAGTGTTCGACAGTGCAAAAACAAAAATGACCCACAGTGTGTAAATTCGTGTCTCAAGTATATTCTGCACATCTCCGTAACTGTGGCTTTCCAACCATATAAAATTTATCGAAATCGGTTAAATACTTTTGGAGAAAAGTGTACCACAAAAATATGTTTGCCGTTTTATTATATGATTTAATTTATTGAAATAAATATTTAAGCTCGCCATCGTTTAAGTATAGGCGAGCCATTAAATAATTTTCTGTCATATATGTACGTATTACGTATGTAGGTATTAAAACTGAACTGAAAACTGAATGTTTCTCATGAAAAATTCATGCCATTTATTATTACAGCAGTTTTTTTTCGAGCGGTGTCCATATTTATGCCTTTTTTATACAATTTCGACCGCATAAGTTATAAAACCGATTTTAATAATTGGAAAATCCCGAATTATAATAATCAGAATCACTATGTCATTCTCTCAATTGATTTGTGATTGCAAGAGCAACATTTTACCTATTGACTGACTCCTTCACATTCGCTCCTGTGTGTACTTGCCGTCGCTTTAAATTTTACATTCAATTCAGTAATTCACCAACCCTCATCTGATTCTGATTAACTCATAAACATCCTGCCAATCATCCGTGGTATGTTTTGTGTTCGTTATCCCAGTGCGACATGCCATAAAACCATATTTCCCTCTTTTTTGTGTGTGTGTCGTTTTACCTTTATTTACATTTAAAATTAATTTTTTGAAAAAAAAAGAAGGAAACCATCCGCCTCCAATTTGAACCAAATATCCCGGTAATATGTCCAAAATGGGTGATTTGCGTCAACCCCATGATAATAGTGTGACACCAGCAGACACATCCATAATGCCACTCAAAACTGTCGAACACGTTCGATGGTTGATGCTTTGGGTTGAGTTGGGCTTGGGATAGGGATTGGAATTGCATTCGGGTTAAATATTGCGGGCGGCGACGTTCTTTCTTTTATTTGATTTCGATCTCGAAAATTATGTAAATTTTTATTTATTTCCGATTGCACCACTGTCAGGATATATGTGTATTATTTTGTTGTTGTTTTTGGTTTGCTGATAAATTGCAAACAAAAGCGGATGAAGCTCGAAAGAATTGCATGCAATTGCCAGGCTCAGATATGGGCTTTGATGAATTCGAAATCCCAATAATCGCTGTTGCTGCGTGGAAACCAAAAATGTTGTTGCAAAAAATTGCAATTGAAGATATAAGGAACTCAGGAATGGGTTCCACGTTCTTGCTCATGGTCGATAGAATAATTATACTTTGTACAGTTACTCAGGTTATAGACGCATCACGCAAAACATTTTCCGTGTATTGAGACGCATTTTTTTTACAAATTTCTTTCTTATAAGTCAGCGATCATCTTAGCAGGCATTTTATAACAATCCCACTACCCGTAATCCACCCAAATATAAATAGACTGATGAGAAACGGGGGAATTATTTATTTTTCATTAAACTAAGTCAGCATTTAAGAATTCAGAGTTTTTGTTTTGAAAATCAAGCGAAGCAACGCATTCACGGGTCTACTAGTTAAATATTTAACTTAAAGTGCTACATACTCGTAGTTAATAGAAATCAGATATGATAGGAAGTGAAGAAATCCCAAAACCCTAGGTAAGGCCTACATATTAAAAAGAACAAATTGTAAGTAATTTGTGAATAAAATAAATAGATCTGGCCCTGAATGGTTTACCTGTGGTCTTCCAGAATTAAAGTAGTGTAAAAAAGCTCTCAAACCAAGAGGCAAGAAGAATGAAGCGAGAACTGAGAAGTTGCGAGGCCAAAACACCAAAACAAGCAGCCCACAGTATAGGTAAACCAGTTAGTGATTGCACACCGGGAACTTAAAAAAAATGTATTGATCACCAAGGTGAAATCCAAAAACCCAACCTCTACTTTCAGCCAAACATTTGAAAGCCAGGTTATTTTTTTCCAAGAAACAAAAAAACTGAACCATTGACTATTTGAAGCTAGTTATTTGGTCTTATGAGACAAAAGTCAATTGCGTAAGGACAGATGGCAGATCCTATTATTGGTCTCGAACCGGTGAATCACTCCAATCACATCAAGTTTAAAAGACTCTAAAACATGGCGGTGGCTCTTAATATATTTCAATAAGAACACAATCCGATTTAGAGCCTGTACTTTAATTCATCATTCTTAAGACCAACTTACAATCTAACCTTTCGGTTACATACTCGTATTTAAAATGAGAACCTTAGAGGTATATCAGCTCTGTGATGGCTTGGGGATGGTTCTCGTGGAGTTCTGTTGGACTTTGAGTCAAAATCGAGGGAGAATGAACAAAGAAAAATATCTCGATATTTTACAACGTTTCAGCAAGATGGGTATCCGAATATTGTATACCTCTAATATTGTGTAGTAATGGCTCGAAAATTAGGTGTTTCAGACAATAACTTGACGTGTACACAGTCCTTACCTCAATCCAATTGAAAATCTTTGTTTGATTGTGAAGCCACGGTTAGGCAGTCATTTTCCTTAAGAACTTTTTACAGAGCATGCTTGGTCCCTAGCTAGCTGTTTCCAGTTCGCAAGTCAAGTTGGTTGAGGTCCTTTCCCACTTGTGTGCGCTATCTGAGTGATGGTCTTCCTCTACTCTGCCGTCCCTCGGGGTTGGATTCGAAGACTTTCCGGACCGGAGATATTGGGTCCATTCGCTCTACATGACCTAGCCATCTCAGTCGTTGGACTTTGATTCAATTGACTAGGTCAATTTTGCTGTACAGCCCGTACAGTTCATGGTACAGACGAGACCAAAGATCACACGGAAAATGTTCCTCTCCTAAAGCGTTCTCATCCACTTTCGACAAAGTCGATGTCTCTGCACCATAGACAAGGACCAGGGCCATGAGAGTTTTATAGAAGGATACTTTAGATGCTCGAGAGAGGACTTTGCTATTCAATTGCCTTCTTAGTGTAAAGAATCAGCGATTGGCAAGAGTTATTCTTCGTTTGATTTCAGCGCTGGTGTTATTTTCTAAATGAATAGCAGCAACTAGATATAGTTACAAAGTCCTTAACTAGCTCAATACATTCTGCCTAAGACGTCGTCGGTGTTGTGCGACCTTTCTTGATGACTGTACTACAAATACTTGATCTTGTCCTCATTTACGGCTAAGCCCATCTTCTTCGATTCCGTCTCAATGGTCACAAATGCGCCACTGACATCAAGCTTTGTTCTTCCAATAATATCAATTTCGTCGACTTTTAGACGGACTTTTGAAATATTGTGCCTCTTGTGTCAACACGTAAGTTTTGCACTGTTCTTTCAAGTACGATGTTGAAGAAGTCGAACGACAGAGCATCGCCTTGGCTAAAACCTTTTTTGACATCAAATGTTTAGGTTAGGTCTTTTCCATCCTAAACAAACGAACAAGTTTGTCAGGGATGCCAAAACTAGACATTGCTCTATATAGTTCGTTCCTATAGATGCTATCATACGCGGCTTTGAAATCGATAAAAAAGTGGTAGGTGTCAATTTGAAGTTCCTGGATTTTTTCCAAAATTTGCCGTTATATGAATATTTGATCGATGGTGGACTTTCCTGGTCTAAAGCCGCACTACTATGAACCTTTCAGGTTGTTGACAAAAGGCTTCAGACTTTCACATAATACAGCAGAAAGAATCTTGTACGCGATGTTCAGGAGACTTATGGCTCTGTTGTTGGCGCACTTCAGAGGGTATACTTTCTTGAGGATCGGACAAACAATGCTGAAGTTCCATTCATCGGACATGCTTTCTTCCAATCATATTTTGCAGATGAGCTGGTGCATGCTCCCAACCAAGTCATTGCTTGCCGCTTTGAACAGTTCGGTAGCGAGGCTGTCAGCTCCAGCGGCTTTGTTGGATTTGAGATTCGATATAGCTAACTTCAATTCATCCAGGTCGGGTGGGCGGTATTGTTAGTCTGCGTTGCCTAAGTCGAATGGTACTATCTCTATAGCAGCGGAATTTTCTTCTTCATCGCCGTTATAAATTTTGAAAAAATGGTCTTTTCATGTTCTCAGCATGGACTGCGGTTCTACAACGATGTTCCTTTGATTGTCCAGGCAGGCTTCGGCTCGGGGATTGTATGCTCGTGATGTTTTTTTTTACCTTTTGTTGAAAATTCCGAACATCATTCCTGCTATGGCATTCCTCTATTTCCTCGATCGAGCGCTTCTCATGCTCCTTCTTTTTTTTCTGAGAAGCCGGTGTTCTTCTCTCCTCTACTGCTCGTAGAGTTGGCGAGGCAGCTCTGGTTCTTATTTATAGCGCCGCTTTATATGCCTTTGCAAGACAGGGGTTTCATTTTGGTGGTGCTGTAAAAGCCAGCACGTCAGAAGCGGCATTTCGCATAGTTGCTTGGCAAATGTTGGCACTGGTTCTCAATACTTGATGCTGGCGGCATAGGAGTTCTTAAGAGGTTATTAAAAACTCGATCGTAAAAGGACCTTGCGAACTCTTGCGATTGTAAATTTCCAACGTAGAACTTCCTCGCAATACTTCTTTTGTTTGGCTTGGGTCGGGATATCCGCAGCAGAACCTTGGCTACAAGGAGGTAGTGGTCCGAGTCGATGTCAATCCCTCGGAACGTGCGAACATCCTCTATACTGAAGAATACTTTGCTTCGATCGATCAATCTGGTTCACGGTTGATTGATCAGGAGATCGCCATGTCCCTTTGTGAATATCGAGATGTTTCAACTGGGTACTAGCTACACTTTTACAGCTAATTTTTTACAATTTAATTTAAAAAACTGTTTTAACTTGTATACCATTCGTAATATTCGCAATTTCGTTTGTTACTTGAATCCCCTACGCAGCCCTAAGAGTGAATCAAATTTAAATGAAAATTGAACAACCAAACAATTTTAACTGAGGCATGTTAATTGAGAAAAAGCGCAATAAAAAATATAATTTTTTTTTTCTTAAATAGTTACGTTTATTCAGGTTTAATCCTATTGTAGCGCCACGTTCGACGCTTTAGTGCTGTCATAACTATAAATGTAGCCCAAAAATAAATATCCAAGCGGACCGATTTTGTTGTAGGTTTTATTTTTGATAGTTTAATATTTAAGCTGCTGTGTGTTGCCAATTGTTTTTTTAAATTGTCAATTGGAGGATTAAATATGTGAGGGTTGTATATTGAAGGATTTTTTTCTTTTTAGTTTTTGGTATCTCTTATTTAAAGAAAAATTCTGCAAGGGTATGAAGATTATTTTAAAATGAACTATGTATTTTGTTCTATCAACTTAATTTCAAAATCATCAATTAACTTGGTGCAAAATTTAAACTACTTTGTATGATAAAGCTAAATGATTTACTAATTTCAAAGCAATAAACTAACTTTTTCGTAATTTTATTAAATTGCTTTTAACCTTAAAGAATGACAGTTTGTGCAAAACTCTAACCAAACAGACTTTTTTGACGTTTGGAAATGTCAAAGTGTCATACGAAATTAATACTATACCTAAAAGATTTCATAGCTTTTTGATGATTTTATTTTCAATAAAATGTATGATGCTAAATTTGATTAAAATTTGCAACATATTCGTTTTATACCGAAATATTTTTAACATCTCATAATTGAACCTAATTTTTTCGTCCCTTATTTTAAATGTGTGCCATATTTTTCATTTATGAATTGTTCATACCCAATAGTTTCTAAAAGTTGCATTACTCAATAAAATCAAATTCCAAATTTGAAGTCTTTATTGTATGTAATTAGTGCCTTTGGCTAGCGCATAGACCTTGAAGTTATAAGGTATCTATGTACAGGGTGCGTTTTATGGTCCAGGTCGATGTTGTTTTCACTAATCAGAAAATCAATTACTATTTAAATAAAATGTTTCCAAAATTTTAACACGTTGTTGCTGCGTTAGATGGTTCTCAATAAATTGTTAACGACCTCTCTCTTAAACTATCAAATTTCAACAGGAAAATTTTATGACTACGATTTTAGTTTTGTCCGCTTATATTTTCTGACTATTTCCATTACAAGATGGGAATTATGTCAATAGGTTTATAAATCTCTGACAGAGGGAGTGACTTAAAATGCAGAAACGTAAAGAGCCTAATTACACCATTCTTTTAACTTGCGACTTGTAGGTACTATAAGGCAAGTTATGCATTCGTAAAAAAAATCGATATTGAGATTTTGGTCAAAGTTGACATTACGATGATAGAGGAAACGAAAAAAGTGTGTCTCGCAATTCTGTCTGTCTATCTGTCTGTTCGACTACAGCCTAAACGGTTCGGTCGATTTTCTTTAAACTTGATATTTATCATTTTTTTTAAATCCAAAAATAACGGTTCCTGCTATACTATTTTTTTCGAAACCTTAAAAATATTTTTTTTTTGCTCAAAAACTGTTCGACAGATTTTCTAAAAAAATTCTAAAAATTTTATTTAGTTAAAGTTAGGTAATAGTTGAAAAAAAAAATTCCGAAAAATATTTATTAATGGTAACCCCCATGGAACCATTTTTTTTACCTAAAAATAACGGTACTCCCCATAAAAATGTTGAAAAATAGTTTTCGAAAATCGTAAAAATGTTAAAAAATGGTTTTCGAAAATCGTATTTTTCCTGAATTTTTTTTTAAATTAATTTTTACGATCTATAATTCAAATAAATACATTTTAAAATTAAGATATTACTGACTGTACTAACCACAGAACCATTTTTTCAAATTTTGAGTTTCTCAGTATTGACACAACCCATTTTATTGAAAATTTTTACAGAGAAGCTTCTAAAAAGTTTGGAAAATATTGCATCTCAAAACTGGAAAATTCGATATCTCAAAAACAACTCAGTTTTTTTTTGGTAATTTATTTTTTATTCGTACAGTAATATAACCGTTAAGTTGGCGTACCAAAGTTTTTTCTTAAAAATGTTTTTAAAATTTTGTGTTTAAAAGTTCATTTTTTAAGAAACCGCTACAACGACTTATAATTTTTGTTCAATATTTTCGTTTCAATATTTAAAAAAAAACATGTTGATCATTGCATTATAATGTATGTTTATTGGGTACTAAAATTTGGTAACAAAAGTTCGGAACTCATATGAACGCTGGTGTTCCCGGTGTTCACACTTTATGTTTTTATAGAAAATGCCTGTGTATCATTATTCAAAACTAGATGACCCGGTGAACTTCGTAGCACCTTCATATATTTTTGAAAAATATATATAACTTAATACAAACATTTTATTAGCTTTTTTACAGCCAGTCTCGTTCCATTGCACAGTCGAGGTTGATTAATGGTACGCAGAATAATCAAATTGATTCTACTTTTAATTGTAAATTGTGAGGTGGAAAATCCAGGGATTTTAAAAAATCTGTGGGAAAATTGACTACACCATCCTAGTTTGTAACTGTGTCAACTGTTTTGTAAGAAAACAACTCTCTGGGAAGAAAATTATGAATAGTTGCATTCAGATCATCGACATCTTTTTTTTTTTGGGCGCCAATATTGCTCATTCACTCAGCCAATTATGGTTTCTGAACTATTGTTCTACGTCGTCCGTAAAAACACATTGATTTAGCTCCTCCTTTGAGTCGACGAAGTGTCAAAAATCCGTGAGTAGTGTAATTAATCCGGTCGAGGTATCAATTGCGACCTCACTATTTCCAATATCTAATAACTGCTTCGAAAACATAATCGCAGTTTGATCTCGTTGCAAAAATACTTCCATGTAAGTTTTAAATTGGTGTGTCTTTACATGCTGATTAAATGATTTTAAGCATGCGTTTAGTTCGTCAACAACATTTGATCGGGGAATAGTTGGAAGAGTCTAACGAAAATTAGCTGACAACAGAATCATGGCTCAAAAATGTGTTGGTTGTCACGAAGATCTTTTAACGTTCCATCGTACATTCATCCCAAACGATCAATTTGCATATCTGTAGAATCTTCGCCATTGCGCTGTGTTTGGCGATGCTGCAAACTGGTGCTTTGTTGATTGGTATGTGCAGTGGTAATTTCAAGGCAGAATGTGTAGTTCGTCCATCTTCTGACAATGTTGCAGCTATTCCAGATGAAGCCAATGCTAGGGCTACTTCATTTTGTGATCTGATCTTTGCCAACAGCAATTAGATTAGGAATGTTTTTCTAGTCCCCCCAGGAGCATCAAGGAAGTAAATTCGACCAGATCCACTGTTCACAGATTTCATCAAAGTATCACAGGCGATTCTTTGTTGTTCATTCCATTGCGGAACATTTGAACGAACTGTTTCAGCCAATACTTCAATCAGTATCGTATTGTTGTTCTCTTTGCAACTCATGGTTAAATGCATCGCGCATAGGACGATTGATTGCTGTGATGTCCAAACCCGACAATACTTTATTTACCATCAATAAACACAAATCTTCTATCATGATCAATGTCTCATTGTGAATTTCTGCAGTAATTTGTAGTGTGAAGACATCAAATGTTTCACAGCTAGGAACATTTTATGATATAGATATTGATCGGTAATAAGGAATAACCCTGAATATTTGATCTTTCGGAAATCTCCAATCCAACCAATTTTTTAAAAATATTTTCAAAAATAATTTATAAGGTAAAACCTCCCTAAATCATAGATATTTTGTAATACAAACCTGTCAACTCAATTCTTAAAGAATTTGTTCTATTTCAACATTTTACCATTCTTCTTCCAGCTTTCAAAATGCTCGTATTCTCTTGGCTGTTAGTCGTAAAAAATGTTTGAAAAATTAATAGAATTTTTGAAATGTCTTACTCAACCTGCATTCTTCGCAGCCAAAAGGGACTACTCGTAAACATAGATAACTGCGCCTAAGCTCAAATAATATTGCTGAACTAAAGTCTTAATCTAGTCCTTCGGGATGAATACTTCGTCTATCTGATGAAGATGAACTGAATATTTTTAAAAATATGACGTTGGTATTATTTCGTATAGATTTCACAGACTTCTATAGAAATAGCAAAACACACAACAAAGACCATCAGTATTCTCAAGTGAATGAGGGCTGTAAAGATGTTACAGAAATCCCCTAGTGCATATACCTATACAAACCTGTTCCTAAAATTTGATGTGTAATATGTAAAGCTCCCTTTAAATGTAATCAATGTTAAAGGAGGACTAAGCTGAATAAACTTCAAAGAAAAATAAGCAAAATGTATGTTTTCAATTATTGTTAGAATATAATCGAAATACCTTTTTGAATTTTTGAGATAAAGTAGTTCAAAGTAAAGGTATTTTGTGTATTGTTCCTTTTATTAAAAATTTAACCCTAAATGTAATTATATCAAATTTGAGGAGGATTGAGGAGGCAGAAATAAGAGTTATTGTTTTGAACATAATCCACAGATATGCCAAACGATTGCTCTGGTAGTAAAATGTAAAATAGTTACTCATACGCCATGTGTACCCACATTTGCTTGTTATAAGCTATTCAACAACTTTTCCAATGAATTGAATTTGTGTATAATTCGGCAAAAACATTTTTGTTATTAAGTGGCAATTTTAATTGTTTGTCATTTCAATTATAATTAATTTAATATTAACCCATTAGGAAATTGGATACCTAGCTCAACTCTTCTTCTTGAAAATTAAGACGTCTTGTATTAGTTTTTCTAAATTTCTGTTGTGGATGCGAGTTAATGGATTTTTTTTAAATTTACTTTGTGAACATTTTTTATTGAATTGGTGATTTAGTAGATTATATTTACTGTACATATGAAATTATTCTAATGAATAAATAAATTAAAATCGCAGTTTGACCTTGATGGTACTACGAGTATTAGAGATAGTTTTTTAATATTTTGTGTTACTTTATAGTGTGATTCTTACACTGTTTATGTTAGCAAAATTATTAACCTTGTCAAAACACTACTTTAGCAATAAAACCAACAACATGGAAGTCTCTGTGAAGTTAATTTTACCTTTCAGGATGTTTTGTATTGCGTTAATGGGATCTTAACGAAGCTTCAGAAAACCTAATAAAAATAATCAAGTTTAAAATGTCCAAACACAATTAGTTCTTTTATGTGTAATAAGGGCTTCTGAATTCAGGTACTGGAATTGGGAATTAACTAAGAAAATCCAACTGTGTAAGAAGTACCCTTCCAGAGAAGTTAAACATGA
Source organism: Philhelius festivus (assembly GCA_963931855.1). Lineage (NCBI taxonomy): Eukaryota > Metazoa > Arthropoda > Insecta > Diptera > Syrphidae > Philhelius > Philhelius festivus. Next base: position 191,511,882 of record OZ007554.1, read on the forward strand.
TAAAAAATATCTGCTCTAGCAGCGACTATGTTCAATGGGAGGGCCTACTATATAATGTGAATTCTTTAAAAACCTCGATATGATATAGTACCTTTTCAAGACCTACTCGTATAATTATAATCTTAATTTCAAAACGACAATATAATTGGCATTAAAGGCTGCTAAGCTTTTCGCAACATAATATATAGTCGTGTCCCAGGCATCTATTTTGTTACCTATTTTATTCTGATTCTACTGGATGCAAGGACCAAGCTTCTTGCTAGCAGATTCAGGAATTAGTGGAACAAATGTTATAAAATTTCTTTGTAATAAATTTGATCAAAAAATTGTGTTGCCTTTCTCTTTATTCAACCATGAATTGATTTTACTTTATTGTCTATAAAATTTATGGGTTGTATGAATTCATGTTAGAAATATTAAAAAAGCCCTACAGTTAATCGTTTATCGATGTTAAGAAATCCTGCTTTTGGAAAAAAAAAATCAAACTCGAGATTTTGATCAAAGTTGACGTTAAGATGACAGAGAACAGTAACAACAAATGAGTTACACCCAATGGAACCTTGACATACAGCTTAAGCCGCTGCAGCGACGTTCTTTGAACTTGAGGGGTCTTTTGTTTACTAGAGGTACCTACCATACAGCCGTTATGAAAAATCTTATTTATCTCCACAACTACTGAAAAGATTTTGATAACAAAATTATATGTAAGTACTTTTGTAGGTTTGGTCTACATTTTGGTCAACAACAATTTAAGTTACAGAAGGAATTTTTAAATCTTCTTTTTTATAAACATTTTTTTTTAAATTTTTAGGAAAAAATGTCCCCTTCGAAATTTTGAAATCTTATTTTAATTACCTAATTTTCCGGCTTCCACGAAGGTTCTCTGTCTGAAACACGGTAGCTCTTCATCCTCTGTAATTCCGATCAAGACGCGTCCAGTTTTGGGTAGAGCATTACAGAATAGTAATAAATTACGATTATTGCATTTGATATATAAAAAGCATTTGATAGCGTTTGGCATAAGCTTTCTTATCGCAAATGCATGCATTTTCTTTTGATGAATCTTTTCTGCGTCCGATTAGAAACTACCTTTCGAACCGCTCAACAAGAGTTGTTTTGTATGGTCTTAAACCTGAAATTTATATATTAAATGCTGGTGTACCACAGGGTTCTGTTTTGTCACCAACACTTTTTCTCATATTCATAAACGATCACTTGTCTAAAACATCAAATCCAATAAATTGTTTCGCTGACGACCGTACTTTCAGCTTCTCAGATTCGTTTCTAGATTCTCGTCCTTGTCTTTTGGATTTGGATTTACAACGGAAGCGTATGATAAACTCATAAAATTCTGATCGATATCATTGTCATATATGAAACCATAAACGGTGTAAATTTTAATGCTTTAAAAACTCAATGATGTCTTCTATCGCTAAAGCGGAACCCATCCCCAATCCCGTTATCCATGAGCGGCACTTGCATTGAAGAAACCGAACAGCTCTCAGTTCTAGGTGTGTGGATCACATACCACCATCACATATAGTCGTCGCCAAAATCGCTGCTAAGTATTAAGATTTCCTTCGAAGTTGCAAGTTAGCCCTTCTGATCTGACTGAAATCTATAAGGCCTATTATAGTCCAAATCCATAGTAGAATTTCAACATTTGGACAGATTTTCCAATATCCCACTTAAGCCTCTTTTGTAGAATCTAAAAAAGAGTTATAAAGAGTGATCGAGGAAAATAGTATAACAGAATCATTTGCATCTCTCGAGCACCACCGCCAATGTTTCTTGTCTTTTATTATTTCACAGTTATTTTTATTAGTAATGTACTCGTGAAATAACCAGATATATTCCTCCGCTTAAACAAATTCAATTGTAATACTCGCGCTTCAATGAATGTCCATCAGTTTACCTTTAAGTCGCATTTCGGAAGTATTGTTAAACTCAGAGATTCTTTCTTAAGTGGCACAACACGAATTTGGAATGCTTTATCCGGCTCAATATTTCTCCCCCGTTGCGATATTCAGACATTCAGAATCAATGTGCATAGGTTAATCCCCTTCAACTTTCCTAAACGCTCGCACTCTGCTCGAACATTTCAAGGGTAGTTAAAAATCTATTTTCTTCAAAACTTCAAAGTTACGGGTCTTCGGTGGTTCCCTGGAAGATTTGATTTGTAGCTCCAAAATAAAAGGTACAGCCGTTATGAAAATCTTATTTACCTCGTAAACGGCTACCAAAGAGCTATTGTATTTATTAAAAGGCTGGATTTTATAAATAAATAATAAACAAATTTATTAAAGGAAATTAGTTCTGCTCTTCACAAAAGTTTTCGTAAGAATAATAGTATTGAAAATTAATTTTCAGTTAAAGAAAATTATAAACATACTTATAATGAACAAAACAAAGTGTTGTTTAAAATTAAACTAGAAAGTAACATATTCTTAACTTCAACACTTTCCCTTGTTACTTGAAAGTTAAAATAAAATAAATATTTCATTTAAATATTCAAACCTATTTGTTTACATAGAATTTTAAGACGTGGACTTGGTAATGGTTTTGTCATAATATCTGCAAGTTGATCTTCGGTAGAAATTTGTTGAACCATAATCTGTCCTTCAATAACTTTCTCTCTAATGAGGAAATGCTTGATGGCAATATGTTTCGTCCTTCGATGAAATTCTGGATTTTGCGAAAGTCTCACTGCTGCAGAATTATCAACTTGTATCACGGGAATGTCCTTTAGTTGAAAAATCCCCTTGAATAATCTTTTCAACCAAATTGCTTCTTTTGCTGCTTCATTTGCCGCTACTATTTCAGCTTCTGTTGTAGATGTAGCCACCATCGCTTGTCTTTGGCTAAGCCAAGAAATGGCACCACCAGTATTTAATAATAACTCCTGAGGTTGAACGTCCTGTTTTCATACATCCACCAAAATCGGCATCACTGAAACATTCGAGAACTGCCTTTTCTGCATCGTGGTGATAAGTTATTCCGTAATCTATAGTTCCTGCTAAATATCGAAATACTCTCTTGACTCGGCAAACATCTTCACTGGATGGATTCTCAAGTGTTCTTGAAAGAAATCCCACACTGTAGGCAAGATCTGGTCTAGTTCCGAGCATTAGGTACATCAATGCTCCAACGGCTTGCCTGTACGGAAATGTCTGCTTCTCGGTAGTTTCTTTCCCTGTTTTTGAAGTTTCGGTGTTCTTTATCATAGGTGTTGAAATTGACTTACATTCAGAAAAGTTAAATCTTTCCAGAATCTTTCTTGCATGTGCTGTCTGTTTAATTTTGATGGTTTTATTTTTCTTCTCAATTTCTAGTCCCAGAAAATATACAGCTTCTTTTGAGATGATTTTGAATTCTTGCTTTAGCTCATTAATAAAAGTATCTAAGTCGTTTTTATTTGTGGCTCCAACTAAACCATCATCGACATACAAAACTAGAATGAGCTTGTTTCCATTTCTCTCTCGAATAAATAAACATGGGTCGGCTTCGCTAGTTTTGAATCCTAATTTTGATATAAAACTTCCAAAACGTTTATTCCAGCATCTTGATGATTGTTTAAGACCATATAGACTTCTTTTTAATTTGCATACCTTGTTCGTTCCATCGCTGTATCCCTCTGGTTGTTTCATGTATATGACTTCTTCAAGTTCTCCGTATAGAAAGGCTGTTGAAACGTCAAACTGCATTAGATACATTTCTTCACTTGCAGCAATGCTTAAAATTGATCGTATCGTCCCCAACTTCGCCACTGGACTGAACGTTTGACAGAAGTCAATACCATAACGTTGACTAAAGCCTTTTGCGACAAGCCTGGCCTTATACTTGTCGATACTACCGTCAGGATTCTTCTTTAAATTGTATATCCATTTGCAAGGTATTGCTTTTGCTCCTTTAGGTAAATCTGTTAATGTCCAGGTCTGGTTTTCTTTTAGTGATGCAATTTCCCTTTCCATTGCAATCGTCCATTCATTTTGATATTTATTGCCTGTTGCTTCTTGGTAGCTTTCTGGATTTTCTAAAGCACTCACAAATTCCTCCGCTGCCATGACAAAATCGTCGTACTTCTTTGGTTTCGTCAGTTGTGAACGAGTTCTCATACTAATCGTTGGCTGTTGAAAATCCTCTTCTAAATTAGTGTTTTTGTCGTTGCCGGTGTCGTATTCTTCATCATTAATATCTTTGGAACTTATTTCTGTTTTATCTTCTTTGTCGTAATTTTCAGATGGATATTTGTCATATGTTTCTTTTACTACATCATGCATTGGTAAATTTGCTGTATTTTTACAATTAATGGGCATTTCTTGAAATTGGACATCCCTTGATAGTATCACTACATTATCTTCCTTGACAAATATTCGATAGCGTTCGTCACCATCATACCCAACAAGATAGCCCTTCACAGCTTTCTTATCCATTTTCTTTCTCTTCTGGACTGGTATATGAGTATAGCAAGTTGATCCAATTATTCGGAGGTGTTTTATTCTAGGTTTCTTACCCATCCACAGTTCGTATGGACTTATTCCATTGATTGATGATTTTCCGGTTCTATTTAAAATATAAATAGCAGAATTTACAAGTTCTGCCCATATAGCTTCTGGAAATCCTATTTCCGAGTTAGAATATTTAAAAGTCCTCGACATTTCTACTATAGTTCGGTTCTCTCGTTCACTTCCACCATTTTGTTGAGGTGTATATGGTGCTGTCAATCTTTGTACAACTCCATTCTCTCGAAGAATTCTTTTGACTTCAGCATTGTCAAATTCTCCACCATTGTCACTTAACAGTTCTTTTATTGTGTATCCCAATCCTTTTGTATGTGCGAGTACTTCTTTCAAAGCGTCCTTGACATCCGATTTATTTTCAATTAGAAATCCATAGCGAAATTTTGTGAAACTATCTTTAAACACAACTAAATATCGTTTTTTCTTGAAAGAAGCACTGAAAGGTCCACAAACATCAGTTGTCATAAGCTCTCCTGGTTGAGTTGCCTTTCTTCGAGTTCCAAATGGCAATCGATGCATCTTTCCATAAACACATGGCTCACAAATATTATTATCTAATTTGACTTTTATTCCAAGTTCTTTTTCTAACATTTCCTTTACATGTCGTTTGTCTTGGTGTCCCCATCTCTCGTGGTAAAGTTGCAATGTTGTATTTTCTGCAACGGCAACGTTTATACCAGATACGTTCTTGCTGATTAGTGTTCTAATATTTGCTTTATACAGTGAGCCGTTCGTCTTTCTATAACCACATAATAACGTCGTTCCATCTACTTGAAGCCAACATTTAGTTCCCGTTGACTTGAATATACTATTTTTATTTCTGTCCTGTGCAGCTAAAACAGAAAACAAGTTTCTAGATACATTGGGTACATACCAAACATCCCTTAGAGTAATATCCTTTTCTTTGTGATTGACTCGGGATTTTATTCGAATGTTTCCTTTTCCAACTGCATGTAGGGTTTCCTTACCAGCTGCTTGAATACTGCATGGGGTCTCAAATTCTTTGAATTCAGAGAAATAGTTCGCTGAATTCGTAACGTGTCTTGTTGCTCCATTGTCGATCCACCAATCATTCAAATTTTCTTCAGTTGAATGTATTTCGTTGCAGACTGATATAAGCGAAGCATTAACATCCATTAAATTGTTCTGCGTTGTATATGGAGGTTTATTTTTATTTGGACGTCCATCAGATATCCATTTTCTGCAATCCCGCAACCAATGACCTCTCTTTTTGCAGTAATTACAGGTATCCTCTTTCCTTGACCAGTTACTCTTCATTTTTCTTTGATCTTTCTTATCTGATTTTGCTACTAGTGCCTCTTGAGAATCATTTTCCCTATTCGAAGAGTTCTGAAAGTTTCTCTCAAACATACATAGCTGTGCTGTTAGTTCATCAAAGGTCTTCTCTTCTTCTTTAGTTAATAGCATCCAACTTGATTTGAAACTTTCAAAATTGCTTGGTAAAATATGTAAAATTTTACATACTAACATCAAATCTGGTAACGCACTGTGTTTTTTAGCGATAAGACCATTGTTAAGCTCATTCCATAAATTTCTTAACTGAGCTATATGTGTAGAAACATCAGCGCCTGTCTTCCAGTTAAAACTAAAAAGATCCGTGCAAATTTTGAATAATTGATCTTTTGATGTAGCTTCAAATTGATTCTTCAATGCATTCCATGCATCATACGCCGTTTCCTTGTCCATAATCTTTTGATAAACTGCTTCTGTTACAGAACTAGTTATCATTGATTTTGAGTAACTATTAGCTTTTCTGTACACATCGCACTTAATCTTGTACTCTTTCTTTTGAGCTTCCGTGGCAGTCGCAATCAATTCATCAGGCTTTACTAATTTTCCATCGATAACATCAATAGCTCCTTCGTGATAATCCAGTAGGTCCCTCATTTTTCTCTTCCATATTGGCCAATCTATTTCACCATGCAAGAGCTTTAAATTCTTGGCTAGATCCATCTTCTAATTATCTTTTCTGATGTTCTTACGGTGAAAAGCAAAAACTTTAATTCTCTTAAAAAATCGTAATATTATTATTTATAAACCAGGTGCTGGGCCCATAACCTATTGTATTTATTAAAAGGCTGGATTTTATAAATAAATAATAAACAAATTTATTAAAGGAAATTAGTTCTGCTCTTCACAAAAGTTTTCGTAAGAATAATAGTATTGAAAATTAATTTTCAGTTAAAGAAAATTATAAACATACTTATAATGAACAAAACAAAGTGTTGTTTAAAATTAAACTAGAAAGTAACATATTCTTAACTTCAACAAGAGCAAGTAAGTTCAATCGAGTAGTACACTTTATTTAAACTGCTTAAACGACTCGGTAAATAGTTCAACCTACAGAAACAATATTTAAATAGTTGGAACAGCCTTCTCTCTTTCATAAATGTTTTTAAACATTTTTAAGAAAAACATGTGTTCCTCTTATTTTCAATTTCTGATTTACTTACTGAAGGAGACACGGTAGCTTTCCATCCTCTGCGATTCCGGTTAAACTGCTTCCAGTCAACTACTCGTATGCCAAGCGCTCTAACATCTGCGGTTTCATAAACATGGGGGCTGTGATTAAAAGACTTTCTTAGGTGGAGCATTGTTGTCCATTCGATGCGTTTTGGCTTTCTGGACTACATCTACATCTTGAAACAGCTTCCGAAGGTTTCATGTATCCTCTCACTCGTTCTCATCGCATATACGAGTAAGACCGAATTTTTCATTCGAAAGGTCTAACCATCTGCTCTCCCTTTTTGCTTATCCTCCAAAGCTCAGCGCTGTAAAGAAGGATTAATAGTATAAGGGTATTGTAAGACACGTTATTCGAACTAATTTGTTTCGCCAATCTCAATTTTTTCTGGTTTTATAGGAATTCTTCGTCGGATCCTTTGCTAAGGTGTAGTTCGAGCTTTTGTTTGTTGTCCTCATTAACTTAAAGAGCAACAAGTTTCGTCTGATCTTCAATCGTAGTGAAGGAATCTACGGAACGTCCGTTTTGATATCGATACTGTCCGTTGTTGTACAGATTTGTTGAATATGGTTCTCTATGTTAACGCTTGCCCTTCGGACTATCTTCTCTAGAACGAGATTGAAAAAGACACAAAATTGTGCATCTCCTTGCCGAAATCCTTTGCATATTTGGTATAGTTCGGAGGACCAATTCCCTAGTTGAAGATTTAAATGCATATTTTCCATTATTATGCGACGCAGTTGGAACAGTTTTCCCTTGATACGGATCGCTGCCCATTCCATATAGAGGTCCTGATGATAAAAACTATCAAATGTGGTTTTGAATTCGATGAAAAGATGTTGAGTTTCGACTTGAAATTCGTCGATCCTATTATGGTCTATGGTCGATCTGCTGGGCCGAAACCAACATTAGGTCTTGACGATTAGTGTTGCAAAACGACCCGACAAAACAGACGGCCCAACAGTAGGCTGCATAGGATCGTAAAGGGTGGTCCAACCATAATGCACGATGTTAATTCTGAGTCACACCTTAACGTCAAGTTTTTTGCCCAACTTAATTTGACATTTCTTTGTTTCAGTGTTTGACAAGTTCAATCAGATTGCTGAAGCCTTTAACGAAAAGGGACGTTGAAATTAAAATGCAATTCGTGCACTTCGTGATTTTTTTGGTCAGCATAATCGACAAAATGTGTCCACAATCGGTAGAATTGTGCACAAATTTCAGCAAACCGGTTCTATGCATGCTCGCCCAGTTCGTTCTGCGGAAAACAATGCTGTTGTTCACGATAGTTTGGTAGAAGAGCCGTCAACCTCGACTCGTCGTCGTGCCGAATAATTAAAAATCTGACGAACATCACTGATGCGAATTTTGATTAAAGATTTGAATTTACACGCTTACAAAGTTCAATTGACTAAAGAGCTGAAGCCTACTGACCATTTCAAGCGTCGTCAATACGCCGAATGGTTGGTTGAACAGACAGAAGTGAATGGTGACTTTACAAAGAAAATTATCTTCAGCGACGAGGCACCCTTTCACCTCAGTGGATTCGTTAACAAGCCGAATTGCCGCATTCGGGCAAATGAGAATCCATGAGTGATTGTTGAAAAGCCGATGCATCCACAAAGAGTGACTGTTTGGTGTGGTTTGGTGCGGTCGTTTGGTGGCCGTACTTCTTCGAAAATGAGGTCGGCCAAGCAGTTACCGTGATTGGTGTTCGCTATTGCGAGATGATAACAGACTTCTTGTAGCCAGAAATTGAGGATATGGACCTGGACGTTATGTGCTTCCAACAGGATGGTGCCACTTTCCACACAGCCAACGAAACAATAGCTCTTTTGCGCGAGAAATTCAATAGCCGTGTTATCTCACGTCGTGTCGATGTAAATTGGCCGCCACGATCATGTGATTTGACACCGTTGGACTTCTTTCTTTAGGAATATTTAAAAGAAAAAGTTGTACGCCAATAAGCCAAGAACAATTCAAGAGCTAAAGGATGAGATAATTCGGCACATTAACGACATTGAACCTCAATTATGTCTCACGAGTCATTGAAATATGGACCATCGGATAGAGGTATGCCAACGAAGCCGTAGCGAGCATTTGGCCGATATTTTGTTTCACACATAATTGTCATTGATCCTTCTATCATAATAAAAAATATTAAAATTAACATTGTGCGTTTTCGTTGGACCACCCTTTATATTCGACGTATAAAAGGGATATGTCTCGATAGTTTTTGAAATTCATAGGATCGCTTTTTTTTGTAAATGGGTTTTATGTAACTGATGGTCCAGTCATCGGGCATGCTTCTTTCCACGCATAGTAAGTTGATGACACCTTACCAACACATCACTTCAGACCCTGCGGTCTTGGTCTTCTTAAACTTTTTCATATACATACCTGGTTCTTCATTGATTCGAAGTGAGTTGTCTTCTTGTCCTTTTACTCGCTCAACAATGTTGCCCAATTAGGGACTATTGGAAACAATGATTGAAAAAATCTGTGGTTTAGTGACAAGGTAACCTTAATTGCTTTGAAATATCTGGTTTCCGGTAAATCATAGTTGGAATCAAATTTGATAAAAAGAAAGAAGGTCCCTTGATTGAAACTTTCAGTAAGCTTTTTCTTGTTATGTACTTCTTTAAAAATGTTCACAAAACTTATCAAGTTTCTTACTCGCGAATACAAACAAATTGGCAACACTAAAAAATAAATAAAAAACATTGTTACATAAGCTTTAAACTCTCTAAGGACGAATATTTAAAAAAAAAAAAAGTTTTTATATCAAAGTACTTACCTTTATCTTTTATTTCACGTAACATATATATTTTGTATTTTTTTTTTTTGTATCTCAACAAAAAAAAAAGGAATTACAAAACTTGGTTCGGTTTTTGACGGACTTGGTTTGGTATTGGTGATGTAGGAAAACTGCATCGCACGTAAAATTAATAATTGAGGCTGAAATATTTCGTGTTTCATCAGAAAAAAAAAATGAAATTGTTTAACATCCATTGGTTTTGTTTTTGATGGATTCTCACACCAAAATGACAAGGCCAATCGAAAGAGTGGAAACAATTATTTCATTGTAACCTCCCTGCTTTAATCGGCGTCGGGTGATAGAATATTTATCCAAACAAAAAATGTTGTTATAGATTTTGGAATTTATAGCAAATGCGGATGCATCGAATTTGTGTTAAAGCAATTTCGAAATCCTATATACTCGTATGTATGTATGTACACAAAATTTATTTGTTGAGTTTGATGTAAAATTAATTGTTCATCGGAGAATGCATTTGGGGGGAAAGTGATATAGAGTTTCGATTGAATTTTTGAAGGGCGTGTATAATTCTTTAACTGGGCAAAGTTAAATTGAATTATATTACGAAATTCGATGGATATACAATTCACACAATTCCCCGAAACTGAATTGCAGTCAATGCACAAGAATCTAATTGATTTTTCGAGGGAAAACCATACCGATAATGAATTAGAAGGGTTGGTTGGGTTTGGATTGTTTGGAAAAACTAGTTAAAACCTGGTTATCAAACAGTTGTGATGGTAATATATTAGGGTTCAAATTGACATCGTGAAATACGCCATTGTGGGTAATTCAACAAATTGACGTTTTATTTGAAAATTGTTTCACTCAATTTAACTAAACAGATTTTGTTTAAAAGGATAGCTGCAATCAAGTTTTTAATAACAAATAAATGGATTTTTGTGGACTTGATTGCAGTGAATAACTTTGACATTTATCAATTCATAAACTTGACTTAAGTAGACATGTTTTTTAAATGTCAATTCAGTACAATCGACAACAAAGTACAGTACAACAAAGAATAGTTCCATACCGAAGCAAGGTGTCTAATAGTGATGCTGCACATTGAAAATAGGCGTTCAGTTGGGTTAACTCAATGTGCATAACTCATAACTCAACAAGCACAGACTGATAACTCAACAAGCACAGACTGATTCGTCGTTTGGTGTCAAATTTTCTTGAAAACGGGACAGTGAGAATGATATGATTTGATTTGTGTCCATTTATCGCATTTTTCATGACTTTCCGCTAAATTTTCCATTGGCATGAGCCCGCGATTTCAAGTAGCCCCCAAAGAAAGACGAAACGTTTCCTGGTCACGTAATCTCCCGTTTTAGCGATTTGGCATAGCCAGCCAGATCTCCCGTTTTAACCATCCCATACATGCCATTCATCATCATCCAAGTTGTTCCAATGAACTGATTGAAGTGGTAAGAGATAGTGTTAACGAGTTATCACATGTGTCGTATCGAAACTGCGCTCAGCAATTTGGCGTCAGTGGAGCCACCTCGCGGCACAATACAATAATACCCAAAACGTCAAATTCATCTTCCAAAACATTCCCTTTGTGCTGACGCTGCGCTGAAGAATCTATTAAGAGGAAGTGTTATGACTTCCTAGAAGGAGCCCACGGATCCAGCTCGGGGTACGATAAAGAATGTTATGCTCGAGGACTACAATGCTGAAGTCAGAAGGGAAGATATTTTTGACGGAATAGTTGACAAGCAAGAAACCATGAAGGAATCTGACCATTTCCTGATTAAATAAATTTGGTGGTGCAACAGCTCGAAGTGAACCAGGACCTAGGAACTTACAACTCTCAACTATTCCTGTGTGCTTGTTACCATGAGCGGAGAGGACCTACAATTTTCTACCGATTCCGAAGCAGCACTTTCCATGACAAAGAATATATACTCTTAGAGGATTTGTCAATTCCTCGTAAGAGGCAGTACACCCCGGAAAAACTTTTTGCAGCGGTCGAGAATCGAACTCGAGACCTTCTGCATGACAGTACAACGCACTAACCATTATGCCAAGGGGCAGAGTTGTAAAAGACTGCAGTACTTTGGTAATGCAGTTAGTAAAGTCGCAGTTAATTAACTTAAGAATTGAATGCAAGTTAATACTGTGCATGGGTACTTTAACTGCAAAATAAACAGTCAGCAGTCAGTACTAATATTAGTACTGTGCAGTTAATAAAAGCAGTTAATTGACTAAAAGTTAATTGACTGCAGTACTTTTTAACTGGTTTTAGTCTTTTTAGTCACTCAAAAGTCTTCAGTACTGGCCTTGTTTTAGTTTTAGTCAGTAAGTCTTTTAACTGCAGTTAATTAACTGTAAGTTAATTGACTTAATTTTAGTCTTTTAACTAAAATACTTCAGACTTGTACTTATAAAACCACAGGATGTGATATTTTGCATGTAGAATGTTGGGATTGGCATGTCGCATGTGGCATATAACATACAGTTAATTAACTGCAGTTAAAAGACTTACTGACTAAAACCAAAACAAGGCCAGTACTGAAGACTTTTGAGTGACTAAAAAGACTAAAACCAGTTAAAAAGTACTGCAGTCAATTAACTTTTAGTCAATTAACTACTTTTATTAACTGCACAGTACTAATATTAGTACTGACTGCGACTGTCTGGATTACAGTTAAAGTCTTTTTGTAAGTTAAAAGACTTTAGGAAATTAGTCTTTTTAGTCAATTAACTGCAGTACCGAAAAGACTGCATTTTTTACAACTCTGCCAAGGGGTACCACCATTTCCTAATTGTCGGAGGGAAACAGCCCCGAAAAAGAAATTGTGGAACTAAAGAAAAGATAGAAGGATATTCGAAAGTACGATTTTAATATAGCTCAAAGCAAAAGCAATCAGAGAAAAGAGTGAAAGTGGAAAGAAGAAGTAAAATGTAAAAAGAAGAGGCATCCCATCTCAATGAGTTCGAATTAGCTTGTTTTAAAACTGAAACTCTCTTGGAGACGGTGACTTAGATAACATAGTCAATTAACCACAGGAAACAGTAGTGTATCTTTCGAGTCCGAACGACCTGAGATGAAACGTAGTTTTCATGGCAAGGGAATCGAATCCAGACCTTCGTCATAACTGTCAAACGCATTAATCTTTACACCAAAGGAAACTGCTGATCTCTTCAAATATGGTTGTAATACTTTGGCAGGGTGTACTTAATGCAATCATCAAATCATCAACCAAGTATGAGTGGAACGAAGGATGCCCGATGACTGGGCGATCATGTGTCTGGCAAAAACTATAGATTCTTATCCCTGATAAACATTGCATATAATACTATCCAACGTTCTGTGTGAGCATTTTAAACTGTTCTAAAACACAATAGTCGGCCAGCACAAGTGGGTCTTTGATGGGCTTGACAGATAAATCGTAGGGTAAATCTCAACACTGCAAGAAAATATCAAGTAGAGCCTCACAACTATTCATCGTGAGGCGCTCCTTATGGCGATAGCCAAATTCGAGATCATAGGAAAACTGATGAATTTGTGCCACGTGACACTGCACAGGGTCCAAACATGCACTGGATTTCCAGAAGAAGTTGCGCCGTTTTGCGATTTCTTCAATCACTTTCTGCAGCTTCAACACCGAGTAAACTTTATTCAATAAATATATCTAACTATTGGGGTAGGCAAACTATATCAACCTCATCGTAGAAACTTGTTGGTCTTGAATGGCAAACAATGTTTCAGCCAAGAGAGCATTCGAATTCCAGCCTTCAACCGGAAGGAATTATTCAATTTAAAAACCAAGCCTTCATTCACAGAAAACTGAAATATTGTTGTCGATTTCGTAGCCGCAATGTCTTAGACACTCGTCATTGCGAGCGGAAGTTCGTTAAGTGAGCAATTTAGAAAACCTATGAGGTTTTTGAAGAATTTCAAATCGTATCATCGTTGTCCAATTCAAACTGCTCTTAGACCCAAACTGCAAAGCAATAACGAAGAGGATAGTCGTGCGCTTTTAATTGATGAGGCAATTGGACCTTGTAAGCCAATAATCCGAAATTTTTGGGCAGAATTCTCCTCAGCCTAGTGCTTGAAATGTTGAGCTGTTCTCCATTCAAAATAGTGATCATTTCATCTCAATCAAGAACATCTACAAAAAAAGCGACTTCGGAATTACTTATGTATTGGAAAGATTCAGAGAAAGTGGTAAACATTTTCACGCACTTTCGAATTGTGGAGTTTGTTCTCTGTATAGCATCTTGCTTTAGCATAAGTTTACACGTAGCAATGAGAATACCTATTTGATATCACGTTATCCTTAAGCCAGGCAGGACTTCTTTAATCAGCAAAAGTGGAATTGACTGATTTCGAGCGTTTGCTACGGACGCCTGAACAGCAGTGATGTTTTCCACACTTCGACCAACCCGTTGTCTCACTGACAAGACAACATCACATCACACAACGAATATGTAGACTCAAATTTTTGCACTAAAATAGTTATTGCCTGTCTACTAGGGCGAGAATTACAACCTCGAATTGGAGTAAACGCTCTTAAAGTTGCGGTCACCGACTTCGAATTTCGGTAGAAAATTTTTATAATTTTCAGACGTTGCTCGTTCGAGTACTCTACCATGATAAAAATGTTGGTTTACTGAATAAATTGACAGTAACAGTTCGATGATTAGTGAGATGATGCGTTCATAAATTAAATTCAAAGTTGTCAAGTCCCTATCGGAAAACCCAATATGTACAGAAGCTTTTAAATACAAAATTATTAATTATTATTTGCAAACATCAACAAAATTTCATTTCAGGAGAATATTTAATTCTTAAACGGTTTATCAATGGTACAGCTCCAATTGCTGTCAGCCACATTTGCTGTCTGCTAGTTTCTAATAAAATACACTGTACGAGTACTTTCCTAATTGATGTGTGTTTCCACAGAATTGAAGTATTTTACGAGTAATTCCATTGTGCTAAGTTGAAATGTTTTCTATTTTAAATTTGAATATTGTAGTATTTGATATAATAATTGTAGAGCAAGTACTTGCTTTGTATAAAAGGCGAGAATTCATTTGTTATACATAAAACCCGGTGTTGTTAATTCACACTCTCTGTGGGATTCCCATTAATTATAAAAGTGTAATAAGCTTCCATGTTTAGCAGAGCTCCGTAAGGTTATTTCCCTACGTTTAGCTACTTAATAATTTTGAGAGATAAAATGAATTTATTGTTAATTGGCATTAATGCACCTCCAGTACTTGTAAAGCATATTTAGATGCTGCACTTTTTGATCCCTTTGCCATTAATAAAATAAATTTTATTTTCTTCGTGTTTTTTTTTTTTTAATTTTGTTATACATACATAGCTCGTGCAGAAGTGCTTGCGCGTGGATTATTTTAAGATTTTTTTCTTTTTTTTTGTTTAATGAAATTACCAAGGCATAAATTTTGTTGTTCAGTACTTATGACGTGTGCAAAATGTGTACATATGCTTTCTGATGTCTGAGATGTTTTTTCGTTGCAGATTCTTAGAAAAATAAGTAACACAGTACTCGGAAAAAAGTGTTAGCGACTTCAAATTGATTGGAGTTTTCTTTTTAAAGTTTTTTTTTTTTATAGTTTTGCACGTAGTAAAGGGAGTACCCTTAAAATGTTTGAGCACATTGCGAGCGTTTTAGGAAAGTTCAAGAGGATTACAAAAATTTAAAATGAGAAGGAAATATTGGGCCGAACTGAGCATTCCACATTCGTGTAGTACGGATAAAGATAGAATCTCTGTGTTTAACAGTACGTCCGAAGTTAGGGTCTAGTGTAAACTGATGGGCATTCGGTGAAGCGCGAGTATTACTGTTGAAATATTCAAGGGAAAAAATGCAACTAGCTATTTCATTAGTATACTGTTTATAAAAATAACGGTAATATAATGAAAGACATGAAACATTGTGGCGGTTCTCGAGAGATGCAAATCTTTCTATTATACTTCTTTCACCTATTATTTCTAAATCACTGTTTTTGGATTCTATCCAAGAGGCTCAAGTAAGTTATTGGAGTACCTTCTCAATTGTACTCGAGCTCTGGACGAATATAACCCTTATAGATTACAGCCAGATCATAAGGGGTGAAAATATTCTTGCCGCGTCGAAGGAAACCTTAACACTTAGCAAACACGGAGTTTTTGGCGACGTCGAATATGTGATCATTCCACACTACACATACCGAGAACTGAAAGCTGTTCTGTTTCCTCAATGCAAATACCATTCATTGATAGTGGCTTAAAGTTCCTCATTTGATTGCTGTCGAGATCAGAATTTAATGAGTTTATCATACTATACGCTGCCGTTCTAGATCCACATGGATTAAAAATTTTAAACAAAGGATTATTGATGAATATCAGAAAGAGAGTCGGAGACAAAACGGAGCCCTGTGGCACACCAGCATTTATTTTATGAATTTCAGACTTGCTGTAATGTAATTTTTTTTTTCAATTAATTATAGATTGTACAATCTTAGCGAAGTAGAAACAAATGTATACAAATTCTAGGTGCTATTTTCGAGAAAAATAGGGTTTTTGAATATCATTTTTTCAACATTTATATGGTGGGGATCGTTATTTTATTTAGATAGAATAACAGGTTTTTCTATGTCAAGTGTAAAAAACAGTTTGTCATCAATTTTCATTCAGAAAATTTAAAAATTAAAAGATTAAAATCCGGACTTGACGATGGCCAGTTAAGTACTCGCATAAATGTGAGTTTTGTAATATGCTTCGGGTCATTGTCTTGCTGAAAAGTCCAAATAACTGGCATATTGCCAGATATTTCTCTTTGTTAAGAATTCCGTAAATATAATGAATGAATGGGTCCTACGCCGCCGTTCGAAGAAAATCATCCCTAAAAGCAGATTGATCCAACGCCTTGTTTGACTACCAGTGAAATGTACTTTGGATCAAGCTCCTTACATTTTGGACATGTGACGCAGTTCCTGCCGTGGGGACTTATTTAATTTATCTTCGTCTCGTCGCTCCATAACACAAACTCACCGTCCAATCGGCATATCTTTTGGCAAACTGGATGCGCCGCTGTCTATGCACTTTTGTGACTGTGCTGAATGACAGTTGCACTTTTACTGGAATCTGCTTTTGACAGCCGAACAATTTTTTTTCTATCTGTATAAATTATGGTTGTCCCTTGTCTCTCTCAGCGTGGAATATTGTCTGTAGATTTATGTTTACATAAATGTAGAGAAATGGCCAATGTCACCGACCACCATCTTCTTGGAACAGTTATCCTGGGTTGTAATATGCTGATATGATAATTTAGCCTTATTAAGATCAAAAATATCGCTTCGAATTTTTGTCGCACAACTCATATATCATAATTTGTATAAAAAAGTGATAAAATGGCTCGTAAAATATATTCCAACGAACTAAAAGAATAAAATGCACGACTGGGTCTCACGAACTTGCTCCTATGTAATAGACTAGGAATTTTAAAAACGAATGTTATTAAAGAAAAGTGTTCATAAGGATAAAATGAATTTTTTTAAATTCTTTTAGTAATAAGAGATAAAAACAGAATGCTATGCAAATATGAATTTATGCAAGAACAAAAATTATAAGTCGTTGTAGTGGTTTCTTAAGAAAATAAGATTTTATGTGCAAAATTTTTAAAACATTCTTAAGAAAAAATGTTGGTACGCCAATCTTAAGTTTTTATTATTGTACGAATAAGAGTCTAATATCCAAAAAAAATATTAAGCCGTTCTGAGATATCTAAAAATTGAAAAAATGTTTTTTTTTTTTTAAGTTTTGAAATTCAATGTTTTTTAAACTTTTTAGAAGCTTCTCTCTACGAAATTTCATTAAAATCCGTTGTGCTAATAACGAGAAATTCAAAATTTTAAAAAATCGTTCTATGGTAGGTACAGTCAGTAATATCTTGTTTTCAAAATATTTTTTATTAAATTACAGATATTAAAAAATAATAAAAAGAAAAAAAATTTAAGCAAAATTCTCGGAACCGTTTTCGAGAAAAATACGATTTTCCAAAATCATTTTTTAACATTTGTATGGAGGGTACCGTTATTTTTCTTATATCTTATAGAATATTTTTTAAACCTTTATTTATCAAGTTTTGAGAAAATCGAGCATGGGGTTTTCGAAATATTGTGTTTTCAAAAAAAAAAATTTGAAAGTTTTTTTTAAAAATCCAAAAAAATTTGTTTGGAAAATTTGAATACACAATAATATTCAAACTGCTGGGAAGCTTTAGCATAAAAAAAATGATCAAAATCGGTGGTACCGTTTTTGGGAAAATCAAAAACAAAAAAATGGTCCCAAGGTGGGCACCAAAACTACACATTTTTTGAAAAAAAAAAAATTTTCAACCATTACCTAGGTTTAACTAAAATAAATTTTTTGAATTTTTTTTAAAAAATCGTTGGAACAGTTTTTCAAAAAAAATATATTTATAACATTTCGAAAAAATATCGTATGACAGGTACCGTTATTTTTGGTCTTACAAAATCAAATCAAAAAATATCCGGGGGTAAAAAATTAAAACCCATATCTACCAAGTTTGAAGAAAATCGGCCGAGGCGTTTAGCAGTAATCGAACAGACAGACAGACAGACAGAATTGCCAGACCCACTTTTTTCGTCTTCGCTATCATCGTAATGTCAACTTTCATGAAAAAATGTTGATTTAAATTGACATGAATTAATTATTGTTTTATCAAACAAATTGTTATATTTAAGATTGTAAGAATTAAATACTTTAAACATTTTGTTTAATGGAGAAAATTTTTCATAATTGGTATGTTTCTCAAAGTTCTTCAAAGTTCTTTGAGGAATATTAAAATTAATACGAAAAAGAAGGAGCAAACAGTCTATGTTACCGTAGATTAATTTTACAATGAAAACGAACCATTCGAACATCAAAACCATAATTTCAGACCAAAGTCGTTTTAAGTTCATGTAAAAAGAAAAAAATTATTATATAAATTGGAAGTTTTAGGACCAAAACGAACGGGCCTAATACTACGTTTTCCCCCAGAGTTAATCGTGGATTTAAGTGGATTTACCATAAATCTTCTTTAAATCTCAAAGATTTACCATATAAAATTTATTTCAAAAATCTAGTAGATTAGAATCATGTTAAATCTTCTTTTGATCATTTGTTCTATAGTTCGAACTGACCTAATATCCATATCGTGCTAAATTATCTCGATGATTTTTCATGGTTTGCCACAAATGAAAATTTCTTTCTCTCGCTTCCACTTAATAAGGAAAATTGAAACACCATTACCATTTTGATGGATGCTGTCAAAGTTAATTTTCTTTTTATTCTTGAATATGTGAAACACCACATAAAATCCCTTGCCTTAAATCTCTGTTATGTCTTTTGGTGAAAACGTAGTATAACACAAGAATCTGAATAAGTGAAAATTGACAGAACTGTCAAGTAGTTGATTGGGCGTGTTCAGTTAAAGAAAACAAAAAAACAACAACCTCAGTGATGGACGCATTCAGTTTGAAACATTTCTGTTGTTTTTTTTCAAGAGTTCAAAACAAATTCTTATTTTAATATTTTCATTCAAATCAATCACATGTTTTCAAGGGAATACATGGCCTGGTGTGTTCCTGACATCCCTGACCCTGAACCATATCTTAAAATAAACATCCATTTCCTTTCTTGGAACACACCACAAAAAATAATATCCATATAACTACAAAAATCACAGTTTATGTTCCCTTCACAGTTTTGTTTTCTCTCTCTTTTGTTTGTTGTTTTACTATCTACTTTTGAATTTTTTTTTGAAATAAAGAAACTTTATGATCTTTCACAAATCCACTTGTGTTTAAACAAAAGATATAAAAGAATTTATCGGGAAATTGTTTGCATTTGTATCTGTGCATTGAACTTGTATGGAAATGGGAAATTTATTTCGAAGCGAGCTTTTTCCTTATAAACATTCGTTCGTTGTTTAAATTTTCTTTTTCTCTTCTTTCTTTGTATCTTATTTTCGTGTGGCTATGGATGCACCTATATGTATATGCGTTTGTGTAAGTTTTTTTATTTTCTGCAGATCAGTTTTTATTTATTTTCTCATGAAACACACTCACACTCACATTTCCCGACGTATTGTCGATTCCGTTATACAAAAATTTTCTTCGATTTGATTTCCCTTGGCCAAGAATAACTTTTTGCCCCGCACACTTTACCCGTCTCGCTATGAAAGTCGAGACGCACCGGAACGGAGGTGATGAAATTGGGATTCTTTATTTCCTCTTCTTGTCCGATGTGCGGCAAAACGGTTTTTCAAAAATTTAGTGTTACTTTTGCTATAGTGCTGTGCTAATTGGTCTCGCGAAAAAGCGACTTTCTTATCCGTCTTTTCTTTTGTTAAATTAAAGTTCTCCGGTTTTTTTTTTGTTTGGAAAAACACTAATTCCCTGGATGAAGTTTTAAATTAAAAATAATTAATTAAAAATAATTAATTTCCCTTTAATTTTACTTTTAAGTTTTACAAAAATGTCTCTCGAATTTTGTAAACTTACTTGTGAGACATTCAGCGAGATAAAATTCGACCACAGGAATATTGTGCGAAAAGTAGTTTAAATTTACGTAAATGTTGAAAATTTCAAACTTAAATTTACAAAAAATACGTGTAAAGTGAAAAATCAATAGAAGTTAAGTAAATTTACAAGAAAAGATTTTAAAAGTTAAACACAACAAATTTATTATATTATCCGGATTGCATTTGCAACTTTATTTGTGGAGGAAAAAAACTAAGACAAAGGACAAGGGTAAGTGTCAGGAAAGTCACGAAGTAAGTTTTGTGAATTTATTTTCCATTTTAAAATCATGGAAATTTCGCTGTAACTGACAACAAAGTTCTTTGTTCCGAACACACTATGACATTGCAGTTTGTCGTGTCTGTGTAATTTTCAACCGAAAAATTTTGTTCTGGGTTGGAAATTGGGGTCATTGTGCATTTTTGTGTGTGATTTAAGAAAACAAAACAAAGCCTTGAATAAATTGAAAATGTGCGGGCGGTGGAATCGGTTAAACAATGCAAACAATGGAAACTTTTGCAGTTTATATATTTTTGTTTATGCGGGGAAAGGATAATATTTTTTGGAATATGGAATTTGAGTAGACACCAAAGTGACATTTACTTTGCCAATGAAAAACAATGAATACTTAAATAAGAACTAAGAAGTTAGTGCGAGCATCAAAGTTTATGGTTTTTTTTTTTTGTTTTTTTTTCGTCGCGAAAGTGAAGCTTATGATTAGAAATTGGTTGTAATTTTGAATTGCTCCCGAAACGGTTAAATAAAAACATGAGGATTAACTTGTCGTTTATTTTTGCAATTATGATAAATCTTAAAACAAAATTCTTAAGGTTTTTGAAATTTTAAACTTTTATATTCGCGTTTATAAATATTCATTTAACTTAAAATTTGCTTTACGGACTTCTTCTTCTTATTTTCATTTAAAAAAATTCAAATTTTTGCGGCCCGAACGCGACGTTTCGACATGGTTCTATGTTTCGACCCATCACTGCTTGAGGCGATTGTCCCTCCTTCCCTTACGATCCTGAGCATGCTGCTTCCAGATTATGCGCTCTGACATCCGCGATGATGGCTTAATCTTTAAATGGGAGCTTCGGTCTTCCATAACATGTCGAACCTGATGGCTGGCATTACGAGACTCTGTTGGATATATAATTATTGTCCATTTGTTCGATGTGGGCGACGTGATTTAGCTTTCTGGTCTACGAGTAAATCCATATTTTGGTACAACTGATTAAGTTCTCGGTTGTATCTTCTCCTCAAATGGCCCTACACGCTCAGAAACCAAATAAAAGTCGAAGAATCTTCTTTCTTAAGAGGCCACTATCAGTTCCCCTTTTCTGCTTTCAGTCTAATACTCTGAGCCGTTGTTGTATGTAATTTAAGGCTTTCTCAGTGCCTACATTTTATTAACATTTTACACCCGAAGAGTATTAAACCCATTTTTTTCGCCACACCAAAGTAGCAGCGGTTTCCTAAGCTAATTATTCGATATATTTCCAACAAGTAGTCATTCGGAGGGTAAATATTTTCTCCAAAATGGATGAACTCGTTAATTTCTTCGAAGTTGTTGATATCATAAAGGTTGGGCCACTTAGTGGTTTCTTTTTAAATCAAGGGTTATTTTGAAACTGACAGCTGTCTCCCGTTCGAATTCTTAACAGAAAGTCAGTATCATACCTCCGCGGAACTTAATTAATTTCTTTACGCTTGAACAAAGTTGGAAAATATTAAAAACTTATTTCCAAAGTGACACTTGGCTTTGCCACTATGGTGGATCCGTCAGGGAGTATCAGGACCAGATTTCTGCAAATTTTTGCGGTGCGAATGCCTCTACCAGTTGAAGGTCTCCTGAAGCAGACAAGTTCTGATTTGGATGCCCCATTTCTGATAGAATTGGTAGAGTCTGTTGATGTGGGTTTCTACTTTTTGGAAAGCGATTAGTGGTGACATTGATGTGGCGTAGGTAAGCAAGTCATCAGCATATAGAAGGTTTTCGCATCCAATTGGAGAAGGTTGGTCTGAAGTCATTAAGTTGTAGAGGAAGGGGCCTAGTTTTGAGCATTGGGCGACTCCAGCTCTGATGGTCGTCATGTTTGACTTGCAGCTATCTACTTGAACGAAAAATTTCCTGAAAGATAAGTAGGAAAGAAAAGAGAATTTTTATTAACGGCGCAGGTACTTGCATAAGATGAAGTTTGTGGATTAGGCCGTCTGTCCACACGAATGCTTTTTCTACATCCAAAAAGCATCCGACGGTGACACGATTACTGTTGAGCGTTGTGGTGATATTGGAATTTTACGAGTGGATGCAAGGTTGAGCGTTTTTCTCGAAAGCCGAATTGCATGTCAGGGATGATGGAATTTTCACAGCAGAATTTTTTCAGTCTTCGTAGGATTACTTCTTCCAGTAATTTGCTGATGTTGTTGAAAAGTGATATTGGCCTGTAGTTGGAAACTAAGTTGGAAGCATCTTTATTCGGAATTGACACAATGTTTGCTGTTTTTCAATTCTGAGGGAAGTAACAGTTGTTGATGCAGTTGTTTAAAATTATTGTGAGGCAAATCATTACTGCATCTGGCAGCCTTTTCAGGATGTAGCAGGAGACGCCATCTGGTCCAGCAGACTTTTTTGGCTTAGAATTACCGATGATTTCTACAACCTCCTCTAGATTGCATAAATTTGGTTGTTGTCAAACTGTTGCCTCAGTAGGTCAGTAAGTGGGTTCGGTGTGAAGTTTCCTTCGAAGTATCCGGCGAACGCTTCCACCTTGTCTTGGTCCGAAGTAGCTTCAATATTTCATTTTTTTGGTTTGATAATGGTTTTCGGTATTTGTGGCTGTTTTCCAATGATCCTATTGATAGTTTTGAAAGCATCTGGTCCTGGTTTGATTGCTTGCAATATTTTCTAGTATTGGATATTATTGTGGTATTGAATGGAGTTCCGAAACATGATGTTGACTTGCTTTGACGCACAACCATCCATTTCGTTATCGCTGCGCAGTTTGGACCTTAGATCGGTTTGAATAGGACAATGATTTTGGGCTGAATATCATATTTTGTGGCGAGGCCCATTTTCATCTCACCGGCTACGATAACATACAAAATTGCCGCATCTGGGGCTCGGAATTCCGCACGTTATTTTCCAGAAGCCAATGCATTCACAGAGAGTGACAGTTTCGTACGGATTGTGGAGTGATGGCGTCATTGTACCATTTTTCTTCAAAAATGAGGCTGGGAACAACGTTTAGTTTCTTACTGAAGTCAAAGACATGGATTTGAAAGACCTTTTGTTCATGCAGGATGGCATGCCATGCAACACAGTCCATGCTACAATCGATCTTTTGAGCACCAAATTCCCAAATCGTGTTACCAGCTGTCTTAGCGATGTCAATTGGCCGCCTCGGAGCTCCGATTTGACCCCTTCGCACTTTTTTTGTTGGGAACCGTGAAAGACCGATGCGATGTTATGCCACTTAAGCACTTAAGGCCAATATCATACATGCAATCCGTGAGCTACAGACCGAAATCATCAACAAGGTCTTGAAAAATTAGACGGAGAAAATGCGCTACTGCGAAACCAGCCGAGGCAGCCACTTGAACGACGTTGTGTTCCATAATTAATGGGAATGTTTGCCCATACTAATAAATCCATAATACAGGGACAAAATTTTATTTTGTTCATTTTGTTGCATTTTAAAAAAGACACTTGTACTTGGCCCTGTTCTTCAATCACCAATCACCAATTATATTGATACACATTTCCAGTTCTTTGGAAGCCATTGACCGGCGGCGTAAGAATCTGAATTCGAATGGAAAATCGACTGCAGGGAGCAATATTGAAATGTGAACGGAAGGCACGCTGCGCTTGATCGATCCGATCGGTTTGACGTTTAAAAAATAATCTTACGCACAGAAGACACACTGTTGAACAGGTCACTTCCATCTTGGCAACTGCAACTAAGTTCTAATAAAATTACCGCATATTTAACAATCTAGGTCGATTATAAAGGTAGTTATGACCGATTCAATTCCATCCATTTACCGTGCGCAATCCTGTAGATACAATTTCAAAATCCAAAAGTACAGAAGAACAAGGTCGTTCCAGTCCGGTATTTTATTTTATTACATATAACAAATGTAATGGGCAACTAAAATGCTGCTGGAGGAATATCTCATTCCAACAAAGATATCAGAATAGCTAACTCTGATTTTTATTTTCTTCCCGCAACCTACTCTACATCTATCGGCTATTTGCTTGGAAAAACTTAAATAGTTTTAAATATAAACTTTTCGATCTATCTAACCTCAATGCCTAAAGTGTATAGCAATCGATGAAGCTTATAAAGTTTCATTGCTAAAATTTCTATAGAAACCACAAAAGTTTCTTGCAGAGGCAAATCAATCTCTACAATATCCAAACATTGTAAATTTCTTGAAGTATTTAAAATTTAGCAGGAATAAAAATAAAAAAAAATACTTTCAAAAAACCAAAATAGATATCTCTGGCAGAACATCATGAATGCGTGTTGGTTGGTCTATTCTATTCAAATGTATAATGTTCATTAATTTGCAGTCATAAGATTTAAGCAAGCCAACAGACACTAAATTCTCCTCCTATACCATCGGGAAGCCTAAACCTGGGTATGGCATACATATACGTACACGAGTATAAAGAAGTTCTTATATTCAAAAATCTTTGCCTCTGTCAAAAAAGATTCTTAAATTCATCTACTTCAGGTGCATGCCCCAATTAATGTGCATAACTTGGAAGCCAGAAGATAGCTATCTAGTTGTCTAGGTATACCTACATCGTGCGTGCGGCTTGTCGTTGTCCGTTGTCCAATCGGTGTAGTCGTTATGTATGGACGTCGTCGTCGGTTTTTCAGATGTGTAGCCTGACGAACGAAATGTTTTTGGTCGGTCCTATACACATCAACTGAGCTCGGAGACAGAGACACCTTTTTACTTTCGTTTCACTGGGTGCCGAAACGATACAATTATGAAAACTTATAATGTGTCGCCACAAAATGTCTCCACTCTGCCAGTGGCATTTCATCTTAGAATATGCATATGCATAGGTATGTAGGGTGTGTAGCACAACAAGGATACTGAACATCCCGTTTGCATAGAGCGTTTAGTAAAGCTAATGGTGTCTTTCAGGAGTAACTGGGTGCTTCTTCGCTCAGCTCACAGTTTTGTTTTCTTTTGCACCATCAAAGGTGCAGTTTCCGTTTCATGTTGAAGTCAGGGTCGAAGTTATATACAATATTCTAGGAGTCATTTTAGAAGGGGCGCTCACTTCAAATTCGTTTTTTATTTGGCAATTGTTTGTTGTAAGTACTACACACAAATATCTTGCAGTCCTTCTACGATTTCATTTATCAGTTGTGGATTCATAAACTGTAGGATCGACTGATTCGGTGAAAGAAAGTCCTCCAGCAGCTCGGTATATATTCTAGGGGGAAATTTTACTAACTCCAGGCTATAGTGCCATAATCAGAGAGGTTTCAGGAAAGTCATTGAGACCAACTAAGGAAGTATTGAGTGAATCAGAAAAACCCGTAGTAACCCCAAATTATAGTGTTAACCGCAATTCAATTTTCCCGGGCCCCCGTCGGAAAAATTCCTAAAGACACAATCTCAAAGGAAGCGCAGAAATGCTCCGAAATACTGAAAATGATGAAAAATGTCAGCATTGACATCAGAAACGGTATCGCTGCATTAGAGGAATTGCTCGACAGAATAAAGTGGGACGCAAAAGCCCAACAAATTTTGAAGCCAGTTTTTGAGAATACCACTACGAAACGGGAACACAGAGCCAGGAGACGCGACTACTCTGAAAATTATTCTTCAAACAAAGCCAGCTCCAAACAGGAGACCCTCATCTAGTCCTCTTGGAAAAAAAAAACTAAGAAATCCCCATCTCTAGCGAACAAATCGTAACAGAAGAAAACACACAAGGCGAAATTTGCGGACACTGCAGAAACAAACATAAGACGAGACAGCTTCGCACAAGTTCTCAAAAAGAAAAAAGGTAAAGCGCTAGATACTAGTTAATCCCCGACTAAGGAATGTGTAGGCAAAAGGAAACATGGGGTAATTTTAATGAAAGGAGCGGAACAGTGCAGTGTGGGAAATTGGAATAAAAACAACCCGGATGACACCGAAACTGTCATCAAATCGTTGCGACAAACAAAATTAGGGGAATTTCTCCTGGAACTGGGACGGGAGACAAAAAACAAGCAGGAATTTGTGAAATCTCTAAGAGACATTCTAGGTAAAAGAGGAATAGTTAGCAGCCTTAAAGAAAAAGTTGCACTCGATATCAGGGACCTGGATGAAATGACCACAATAGGGGAGGTTTAGGAAGCAATCAGTAAGAAAACGGCTAGCCAAAATCTGTATCTACAGGTGAGAGTGACGGGGACAAACAGAAACTCTCTGAAAATGGCTATAGTTCATATGATCGCTCAAGCAGCCTACGAGATTCTGAAGATTTCGCGAATCGAAATAGGACGGGTTCAGTGCAGAATACGATGTAGAACAGAGGTCCCAAAATGTTTCAAGTGTAAGGGCAGGGACAGAAAAGGATCAGGGTTTTGCTTTATGTGTGGAGAAGAAGGTCACAAGAGAAACGAATGCCGAAAACCACCATAGGTTTGCCTATTGGCAGATTTATAAACTCCACCATCTACTCTAGATCATGTGTGAAAAGTCCGGAAAGTGTCAAGTGTTTCGGGAGTCACTGAAAAATACGAAGAAAAAGGCTTTACAACAAACAGAATCTTACAAGGAAACATGCACATGAGTCGAACGGGTCTGACAACTTACTGACTAAACTGCTGGGGGAATTGCAAGTAGACGTCGTCAACATCAGCAAATAGTACGTACACAATGACATAAACTGGATAATGGACTCGCTAGAAACCGCTGCAATTTGGATTCCGAACGCAAGGGTATTCCCCCCGCAAAAAAAGTTTTCGTATGGGTGAAGACCAAGGAACTCACGATCATAAGCATCCATCTGAGTCCAAATGACATGATCCGCCAAAAACTGAATAACCTGGAGGATTTCATTTTCGAGAGTTCAGGAGAAATTCTGGTTGCTGGACAATCGTAATAGGCATATGAGACAGTAATAGATCCAAAAAAAATAAATGATTTTTTTTTCTTAATAAATTAATATGATACCTAAAGAAAAAAAATCCTAAATCGAATTTTGGAATCATGTCCAGATCGTTACGTGCTCTAAAATAAGGCAAATGTTTTTTCATCTACCATTAATGTATAGGATTTAAACGAACATAATGAAACGTAATATTAGGCGTGTTTTATTGAAACTTATAAACAGCACGGTAATTCAAATTAATTTTCAATTTTTCTTTAATCCAAAATCGATGATATTTTGACATTCGATGTCGAAATATCAAAATCAATGCCTTTTATGTCATATTTTTCACTTCTCTCCAAATGCATCAAGCGCCATCTTAACTCTCCATATTTCAACAATTTAAATTCACTCTATGTTCACTCTGATTGCTGATCTAAACTATATTCACTTTTAGTTTTGTTATTGTTAGCGTGTTACTTTTTCTTAAAAACACGCCCATTACAAAAGTGAAGAACTTCAAAACAAGTGGATTGCATCATATCGTCTGTCAGCTTATACGTCTGAAAACCATGCGAGTCATGTGCCTAAGTGGAAAAAAATATTTGTCTTAAATGTGGTGGTACAGAATTACTTAATATGATTTTTAGAGGAGAAACTTAAATTTTTATTGTACCTAGTCGACAAGTTCCAGTGTGGATTCCAGTCCGGCACATCCTCGATAGAACAAATATTCACAGTGAGGCAAATCAATAATTCAAGTCCAGATTCACCATCTATTTATCGACTTCAAAGCCGCATATATGATAGCATTTGTCGTCAGGAGCTCTATATGGCGATATCCGAACTCGAGATCCCTGAAAAACTGATCAAACTGTGTTGCAAACTACCTTGGGGTAGTTAAGGAGCTAGTCTACGAACGACACCTTAGTAGAGGTCCGACGAAGAATTACCCTAGGAAGCC
Source organism: Philhelius festivus (assembly GCA_963931855.1). NCBI lineage: Eukaryota > Metazoa > Arthropoda > Insecta > Diptera > Syrphidae > Philhelius > Philhelius festivus. Next base: position 191,540,334 of record OZ007554.1, read on the forward strand.
GCTGCTACTTTGATTCACTATATCATATGGGTTCAAACCCTTATACTACCAGTCCTGCTTTAGGGCTCCTAGTATTGGACTATAAGCAAAAAGGGAGAGAGATGATATTGGGCTCTTTCTAAATTTTCTGTCGATAGCAAACGGCAGGAGATGATAACCACTTTTCATAATTCTTGAGAAATTTTTCACTTACTCTCAAGAGGCAGTATCCTTGAGTGGCAACGGCTAGAAAGCGAACCCAGATTTCCACCATGACAGCAAAACGTGCTTTCTTATATCTTCCATGTATAGCTACCATACAGTCTTGAAATACAAGAACGATTTCGTGCGATTGAATCGTGCATTTTAATTTTAAGTACTCCGTGGTTTAATGGTTAGTACATTGGGCAGTCACGTTTAAAGTCTCATGCAATCACAGGCTCGCAGGGCTAAGCTTGCCATCCCTAACTAGCTGTCTCCATTTTTGTAAGAAGAATAGGTATTCCACCATCGAACTTTTCCGGATGCACAGTCTTGCTCTATTCGGTCCTAGCGAGGTATCCGTTCGGAGCGGAAAATTCTCCGATTTTGTACGATTCCGAGGATTTTTGCTTCGAAGTATTCTTCCGAACAGATGTTCGGAATTTTTCTCCGATATTACTTTAACGCACCCGGCGAACTGCGTTGAAGTGCGATCAAGTGCTTTATCTGTGAAATTTCTGACAGCTTAATGCAATTGTTTTTCCGATTTCGTCCGACACAAATTCTTCGCGGAACAAATTGCGCCAATGCATTTGTGTATTATTATTCTTCCAGATAGGATACCTCAAAAGCAATTTGAACCTCCGATAAAGTATGCGTTGCGGACAATTTTCCGTTCCGAACGCATACCTCGCTAGGGCCGATTGTGTTTGACTCAAAGATTGACTATCTACTTATCAAAACCTGGCAACTTCACTTATTGGATTTTTTCACTTCTGGCTAAGTTAGTAGGACAGGACGTATACAGTTTGTTTTCTGTCAAAACAGCCTACATTGAAACTGTTGAAAGCAAATTTAGAGAAAGATCTTTTGAATGAGTAATCTCATCAAGCTCAGAATTGTACACAATTATAGATCTTAAGACCCTCTTGATGAATGAGATTTTTTCCAGTCTTGATCGAGCAGCGTCTTAGAGCTCTAACGAATGAGTTTGGTATTAAAAGCAATACCAGATAACTCTCTGATTTTGTCATGCAAGGCCTTGAAGTCAATAAAAATAAAAGATGCCTCTGCAGTGCCTGCAGTTGAGAGGGTCTCCTATTTGAGGTTCAGACTGAGATTCTCTTCATAGCGCACCCTTTTTTCCACCATATTCTGTAGAGAAGTTGGTGCCTAATCCCAACCAATTCATCCCCTGTCGATTGGAATAGTTCGGCACCAAGGCAGTCAGATCCGTCTATAGCTTTATTACACTTTAATTAAGCTATATAAAGTGCCATCTTTTATGTCGGTAGGCATTTATCAACCGATTGACTTGATTAGAAAAAACGCATCTAAATAGTAAAACATAACTCGTACATGGAAAATAGTCGTTCTGTTGTGTTAAGAGGTTCCAATGAACTGGTTGAAGCAGTAAGAGAGTGTGTTGTCGAGAAGCTCCGTGGATCATATCGTCAGCATTTTGGCGTCAGTAAAGACACCTTGTGGCGCGATTTGAAGGATGATTTGGATTGTGTTCGGTATAAATTCCCATTGGCTCAAAGGTTATTGCCGACTGACTGAATGGGTCCAGTCGCATACTGACATTAAAGGTGGCGCACTCTATTTATCTATGCTTACTTCGGCCAATCTCTGTGTTGAAAAATGTTGTTCCAGACCAAAAATTATTAGAAGACATGAGGCAAGAACAGTTTTTGTGTATAAAAAAAGAACACCCACAAGGCCTCACTTCATTTAATGCCGGCGGCACAATTGACTAAGTCCAGTCCTGCTCTAGAGGTGCATAGATACTCTCCCTATGTGTTAGTAGTAAGCATATCAGTTTATAAAAATATGATGGGTGAAAAAGAGCGGAAAATCAAAGAGATTTTCCTCATCTTATGCAATAAAATCACATTTTATCGCCAACAGGCGTCAGCCGGCAAACTTACGAGTTACGAGTATTCCACCAAGTCAGATGTATCTCTGTGTTCAAGAATATTTATATTTAGATTTCGTTATACAAACAACAACACAAAAAAAAACCACAAAGCTTAAAAAATATTTTCAGAGAGAGAGGACAGTATTTTTTGTTGTGTGAACTGTAAAGACATGCAAAAGCAAAATGCCCTTGTTAAATGAGCTCTACATAACTTGAAGCTTCCTGATTCATTTCAATTCATTATACCAACATTTTTATGTTGCGTGAAAGAGATTTGTGATTTTCATTTAAAAAAATATAAATTTGATAAAAGATATGATGGAATGCGAGAAAAATAATGAAGGTGTTGACAGAAATACCGAAGAAGTGGCACTGCCAAAGAATAAAATTAAACTTTAGGAATATTCACTTGTCATCAGTCATCACCTGTTGTTTTTCTTCTGAAGCAAGATTGCATGGGTGACTGACGATCTTAGAAAAATTATTATATTTAGTAGAATACTAGCTTGTGCAGCTTTGGATAGCTTTTACTGAAGACAATTATAATTTTCGAATGAAGAATTTATAGTCATTGTACTTTGTATGAAAGTCTCGAATATTCCTGAAAACGTCTTGACTTATTCCAAGTGTTCAAGTGAAGAAAGGTCCGTAAGTCCCTGATGATGTGAAAATACTACCTCAAGACCGATTTTGAAGTCCATTTTTACCTACTTGAAGTTTAGCCAAGACGTATGTGCTATTGGCACAAAAGTTCACTATCGCTTTTTGTCCCCTGTTGCTATGATGGCTTCCTTGATAAGTGTGAATTTAGCAACGCTACAGTTCACAGAAACAATGACCAAACTTCAATTCCTTCATTTTCTGTTTTTATTGCCGACATAAATACGTAGAACACCTTGGCTAATTAGGAAGTGCGTTGAACTTACATACAGAGGATCTTGGGTTTGATTACTGCCTCTTTCGAGCAAGTAATCATCTTAGAGTATCACTTGTCATCAACCGTACTGCGCATTAGTAAATTGGAATTGGCAGAAAATTTTAGGTCCTCTCGATTTCCCCAAACACGCACACAGAGAAATGGTTTTAAGTCACTACACTGAAAATAAATTCCTAGGTACGAGTAATATTGATAAAAACGTTTTGTTGACATTCAACATCGTTTTGATTAAATTTTTGTCAATACGAAAGAATGATTTTGTTGATTTCACAAAATTTTTATAATTCAGCATGATTTTTTGTCAGTTTAACAAAATATGCACTACAAATAATATTGTCAGTTTAACAAACCAAGTTTTGTTAATTCAACAAAATAAAACAGAGATTTTTGTCACATCGAAAAACGTTTTTGTGATGTTAACAAAATGTTTGTTGTATCTACAAAAAAATTGTTTTAAATGTTTGTCAATATCACAAAGTTTCTGTTAGTTTTTTTTTTTGTCAATTTAACAAAAAATGAAAACGTTTTTGTTAAAATGATAAATATTTTGTTTTAGGGTTGAGTTATTTTGTAATATTGATAAAATAATATTATCTGATAGATAAAACTATTTTGTAAAGAAACCAAAAAATTCTGCGCGTATATATTTTTGATCATGACATTTCTTTTGTGTTAAGATAATGTTCACATTTGGCTATTGTCAAAAAATTGATGTAAGATTAACTGAACTTAACAAAAATTGCGTATTGTCCATACGCCCTCACAGTTGGTTGCATGTGAGATCGAGGGACGAAACGCCAATTTTTTGTGGACTTAAATCCCAAAAAATATATTTTGACAAAATCAATTTTGTGGATTCAACAAAAGAAATTTGTAAAATTGACAAAATATTTTGTTGAATTGACAAAATTTTTTGTTAATTTAACAAAATATAACAAAAAAGTTTTGTTAATTAACAAAAAAATAATAATAATAATAATAATAATAATAAAAAAAAAAAAACAAATTTTTAAAATTAACAAAAAAAATTTGTTAATGCAACAAAAGATATGTTAAAATGACAAATTAATTTTGTAAATTCTACGAAATTTTGCCATATTGACAAAATATTTTTGTTATTTCAACAAATTAATCTGTTAGCATAACAAAATAATTTCGTCGATACAACAATACAAAATATTTTTTGTAACCTCAAAAAAATTCTATAATTTTTGTCAATTTGATAAAACTTTTTGTTGGACGTATATAGACAAAATGTTTGTCAAATCAACCTACATTTTTATCATATATACCTAGATTTTATTTTCAGTGAAGGTTTAGGCTCTCTATGAGCCGTCAGGGCTTCTAATTTTTTAAACCTAGCATCAAACAACTTTAACTCTATGTTAAAGATGTAAAAAAAATGTTCTTTTATTCAATGATAACAAAACCTTCCGTACTAATTTTTCAAACACTTTTAGAAAATATTTTTTTTTCTAAAAAACAGGTTCAATAAGGACAGTGGCTTTGAGTGAATGTTATGGCTATCACACGGGGATTGTCAGTGCCCCAGAATCGAAGATTTCACTTACTGTCGTAACCGCTTACGTGGAAAAATGATGATTTTCGACTTCGTTGTTGAGATTCAGGACTACTTGATAGTAATTCACACGCGACGGACGAACAGCAGGCATTAACTGAAGCACTGTTTCCACTTTGTATACGAGAACATGTGTAAGTCTTTCACAAAAATTCGCTGTAGCGTCCCTCTGGTGATGTCTAATTGCGTGGTCGTTCGTCTACTTGATGTTTCTTAGTTCTTAGTAGCGATATTCTCGGCCGAACGACCAGTCCGGTGGCGGACACGCATGCATGGTCTCCTGTGGTTCCAGTCTGCTCGAGTCAAGTAGTTAAGTGTCGGGATGTTTGTCCAATTGGCCCGACACGATTAGGAAATCTATGTCAAAATTCACGCTGCGCTAACACCATCGACCGATTATTGGTCAAAAAAATCGACACAATTATTCCACGCTATTTCGGAGTATATGTAGTGCTCCATTGTTTGTTTGTTTGTATACTGCAGCTATCTATTTGACAAATGTCAAATATGATTGACGTACGACGCCATTTGCAAAAATTTTAACATCTTCCGATAGGGTGATTAAAACGGTAGGCATATGATTTTAAAAGATGAATTTTTTAAGCGTTTGCTGGATTGTTTTTGAATATTTTTAGACGAAACCAGATAAAAATATTTAAAATTACATGATTCGGCATATTTTTTGGTCATTCAGCTATTCAGTTAGACAGATTGAAATGTAGCTATCAGTTATTTCATTGATTATTAAGGATTTCTGTCTTACCTCCACCGTCACTTCATATTTAAATCGACCCTTCTCTCTTGTGTTTCTGTCTTAATCTTTAATAAGATAGAAATCAAATCCTTCCGATTGAGAAATAAATCAGATTCCCTGCAACGATTCCTGAATAGAAAATGAGCAAAATGAATTTTGTATAAGACCTACGCAACCCATACCTTCACTTTCTTTTCACATATATGTTTGTATATGCGTGTAAGCCCCCACTCATTTTTTGTTTCATTGTATTTGTATTTGGTATTTTGCAATATTTATGAAAAAAAAAAAAAAAACAAAATGTCGAAATTTCTATTTGAAAGCAACAGATTTCCACCCCCAGATTTTGGCAAACACCCGCAAGAGTGTAAATAACATTCACATCCACTCACACTCGCATAATGTTTGTTCATTCGTGAATGAATAACTTATTATTCAAAGAAAATTTAAGCTAAAACGTATCTGGAGAATCAACACGTCATCCATATCTGTTTATCTTTTTGATTGAATTGATTTAACCGAATAAAAAAAATATATATATGTATATATGTAAACCTACACAACTATAGTCCAATTCATTAGCTTGGAAAGGAAGTTGTTCATCAACAGTCTTAGCGTTTTTAAGACGCTAATGGAATTTTAATTCTAAAATTAACAGTTAGCAATGGGTAAAATGGGATTCTAATGGATAGTGGGCGGCAGGTCAAGTATTGACTTTTTTAAAATTTAAATTTATTAAGTTGTGATCTTTCAGACAACAGAAAACTTTAAAAGTTTATGAAGAAAAATATTTAAAAATTAAAAATGGGCGTATTCGTATTTTTGTTTATTTTGTACTTGAGAATTTTAAAAACACTACGGTTTATTTTTTATTTTATTTATCATCAAATATTTTTGACTAGAAAATATAAATAATTTAATTGTGTCATTTGGAAAGAATTATTGTAATTTTGAATATTCTGCAAGAAATTCTTCGATCGAAGTTCTTGGCCAGAAAGCAATGATGCCATTGGTTTTAGTGGCGATTTCAATTGTGATAAATTGCCAGTTCCACTCGCACCACATAATTCTCGCGGATCATGTGAAAACCTCAAAGCATGGTTTCGAAGTAAACTGATTCAACCATGGCGTAATCGACTCCCACTTCTGGATCGTATCTAAATACCAAACGCTTATTTCAAATTATTATCAGTATTGCCACTTCGACAAATAATTGTTCATTATATCACCAAAAGATATGCAGTAAATTGGAGCTTTCCGCAGTGAATTTGTTTTTGAATATGTAAATATCTACAAAGTTTATCATTTTCAACAACGATAGGAATATTTTTGAATCACAGGTATATGTACAAACTAAAACTAAAAAATCTAAAACTCTCCATTTGTAAATTTAAAGTACTCGTAACTCCTCCAAAGAGTTTAATAGTGTCCAACAACTGTTGCTGAAACTATACTTTTCCATACAAAGTAAAGGATTTCTCAATAAGGACGGATAGATGTTGAAATAGAATAAAATAAGTATGTGTGAGGTATGAAAACAAATTTTTATACTACCGGCTTTGCACGGGAAGCAAAATTTCAAAGTTTAAAATCAATTTAACCTAAATTGAAATAGATAAAACCCAACCTCAAGCTTATTAAAACTATCGGGTTTTTCAATAAGAGCGCTACAAAAGTTTTTTTTAAATAAAACAAAAACGGTTTTGGATATCAATGAAATTCTTTATTCCTGTGAAAGTACGTTCGATGCCATTATGTATGGAACTCGATTTCTTTTGCATGGCCACCACGGGCACGCTTGCAGAAGTCCAGACGCTGAACCCAATTTTCGACGGTTTTCAATCATAAATCGGCCGATACTGATGCAATTTCACGTTCGATATTCGTACGAAGTTCATCAATCGTCGCTGGCTTGTTGGCATAGATCATAGACTTGACGTAGCCCCACGAGAAATAGTCTAACGGCACTTCTTTGTCTCACTGGCACGGAAACATTTTGTACTGTGCCTGTGGATTCAAATTTTTCCACTAAACGCTCAATTGTTGATCTACTAGGACGATTATGACGACCATAAATTGCACGTAGCGCTCTTAACGTTGAGGCCACTGACTCCGATTTTCGGTAGTAAATTTTAATAATTTCGACTTGTTGTTGGCTCGTATATCTTTCCATAATGAAATGGCAAACCTTACTGAAGAGAAATGTCAAAAAAGCGGCAAGAAATATGGCGTCGTTTGCTGTCCCTGTCGCTATACTTTTGTAGCGTCCCTGTTGAAAAACCCTTTATAAGAAAATCAGTTTAAACTGATATACTAATAGGTATGTAGTTTAAAACAAATTACATTTGGCTTAAATTTATTTAAATCTTCTTAAATTAATTTGAAAATGGTTCGTTGCATCCGCTTCATTATCAGAAACAGCATTCCATAGTTCTTTCATTTGGAAATAGGCTGCCACTGAAAATTTCCAGTCTTCGAAATTTTCTCTCCCTCGAAGCTTTTTAATATTCTTCTTCATTTCAGACATCTTTTTTTTTTATTAAGTTCTCAAATATTTTACTTTGTGATAAGGCCCATAACCTGATGTTTTGAGATTCCGAAAATGAATAAATGTTTTATTTTCAATTTATAAAAATATTTAAGTAAATTGCAACTCGATAAAATAATTTACAACAAAAAGTAGATAAGTACAAAGTACAGCCTAAGCTACTGGAGGTATTTTCTTCAAATTTGATAGTTAAGGGTCTTCGGTGATTCCCTAGAGGAGAAATTGATTTTTTTAGCTCCAGAACTAACGGTACCCCCCATAGACCCGTAATGCAAAATCTGATTTGTTTCGAAAACGGCTCTTGCCGTTTGGCTAAACAGAATTTCAGGAAAAAGGCTCTAACGGTTTTAACCCCCCCTTAAATTAAAAATAAAAATAAATTAAATTAAATTAAAAATAATATTGTATATAAAAATATTCGAAAAAAATATTTCTTGGGTTTTTGCAAAAAAACTTACTTTTTTTTTGAAAAATCAATATCTTCAAAACGTTTGAACGATTGGAAATGCCAGTATAAAATTTTTAAAATTGTGTAAATATAAAATTGCATTACGGCTCCGTTGGGAAAGAAATAACACCATTCAGAAAACCGATCAGTATCTAATTGTGAGAGGTGTCATCATTAACACTTTTCATTTTAAGGACTAATTTCAAATCATCAGTATAGAGAAGCCAATTTGATAATCTTATAACATACATTTAATCATTTATAAAAAATATTAAACAAAAGGGGACCCAAATGGCTTTCCTGAGGAACACCTGAGATAAAATTTATAGATTTCGAGAAAGAGTTATTGCTTACAATTTTCTGTGATCCACCTGTTATAAAGGATGAGATATTGAGATAAGACTCATGCTACCGCTTTGGCTTGTTACCGTGGAACGGATCCAAGTGGTCCAATTGCGAATTACGCTTCCACATATACCCGGATAAAGTAGAGTGCTGGCCTGTGTTATCTTTACTTTCAGGCCATCGATTTCCTGTGGTTTATTCGCATAGACCCTGGGACCTCAGGAAACCCCACAAGAAAAAGTCGAGCGGAGTCAAATCACATCATCTTGGTGGCCAATTAACGTCACCTCATGCAGAATGTGAATCGTGGCGTTTAATGTATGGCATGTCGTATAGGTCCATATGGTTCAATTTGGGCCAAAAGAAATTGTTTATCATCGTTCTGTAGTGCCCTCCATGGACAATGATCACCTTACGAATGTCGTTTTCGAAAAAGTACGGAAAAACGACGCAGCCGGTCCAAAATTCACACCAAATAGTGAAAATAATATTGGTTGTTGTCGTCCCATATATGGATATTGTCCTTGGTAACAAACACAGCCATTCATGTCAAAATGTCACTCTTCGCCCAAAAGTGTGGTCCTCTTTCAAACGGCCCGCAGCCGAGTCAGAAAGCAAACGCCGGGTTGTCTATGGCCATTAGTTTTGGGCTCCTGGATCAGTTGGATTTCGTACGAGTGAAGATCCAAGTCACGACGCAAAATTCGTCAAGTTGAAGTCTGCGAAAGGCCAAGTTCTTGTTTACGACGAGGAATCGACTGCCTCGGGTTCTGCTGTACGCTTTCACACCAGATCGCAGCGATCTTCTCGGCCGATCTTGCGTTCGTTTCAGAATTTTGGCTGATCTACTGCTAAAACGGTCATTTCTTATTTGGACATGAAACGTTGAATAGTAGACTATAAAGGGCCACCACATTTTGACGTCCTGCCCAATCGTGTTACTTGCCGTGGTGATTTGACATCAGTAATTGAATAATAAACAACAGATTTGATAGATGTCACCAACACAACATGGCCGCCGAAATCTACCCAAGCCAATTGACAAACCTCTTCTTAAAATTTCAAATAACTTTGGCTCAATATTTTAGGCAATCAAGTGTTAAAGTATTATATAAGTGTGACAGACTGCTCAAAATAGTTTACAAGCTTTTTCTTAACACTTTAATTTTTGTATCATTTATATATAGGTACAGTTGGAAAATATGAGCTTGATGAATTTACGAAAACATTTTGAACTGCTTCTATATTGTATTAAAAGAAAATTCCTTCATCTATAAGGCACACATTTCACAATTCAAATAAATTAAACCAAATTCGCAATCTGACAGCTGAAAATTGTTTTGGTACATGGAGGGGTAAATCAACCTAAGAACTAAGCTTTGGAAAATTGATTTAGATCTATTTTTTCGCCGAATGAAATGCAAAAGTTGTCAAAATCGGCATTCTGACAGATCCGAATCAAAAATTAAAGCAAAAATCTAATCTTTTAAGTATTTTCTTTTACTTTGGCCCCCATTTTCTCATTCAAAAAACTACTCATTACCTTATAGAACCATTGTCATACATCTTCATCCTTTAACCAAACTATAAAGCTTTGATCTCCAAGGGCTTTAGTGATGCATTTAGTTTTATAAATAGATTTATTAAAGGGAAAAAGCTGTTCTGAATTGTTCTTTACTTAAATTATGAATGGCCGCAGGAGATTATCTAATTGCGAACTTTAAAGCTGCGAAACGATAATCACATTTTATAAAGAACCCTTTAGGCTATCTTATCAAATGCTTTGACTCAATGTAATTGTAGAACTTCTTATCTTATACTGGACGACGAAAATTTCCTTAAAGTACATTTTATATTTTTAATGATCATTACTGCAGTTACATAAATGAAACTTTTTGTTCATTTTGATTATGATTCGGAAAGCAACTACAATTTTGTAGTTTGGGGTTTAAATGGCTTTTTCTTTTAATAAAGCCACCAAATAGAACTTCTTTTTATAATGGCGAAAAAAGGATGTAAAGATGTTTGGCTTGGACTAGGTCCCCTCCGAGTTCTGAAAATATGGAAACGAATAAAAAGTTATGGCCTCTAAGTGGATTGCTTTATATTTGAAATTAAATTTTGAGCTAAATAGTGAAAGGTACTTTTTGTATGGAAGAAATGTCGAACAAAGGTTATATCACGTAGGGATCAGAGAATTCATTGCACCATCGTTTCACAAAGCCTAGTTCTCAGTTTGCTTTAAGAATAATCTCGTCAATATAAGTGAGAACGTTGAGCTCTCATGTGATAGAGAACACCAAAGTCACGAATTGACACTCATCGGTGGATAAGGGTTGATAATGCAGAAAGTAGAGATGGGAAGGAGATTCAATGCGTTTTGGTGAAAAAGTGATCGATTGGCGCTTGGAAATATTTAGCTCCAAGCAATTTTTCAAGCACCAGATAAAGAAACTGTCTCGAGAAGAATAGAATCATACGTCGAAGGAATAGTCTTGAAAAACTTGGTATGGTCGGCGTAGATAAAAAGGAGAGGACCTCAGTAACTACCTTGTGGGACCTCGGAGGTAGGTTAGAAATCATTGGAGTGGATTGATCTGAAACTAATTTTGTAGTAACCGTGTTTAAGGCAGGAAGACATCAAGACATCCATCTATAGAATATAGGTTCAAAACCTAAGGGTGAAAAGCTTAAGAAGAATAGTCTAAGTGAAATTTCTTCAAATGCCTTACTGAAATCAGTTTAGACAGCGTCGTCATCTTTACCCTTTTCTAAAGTTGAGATGGTTAATGTTACAAATTCAACGAGACAACACCAACGACGATCAAATGTTAAAACTTTTTTATCAAAATGAGTGTTAGTCTGTGCAAACGTTGCAAGCGTTGCGACCATTTTACAGTAGACGTAGTGGCATTTCACAGTCGACTCTTCAAAGCTCGGTGCCCAAATTTGAGACGACTGAATCGGAATTCAATCAGCCAACTTTTGTATAAGTTCTTGGTCTTTCCAACCTACCAACGAGCTCAAAGTTCATAACAATAGACAGCGCCATTTGTTCGCTAACTGGGCTTTGGAGATTTTGGAAGAGGACCTCAATATTGGCCGAAAAATCATCTTTAGCGACAAGGCACATTTATGGATGAATGACCGTGTTAATAAGCGAAATTTCCGTATATGGGATCACACCAACCCACACGAGGCTCACCATGTCACGATGGAGTGAATTTTGGGTTGGCAGAGTCATTGGTTCGTTCTTTTTCGCAAACGACGTTGGTGAGGCGGTCATTGTCAAGAACGAGCGCTCCAGAAGATTACTAATTACTAATTTCTGATGACCCAAATTTAACCCTATGGATCTAGACAACATTATAGGAAGACGGCGCACCCAGCGATTGGCATTCTGCGTGAACAATTTGAATGTTAGGTTATCGCTCGCAGAGGTGATATGAATTAGACACCAGGATCAAGCGATTTGACAGCTCTATTAACTTTGTATTTTTTTCTACATTATTTGTTAAATTCAATTGCGCTCCGAGTGACTGCGATCGATTTTGCTTAATTTGAACGAAACTTAACGAATCTTGGCAGCTAGACTCCATCTTTAAAGTTATTGGTTAGGGTTCGTTTGAATAAATGAAACAATGAGATAATGGATGAAATGCATTCGAACCAGGAGAAATTGAAACATATATAAAGTGTTCCAAAATCAAATTCATTTATATCGAGCAAATTTAAATTATGCGATAAACATAATGTGCTGCTTGGCTTAAACTTAAAAACTTAAAATAAATCTGTCGTTAAACACAGCATATTGTTAAGGTATTAGTTTGACACTGCTTAATAATTTGCTAACTTTAAAGTAGTTTACTAACTTTTTCTTCATTTAAGACATTTGGTAACTTTTATCGTGCTAAGGCTAATTTTTTTAATAAATTGCTTCTGAACACACCCAAAGAAATGACAGTTCATGCAAAAACGAATCATTTTTTGTCGTTTTAAACGTCAAAGTGTCACATAAATTTAGCATGATGTATAAAAAAACTAAAATAGCTATTTGATGATTTTTACTTTAATAAAATTTTGGAGAATGTATAATGCTAAGCTCAGTTAAGATTTGCAAAAACCTAGTTTTAACCAAGTATCATACTAAAACAGTTTTAATCTCGTACTAATTCGGCTATAACTTAGCATTTTCTGGGCCATTTCGATACAGCATATTCTTACCAATCATAAAATCAGTTGATTTTACCAATTATGACAAAATTATATCGGATCCTTGCGATAAAGTCCTCTGTATTCCACCTTTTATCACCTCCAGTAAATGTTAGTTCGAGCACAATGCATCACAAAGCATTTTCGCAGTATTTCAATTATTTCGAAGTTTAATTACACAGTTTCGCGAATTCATATAAATATTTCTTCTTACATTTTTATTTAACAAAAAACATATTACATTTTCATTTACGCAATCGATTTGCATTTCTGTTTAAAATAAATCGCAGTATTTCTCTGTTAACGTACACTTTTCATCCAAAACGTTCTATTAAATAATTTATTCTTCTGTTAAATTTAATTTTATGTAGGTCAGTGAATACATTTCATCCCAATACACAATACACCCGATCACCCTCCAAAAATGAACAAACCAACAAAAAAACGTTCGTTGCAATATTATTATACACGCTTCGCAGTAATTTCATATAAATTATACAAAATTCAAGCTCGTATTTCATTTTTCACTTGCAATAATTTTAAATTTAAACCTTGATTCCTTGCCATTTTGGCAGTGTGTTATAATGTTTTAACACTTTTCCATAAAATCAATACCATCAGCTGTTATTGCTTTTGGCAGAAGAACACTTTAACACCTCGCTAAACTCCTCTGCCAATGCCATGGCAAATAATCGTTTAGGGATCATAACAATAATAATTGCTATTAAAATTATTGATTAATACTTCGCAGCAAATTTCACAGAAATTCTATGGGTGACACTTTATTACTTTATTACTTCAAATTGCTGTAATAAAATCGAGCAAAAAAAAAAAACATGGGGGAAAAATTTATATAAATTTACCTTGGATTTTCCAGAGAAACGATGGACTTTTTGTGTTGAGGGAACAATGTAGAACGATGTTGGCGAAACTATATAAAGGGCAGGTTATGCTTTCGTGCGACAATTTAACCTCGAGTTTTTTTTTATTTAACATTGAATAACGATTATAGATAGGGAAGGCCGAATATGGTCTATCACGAAATATTTGGTGATTTTAAAATTGAACAGATTACGTATTACGAAACAATAAATGTCTAATAAATAAAAAATATTATTTGAACGTTGTCAGCAAATATCAGTAGAATGTTTAATTATTTGAGGAATTTTGTTTACATAGAGTAAAAACAGATGAAGACCGAGAATAGAGCCCTGTGGAACATATCATATCATTTCCAACAGCTGCTGTCGACCATCTTAGTACGAACCCAAAAGTTGGACTGCTAGAGAATAGAATGGTTAACTGTATCAAACGCTTTTTAGAAGTCTAAAAACGTTAGGAATGTAGGTCAGTTAGCGTCGAAGTTTTTGCGAATATCGTCGACAACAAGTAAGAGAACACTTTTAAGACTCCTTCCAGCACAAAAAGCGGATTGAGCTGGGCTTAAAATGCTCTTTTCGAATACTTTCGAGAGAAACGGTAGGATTGCAATTAGTATGTACTCAGGATTGCTGTTTTTTTAAAACTTTGGCATTAAAATTATTTTAGCCTTTTCCAGGAAACAGTGTATTCAAAAGTGATTAGTGTCTGATTTAAAATATAAGTAATGTATTTTAGAAGCACTCGAAGGATCAACTTTAAAAATTTAGGATTTATTTCATCCAAGCCTATTGATGTCTTCGATTTAACCGACAGAAAAGCTTTAACAACGTCTTCATCGGTTAATTGAGCAAAATAGTCAATGCACTGTCATTAGCTTCAATAAACTGGTCAGTAAACAGTTCTTAATCTTGATTTGTTGACTGCACAGCAACTGACACAAACTGTGAGTTCAGAGTATTGAAATCTGCGTTCACAATTACCCTCTCGACTGCTGTTTAACAAGGCCCAGTTTCCATTGCATTTGCCAAAGAGCTTTCGCTTTGCAGCCCTAATACGAGCTACAACAAAATTACGAAGGTTCTTATAAGTGTCAAAAAATACATGGAGCTTATGTCGTTTCCAACAGGCATATTAGGGTGGCTCGATTTTTTTTTTTTGAAGTTGAGTTTTATATGTCATGATGTCAGGTAAATTAAAGTTTTGGAAAAATATTGCCATCTTCTACTGCCCCAAGGCCATAGAATATTCTCATTAAACCAAAAAGAACCTAGAAAAAAGAAAAATTTTCCGTAACAAAAAACAAACAAATTTTTTTAAGTTCAGTTGTATTAATATTTATTATTGATGATAATGAAGAATATTTAAAGCAAACACAAAAAATAGATATAAAAAAAAGTTAAAACAAACATTTTAAAAAAAGTGAAAGTTTAAAAAAATGGTTACAAAATTTTGAAATCTTTTTTAGAATTAAAAAACCGGCATTGTTTCGCGATTCGATTCTTGTTCTTATGAATACATCACGTCTCATCGGACTACAGATAGCAGCTGAAGCTTCAGTCCTCCGCTTGAGTATGAGTTTGAATTAATTTAGGATTTTGAATGCAATCACTTATGACATCCAAACTAATGTTTCTTAATATTGGTGGATCACATAAAATACTCATATTCCAGTCGATTATGTCAATGTAGTCCTCAGCATTAAAGTTAAACTTCCGCAAAACGAAAGACCTCACCGAATTTGAGGATGTACCAAGCTGCTGTCGTGCTTTTTTTTAACTCTTCTTAAAGCTTCTTTTCCGGATGGTCGAAGTAGACAATTCTCTGAATAACAGAATCAACTATTGATACCTGCGGTCAACATTATAGTTTTGTGAAGGTTTCGAGCGGCATCCATACAGTACGGTCTAGTTCTTATTTAGAACCACATTGGCGCATAGACTTGCATTATAAAATTGACCAACAAAAGAATATTTTCAGATGGAGTCACAATAGAAACATATAACCTCAATATTCGATTTCCAGTTGTAAGTCAGCTTGAATGGACGACTTTTCCCAAATTTCTTTTTCTTAAACTGTCACTACAAATTCCTGAGCTGATAGCTTGACAAATTTCAAACAAGTATCGTTGATTAGTGCTGAGATCATTAGTGTTTGATATTTCTGGAAGGTTACATTGAATAGCTTGGCACAAACGACAAATTTTCACAATCTTTCAATTTTTTGTTTCCCAAAGGTCCTGTGAAGTTTCGTGGTCCGGTTGTAGTTTCATTAAGATGCTCAAACATGTGTCGAAGAATAAGTTCATTTGTATGTAACTAGCTTATGAACCAGTCTTTTTTTTTTTGTTATAATGCACTCGCGCTCAAGGGTATGTTTATAGACCCTTATAGTGTTAAACACAGCACGGGCGATGGGGAAATTAGGGAGGGAGAGAAAGGAGGTAACGATGAACATTAGTTTTGAATGTAAGTTATTCCATAATCGTGTTGTGCGACTAAAAAACGAATCTCTATATTTCACGTTATGACCAAAGTTAAGCTCAAGGGTGAACTGATGAGCATTCCTAGCGAAGCGGGTATTACGAGTGAATTGATAAAGGGGAGGAATGCAACTGGCTACTTCGATTATGCATTGCTTGTGAAAGAAGCGATAAAACAGGGAAATACATGAAACATTCCGACGGTGTTCAAGGGATGGGAATGAATCCATGATAGGTCTGTTTCCTATCAGTTTTAACGCTCTGTTCTGAATTCTATCCAATAAATGGATTGTGCTGCACCTGCCCAAAGGTGTGAGTAATACTCGATGTTTGGACGTATAAACGCCTTATAAATTGTAGCCAGATCAGAATGGGTGAAAAATTTCTTACATCGATATAAAAATCCTAAGCATTTAGCAGCATTTTTGGTGGTCTCGAGAATGTGATCATTCTAATGAAGATCGTCGTTAACACACATACCGAGTACTGAAAGCTTTTCGGTTTCTTCGATGCAAGTGCCATTCAGGACAATGGCATAAGGGCAACATTTTGCTTCAACGATAATAGACAGCATTGAGTTTTCCAAGCATTAAACTCCACACTGTTTTTTTACCCCATTTAACAATGCTGTAAATATCGGAGTTTAATGAGCTTATCATACGGTACCGTTGCAATTCCACTTCCGAAGGAGATGGACGTGAATTTGGGACGTGGATTAGAAGTTTCAGACAAGAGATCATTTATAAAAATGAGGAAGAGAGTCGGAGACAAAACGGAGCCCTGGGGAACACCAGCATTTATTTTGTGAAGATCAGACTTAAAACCATCCAATACAACATGTGTTGAACGGTCTAGAAGGTAACTTCTAATCCAAAGAATAAGGGTTCCGTTGATGCTAAATGCATTGTCGATAAGAGAGCCTGGTGCCAAACTCTATCAAATGCCTTAGAAATATCAAGCGCAATAATCTTACTTTCTCCAAAACAATGTAAAGATCTGTTCCACTCATCGGTGAGATATGCCATCAAATCACCAGTGGAACGATTGCTGCGAAAGCCGTATTGCCGTTCATTAAGAAGCTGTCGATCTTCGAGATATTTCTTGAGCTGATGATTTATCAGCGATTCCATGACCTTGGAAAGAAGGGACGTAAGTGCAATTGGTCGATAGGACGAGGGGAGGAAGGGTCACCTTATTAAGTAACAGGCTGGACGAATGCTGTTTTCCATCTTCTAGGGAAGATTCCAGAACAGTAGGAGCGATGGAAAAGCTTACGCAATGGTTTTGCCAGCGATGAAGAACACCTCTTCAGAAGAATGGGGGTATACCATCAGGACCAGCGGATTTGTTTATATCAAGATCTCGAAGGGCTCTTGCAACTGTACAAGTGCGGAAATATACCTGTCCCATTGAATGATTTACGTTCTCAAGTACAGGAGGGGCAATGTTGCTAACAGGCAACGTGGAGGTAGCAGCAAAATGAGCTGCAAGTACATTTGCCTTCTCTAAAGAGCTAGATAGCTAGTTATTGGTTTGTCATTGTAGATGAGCGTTGGAACCGAAGATGAAGTTGAATTTTGTACGTTCTTGACAAATGACCAGACATTTTTGGTTTCTGACTTGTTTAAACTTTTTCCGATTTTCCTCGGTTGGGTTGGCTTTGTAAGAGCGGAAACTTACTTCTCTCGACCTGATAGCTTCTAGTTCCAAACCACACGGATAGCACCTCCCTTCGATCCTGTGTTTATAACTGTGCCATCACTTCCAATAACCACAACTTTTGATTTATCAATCCCCTTTTCATCAAAGAACTCCTTCAATTTCTTACTCACGGTTTCAGCTTTTCCATTTGGAAGGGAGAGATGTCCTAAGTATTCGGATCCAGGCTCTTTCACTAAACTTATATGCTCTTCAACAGGCACGTCTGATTTTTCGCCTATCTACAACATTGGTAAAATTGTCCTTTGAACAACTTGAAAAGTAGCTGAAACAATTGCAGCTGCTGCCCTGTCCGAAATTCCAAATCTTTCGAGAGTAGATAAGTTCTCGATTGTCTGTTTTGTTAAATGTTCTGCATCTGCACCAATCGGAGTTTCAGATATTTCAAAAGAAGATTCCGGTGATGATACGGATGATAAGGTTGAGTTTCTTGCTTGATGAGGACGAGGCGCTGACGGCAGCATTTTATGGTTTTGAATTTCAGATGTGAAAGCCCTACTAGTTGCAGGTGTTTGTTCCCAAAAGGATTGTGATGTCGATGTAGTGGCACGTTTTATTTGTGATGTATCATGACTTCTTTTTCTTTAAAAGCTTTCTGAAATCTGATTTGTGACTTTGACTTTGACATCGACATTACTTAGTACCTTTTTCCGTTCGGTTCTCGTTGGTCCAACAAAGATTGTCTCTCTCGCACTGGAACTTTGAATTGTTTTATACATTGGCATGATTTCAAATCCTTACATTTGCATATCACGATATCAAAGAGACAACGAGATTGATCTTTACAAAATTTAATGCGATTTGTAAGGTTTATGTATTTCTCATGGTAATTTTTGATTTTACTTGAAATCGAATGCTAGTCTATAATTAATTAATTATTTTTTCACTTATTTCCTCACATGTATTCGAAACCGAGTTTTAATATTCTTTGGTTTATTGCGACTTATCCACAAAAAACAGAGAAACACGTCTTCATATGCTGGAAGCACGTAATTTGGTAAGTCTCGACCAAACCCGAAAACTGGACAAATGAAATCACTCCGTAAAACAATAGATTCTAACAGAACAAAAAACAAAAACCAGGCGGATTTTTCAAAAGGACATTGTAAAAACCAAAATATGTTGAAAAAAGTGGTATTTTCTTTAGCCATGGGGGCAACTGACCCCCGAAAAGTTTTAGCTACGTATTCTAAAAAACAGGATAAGCGGTTTAAGACCGGATTTTAAAAAGCGGGATTATAATAGAACAGGATTTTGAATAAACGGGATTTTAAAAAGCGGTATTTTTAAAAAACGATATTATAGAGGACGGTATTTTAGAACTTTGCGGGATTTAAAAAAAAAACGGGATTATAAAAAGCGGGATTCCGTTACGCTCCCTTTTTTATTCCCAGGAGTGACTTTGTTCTGGAATTTTTGGATGGGTTGAGTATTTGTTTTTGTTTTTTTGAACAGTATTTCTTCCTACTCCTATTTTCCAACGACCACCGGCTAATAGTACACAACTTCAATGTTTGATAATATGTAATCTGGATGGCCCTTGAACTACCTAATCCAAATATCATTCGAAGATTATTACATCCCTCGGGCAAATCCATCACAAGCAGTTGACTATGCAAAGATTAGGAAATCGGCACTCATTAAAGGAACGTTTTTTCAGATTATAACAACAAAGTCATATCCATTTATAGTAGTTTGGACATTGTAATGCTCAAGTCAAAAATAATATCCTTCTTTTCAGCTACCACCACGTTTTCCAGTTGATGGAGATGACTTCGTACATATGAACATACACTTACACATAGATGTGTGTATAATGGTGATACATTTTCGAAAGCTAAACGTATGAGGAAAACTTTCTATCCTTTACCTAATTTGTGTAGCTCTTTAATGGTCCATACTTGTGGCTGTGAGTTGTGGACTATTACCCAGGACTCAATTGTTTCGTAACTTTTGTTTTCTTTGTAGACATACATATGTAGGTCGTTGGTGGGATATCTACAGAGAATCTGATAACGTTTAGCTCAGAAAAGTGCTCCAATCTAATATTCGTGCTTTCAAAAAACAATTTTTCACATTATTACATACATATGTGATATGTGTCACTTTTCCCACAGAAAATATCTTGTGTGTGATTGAACACTATGGTAGGATATTAAGAACCTTGAACCAGGGGACTTTGAGAATTAACAAGTGCTAATTAACCAATTATTTTTTTTTTGCAAAATTACGTCTTTTTATCAAAGATGATTTTGATATGTTTTATAGGATGCTACCATAAACTTATTAGGACGCTTTCCGAGCACCTGTAGTGTGGTTTTTTATGAGACGCATTTAAAGATGTCAAAATAATCGTGTAAGAAATAAATATGTTAAGGCTAGAAGGCTCGTAGAGAGACAATCTTAGTCAATTACAACTCTTAACCATTCACGTGTGCCATGTGTTAGCAGGTTTATGAGGAAGTTACTTATCAATTTTGGTGTGTAAACATCTTCTATGACGGCGGCGGCGGCGGCGAAAGGTAGACGTGGGTCTAAGGCTACTCGTACGCTAGTGCGACAAAGCGATGCGATGCGACAAGCGATTCGAGATGCGAGAATTAGATGCGAAATAATGCGCAAAGTAAAAGCGATTTTGTGCGGTTGAGTTGTTAATTCCTTGATAATTATTGCTACCAAAATTATCAAAAAGTCACACAACACAAGCACTGAAATAACAAAATTTAACTCGTTTGATTTTTTTCTTGAAACCTCGAAACAAACAATATGAGTCTTCTCGTACAAACTCGCTTGAAAAAGTGGTCAGAACTGTTTGTGTGCGAGATGCTTGTGATAGAATGATTACATTGATATTCTTTTCTTTGCACATAAGGAATTTTAAATAAAAAACAAAAGATTTAAACTACAGAGTTCTTTGGAAAAGCCAAAGATATCAAATGCACAGAAGGTGCTTACAGAATTATATTGATACATTGTTGCAAGTTGCAAAGTGCAATCTTGCATTTTAAGAAAGATGAAATAATGATAAATATGAATGAATGTTGATACAAGTTGCAAAGTGCAAGTTTGCATATACTGGTTCGTAACTCATGCGAGAAACTCGCAACATTCGCATCAAATATCGCTTCACTGTGCGCACGCACATATATAAGAATCAATGTAAATATTTTTCTCACACGCAAACGCTCCTCGCATCGCATCGCTTGGTCGCACTACTGTACGCGCAACTTAACGTATAAGGCTAGGACCGCACTTGCGATTTTTCGTCGAGGCGATTAAAAAGTCGTAATCACTACAAATTATTGTCATGCACGCACTTGCGATTTCTTGCCGCGCGATTATTTAATCGCGAAAAATAAAACACACTACTTTTTATGTGAGTGCACGCACTTGCTACAAATAAATAGCGACAGAAAAATCGCTTGAAAAAATAGAACTTGTTTCATTTTTATAATCGCTACGATTTTTAAGTCGCATGTGCGTGCATTCACATTTAAGACCATGTGTCTTACTTTTTGCGACAAAAAAATCGTGGATTAAAAATCGCAAGTGCGTGCATGCCAATTTCTCTTTGCGACTACGATTTTTAAGTCGTAGTAATTTAAATCGTAAGTGTGGGCATATCCATTTGAGTACATGTGTTTCATTTAAGCTTACGACAATCGCATCGCAACAAAAATGAAACAAATTGCGACTTTTAAATCGTCATGATTTGTTAGTAGCAAGTGCGTTTATTCTCATTTAAATTCATGTGTTCTATTTTTGCGACTAACAAATCGTGCGATTGAAATCGCAAGTGCGGTCCTAGCCTAAGTACCGTGTAGCACGATACCTTATGGAAGATTGCATTGAAGACCCTGTTTACATTGCGAATATTGCGTACTTACTTCATCGTGCTTACATTGGAAACTTTGAGACGCCTCAAAAAGAGTTCGCCTATGGTGTCAATGGATTGAAATCTCAATTGTAGGAATTTCTATAGCTAACTAAATATCTTCATTCCCCCAATATGTTCAGGTTCATTCAATCTGTTAAAGAAATCCCCGTCGCGATAGTAATGGACGATTGTATTTTAATTTATGCTTCGGAAAAATGCATTTTCAGGGCAATCGGTTGACATTTGCAATGAAATATTCTCGATACATCAACATTTATTTTTGTCTCTTATCTGTCAAATCACATATGTAATGTCAAATTTCGCATTTAATATTCTATATATTTATGTACATCAAAATATAGATCGTTCTCCATCTTTCAAGTCATGAACTTGATGATGACTACAGTGACAATGGTTTAAAATTCTTAGTTTTTTACGCTTATATACATATACTTTGACAATTTCCATTACAAGATAGAAATGATGACAATCGCTTTACATGTACATCTCTTACAGAGGGAGTGAGATAAATTACAGGAACATCAACAAAGGTCGATATGAGTTGGTATGCCATGATTCAATAAGGGGAATAATTTTTGACATCATGTTTGATGAATGTGAACGCTAAAATTTTTCATCCATCAAATATTCATTATGTCGTGCTTGTCAAACAAATTTGAAAATATGAGTGCTTCTATTAGAGCTTCGAGCAATTAGTTGTATACTTCATCCAACAAAAATATGCAGTACACGTCTTATGGGAGAGCTTTATCAAAACCAGTAGCGTGCTATATTTTTGCACCATACTAAATTGAAAGAACTCCTCCATAAAAAAGTGTTTGTGCGCCCATAAATTTTCGATTGTATCTGACGCCAGCCCGACGTCCTATTGACTGCACATCTGAGTGTGTCTGTGTACTGAATTGCTGTGGCCTATGGCTGTTGGTGCTATTCAATTTCAACCCCCATTATATTCATGTGCGTTCAGAGTTACCCTTGTTCATTTCGTAACTTGTTCAGTTTTTTTTCCTTAGGTTTCTGCTGAGGTGCTTTTGATTTTAGAGCTTTAAAAAAACGGTCTATTTAAAATCAACACTACGATTACCCTGTGAGAGCTTTAATGAAGGACAGATTTATGCAATTCACTGTAGCCAGAATACGAAGCAAACGTCCTATCTTGCCCACACTGCATATTTTTGTTGGACAGAGTATAGTGTCTTGTATCAGATAACATCTCTGTTGGCATAGAGGTGGACAAATATAATGTTGTATCAACCCTGTTGTAACATCCCTGTTTAAACATAAATCTAACAAACTTATGGTTACGTTTAACTTTTGAAATAAACAGGTTCGTTCCGTTACTCTGAAACTCTATGATATTCTCTGTATTTCTGTGACTTTCAGTCCAAAGTTCTGTCAAAATTCATATAAAAAAAATTTAATTCTACTAAAATGCACAGAGAATATTTTGAATATTTAAAAAACAATGTTGAAATTACGATTGAATTATTATGTATCTTTATTGTTAAGAGTTAACATTTTTGTAGACATTCCCAGGCATCTTAGCATGTAAAAGGGGGCATTCCTATCGATTGATTCAAAAGCTTCTTTGAAATCAACAAAGAATCGAAATACATTTTTCCCTTGTCAAGGTAAGACCTAGCAATGCAATTGAGTGAACAAATATTATCAACTGAAGAATAATCTTTCCTGAAACTTGCTTGAGCACACAGCTACCGTAGTTCTTTAATGACCGATTAATGACCGATTTCATGTAAGGCTTTTAAATATTTAAAAGCCCACTTACCTTAAAGTGACATACTTTGGTTTAACCAAATGCTTTTAAACACCCTTTTAATTTAAAAGCTTGTTTTCAACTCATTAAAATTTAAAGGCGTATTTTTATTGCCATTTACTTACCCACATATAATTAGCAAGAGGAATTACCTACCTAAAAATAGGAACAGATTTTCTGTTGTCACATTTGTTTTTATTCATTAAAAATAGGTACACAATTCGGGTTTTTTTTTAATTCAATAATTTGAAAATTAAAAATTCAGAGAAAAAAGTATTTCGGATGATATTGATTAAGACTACGAGTATAACTGTAATTCTAAAAAATAAATATCAGTATACCCACCATTTTATTTGGATATGTTTGCATTTCTTGGCAGTGGTATTTAAAAATACTACAAGTACTTAAAAATTTGCTTAATTTGAAGATGTTTATTAACTCTTTTTTATTTTAAAACATTTTGTAACGAACTATTATCGTTCTTAGTTTACTTTTTAATAAATTTCTCCTGAACACACCTAAGACAATGTCATTTCGTGCCAAAAAAAAAACAAAGTAAACAGACCTTTTTGACTTTTTTAAATGTCAAAGAGTCATATGATGTAAGCACGATATTTGATGATTTTAACTTCAATAAAATGTTGGAGAAATATTTTTATGCTAAACTCAATTAAAATTTGGAAAATAATCGCTTTAACAAAGTATCATAGCATAAAACAATTTCAATATCGTACTTATTCTACTAAAATTTTGAGCCAATGAATTTTTTTTTATTTTTCATACATTTGGGGTGTTAGAGCGAATCAAAACTATTTTGTGTATCGAGGGATGTGACTAACTAAAACTTCCCTTTGGTACATTTTACAATTTTACCCAGACGGCAGCGGAAAAATTCCCCAGATGGAATCAACGGTGGCGTCTACAGTTCCAGTTAGGATGAACTACTTGGTGAACACCTTATATGGGCTACTACGACATATTCGTAGCTCAGGCCTATAAGGAGCGGATTCGTCCGGCTCCCTACCCTTGGAGTTATACTAAGGGTCTGGTCCTCCAGGTCGGGGGTTGTGCGTCGGGGTGACTTCCCTACCACGTAAAAAAAATTATTGGTTCCGAAACAACAACAAGCCTCGGATATGGATGATTTTAATGTTGACGACCCCAGCAAACGAAACAAGGACAACGATTTTCGGATCTGCACGTGGAATGTCCGGACCTTAAACAGGCCATGTGCTGCCGAACAAATAGTGGAGAGCCTGGATAGGCTAAAGGCTGACATTACAGCCATCCAGGAAGTGCGATGGGATGGAGAGGGCATACGAAGGATGAAAACGTGTGACATCTACTTCGGCGAGTGCTAAAAGGAGCAGGGTCAGCGGCTTTTTGGATGTGGATTTGTGGTAAGGGGAAGACTTAGGCAAGAAGTCTTGGGCTTCAGAAATATAAGCGAGCGCCTGGTCACAATCCGCATCACAGCGAAATTCAAAAACGTGACGCTGATCTGTGTCCATGCCCCAACGGAAGAAAAAGATGACTCAACCAAAGAAGAATTCTACGACCTTCTCGAGGAAACGTATGATAGGTGCCCCAAGTACGACGTCAAGATTATTCTTGGTGACTTCAACTCCAAGATCGGAAAGGAGGGCATCTTTGGTTCGATAGTCAGAGGACACAGCCTGCACGACAACACTTCCGGTAACGGACTCAGGCTGATTGACTTTGCGGCGGCGGGGCGAAATGTCATCATAGCTAGCACTCGATTCCCACACCTCAATACACACAAAGGGACCTGGCGGTCTCCGGATCAACTAACCGTCAACCAGATTGATCATGTTGCGATAGACGCGAGACATGCTTCCAGTATCCTGGATGTCCGAACATTCCGAGGAGCCAACATAGACTCGGATCATTACTTGGTGGTAGCCCAAGTACGGATGCGGATATCCAAGACGACACAACGACGGACGGATGCTGTGAAAAGATTCAATGTCGCGAAGTTAAAATCGCAGGAGGTCGCCAGGACTTTTGCAGACCGAGTCTCTCTTAATCTCTCAGCAAGCCCGTTCCAGCTTCATCTACGGAGGAACTGTGGAAGCACTGCCAGAATGCCATCAGTAGTGCCGCCACTGATGTGCTGGGTTTCACAAGGCCACCACAACGAAACACCTGGTTTGACGAAGAATGCAGGTTGGCACATGTAGCAAAGAACGAGGCCTACCAATTAACGCTGCAGGCAAGAACCAGAGCTGCTGAGAGAGATGCCCGGGAGCTCTACGGGCAAAGACGAAGGGAGGAACGCCGACTTCTAAGGAGGAAAAAGAGAGAGCATGCGAAACTGGCGGTCGAGTCTATTGAGGACTGTACCGGCAGGGGGGATGTTCGAAAGTTTTACCAAAGGGTGAGGCAATCCACCCAGGTCTACAAAGCTAGAACGGAAGCCTGTCGAGATTAGAGTGGGAATATGGTAGTGGACACGCAGTCCGTGCTGAGGATTTGGAAACAACACTTTTCCAGACTGCTGAACGGCGAGGAAGGCCAAAATTCCGCAACTAGGCGGAACATTCCATTCAACGTGGACGATGATGGTCAAAATTTCCGTCCACCCTACCTAAATGAAGTGCGGTCAGCGATAGCCAAGCTGAAAACGTACAAAGCTGCTGGCGCGGATGGCTTGCTAGCTGAGCTATTCAAAGCAGGTGGGAATGACTTGGTAGGGAGCATGCACCAACTCATCTAAAAAATTTGGTCGGATGAAAGTATGACCTCAGGTGGCGCGCACAAGTGGAGAGCGACCTCAACCAACTTGGAGTGCGTAACTGGAGGCAGCTAGCTAGGGACCGAGCTAGCTGGAGGGGCTTGTTGGTTGAGGCCTTATTCCACCCTGGACTGTGATGTGAGCGCCATCTAAAATCAAAAAAAAAAAAAAAAAAACATTAGTGAAACAGATGTCTTAAAGTGGAATTTAATTAACAAGGACTTTTAGTGTATATTTTTTTTAAATTCGTCATAGGTAAAAAAATGGAATAATATATACCTGCTGCTTCGGCTTCTTACGGTGGTACGGATTTGAGTGGTCTAATTTTAAATAACTCTTCCGCATAGATCCGGCTGAATTTGAGCGATGGCTTGTGTTATTTTCACCTTAAGGCCGTCGGTCGATTTTGGTTTATTTGCATAGACCAGCGACTTCAGGAAACCCTACAAGAAAGGGTCTAGTAGCGGGGTCAAATCGCATGACCTTGCTGATCAATTCATCTCACCTTGAATATGCCAGAATGTCAATCGTGACGTCCACTGTATGGTACGTCCCGCTGGAAACACATGTTGTCAAGGTCCATTGTTTTGTAACGATCGCCATTGACAATTAACGCCTCACCAACGTCGTTTTCAAAAAAAAAGTACAGATCCATCATGCCAACAGCCCAAAATCAACACCAAGCGGTAACTTTAAATTGTTGCCTGGTGTACCTTATGTCGGTAGATGTCGTCCCGAATACGGCAATTTTGCTTTGTAACACAGCCATTCATCCAAAAATGTTTCTAGATCAGTTCGATCTTGCATGCTCAAGTCGCGATGCAAAATTCACCAAGTTGAAGTCACCTAAAGGCCGAGTATTTGTTCACGGCGAGAAATGGACTGCCTTGGGTGGTGCTGTACACTAAACGTTAAAGGGTAAAATGGAGGAAACGCGCCAAAATAGCGTACAATATTGCACAGGTTTACGGTTAGGAGATGCGCTATCATGTTGTATCGTTCAGGTGAAGACAGTGAGTATTAAGATGGAGGGTCCCATTTTAAAAAAAATTCCGTCCAATTACAAGGCTATAGGGACCATATGAACACCTGCATCCTGACGAAGACGTGTATGTTGTTATCTATAGAGTTAAATTGCGTCCACTGTTTTGGCATGGTCATATCCAGCGAATGCACAACAATGATCCAGCCAAGAGTGTCTTCCACTCCAAGCCCCCAAGTTCGACGCGACAAGGAACAGTGTATTTGGGTCTTCTTATAGCATGCAAAAGTGACAGTTTAAGGTTCGGGAGCCCGTAAATTTGTAATAGTATATAGCTTTTAATTAAAATCCCAAATTCGTTTTGTTACGAATGCAAAACATGTCCTATTGTCAGGTAAAAAGTTACCCCCAACACATTTACGAAGAAGCGTATTAATCGTAAGGAAAGGTTTAGATAAACAAATTTCTAATCAAAGCCGCGAAAACATACTGACTTTACTACATACAAAGAAACTTCGTTCACATATATTATTAGTTCAAAACTGTCAGTGATTCGATCAAAAAGTCCTTTGTTCTCAACCGAGTCTTCCAAGTTAGACATTTCAACAAATCGAATACATTTACAACATGCCATATCCTCATTGCATGTACAGTTTACACATTATTCTCACATCTCTCGCCTATCTGTTCTCATAGAAGGGGGTGGTTTATTAGAAACGGGATTTAGTCTGGTAAGGGATATCAAACCATGTAACTCGGGCTAATCCCAAGCCTAAGCCCTGCACGGCACTCCCAATTATCAACATCAATGCGTGGGAGCAACCTATACCCTCTGTACTATTAGAGCTAACAAAGTTTTAGCGAGATTTCAATCATTTCTTGATTGTTGTTCGGAAATTTAATTTCGTCTGCGCGCCGAAAATGTGCACCATTGCCAGGGAACAGGAACGAGGGTACGGAAACTTTGTCCTTCAATTTGTGATACGAGAAATAGGTTGGCATACCCGATTCGACTATAACGAGACGCGGGGGATGACGAAGAGATAGACACCGTATACATATTTGAATTCTGAACACGTCTATTCAACCAGTCTTTCTCAAATGTTGCACAACCTTCAAAGGTAAAGTTTTGGTGTTTTTTTTTTGAGGGAATGAAAACGAAACGAATCGCATAACAATCTCACGAAAGCCAAAAGCAAAGGTTCAGTTACGGTCTTTCGACTACATCTACAACGGCTAACGCCGAAATGTTTACAAATTTTTGCTCCGCGCTTGGGATTATTGCATTTGAACATGTTGCATGTTGTCAGTTGTCATGTTCAAATTGAAGCGCAAGGTCTCCGACTCTGACACTCTGCCGCACGTGATGCTCTTCAGGCGCAAGGTCTTATAGGGAAAACCTTAATAAGGGTTAAATTAAAAGCTAAAGCTACATTCAGGTGCTTTATTACTCCATTAATGGGTGTAGTGATGTGAAGCACGATGTGCGAGAGACAGACAGTTGACACTGCGATGCCATCGATATTGTAGCCATGCCAGGAATCCTACCCTTTTTCGTTCGAAGGGGCTGCCTTCAAATACTGCCAAAAGTTATTGAGCTGAAAAAACAAAAGCAACAAAAAACTTGACGGAATGTAATTAATTCAAGTTGATAGCGAGCGGCCTTGGTTGCGAAAATATACTACCTAGAGATATCCTTGACTGGAGGTGCTGATGTATGCACAGGCACACAATAACCAAAGTTCAACCCCGATCCCTGGGATGGAAAATGAAAAAGAGTTAAAACACTGTCTTGGGTGTCATTTTGAAGGCATGTATCAAAAAGTTTTGTGTGTGCAGGAAAAGTTATTGGCAATTTACATATTAGAAGTTTATTATTATGTTGATTGAAACTCTCGCTGAACTTTTATTTACTTGTTTAAGGATATTATGATGATGAAGAAGACTTTTTGTTTGGTTTGGCTTGGCCAAATGACAGCTAGCTTCGACGAAGAGTTCGTTTTTTTTTTTACAAATTTATCGGCTCTAACATGTCATTTTATGTACGTATATATTTTTTAAAGTTTGAAACTAAAAATTAAGTAAACAATCCTATTTTTAGAACAGGGAGATATTTTTTTAATCAAAATCCAAGAAGCAATTTTTGAGGAAAATATGATTTTAAATTTTTTTGACATCTGATATATGGTATATGTTAGTTTTGGTTAAAATAACATTTTCTTTGAACCGATTTGTGTATAATCATATAATTCCAATTGTTTTACCTCTGAAATACAGGTCCTTGTGAGTCCGAGTGATTGAGCCTTAAACATGAGAAAAAGTTATTGTTTACCCCAACTTCGACAACTGTATCAGTTTCTTGGCAATAGGGTTGTGAGGTTGTGACAGAATTTTGTTCAGCTAAAGCTCGGCTGTTCTCTCGAAAACTGAATTCGTCCCGAAGTTTTGAAAGTCTAAACACAATTATATAGAGAATGTTGACGTTAGCCTTTTAAAAAGGAAATTCGTTATCAAAGCTCCTATACCTCTCCCATGTAGCTCTGTGATTTCAGTGAGCACTTTATCACATATAAATTTATTGAATCAAATTTTGGACTCAGAAGCTAGCAGTGTTGAAGTGGTTGAATGTATACTTCCAGTGAGTTCAAATAAAATGCCATCGGTCTCGAGGAAAAACGTATATTATTTTGAGAATATAAGTGATTTTTTAAGAGCTATCTGAAATTAAAAAAAAAAAACACAAAATTCAGAAAAATGCATGAAATCTTTATTTGAATGGATAGTACGGTCGATATAATTTAATGTTTGAAGATTATTATCATCGCACGGTAGACATCTATTCACGAACGCTTGTAGCTTTCTTGTGACAGTGGGTGTTACTTTCCAAGTGCTGCATTGGTGCGGAATAGTCGTAGATGTCTGCGAAACATCTTGCGGATTTTCTGGCCTAACCGTATCTCCAATGATGAACTTCATGCGAGGACAGGTCAGGAACCCATCGACTATATAATAACGAAAACGTAAGTGGCAGTGGATTGGTGGACATACGCTTCGAAAAGGCTACGAGTGCATTGCGGGTCAAGCGATGTAATGGAACCCTCTCACGCAGCGAGGTATAAGAGTGGGCCGACCTAGAAGTACTTGGCGAAGAACGGTCGAAGAGGAATCAGCACAACTGGGGAGGAGTTTGAGTGAGCTGAGGTACATCTCCAGAAACCGTACAGGATGGCGCGTATGGGTAGTGGAGGCCCTATGACCCGCAAGGGGATCCACACGGACGTAACAGGTCCGAGGACGTAAGTAGTAGTAGCGCTCACCATTCGCAGTAACGTTGCGATTCGCATCATCTTTGAAGAAATACGGCCCAATGATTCCACAAGCCTATAATCCGCACCAGATAGATAGATAGATTTAGATTTATTAGTTTCAAACATTATAAACATCCGATTTGTGTGTACAATATTATAAATAAATCAATTTAGACATGGCTTTGCCGTCTGCCGATTGACATAATTACTATTTTACATTTATACATACATATATTAATAAAACAAAATATCTGGAGTTACATATAACTTTAGTTGCTAGTTTCCTATTTATGTTTTTTATATTAAAAGTTTTCATTCATTATTCTTTCTCGGTAAGCGAGTGCTGTTTTGCAATAGTTACTTAGTTTTACAACATTCATTTCATTTAGCAAAAATTTGATACCTTCTATATCTACAAAATCTGCGCCAAAGTAATATCTTCTTGTTTCTCTTAGCGTTGGGCATTTTCCCAAAAAATGGATAACATCTTCTCGTACTCCTTGGTTACAAATACTGCATATCACTGGTAGATCCTCCCGGTGTGGAACATAATTGAGCTTGATTATTTCCACTCTCAACTTTAACATCATTGAAATCTGCTGGATACTATTTTCATCTCGAAAATAGTTTAATTTCATTAGGTTGTGATCGAGCACACTATACATTGCTCTGTGGACCGAGCTTGACGCTTCTCTGAGGAAATTATCCCTACACATCGAATCAACATTCTTGATTAGCTCATATAGTATTGGCTTCCATAGATACTGTTGCTCTACGTCTAAATTCAACGGGTTGCCGCATGCATCTCCTAACTCCATCCATTCGCTATACCATCCGATCTTTCTCCTGAATGTATTTAGTGCCGCTATCTTGGGCAGTCTTCCGTCTGGCATATTCATTACCTTTAAGACATAATCCACTTGCAGTTTAAGGGTCTTTATAAAGAGCGGTGACAGTCCAGTTTCAAGCATTAACGCATAATTTGGTGTACTAGATGGCAGTTGGAAGATCCGTTTCACAAAATATCTTTGTAACCTTTCCACTGTATCATACTGTTTGGATCCCCACACTTGAGCAGCATACAATAAAATGGATTCAGATACTCCTTCAAATACTCGATAATTGCTGCTGTGTGCTATGTGCTTACTTGCAAAACAGTTATTCCAGGTAGTACTTATTGCCGTTTTGGCGTTTATCAGCTTTGCTTTTAGGTGTCTCTCCATGTTCAGGTTTGGTTTAAGGTATACTCCAAGATATTTATATTCTTTGACCACTTCTATTGTTTGATCATTGAAAGACCAATGTTCATTTTGCGCGTTTCTCCCAGAGGTCTTCTTGAAAATCATAGCTTTTGACTTTTCGAGATTTACAGTGAGATTCCACATGGTGCAGTACTCAATAAGTCTGTTTATCATCCTTTGTAATGTCTCGGGTGAGTTAGCAAGTATGACGATGTCGTCCGCAAATAAGAGGGCTTTTATGTTTTGATTACCATACTCAATTCCTCCTGGTAAGTAGTCCGTAATATCGTCAATAAACAAAGCAAAAAGTAACGGGCTTAGAGAGCATCCTTGTCTCACACCAAATTTTGTTTCAAATGGTTCAGAAAGATTTTCCCCGTTCCAAACTGTGGCCCAAGTCTCCTCATACATTCTTTCCATTAGATTGCAGAACTTTCTTGATAAGCCTTTGGCGTATAATTTGTAGAGAAGCGCTCTGCGATCAACGTTATCGAATACTGCCTTAAAATCCACAAAAAATGTGTAGAGCTTACGACCCTTTGCGTGAAAGGACTCAGCTATACTCTTTAGGACAAAAATGTGATCAACTGTTGAATATCCTGATCTAAAACCCGCTTGATACTCATTAATTTGACTATAAGCATTTATCCACATTGTGAGCCGTTTTTTCCATATCACAGTGAAGATTTTATATGAAGCGTTCAGGAAGGAGATGCCTCTGTAGTTTGCAGGATCTGACTTGTTGCCCTTTTTGAAAATCGGAAAAATAAGTGATTCTTTGAATTCCTTAGGAATCTCTCCAGTCTCCACAATCATATTAAATAATACTTTAATTTGTCTTATAAGTTCTGTGCTACCGTATTTGTAGAACTCCGTTGGTATTCTATCGGGTCCAGGTGCTTTTCCATCTTTGAGTTCTTTTAAGGCTGTAATGACATCAAGTTCAGTTATTTCAGAGTCCATGATTTCATCTTCAAAAGCTGGCATCGCGTATTGTATAGAACTTCCTTCGGTTTCTGGATTAAGAAGCCTAATGAAGTGTGCAGCTAATAAGGCTGGGTGCAAATCCTTGTTAATTACGAATTTTTTTCCATTCAAATTTTTAGCCGTTTTCCAAAATTCGGATGCATTTTTACATAATGCTAACTTTAAAGCTTCAGTTTCATAATATTCCTTTTTCTTTTCCTTACACATTCGTTTGTATTTTAAATTCGTTTGTATATATATTTCTTTAAAGTGATCCTGATTTGAATTACGAAATAATTTTAGCCATGTGAAGGATTGTTTTCTTGCTCTCATACAGTCTTTGTCAAACCATGGCTGTCTTGTTCTTTGTCCTTCATTTATGGCGTGATTATCAACGTTATTGTTTGAAGGATACGCTTCAGTTATTGATTCACTTAGTTGCTCAAAGCTATCAGTTTGACGTGAAGATAAAATCATATCTAGGTTTCGTATATAAGTACTTGCATGTTTTACTTTCCATTTAAGCATTGGTATAAGTTTCATCTCTCGTATCTCATTGATTTCTGTAACCTCAATGCCAAACGTGAGCACAATAGGTAGGTGTTCAGAAAACGGTACATGAACAACCTCCAGGTCCTTAACATAAGAGTTCCAAACATCACCCAAGAGACTCAAATCAATTACTGAGGTCCCTTGTCCTCCAACGAAGGTGAAATTTCCAGTTTCGTCCGACACAGTTGTTCCATTAAGTATACGCAACCCGAATTCATTGCATAAATCTAGGAGTTTTACTCCTCTTGCGTTACAAACTGTATCTTTTGACCGCCTCCGCTTTGCTTGTAAGTTGTTTTCGGCACCGGCCTCATTCCCAATACGAGCATTTAAGTCACCTATTACTAAAGTGTTGTTTTGGTTTCCATAATGAAGTGTTTCTTCCAGTATATTGAAATCTGTTTCCCAATGATTGCAGTTGATATAAGCCGGTATTATTCGAAAGGATTTTTTGTCGAAGTTTAAGTCTAGAACAGTCATTCCATTCAGCGTTTGGAAATTGCATTTGATATCTTGAATGTTTTTTTTGTACCCATAGTAGCATCCTCCGCTTGCTCTTCCTCTAATGTTTGTTCGTATAGCAGGTATCCAGACAAATTCAAAATTTATAAGCTTATTTTCATATAAATGATAGTTATTTTCTGTGACAAATGTTTCAAATAAAAATATTAAATCGTACTTATTAACATAATCATAAAAATCTACACATAAAAATTTATTTGCAAGCCCTGATATATTATATGAGAGTATTTTATAATTTTTAATATTAATTTTACGAATATCATTCAAAAAAATTTCGCTTTGGCAGACGGCATTTACATTAAAAGTTCTTTTTCATTTTCGATCCACGGTTACTATGTGGTTGAAATTGAGTTTGAGTTGGTGGAACAGTTTGAGCATCTGTGAGAACGTTGTCTGAGGTTTGTTGTTTATTGGCAGCACTTGATGTTTCTCCTGTCACTGTCAAAAGTTGACATTCCTCTCCTAGCAAATCGCGCAGTATATCCTTAACATTTCCATTTTTTGTTTGGATGTTGTTATTTTTATCGAAATAAAATATATACTCGCCCACTTGCAGGGTTTGGCCTTTGAATTGTGTTTTTATATTTTTATTCCTTGTGTAGATTTCGTTTCGGATTTTCATCAGCTGTCTTCTTCTTGTTCTCATGGCCAGTGGGTAGTCTCTGTGAAAAGAGATGCCTGTGCCTTTCAACACACTCCTTGCTCTTAGAATCTTGTCTATATCTTCTTTGTTTTGCATTTGCATAATGATATCTGTTGTTTTTTCTCCAGCATGAATAATTTTGGCGGATGCAATAATTGAAGAATTGTTGGTTTTCATCATGTCCAAGCATAAACATTTGGCTTTCTCGACCGCATCTTCGCCGTTCTGTGTTGGAATGTGCGCAACAAGATTTTTTTCGTTTGCTTTTCGCTCAAGCATCTCAACTTGCCTTTCAAGTGAATTGCATTTTTCTTCCATTTTTTGCATTTGTTCCCTCAGTTCTTTATTATTGGTACGAAGTGATTTTAGTTCGTGACTGATGTCTTCTATATCAGATTTTGTTGCCATTTTTTGTAGTCTTTCGTCTAAAAGATTCGCCATGAGACGATGTAATTCGACAATTTGCATACTTCCTACCGATGATGTGTTAATTGTGGTATTTTTTTTGCTACAATTAGCCTTTTCTTTTTCTGGCGTGTCATCGGTACGCTGTCTTTTAGGTGTACCTGACGTTGCCGAGCCATTTTGGTTTATTTTTGGCGGTGTCCGATGCATAGCGAGTTTTTGCTTTTATTTTCAGTGTTTACTAGACGAGACTCACCTTTTTTTTTCAATGTCTTGTGATGACTTGGTTGTAGTGAGCAGACTTAACTAGTTAATACCTTAAAGCACTTTTAAAACTTTTAAAAACCTTTTAAATTAAAAAAATTTACTGGAGCAACTTTAAATTAGCGTTTTTTCTCGATAGCGGAATAACTGTCAATCTATCGCTTCTCGGCCTTATGGCTAAGATCAAAGTGTAGTATCTGTTCTTATCAGCTTAACATCTGATAGATCCCCCATCGGGGGACAACAAAATCCGCACCAAACAGTGACTTTTCTGGATGTATTGGTAGCTCTTGCAATGCTTTTGGCTACTCTTCACTCCAAATACGGCAGTTTTGCTTGTTCACGTATCCATTCAACCAGAAATAAGCTTCGTCGCTGAACACTATTTTTCGATAAAAAAGTGGATCTTCGGCCAAGAGCCCATTCACGAAAAATTCGGCATTTTGGTAGGTTGTTCGGCTTCAATTCTTGCACCAGCTGTATTTTGAAAGGCTTCACATTTAAATCCTTCCCTAATATTGTCCAGGTAGTGAAGTAACAGAGGCCCAATTGCTGCGAACGGCGCCGAATCGATAATTCACTGTCATCACTAACATTGGCCGATACAGCTGCGATATTTTTCTCAGTTCGCACTCTACGTAAGCGTGTTGATGGTTTAATGTCCAAGAATTTAA
Organism: Philhelius festivus; assembly: GCA_963931855.1. Taxonomy (NCBI): domain Eukaryota; kingdom Metazoa; phylum Arthropoda; class Insecta; order Diptera; family Syrphidae; genus Philhelius; species Philhelius festivus. The sequence goes on from OZ007554.1 coordinate 191,576,322, forward strand.
ATTTGGTGCGAAATTTAGTCACAATAGCCCCAATAGCCGCCTCAGTAGGTCGATTAAACTGACCATAAAATAGAAGAAGCGCGTGATGAACTTTCTTAACAGAGCACGCATTTTGATAATAAAATCCAATAATTTGCAAGCGTTGTTCGTTTGTAAGACGATTCACGGTTAAATTATAGATCAAACTGAAGATGTTTGACATTGACACAAAACACGAAACGTGCGTAAGCTTTCAAGACCAGTGTTGCCAAAAGGAAAATAGCAAAAAAAAATCACCCAGTAAATCTGATAAATGCAAGCAATTAAAGTAAGTTCAACAGGTTGTCTGACTTTCTTCCAACTGTTAGTGGAGTTCCACAGGGATCCATAATATGCGAATTACTGTTTTTTTTTACCCTTTTTTGAACGATATTTCCTACGAAGTTTACAACTGCACATTAAAACCGGGTACGGTTTAGGCGTTTTGGATAATGGTGGTTTAGGCTTGAAGGAGGATCTTGAAAAAACTATCACACTGGGCTCAGATTAAATGACCTTCCGATCTTAATTTAAGTGCTTGGTTATATCAAATATGATTCTGCATTTAACGCACTTCCCTCAAATTATTTGAGATAAAACAACTGTTGAATTTGTGCTACGAGGAATAGCTATAGTCTGCAAGGTTTATAGCCTTTTCACACCAAACCCAACACGGCGTTTTCGGCTAAATGTTTTCGAAAACTCATAAAGCATTCACACCGAACATTTACACATTTTCGCTTGACATTTTAATTTTTTTGACAACAACTGTCAGATTTTGTGTTGAAAGTTAAAAATTTAGTCGTGGTCATCTTATTTTTTAAAATAAAATGAATTCCAACCGATTATTGATTGATTTTTATACATAAAAGTAAACTGAACAAAATATGAAGATTTTTGTAAGCTTCTTATCTTTATCTCAAGCCTTTGTTGTGAGAAGAAAATCTATATTTTATTTCTCTAATATGTTAAAATATGGCCTTTTCCGTCCAAAGTTCCAGGAGAAGTTCGTCATCCTCAAACGTCCGCAACTTACTTTTTTCCATTTTTCTGTTTTGCCATGTTCTGGAAATAAAAACGATCATGTATTATTTATTCATTTTATGAGGATCCGCATAATTATATAAACAATATCACTTACCAGTTTGCCAAGGAAAGTATGTTTTTGGAAACCAATTACTTACAACTCTCAACCATTCCTGTGTGCGTATTAGCAAAAATGGTGGAAAGCTAAAACTGTTTGCCAATCCTTAATGGCTAATGAGACGAACTTTGTATCATGGGAGAAACTCTTTGAGGATTTTTCACTTCCTCGCAACCTGAAACACATTAATGCATTGACTTAAAATCGAACCCAACACCCTCTGCAGGACAGTCTAATGAATTAACCATAATGCAAAGGTGGATTGCCAATACCAGTACAATTGTATATAAAACCGTTGCAGCTGTGTTCGTTTAATTATCTCAAAAACCACCCAACCGATTTTAACTAAATACTGTTAGTTTATTGTTGGTTCCGACGTGAAAGACAAGATAGTTTTTTGATTATAATTTGCAATAACTTATTTAAAATCAAGCCTAATTTTAGTTATACCGTCAAATACAGATATGGAATAATAAACCAAGCACGCTTTTCCCTTGCCATTTCAATTTACAAACATTCAAGACCAATTTTCATCGACACCTCCTTTCTCCCCCCACTCCTTAATTTCCACATCGCTCGTTCTTTGTTTAACATTATAAGGGTCTCTCAATAAATCCTTCAGCACAAAATGTTTCATCCTCTTCATATTCAATTTTAACTTTGCGGTACACTGTACCTAATATCATTCATTCCTCGGTAGACAGTCGTACCACAAATCGCTTTCGCAGAACAGAAGACTCATTTGTTATTCTCAAACGTTATTGTTATTCTAGAACGTTCCAAATAAAAAAGACAATAATTTTAATCTGTGAACTCAAAATGTTTTACTGCTATAGGGAGTAAGGTGAGTTTGTATTGAATTTGCATAAGCATTCGGTAATTAATGAATTTGTCAAATTAAGTATTTCATCGATTTCTTAATTTTCTTGCAATTTTCCAAACTACACTATCACGACTGTCACTTGTTGTTGATATTAAACGTCAAGGCCCATTTAGAATTGATTGTAAACAATTTGCAGGTTTCTTAAGAAAAAATATGCGAGAACACTCTTAGAGACTCGAATGGAGATATTCTACAAAGCGAAAAGTATTTCCGATGTTTCCAATGTGCTGTGAGTAAAACTTTTCAAATTTCTGAAGAAATTTTTGATCTATCAATGTTTTTCTTTTTAGTTCAGAACAGAGCTCTAAACAGAGTCCGAGCATGTCGAATATGTTTTAAACATCGCCTGAATAGAGCGTGCTCTGAGCGCCCTGAATTTTTTTTTCTTAAGCACATCTGAACACTTAGATCTTACTATTTTTTTTTCAATTTCCATCTGTCAAATGCTTGTTTTAAGCGTTTAACTCTGTTTGCTCAGTTATTTTATTTTGAGCTCACAGGACACACTCTAAACACGCTCAGAAATAAAAAGAAACATATATTCAAAGCTTGGAACACTCCGACTTAAAAAAGAGACACAATTTATTTTTTACAACTCAAGCTCAAGCTCGGCTCAGAACTAGAAAAAAAAACGCCTATGGTGACTTTAAGAGTCGAGTTAGAGATGGAAGTTTTATTTACTTCTCTCCATTTGAAAATCTCCTTAAATGGTTTTTAAGTCTTTCCCAAAATTCTTGTTGTTGTTCGGGGAACTTTCTGGTTAAATTTGCGTCTTGGACATCTCAACCATTTCCTTGGATTGCTTCCGACTAATTTTCCCTTTTCTTAAAAAAATGTTAGTTAAACGTTTAATCATTCAATATAATTTTATTTTTACTTCTTGCCGCCGCCAACGACATCTAAATGTCACCTGTTGATTTGAAAGAGTCTGCAAAACGAAGGAGACTAACTGTGAACAACATTATTAAGCCACAACAGCTCATAGATAATCTGAACCTTGTGACTTGCAAATGTCAACCAGTTGTCGGAAGGAATGGAGGGGACCTTCAATTTGTTTGCAGAGTCCAGGTAGCCAAGTTGAAAAACACTTCACGACAAGAGATACTCCTGGAGGTCTAGTCACTCCCTCAGTACCACGTCAGAAAATCGTAAATTGTTTTGGGTGGCAGCGCATGGGAATCGATTAGTCTGATAAAAGATGGCGCAAAATTAATCCACCAAATAAAAACAAAATGATTTTGAGTGATGAAAAACTTTGTTTGAATCTTCAAAATTGTTTCTGTTGATTGAAAAAAAAAAGATATCCGTCAAGTGGCTTCCCCTATTGAGACACATTTGTGCCCATTTCATTGCATTGCCATGACTTTCTACAAGATCTTCGGTTATAACCGTTTGCATTCCTTTGGAATTACGAGTATCTCCTTAAATGCTGTTTTAGGCTTATTGGCTTGTTGGCATCAATCAGCGACTTCAAGTAGCCACAAAACACGAAGTTTGGGATGGTTAAATCGGGCGATCTTGCTGGCCATGCCAAATTCCCAAAACGAAGGATTACGCGACCAGGAAACGCTTCCTTTCACAATATCCATTATGGCTCGTACGGTTGCATCGTCTTGTTGAAACCACATTTTACGAAGCCCGACTCATCCAATTCCGGCAGTAAGAAGTCGTTTATCATGACCAAGTAGCGTTCGCCAATAACCGTGACCATATTGCTGAGGGCGTCCTCAACAAAATACGGCCAAATCACTCCGCTCCCGGGAACGCCACACCACACAGTCCCTTTGAGTGGATGTAATGGCTCTTCGTGCATCACACGCGGACTTTCAATGCCCCAGAAATGAAGATTTTGCCTATCGTTAAGTTGCTTAAGTGGAAATGCGCCTTGTCGCTTATGATTATTTTCGGCACAAGATCGTCCTCTTCGTTTTTTCAGATTGAGGTTAGCTTGACAGAATTCACATGTGATGGAAGGTCAGCAGGCATTAACTGATGCACTGTTTGCAGTATTTCACTAAAATTCGCTCTGTTAATGTCCAATTGCGTGGCCCGTTATGTGGTTGATGATTCTTAATTCTCAATGGCATCTGCAGCCTCAACCGCGAAATTTTCGGCCAAACGACCAATCCGCTGTTGGCCATGCTTGCATGGTCTCCTCTGCTTCCAGTTTCTTCGAAGCGAGTAGTTAACCGACTGAATGTTGGCGCGACACAATTAGGAAATTGACGTTGAAATTCATGCTGTGCCAACACCTCCGACCGATTATTGGTCAAAAAATTGGAAACAAATATTACACGCTCTTGCAGAGTATAGCGCCTCGTTGCTTAACTGTTTGTATTCTACAGCTGCCTAGTTCACAAATGTCAGATATGATTGACGTACGACGCCATTTGCAACAATTATAACATCTTACGATAGGGTGATAAAAATTGCGCCACGTTGTAGTTTACAAAATGACTTCCTCGTGTGAAATTGAATCGTGTACCCTTATTAAATTTCCAGTTTATTACAAATATTCCCTCATAAAACCACTTGTAAAATCTGGTTAATCGTCATAGAAATTTTATTAACTAAACTATAAACTCCGGATATTGCTTAAAATATGGAAAATTCTTGAATCGTGAGGTTCTCTTCTGCACAATTATTATTGTCATTCAAATGATAGTTTAAAAAGTATCATTTGAAAAACGTGCTGCCATCATTAAAAGTGAATTTTAGAATTTTCTTGATGCGCAATTAATGTTTATTCCGCATGGATATTTCCACAAACCAAGAACCTTACTTTTCAAAGATAAAATGCTGGTTCCGTTTCTGGATTTCTGGAAGTATGGGGGAAATTGTAACAAGGACATGAAGTTGGCATTGGAAATAGGATACAACCAGCAAAAATCGCCTTCCGGTTATAACCATCAAAGTAAAATTGGAAATAAATTTGGAGATAATAGAGCCAAAGGCTGGCAACATGATTTTTGATAGGGAATTCCTCTGGTAACGGACAAATAATTTGCTTGTATATTGTTCCCATCCTCACAATACTCAACTTGTACTTGTTGGTACTGCACCCCCAACAAAAAGGACCATCACACAATGAGATAAATGTCTTTTGTTAGATTGTAACATCCTTGGAAACAGTGAAACTGTGTATTGAATTCATGTTTCGCATTCATAATCTCCCTGCCATCTGGACCTGGCCATGGGGATTACTGCTACGATAGTACTCTCAAGGATGATATCCAAAAGGACGATGTGGTGTTTTTAGTTAACTAGTAAGCGAGTTGTCTCTGTTAAATAGTGTTGTGTGCAAATGAAAGGACTGGAGCAAAACTTTTGGGGTGTTTGACTTTGTGTGTGTTTGGGTTTTGTCAGTGACGCCATATGTCAATTTTACTTGCTTAGTGTGTTCATAAAATGTAGAGAGTCCTTTATGCGGTTTTCTATTGATAACTAAATATTTTCCAATGAAATTATGGCTGAAAACTTATTGTCGAGTTAATTCTCTCGGCATGGTACGCTGATTATAAAGTACAGTCAATATGTCGTTGAAAACAACAAAATGTGGATGTGCCAAAGTGTTGTTTGTTGTTTCCGGTAGAGGTCCAAAGGGTGAAATTCTAGGTTGAATTAAACATACTTTTGCCAGAATTTAACAGCATCTTAAAAAAACATTTAGTCCAACTACCTATATCGTTTTGTTTTGGTGGGAGGACGGATATTTAGGGCCCATGATTTGATAAAACTTTAACATAAAGTAACTTCCATATAAAAAGGGTGTTTTATAAGAGACGGATAACTTTAATTTAGAAGAAAACATAGACAAATGTTTTTAATATTCATGAAAGATAAAAACGCACGTAACGCTTGATGTATTTCTAGAATTGAACCATGTTTTT